>CM038794.1:134881772-135481772 GCA_021764765.1 Vicia sativa
TTCGTTATGTTCACATGACAAATATTGTTTGGATTTTATGTTTTATACTATTGTTGGTGTTGTAAAAGTCCATGATGTAAATCCAATTTCTTCAATTGTTGATTGCATTGCACGTGTGACATGCATCAAGGACAAAAGCTCTCAAATGATTGTACAATAGTAGACCATAGAGTACCATAGCCAAAGGGTCCACACTCTCACCACACATCTTAAAATCTCTCAACCTCTTTTACTTTTACTTAAAAAATGGAAATTTATAGACTTCTTTGTATCACGGAAGCATGTTTCTCTCACAATAACTACAAAATCTTTCCTTTACTAGATGGGATTGATTACATACTTCCGTAGAGACCATAAAATCTTATCATGTACTATGTTCAAGATAAATGTTTGTAATGATTTTGTCTTTTGACATCTTCAATCTCAATTTGTTTTACTATATCATCTGTTCTTTTGCCCCTTTTTTAAAAAGGAATAAATTTAATGATTTAGAGTTTGATCAAAAGTTAAATAAGATTTAAATACTTGAATATTTTTAATTGATCCAATTGTTGAAGAGTTTGAGGCAGCACCCAAAACAACAATATTGTTTGACTGTTTGAGTTAGCCAAAATGACATATTTGTTTATAAAAAAATTAATGTTGGTGTAAGGTGTTATGTTATAAAAAATGACAAACTTTTCTCACCCTAAATCCGCTCAACAAAAAAAAAAACTCTTTTCTCACCCCACTCTTCATATTTTGAGTTTGATAAATTTGATCTAAAGAAAGAGTATTTTTGTATTTTATGTACAATATTTTGTCCATCAGTTACAACTTACATGCAATTCTATTTTTAAAGATCACTTTCAAATTTTCTCATTTTAGTTTAATATCCCTTTTAAAGGTTGTTGGAAGCCCTTGCAAACACACTGACATGGTACATGAAAGACAAATAACAAAGTTAGTGATGCATTCGAAAATAGAAGTTGTTGGTAGAAATGTTTTGAACTCAGAAAATAGTCTCAACCGATTTGTTGATACTTCTTGAAGTTCTAACATTCTATTTTGGTCATAGGTTTTGGGGTTCTAAAACATTTTGTTTTCTACAGTTGTACTCAAGAAATGTTTCGGAGATCCTTAAAAGTACAATTAGTCATTAAGACAATCTTCAGGGTTATAATAGCTCATATAAAGTGTACTTTTAAGGAAAATTATCATTTGATCATTCTTAGTTATATACTCCTTATAAACTTTGATGTTAATATGTCAGTTTTTTGTTTTGATCTAATGTTCTTAAAGTATTTGATCAACCTCGTTCTAATAAGATGCTAGGGTGTTGTTGGAAAAAACAAAACCAAGCATAGAAAAAAAGAGGAACAAAATAACAACATAAAGACATAACGTGAAAATTCTAAAATTGGAGAAAAAATCATGGTTGTTGTCAATTGACAACCAAAGAATAATACTATGTAAAAATTTACAACACATAATTTACTCTCAACCACCCCAATACACTCACACTCTACAAAATAAATATTTAACTACATCGAAAACACTTTAATACAAGAGTATAAGAGGACAAAGAAAGTCAAATACAAGTTTTAAAGAGATTTTGATGGTGCATCTTGTAAACAAAACTTGAATCCTAAATATAACCTTAGATTCTCTCTTCCATTACTAAACTAAGCAATGTGAAAATTGGAAACAAATTAATTCTATATAGTCTTGGACTTCTTCTTCCTTTATAAAACTAACTGATATTTTCAACCAACCCCATCAATCTCCACTTTGATTGAAAATAGTACATAAGCTTTCATTGTCTTTACCAACATCATACTCTACCATAAAGAGTATAGTCACTGAAGCTAGACCACTCCAAGAATTTTCACATTGTTTTCACCAACAATCATAGTTTTAAAAATTATCATACTTCACATCAAAAATATGTTTCACTTGAAGATAAACACCTTCAAAAATTTCACATTGTGATCATTGACAATCATATACCTTATCATGAAGAATGAATTTCGGTTCAAGTTAAACAACTCAAGAATTTCACATGTCAAAATCAGGTCGAAAACTTATGGTGCATTTTCCTTGTTGGCATGAAGCTCTTGAACAACATACATAATCTTGCACCTTGTGTTATCTTGATTGTATCAATACATTTTTTATTTGAACTTTTCAAATGTCAAAAACAATTCTTCCATAAATTTTCTCTAGCCCAAAGCGCTACATGAACTTGTGACTTGACAACAACTATTTCACAACACCACCCTTCTTTTCTGATGTGGAAGATCAGACAAAGCTACAACCATAAAGCATATTAAAAGCAATTATCCTCGGATCGAACCAAAAACTCTGATACCAGTTTTTGAAAAAAAAACAAAGCATAGAAAAAAATAGGAACAAAATAAAAATAGAAGGACATAACATGGAAACTCCAAAATAGAGAAAAAAAATCACGGTCGTTGTCAAATGACAACCAAAGAACAATACTATGTGAAATTGTTACAACACATAATTTACTCTCAACCACGATCCTCAATACACTCGCACTCTCCAAAATAAATATTTAACTACATCTCACAATACTCTAATACGAGAGTATAAGAGGACAAATAAAGTCAAATACAAGCTTAAAGTGCTTTTGATCGGTGCATCTTGTAAAGAAAAACTTGAATCTATATATAGCCTTGGATTCTCTCTTCCATTACCAAACTAAGAAATGTGGAAATTTAATTTGAAATTTTTAATTCTATATATAGTATTGGACTCCTCTTCCATTACAAAACTAATTGATATTTTCAACCAACTGATCAATGATTTTACACCTTTATTTAATTCTAGTTAATTGTGGCATTATTTTTAAGCGTTTAGTTTTTGTATTTTATGCTTTGATTGTGTCTTTTTATATTTGTAGGTTCGAGCTAGCATTCAAGAATTAGAGCAAAAACCGGAAAATCGAGAATTTGGAAAAAATCACACTCCATGAGGTTAGACACGGCGCCCATGTTAGGAGTGCAGGACCAAAAGTCAAAATGTGAAAATGCAGAGGTGCAACACGGGCACCCGTGTTGGCTGACACGACCCATGTTGGCTTGTGATAATGGTTTCTTGATTTTTTATATTTTGACCATGTGTTAATCCATGGGGGCGTTTTGGGTATTTTCAACTAATGCAGTGAATGTTGGCTATTTAGATTAGTTTTCACAATGAATTAGGGACTTTTGATAAAGAGAAGAAGTACGCGATTGGAGATTGGAGAAACTAATGGTTTTGGTGAGAGGTAGATTTTCATGGGCGGAAGGTACTGGAGATCAATTCTCATCTCAATACTTGTAATGTCTACAATTTATATTTTGTTTTCTTTGAACATAATGAGTAGCTAAACCGAATGCTAGGGTAGTCCTTGCTTTCATCATGTAATGACTTTAAATTTCTAATAATAATACATTTGTTTTCATATTTAATTTGATCGTACAAGGTTTTTAATGCTTTCTTTAGGAACAATAAGGATTAAAATAAAATTAACAATTAGTTGGATCACGGTTGTTAAGGTTTGTGTAGGATTTAACTATAGTAGATATCACCTAGGACTAAGGATACCCTATAATTACAATTAAATCTTAATAAAATCCACTTGATTTCATCATAATTCTCTAAGGACCTAAGTTTTAGGATGAATGATCGGTTTTCCCACTAAGGACTTAGGGAAAATAAACTTAAGATCGATAATTGAATTTTTGAATTTTTGAAGACATAAGTTCGAGGTTATTACAGGAAAAATCACACAGTACTAGCATGTTCCTCATATGTGAAAAGTCAAATTTATAGTGCCTTATTTTTCTTGATAAGTTATGATTTCCAAACAAAACCCGATTTAAGTTTTTGTTTAATTGAATCATGAATTGAACTCGATACTTATCGTAGTCCTTGAGATCGACATTAGGGAATTTTCCGTTATTACTACAAGAGGCAAAATAATACACTTTTATTTTCAATCAAGTTTTTAGGCGCGTTGTAGGGACTGCCAAATGTAGAGCTTTAATTTTGTTAAATTAAATTTTTTGCTCGTCAACTAAAATTCTATTTAGGGATTAATTATTATTATTTAATTTTGTTACTACTAATACCTTACGAGATTTGTGTGTGAGGAGATCTCTCAGCTAAATTTCCTTTTGATCCAATTGAAAGAACTTTTCACATAGTGACAAACTCGATTAGCTAGGGTGGCCTTAGCGAAGAACATTCATTTTATACAAAGTCGAGTTGGAATCGAAGGAAATACTAATGGGAGAAATCCACCAGCACCTTAGAGGCTCCTGATTATGGTGGGACTAGGGCACTAGTTGGTTGATTGACAATTGTAAACCAAACATTGAATGTGCTAAATTTTCAATTGCATCCGAGCAAGATCACTCAGTTCAAGAGGAGGTCATTCTTTGCAAGGGTAAATGAAACGCTAATAAGCACTTGTGAGATTTTGACCATAAGCTCTAACTTGAAGATTGATGGACACTAATGAAGCAAAAAATTGATAATGTTTCGTTCACTTTAGTGGATGAGGCTGAATAATGGTTTTATTCCTTCGGTGGGTATTACTTCTTGGAGTTGGCAAGAGATGGACACAACTTTCTTGAATGAGTACTTCTATCGTCCGTGTTCATGAGAAAAGATATGAAATCCTCAACTTGATAGAAAGAGGTGAGTCATTAAGATATTCATATAAAAGATTCAAAAGACTCCTAGTGGTTTGTCTCTGGACAATACGGATTAAAGCGAAAGCAACGAATGTTTGTGATCTTATAATTAAGAAAAACAACGATTGACACAACGGATGGTGGTTCGTCCAATTTTTAACATCCATTGGTATTAAGAAGACAATTAAAGCAATTTCCCCAAACGAGAATTTGGATATGTATGATGTTGAAAGCAAACAGAGGGAGTGATTGATTTGAAATGGAAGCCAACATATAACTCAAAATTGAAGAAACAATTTTGTAGAAGTGGAGAAAAGTGAAGGCAATGAAAATAGGTGCTGGTAGCTTAGGTTCAATGGTCACAAAATGTTGTTTGTGGAATTTGTAGTGGACCACACATTACTTTGCATTGTCTTGCTACTCCATAAAAATTGAAGAGATAACATTCTTGAGCGAATAATCCTACTCCAATACTACAATCCGGGTGGAAATATCATCCAAGTTTCTCCTAGAAAGATCGGTGAGAAATGTTCAAAATCAACAACAAGCTCCTGAAGGCAGTTGGGAGGTAGCTATTAATATGGCTACCCACGTCTTAATTTTAAGAAGAGACAAGGACAATCAGAATACCTTCAATAAAAAATTTGAAGTTCGGGTGGGACAAATTGCATATTTATCTGCAAGCATCAGTCACCTTTTCGAGTTCCATGACAAATCCAAGAATTCATGGGAATGTTAATGTTACAACATAAAGTCGAAGACATGAGTTGAGGACCATGTCATAATGGTGGATTGGAAGTTAGAAAACTAGAAAAGCATGAAGAAGTGCTACCACTTGTAGAAACCAACGG
Source organism: Vicia sativa (assembly GCA_021764765.1). Classification (NCBI taxonomy): domain Eukaryota; kingdom Viridiplantae; phylum Streptophyta; class Magnoliopsida; order Fabales; family Fabaceae; genus Vicia; species Vicia sativa. Next base: position 134,887,309 of record CM038794.1, read on the forward strand.
AATGTGCAAAGGCTATCTTGGCGATTAAGTTCTGTATCCTTCTCGATTTTCAAAGAAGGATCCAAAAGAAAGACTTTGAGAAATTTGTCACATTGTTCAAAAGTAAGAGATCAACATGTCTTTCTTTGAAACACTCGAGAAAATTCCATGTACCGAATTATGAAGGATGAACTATCGAAAAAGAGACCGATAGGAGATGGGTCGGTACCAAAGAATGAAAAGTGTGAAATCTCACTAGAGAGGAGAATCCATTGAAGTAAGGATCCCGGATATGTTGGAATACCTTTCACGATAAAATAAAACTTTCAAGAAGGTTTTGGTTGATTCGGGTTATAGTGTTAGCTTAATGCCATTATCTATCTTCAAAAATCTTGGTATTAGAAAGGTGGCGAGTCAGGACAAAAGTAAAATTTGCAAATCACACCATTAAGGAGTCATATAGGGTAGCTGAAGATGTCTTGGTGGAAATTGAAATTTTGTATTTCAGTTAATTTTCGATCATGGACATTCACGAAGATGAAGAGACTCATAGTATTGGTCAACCATTTTGTGTACTAGTCGATGCAATTTGGATATCGAAAGGAACTCGATGCTAAAATCTTTTGATAAGGATATAACTTTAAAAGTGTTGGAGATCAAGAAGGGGTAGGTGGGAATAATCAAGCTTCAGTTGCTATAGTCAAACTAGAAGGAGAAAGAAAAATTGCAAAACCACTTCTAGAAAAAGTCCCAGGCATAATCTCTTACGTACATCATCTTAGGCATTAATCAAAATTTCAAAGTTCATTCAAAAAGACTAGAAGAAAATTAAAAAGGAACATCAATGTGAGTAGATGGAAGTTGGAAGTCACTTGAACCACAAAGTGGTCCATACTTTTGAATCAGACGAGTTCTTGGTTGCAAAAATGATAAGAAACAAGATATGGAAGAGGAAGTACCCCTCCCCATAGTAAAGGGGGATGAATCATCAAGCCATGCAACGTTAGATGAAGAGATTTTTGGGAGGTAACCCACACTTTTAATGACTAAGCATTTTCTTTTTGTTGTTTATTTTTGTTTCGTGCAAGTAATAAACAGGGTCTTACAAGTGCAAGCTATGGGGAAACAGACAATTTTGTAGATCCTCCGCTCCATTGTGTGTCAACCTTCTCAATCTTATTCTAAAACATTGAGGCCAATGTTTGGTTCAAGTTTGAGGGGGATTTACTGTTCTACTTCTTTTTTGTTTTGTTTTGTTTTGTTTTGCGTAAGAGCTTTTATTTCAAAGAGATCAGGAATCATATATAGAGATGAAGGGATAATTATTTGAGGTATGAAATTCAAAATAATATGACAAAAAGTTTTGTTTGAACACCATAGATTCCCAAAGAGATACAGTCTAACGTGTAGATTTGTATCATAGTGTTTGAATCTTGAGAGTTACTCATTGATTAGTTTATCTTGATAGTCATGTCATAATCCATATTCATGCATGTATGATTGGTTGGGAAATAAATGCGGCACCAAATAATGAAAAGGAGGTAAAAGACAACCGACTCGCTAAAATTGGTCTCCCTCACTGGATATTCAACCTAGGTTGATCCCAAATGTTGTCCAAATAAGGACAATATATAAACTAAAAATCTTTGAAAATTTCATCGGTAATTAAAAGTGGCAGTTGCTTCTTATTTGGTGCCTAAACAAAAAATTTCTTCAGTAGTCTTGTGCATGTGATGATTATCATAATTATCATTGCATTAATGTGATTGTCCAAATGAAAAAGAAGGAAAATCTAAAAAAAACTTCATTAAAAAGCATAATTAGAGAGATATCTGAAAATGAAGCTAAGGTTTAAAGTGTTCTCACAAAAATCTTCGCGTCATATGAATACCAGAAAAACTACTTCGTAACCAATGTGAACAGAAGTCTCACGTATGAGTACTGATATACTTTGCATTTTAGGATATTTTTATTTATTGCTTGAGGTCAAGCAACGATTTAAGTTTAGAGATGTTTGATCAGTAGTTTTTACACCTTTATTTACCGTTAATTGTAGTTAATTATGGAATTGTTTTTAAGCATTTTATTTCCGTTTCACATTTTATGCTTTTGTGTATTTTAATATTTGTATGTTAAGGCTAGAATTCAAGAAGAAAATGAGCAAAACCAGGAAAAATATCAAGGAAAAATTTCTCCACGCTCTAGAAAGTCGACATGGCCGCTTGGTCGTTGACGCTAGTTGTCAAACAAAACATGTCAAAGCGAATTTTAGAGGTGCAACACGGGCTCTTGTGTTAGGAGGTATCGACCAAAATTCAAAATGTGAAACTACAAGGTGAAAAATACCCGTGTTGGTGACACGGCCATGTTGGCAGCTATATTCTTGATTTTTTATATTTTGTCCAGCGTTAAGTTGTGGGGAGTTTTGGGCATTTCTAATCGATCCGAGTGAATGTTGGCTATTTAGATGAGTTTTCACAATGAATTAGAGGAACTTTTGGCAATGAGAAAAACACACGATTGAAGATTGGAGAAACGAAGGGTTTGGTGAGGCGATTTTCATGGGGAAATTGAAGATCAATTGCCATCTCAATTCTTGTAATGTATACAATTTTTTCTTTGAACAGTATAAGTAGCTAAACCCTAATGCTGGGGTGTCCTGATTTTATCGTGTAGTGACTTTGAATTTCTAATTTCAACAATACATTTGTTTTTAATATTCAATTTGATCGTACAATGATTTTAATGCTTTCTTTATCTGACCAATAAAGAATGAAATACAGTTAACAATTAGTTGGACCACGCCTATTAAGGTTTTTCTATGATTAAACTAAATTACATATCACCTAGGACTTGGGATATCCTATAGTTACGGTTAAATCTTGATAAAACAATTGTTTGATTTCATCATAATTCTCTAAGGACCTAGGTTTTAGAATGAATGATCAAAGGTTTTTCCACTAAGGACTTGGGGAAATAAATTAAAGATCTGGTCATTGAATATTTTGAACTTGTTGAAGAAATCATGATTCAAGGTTATTACGAGGAAAATTACACACTTGTGCCTAACATGTTCCTCATATATGTGAAAAAATCAAATTTATATGCGCCTATTTTTCTTGTTGATAAGTTATAATTTCAAACAAAACCCCAATTTAAGTTTTGTTTAATTGAACCACAATTGAACTTGATACTTATACGCAGTCCTTGAGATTAACATTTAGAATTTCCTATTATTACTACAAGAGGCAAAATGGTATACTTGCTATTTTTCCGATCACCAACCCCAACAATCTCCACCTTGATATGAAATAATACATTAACTTTCATTGTCTTCACCAACAATCATACTCCACCATAAAGTATAGTCATTTAAAGCTATAGTGACCACTTTGTGGACCATATACTATCAAATCTTAGAATATGTTTGGACACGGGTTATATTGAATGTTAAACCTAACCTGTGTCCAATGTTTAGTATCTAATAGATGAAAATCTTGATCTAATTAAGAAAATAATTTTTCAATATCATTTAAAAAATTATAACAAGTTATAAGTAAAATAACTAGGACATACATAACACCATAATCAATATGAATATAAGAGTGTTTGGATAAATACATATAACAACAAAATAGAATTTAGCTATTATTACTCATTGTAGCTTTATATTGATAATCTAGAAGAAGGAGATAAAAATCATCCATAATGATTTCTCCGTCGAATATAGCCTCCACCTATGATTCTTTGACATCTATCTTTGGAATTTCACTCTCAATTCACTCTCGTTAAAAAATTTCTAACTATCAATATATGGACTTTGGAATCAATAAAGCATGGAATTAGTCCAATCTAATATATTTAGAACTATATTTATAGAGTTATCTTTGTCATATCCTTTCTCGGTGAGCTTACCTATATTTATTAATAAGTCTTGATTAACTTTTTCAAATTAGGATTGGCCTTCATATCTCTTGGTAGGCTTCCTACTTTCCCAAGCAAGAAAAACCCTTCCTTCACCAAAGTAACTTAACAAAGGGGTCTTACGAATCGCTTTACTTTCTTGGTGAGCTTGTCACCTAACCCAACAATCTTTTCACTTCTCCAAATGAGTTATATAACTTAAACAAGAAATAAATTAACTTGTAAGAATTTTCTAGCTGCATGTAGTATAATAAGCTTATCTTGTTCACTTGACAAGATGAAGTCGAAGGAGACATGTTTTTCTGTTTTCCTTATCTTTGGCCTATGACTTTTACTATCTTCTTATTGATGACATTAATCATTACATGATTTTTACAAGAAATTATGATGAAATCGAAGGAATAATGAGAAAAGCCATGCCAATGTATGAAGAAGTGAGCAAAAATCTATCAAGAGGAATAATTACGGACTTGGTGAAAATATTGAAGAAAAATAAGAAAATAAGTAATTCAACCTCTGGAATTCGTGCATGCAATGTTGACATCATGGGCGTAACGATATCACATCGCAATGTTGTACTATGATGAAACGATGATCGTTGTTTTGATGAAATATTTGCTATAAATAGGGTTTTGTGTACTTTTTTGGGGTTTCAATTTTGATAGATAAAATAACGACTTGAAATTCCAAAGTTAAAATTTTGGTGAATTTTGGAAGCCATTGAAGACCTTTATCTTCCTTGATTTTAACATTATCTCCATCTAAACTCATTAATTGTTATCATAACTATGAGTAGATATATTCCTAGATTATGTATTTTTTGAAAACCTTCTTGTACTTGTTGAATTATGGTTGCTTGATGTTAATTTGATTATTTGATATTATTATTATTATTATTATTATTATTATTATTATTATTAGGCAAAATACTCATTTGGTCCCTTAATAATAGTCATGATTCACTTTGGTCCCTTATAATTTTTTGTGTCAAATTGGTCCCTTAATTTTTAAAATGATGCAAACAAGTCCCTTCGTCCTCATTAGTCAAACTATGTTAAAAGTCTACGTGACACATTTGACCAACTATTGTGATAGAGTTAGCGTCGGAAAAACCGAAACTAAAAACTATTTTTTGGATTTTAATTATTTATCATCTCTTTCCTCAAATTTTTGTGCATTTTAATTTTTCTGGTAATATAAAAATATTACGGGCATCATTGTGAGATCTCAATCGAGGTGAGGTTTACAATATGGATACTTTTGTATCGTTCATTCAAATTAAATTCTAACAAATCAATCTACGTAAAGGTGAGTCACAATTAGGTTTTCATTCAATTCGATTTGATCGATTCCAAACCCTTTTGATTCCTTCAACTCACTGCACAATTCACTTATTTGATTCATCAAATGTGCAACAATATGTTATTTTTGAGTTTGAACTTCATCTAATATCAAACTCGATCGAAGTTACTCGGTTTAATTAATTTAAGTACGATTAATTTATGTTTGGAGAGAACAAAGCGATGATGGTGCCGATACTTGCTTTGATCGTTGCAATTTTCATTCCAAATAGAGTTTTTCAAGTTCCTCCACAGTTCATGCATTACTTGGTCGTCGATTATGATGCGTAATAGTTTTTCATTTTTTCCTTCCTTTATGAGCTTATGATTTTTTATTATAAGCATTACGAAGCATCTAAAACATTAACAATGTTTAATTAAATTAGAATTTTTATAACTTCTTCGGACCTTTGGGGTATCATATGGATTGAAAGGGTGCATTAATTATCATGTCATTTATCCAAATGACCTAGAAAATTAAAATGCACAAACATTTGGAAAATATATGATAAATAATTAAAATCAAAAATAGTTTTAGCGTCGGTTTTCATAACTCACAATAATTGGTCAAATGTGCCACATAAACTTTTACAGTTTGATTGAGTGAGAAATAATTAAGTAATCAATTTGGCAAAAAAAGAAAAGAAAAGATAAGGGACCAAAGTGAATACCTATAGTTAAGGGACCAAAATAAATATTTTGCATTATTATTATTATTATTTTATTGTTCTTGATATTAATGTCTTTTATGTATTGAAGAATGCATAAATTGATTTCAAATGAGTAAGGATTTCTTACTGTTAGTTTACCGATTCGATCTAGGGCAATTATTAAGCTAAGTAATTAACTAGGGATATGTAATTATAAGTTGTGGCTTTTGTATTAATGAACTTAGAACACCTAATTTAACTATGAATTGGCCTAAGAAATTAGGGAATTAGTGTTTACGTTAGTTAGTTGTACACTAAGGAATTGGGTGAAATGATCGTGTCAATTTGCTATAATACTTTGACATATTATAAATTTGATTAATGCAGTTCATCAACAAGTATAAGTAGGGATTCGAAGAAGATCTAATCACCTTATGTTATTGAATTTTATTCCAAGTATTTACTCATTTCTCAGTGAACCAAATCAATATTAAAACTATCTATTGGTAATTACTTTAACTCACACACAATTACCTTATTAAAATTCACAATACATGTGAAGGCGGATTTTATTTTATTACTTCGACGAGACTAGTACACTTACTAGAATATTTGAGTGATTTCACCTAAACTCATGAATATCATACTTGAAATGTTCATACAAGTGCTTTATCAATTTTTATGATAAATGGGGGTTTCATGTGATTGCTTGTGTTTTAAGTTAATAAGGGTCCATTTAGTGCGCAACATATGATAGAGATATAATATGATATAAAGTAGGATAAGAATAGAATATGAGATAGACATAAATAAGACTTATCCTATCAAGTGTTTGGTACACACACACACACACACACACATATATATATATATATATATGATCCACGAAATTTAGTGTCTATATCAAAATTATGAATTTAGTGCCTTTTTATTCATAATTCATTTACAGTTTATAACTCATATGTATCAAATAAATAGTAAACTTCATATGTATATAAATAAAAATATTTTGGTGCTAAAAAGCGGAGTCTGATAAACCGCTCTTCCGAACATCCTCAAAAATCCCCTATATATATATATATATATATATATATATATATATATATATATATATATATAAACATTTTGAAATTTTATTTTATAGGGATAAATTTGTAAATTATTTTGTTATCCTATCCCGAATTCTAACTCAACTCATATTCAAGATTACAATTTGAACTAGTGAGCATGATATGATAAGTTTTAGGATTAATTTATCATATCCTGTTGTGTCATCAAACACTAGATTGAGATAGGATATGATACAAATATTTTATCCTCTCTTTATCCTATGCAAACGAGCCCTAAGTGTTTACGATAAATGAGATGATTTGACATTGATCAACTCTCCCTAATTGATTAATTGTCCGAAAAAAATTCTTAAAAGTCTCAAATGATTAATATATCCAATATGCATACTCTACATGTTTATAATTTTTATCAGAAACTTTGAAATCTTTTCCATTTTGGCATGATTCTTTTAAATCTACATGCAAGAATTAATATTTTAAGCATCCATAAATTATGTCATGAATATAAAAAAATATTATTTAACCAAAGTGTGATTTCAATGAAAGTATTAAAGTGTGATTTTATTGCAAGTTTTAGATGAACAATTATTTTCATTAAAATTATATTTCTCATTCTATATCACTCTAAGATCTTTATTTAGGTTGTAACATGGTTTGGCATACAAGAAATATTGATTTATCTTTTGATTCTAAACGCCTATAAGATAAGCACAAGTTACTTTGCATTTGAAACTTTGTTTTCTCCAATTAAAACTATCTTTTGAGATTCCATTTTATTTTGACAGATTGTTTCTTTTTCTTTCATTCTTTTATCAAAGAATCATTCTTTCTTTTTCTTCCATTTGATCACTAAATTGTAAGATATTTGATTAAGAAATTTTTTTCTTTCCAAGTTTGGTTTTTACATACCCTTTCTTATGAAATTCTCTCATATATTTTAAGATAAGGTGTGAACATTGTTTTCTTTTATAAGTTATAATGGTTGTAACTTTTCATAAATAAGAAACTTTCATATTTTTGGCTCAAAAGAGTTTAACAAATGTCCACTCTCTCATTAAATGGATTTTATTTTGACAAGTAGTTTATCAGTCACTTAAGAAACAATGTCTTTATCTTATCTAGGAAATCATACATATAAATTAAAATTGAGATTCATGCAAAATCATGAGTTATATGCAATGTCTACATTCAATATATATAAAACACGAGGTTTCTCACAAATCACTTGATTAGGTTTTTATGATTTAAATTATAATCAACATGTTTTACAAAAATAAATGAAATTTAACTTCAATAATGCAAACATTTCATTTTAATGCTATCACACAAAGATAATCATAATATTAATCTTCAATGAAGCATTTAATAAAAGAAAATTTTGATCATGCAGTTTGTTCTTATATTGTCATAAACTTGAATCTTATGATGTCTTATGCAACTTTCTATTTATCCTTTGAATCATTTGTTATTTTTTAATCTCACTATATAACATGGATAAACTCAAGACTAATCACCAAAATTTTAAAATTTACGTAAAACATTCATATCATTCAAAATCATGGTAAGAACAACATACTCAAATTCTTGTTTTTTCTCTAAAATACATATAACATAACCAAAAACTAATGTGTTCACATCTTCTTCATTTGCATTTTCCTTTGAAGTAATTCCACTAGGAGTCGTCTATGGATAAAAAGGCTTACGCTTAGACTCTGAATATGAGTTATGAACTCCTCTTGAGTAGGAATTCTATGATATGTGGAGTGTGAGTATTACACCTCTAATTATGAACTAATTATATAATCATTTAATGAAAGCATGCATTTATGGCAAGCATAATTAATGTTCCAACTATGTGCGAAATAGGCACAAAAGTTAGGATTAAAGGCATCAAAATTTTGAACTCCATGTTGATGCCCTTGAAGTGTAGTGGGTTTGCTAGGTAATATGGATATTTTTTAAACTTGTTAATGTAATTCTCCAATTCCTATGGAAAATTTTTAATACAAGCTTTTAATGATGAGAAGAGGGTGATGGGTTGTGTTTCCCACTATATGTTTCATGCATAGTCTTGTGATCAAACTAAAGAATGTTAGAGAAGCTATCGTTCTTGAGTGGATAATGCCTCACATATTATATAATATGATCCTTAATATATCTATTGATTTGTCTTTAAGGGTATACTAGATAAGTTGTGTGTATGATGGATAAGGTGGTGTGACTTTTTAGTGTGACATTTTGTAGGATGAAATTCATCCACATTTAGGACTTAGTAGTGAAGTTGGCCCTCTTAAAACAAATATACTTTCCATTAATTCCTACCTCAAAAGTCTTCTACTAAATGTAGATTTCAATAACTATCTCTTCATAATTCCAATGACCTCTGCTACTTGTTAAGCAAAGGGATCTAACTCTTGAGAATCGACTAGGTATGAGTTGCCTATTTATTCATTGATAACATACCTATCAAAGGAATTATTCTCTATGACCCAATAAATTTTATTTAGTGGAATAACTCATGTTGGTTTGGTATTTGTAAAAACTCTTTAAGATGTCTAATTTAATGTGCTCAAGAGGTTGCAATCGAATTCCCATCCCTATTGTTAATTTCCGCACAAAGTATAATAATTTGCATATTAAGCGAGTTGCACTTTTCTCTATGTTATCAATGAACAATCTCCAACTAAGAATAAAATGTTTCATGTTCAGGATTCTAAACCTATTATGGTCATATGGAACACGAGACCTAGATGTCCCAACCAACTTTCCTTTTGGTTGCTCCTTTTGATGCAATATGAATCAATCATTAACATAATAACATTGAAAGTTTATTAGTGAATATAATGTTACAGATGATTTCCAACCACAATGTTTTTATCCACTTATGAATTTTCAGCCATAAGTTAGGTTGCATTCTTGAAAACTAAGTCTTATAATGAAATTTGATTGCAATCTAGAAATAATCTACGGTTTTTAACATCTTAGGACAACATAATCAATCATTAGTCATCAATAATTATAAGTATCATCCTATGGCTATGTTTATCATACTTTCCTAACTCACTAGCATTTAAATATTAAAACAATACACACCTAATTTATTTCTACAATCCTTTATTATCATCCTCTAATAAAGTCACGTGTGATAATATACATTTCTAAACATAAACTATATTAATAAGCATAAATTATATTAAGAACATTTCTCTTTGCTGCATGTAATTCCTAATAGAATTTAATTGTAATAAAAAAGAGCACAACAACACTAGGAGTTAGTAACTTGGGTCTTATGCGAAATAATAGTGCACAAACTTTGAACATACCTTTGTTGATTTCAATTTGAAGAAGAAAATGTTGATGAATGATGCTTTTTATGAAAAGTGATGTGCTCTAAGGGTTTCTAATCTTTTTCTTTGTACTTTCTCAAATGAGTGGGAGAAAGCGATATGTGGGAAGTGGTTTTAAAGAGACAAATTTATGTCAGAATGTTATTTTGAATGTTCTATAACAATACTTTTGCAAGGTGAGCCTCTTTGCTCGCCAAGTGAGAATGTGTGATTTGAACATTTGACTTTTATGATTGTTTCAACGGGTGAGTGTTGATATTGTGAAAATCTCACTGGGGAGAATTATCCCGATGATGTATTTTCACCGCGGAAAAATATCTACAAAATGGCACAAATTTATAATTTTTTGGTGATTTTCAAAACTTTTAAACTTTTCTTAGTTTTTTTTTGTTGTGATTTAATGTTAACTCAAAAGTTAGAAAGGATTGATTTTTCTCCCAACATGTGCTTGTTTTTCTCCCAAAGTGTGCTTGTTTAACTTTGTTAGTTTTTTTGTTGTGATTTAATGTTAAATTCAAATAAGTTAAAACATACATCCTCATCATTAATTCTGACCCCCTTGTGGCCTTTATCTAAGTCAACTAACATTCGGGATGTCTTCATGAATGATCGTCCTAGAATGAGAGGGATATCAACATAAAAAAATTAGAAAAATAGAATGATCTTTCAAGGGATGTTTCATAGCATCAAAAATATTGTATTTCGTGAAAATGTCAGAAATTCCTTGGACATGGTTCCATCGTCAGCATGAATTTTTATTTTCGTTGTTTTCATGGGGAAATAGTCTCACATTGGATAGGAATATGGAGACCTGAGCATATATAAGTGAAAGAATCCTCACATATCACCTTAAGGTTTTAGTTGGATAAGTGGTGTGTCTCTCAAAATATGTTGATTCCTATACTTTGTCGATGCTCATAATGCAAACTCCTCCAATAAATGGTATTATGAGCCTTTGGTTCGAAAGGGTCTGAAATGGACTTGTATCAAATCGCCCAAGTAGTGTTGCGACAAGATGTCATGACGATTCAAGTAGGGAGAATTATGGACTCACATTTGAGGGGAGTGTGGAATAATATAGCAAGTGTGAGTAAGTGAAAATAGTCCCACATTAGATATAATTGTGGAGACTTGAGCATATATAAGTAAGAGAACCCATTCACCTATCACCTTAAAGTTTTAGATGGACAAGTTGTCTCTCACAAAGGTGCTTATTCTTCAATTTTGTTTCAATGTTCCTAGTATAAGCTTCCTAACAATTTTTGTTCTCTTTTCTATCATTTCCACTTATGTATTTGATGGAAATTATGTGTCTTAATGAAATTTTCTACTATTATCAAGTGTTATGGCACATGGATAAAGTTATTAGATAATTCATGATTCATTTCATCAATTTGAATGTTAGAAATGAGTACAATTGAATGGAATTGTTATAATTTTATTATAGATGAAAAAAATCATCCATTTTTTTATTTGAAACACAACCCACAAAACCAACCTATAAATAAGTGAATCAATTTAATTCAATTTAAATCATAAAATTATAAATTGGATAATAAATCCAATTTATTAAAATTTAAACATGTTCGATAACAAATTACGTAGAACCCGATTCAATTGAATATGTGTATATCCGTTATTTCAAAGTCATACTTTTCACTAAAGTACACTATACTACCCTACACATTCTCAATACTATAGCCATCATTTAAAACTCATTCCACATTCTTAATACTATTTGAGCTACCAAATTAAGAATTTCATTTTTTTTAATTAATCAATATAGTTTAAATGATGGACGTTGTGTTTTTAAAAAGGCATTTATATGATGGTCCATCTTCTATCATTCCTCTAGGTTTACCGACAAAAGGATCATGAACTGGACACTCGTATTATTGCTATCAAATTAATGACTTACTGTGGACATATGCCCCCACTACTTTGTTTGTAATATTATCTAATGTGTTAATTAATAAGTATTTTACTAGTTTGCATTTCAATGTATAAACCTTTACTTTTTTTTACTGAAGACCTATGACATGTTGAGAGATTTTTATCTCAGTTTTTGGCAGTGCAATTGGAATTAAAAAGGATTTAATGACCTAAAAATTATATTATATTTGAAATTTTAAATTTGATTATATCAATTTATCAATGAATGATATATTATGGTTTTATGGTCATGCTAATTAGTATTCGGAGATTCTCTTCACAAAATTAGTTATTATAAATTTCAATGTATCTTTTATGTTTAATCATTTAAAAGTGTTTTGGTACACTCCTTAGCATTTCCTATATTATTTATGTGATAAATGGGGGCATAATGAAATTTTTGAGTTTGACCAGATTCTCTTTAAGAATGTCACAAAAGAAAATATTCTTCACAAAATTAATCACAAAATTAATTATTATAAATTTCAATGCATTTTCTATGTTTAAGCACTTAAAAGTGTTCTTGACATACTCGTTAGCATTTCTATATTATTTATGTGATAAATGGGAAAAATAAAATTCTTAGATTTGAACACACACGCATCATACACACACGCATGCACACACGCACACGCACACTTACTCAAACTCACACACATATTGTTAATATGTTTAAAGACAATAATATTAATAATGAATGATAAAAATTTAGATAAAATTAAATGAGCTGTGAATGACACAAAAAATATTAAAGAATATAAAAGAAAACAATAAACAACAAATGGATAAAGATAAAACTACATATTCTAAAACAAACAAGTCACAACAAGGTCAACTCTATACATTGTGTTTTTTAAGAACATAAAATTTTGATATACATATTACTAATATCATAACACATGTTGAGACATTGATCTATGCTTAAAAATACTTGGACAACATAAAGCGTCTTGATATATACAAGTATCGACTAAAGTCATAACGAGATGTTCCAACATTCTGTATCGACATGTCAATTATCCTAGAAACAAAAATTGACAATGCAAAATGATAATAACACAAGGATATGATGACCCAGTTTAGTGTACAACAACACCTACTTTGGGGGCTACCAAGCCAGAAAGAAGATTACACTATCAGTAGTATTATTTTATATAAATATCCTCGGTTTACGAATAAACAACCTCCGTTTACCAATCACTATCCAATGCAATCTTTATCTCATAAACTCATCCAAGTTAAGAGAAACTCATCTCACTCCATAAATTACCTTCGTGATATATACAACCATGCATCATACTACTTGAAAGATACCCTTTCAAATAAAGTTCAGTCAAGACTATTGAGTAACTAACATACTTGTATTTGCTTCAAAGATTCATCAAAGAACAATATAGAATTCGTTACCTAAAGGCTTCTAAATGCATACATACTATGTCTACCTCAATATTAAATTGATGCAAGGAGACTTACACCAAAGAAAGTATTTGATTCTCAAAGACTAAACCCTTATATGTAATATAAGGATTAGTTAACAAGCCCTAGGTCTAAGTCTTCCTTTTATAACCTTCATTCTTTGGACTTGGGCAAATCATTATTGACCTCTTGCAAATAAGGTAGTAGAAATATCTCCTAAAACATAAGACTTCAATCATTAGTTTCCTAATTGTTGAAACAATTTCTGAGGTAAATATTTATATTATCGTTTTCCACAAAGGTTGGTGTGATATTACCTCTATTCTATAGTTCGAGATATTTTAAGTGTTAGATTCATTGATCGCGATTTGTGTGTCTTAAAGAATCTAGACCACAAGTATACTGATCTATCGCGTGTAGCTTTAAAGATTATCGAATCCCAAGGACTAAATGTCAATCTATCGCTATCTTAGGTTACGTAAATCTAAGGCTAATAATCTAATTGATTTGGGGTTAGGAACCTAACGATTATAATCTAGTTTAGATTCAAGGGAATATCGGTATGTAATGGTCAAACTTGAGTTTAGCAACTCATTGACTCAACTGGATTATTAAAATAGTTTTAGTAGAAAATATTTGTTTGAAAACCCTCTTCTCACACTCTCGTGTTTATTGATTCAGATCCTACAATCAAACCTAAGTGAGTGCTCTCGCTGCATCAATTAGAGTTTAAAAATAGTATTTGAAAGAAAATAAAACCTAATCAACTTAAAAGTGCTCTCGCTGTATCTTAAGTTGATGCACAATTACTACTGTCCAGTTATTATCTCAAACTCTCGTTTTATTGATCCTAACTTCTATATGTATTTTACTCTCGTAACAAAACAGTTAATATTTAAAACTAGTAATTGAAACCAGAAAATTATTCTTTTAAAAGGAACGGGTCAAATGGCATTGCTAAACCCAGTCAGCTATATGACCTTACATACCGATAAATAAATTTAGCCTAACATGTTATACGATTTAATAATAGCGCAACAAAAATAAATAACATCAGAAAATTTAAATAACCCAAGCATCTCAGATTATTTTGGCATTAATAAATAAAAATAATTAAATTAAACCTGAAAATAATATTGTAGAATATTTGGCTAACTTCAGGTGTCTCCCACAGGTCGGTGAGATCTGCTCTTTGTTGCTCCGAAAATTAAATGCGAGAAGGAAAATAAAAGCTCGGTTCTAACGTAAGGTTAGAACTAGCAAAAGTTAGCAGCAATCTCCGATGTGAAGTTGCTATGAAAAATAAGAAACGAAGAAATAACTAAAACCGTGTCGGTAAAGGAAAATAAATAAAACTTAAGAAATAGTCACTAGAAATTTTAACAGATAACGACAAGGCAAAAGGAAAAGAAAGCGTGCACGATCTGAGTATCGTGCCTATTTATAGAAGTGGAGTGTGGCTTGAAAGTAGGAGAAGCGAGATTTTCTCGTGCGTATTTCCCTCGTGTGATCGCCGCCTTGTAACAACCGTTACAAGCTTGTGTGAGGGAATTTTGTGGCGACCGTTAGGGCTCACGTGGATGATGTGACGACCGTCACACTTTGGGCCTAGCTAAAGCGCTTCTTAGGTTGGGCCTTCATGCTTCTTATTTCTTCTTTTCTAAGCACGCTTACTTCTCATACACCCCATTTTCTATACACCATATGCTTGCATACTTTGCTCTTTTCGTGGATTTTAAGCTCGATTTGCTTGACTTTTCTCGACTTTCTTCTCACATGTCTTGTAAACATCAAATTCACGAAAACATGGAAAATACCGGCATAATACAAATAAAGAGTAATTTAGTTAATTAAAATGCGATAAAATTCATGTAAATTGATTTAAATATTCGATACATTTTGGGTTATCAAACTCCCTACACTTGAACCTTTGCTTTCCTCAAGCAAATAATAGAGTAAAAATTGTTTAACAGGTTTCAGACACAATCGCAGCGGGACTCGAATCGTACATGGTTGAGGGTTTTATAAAAGATGGAACTAGGTTCGACACTAATGATATAGAAACAACACGAAACCATAGAACATAAAATCCTCCACCTATGCAAACCATCCGAATCATGCTATCATAGCTCAACCTAATTATTTTAGATTCGAAATCAAGCTTTCATTCTAGTGCAATCACATTAAGCCCTTTATCTTTCGCTTTACATAGAGTAGCGGTTAGTGATTACGGTCATTTATACGGGGTTCGGTAAGCAGGTTGGTAACCTTTTCTAGATTATAAGTCTCGGGATCGAACCTTAGTTCTCCTACCAAGTTCGATGAGGAAAATTAGCAAGTGCACTATTTTACGATGTAGTTATAATAGGTTTCCCAAGTATCGATCTAGGGGTGCGGGTAAATACCTATTAGGTACTCTTAATTCAATTGAACAAAAACAATGGTTGGGTTGATTTTAAAACTTCAATTACGCTAGTAACAAGTAATGACTGATGAAATATAATGGGAATGATGCTAGGGTGAGTGGTTGATTTAACAAAACTATGATCCAATTTAGATTTCCTCATTGCAAATGAACACTATCAATTACCTATTTCTAGATTGTTCTTCCTTAAGTCCTTAATGAAGACAACTATTAAAACCTAATCCTTGTTTAAATGTCCATTCAAACAAATCTTAGTTTTAACCATAAAATATCAAAATTGGTGATTAAGAAAGTCCCTAGTCTAGGTTACTCTAATAACCTAATTGTGTAGAAACCTAACAATCACAGTCACCTAATTGTTAGTCATAGGTCTAAACATGTATTTGTCGATACATGATCATAAAAACACTACACAATTAAATTGAAATATAAAAATATTGCATTAAGAAATCAAGTATTGAATTCATACAATAATCAATCAGGACCACCTAGCATTGGGTTTAATCTCATAGTATTAGAAGAAAACATGAATAAGAGTTAAACATTACAAAGAAGAGTGATGGCTTTGATCTTCAATGGTGGCACCCTTGAATCTACATGTCTCGAATTCCTCTGTCGCTCTCCTCCTCTGTGGTGTTTTCCTAATTTCAAAAGTGCCTTCTCTTTTCCCAAAACCTCATTCTAATAGTCTAAACCCATCCCAATATTAGCCATCGTCCAAAATACCCTTAATGACAAAGAAAATTCAAACCAAAATAAGTTTCCTCATTAGCCAACCACGGGTCGTGTTGATTAACAGGTGCCCGTGTTGGTCTCTGGAAAAAAACGACTCCAGGCCATTGCCTGGGCGTGTTGGTTAACTGGTGCCCGTGTTGATCCAACGACTTATGCGGTTTGCTTTCCCTTGCTTTCAACACGGGCCATGTTGATGAACAGGTGCCGTGTTGATCCCTCTGTAGCCTCTAATATTCGGGTTTTGCACTTCTTTTGTCGATTTGTTTCATTCGACCACACGAAAACATAAACACATAACCAAAGCGTAAAATCGATAAAAGACATATAACACTAGAAAAATGAAAAGCGATAAAGAAACTCAATGCTAAATAGCGTGTAAAAAACCACCGATCATTCATACGAGGATACCCTTGAGCAGAACACAATCGGTTGTTACATTAGTTTTGTAAGTTTCACAAATGTTGGATTAAATGACTGGTGGTCACCTAACTTATTAGCATTTCCTATTATATCTTGATGCTTAAAATTTTGGCAAAATACTCATTTGGTCCCTTAACTCCTTGGGTTCAAATTGGTCCTTAACTTTTTTCGTGCCATTTGGTCCTTTAGTTTTCAAAAGTTTCATTTAGTCCTTTTGGTCAAATTAGCGACAAAAACTTTGAAATGGTTGTTTAATTAGTCTAATTAGACAAAAGGACTAAAATGAAACAATTAAGGGCAAAATAACACAAAAAAGTTAAGGACTATGTGAACAAGGGTATAATTAAGGGACCAAATGAGTATTTTGCCTA
The DNA here is from genome assembly GCA_021764765.1 of Vicia sativa. Taxonomy (NCBI): domain Eukaryota; kingdom Viridiplantae; phylum Streptophyta; class Magnoliopsida; order Fabales; family Fabaceae; genus Vicia; species Vicia sativa. The sequence goes on from CM038794.1 coordinate 134,904,918, forward strand.
AAAATTACGATTAGGACGATCACTTATTCATGGGCTCCCTATGTAGTTAGTGGATAAGATGGTGTATTTTAGCATAAACTACTAGGTTGATCTAAAACTTAAAAATTAAGGTTTCGGCATAATAGGTACTCAAACGATCTCGCATTATCTGGAAGATTTAGGTGTCAAAGCGGTATTATTTTGTTGAATCTTTTTCAAAAATTCTAACGTAGCCTAATTGAGAAAACTATACTTTTGAATGTACCGAGCTAATCGTTGAATAAAATAAATTAAAATTTTTTTATGGTTCAAGAAAAGTATAAATCGAATAACTTACAAAAATGATTGCTCGATTGAAATCAATCTAACAAATTTTTTTTTGAATGAAAAGGAAATAACATAAAAGGAAAGGAAATAAAATTAAAATTTGACTTACTAGGAAAACAAAGGTTTCCCCTACACTTAAACGAGCATTGTCCCAATGTGACAAATAAAGTGAGAAAAACTAACGAAACTTAAGAAGATAAAAATCGGGTAAAACAAGAAAACAGATCACTCCTCATTGTTGTTTCTTGAAGTTTTACATTTGTCGGATGCTTCACCTCATGCTGTCCTCCACCACGTCTGCTCCACTCTGGGTCTAGGGTTCCTCACCGTGTTGTAAATATAGAATACAAGCCTCAACCTACGAATGACAAGTAGCGCATTTCATGATCGGATCAAAAATGTCGCGATGGTTCTAAGTAAGGTGTCGTGTTGATCGCGTTGCAGCTCTTGTGTCATCTACATTAGTTCTTGTTGACACCGATCTTGAAGTAAAAGTGATGCATAGATTGCTTCAATGGTGGCTGGATGAGGATCATTTCTGCTTATTCTTCTTGTGCGGGACATCAGTTTGGGTGGTTGTTAATTCATACGGTATTGCATTACTCCTACTTGATTATTCTACACATTTGCTCTAGGACTGGTGTTGAAGATCATAAATCAATTTGCGAAATGTCAATTCTTGTTATATCCGGATTTGGCGAATAATTCTTGAATAACCTTGTCTTGCTATGAGTTGTACCTTCCATCCCTCTTGCTTTGACAATATGACAGATGGCGATAATCAATATCCAAAACTCAGCTTGCTAATAAGGTAGTTGATCCAACCTTTCTTTCAAAATCAGACGTTGGGCAATAGCGGTGACTATACCCCATATAGAAAGGTATTGTGTTGGTGTTTCTCGATAAAAGCAATTGGATGTGGTCGAGAAGGATCGAGAAACATTTATACTAAGATCGGGATAAAGGTGCCTTTGTACATTTCCATGGTGTTCACCTTGTTGTTCTTTGCTCGCCCAACCTTGTATTGGCTAGAATCTGTGGAAATAAGCGGATGCACGGGTTATGGATGTGGGTGGATAAAAGCTCATTGATCATTAACATGACTACCGATTAAATGTTTCAAATTGTGGACGATCTTGTCGTCCAATCTTTATCGGGAAGAATTCTATATTCAACCCTTCACCATGGTTAAAGTGGAGTATCTATTCGAGTCTCTTGGTTCATGGTGTACTCGTGTTGAATAGTGCGAAAGTTTTTGCACGATTAGATATTGACCGACACGGGTAGATGGTGTTTGGTAGGAATAACTCAAGAACTCCGGTGAGGGATTCATAAGTTGGAAGATTCATAGTGGCAATATGGTGTAGACCGTTCGTTGGAAAAATTGCACACTTTCAAGAAATCCCAAGTCGTAAACAATCTGCGTCAATATACTTTCTTGAAGTATACCTCTACGATAAGCTCCGGTAAAGTTTGTCTTGTCGGTGTCCGACGGCTCCATTTTTGAATACCATATCAGTGAAGTCTGACTTCTCTCTTTCTTCCTGAGCTCTTCTGGCCATTTGGGAAGGTGTTGGAAATGATATTATTTAAAAGGTAGAAGAGTTCTTGAAGAAAGTTGGTAATGGTGAAATTCTCTTCAAGAGTTTATATAGAAGCAATGTTTTAATGGTGAAGAGAAGATGAGTGGATGTGTTGAATGGTATTTAGAGTGGTGTTTATTGGTGTGGAATGGAAATGTAACGGATGGGAAGTTTGAAATGGTTTTAAATGGTATGAATTGAAAATTGAATGAGGAAATAAAGGTTGGCCAAGTTTATAACGTGTGCGGTTGGAGAAAATGAAGGTGTAACGGTGATTTACATGGCTTCAAGTTGAATACCACACATGCATTCTTTTGTAACGGTCGTTACAAGGTCTTGATTCCCAAGAGAATCTCGTGCCTTCAATGGTCGGTGTGTCAGCCATGCATGAAATCCTTTTCTTGTTGACTATGGCATGGCATAGATGTGTCAATTTATTGTCTAGTGGGAATAATAAATTTATCATGCAAGTGAAAATGAAGTGACAATTAGGTGTATCATGCAAGGTTTATTATATTACTTGGTATAATAGATTAACATGCTGTTAGCTGGAAATTTGTAAAGTATGTTTAAGCGCATTGCTGAAAGGCAAAGGTCCCTACAGGTTGAACACTAGTCTTAGATAAAGTTAGTTTAGAAGATACTTTACAAAGCCAAGTTAAGTACGAGAAAGATACATGTCGGTTAAAGTTGGTCGGAAGGCTAAACCAAATCGATCAAACAGCGGTGAAACGATGTTGAAAATAAAACTAAGTCGACAAGTTGCATGGTGGTGATTCGACATGAGTTTGGGTGAATGAAGGCATCGGTCGAAAGTGCTCTGTTGTCGAAGATGCAAGGCTGAGGGACAAAATTTTGTTATGTTTCAAGAAGATGGATCGAAACCAAAAGCAGTTCCTAGAATTCATGAAACAGGAAGGAGTCAAAATGGGGAGATCGTGGGTGGTTACCTCGGAAGATCGTGGGATAGAAGCTTTAAGCGGATGGAGAAATCGTGTGCGGAAGTTGCTTTTAAGTTTAAATCTATCGTTGATTAGTTTTAGCAATTACTTTGTAAATACTATAAATAAGTTAGAATGTTAAGGATTCGGCATGTTTATTTGTACTCTCAAACTGCTTGCCAAAACTCTTCCCAATTCTGCGCTAAAGGAAGAAAGAGTAACTCAAGCCTTTGATGTACGTGAATCACCATATTTTCTATTTCAATGCAATCAATTTAATTTTAAATTTATCTTTACTGTTTTTCGCTTACTTCTATATCATTTACCAAAAACTATTTCAACGTAAACTGTTAGTCACCAGTCACCTATAGTCAGAATTCTGTGTGTGTGGAAAGCCATTGCGTTGTTTCCCTTAGGCTCTGGAAACCGTTTCTGGGCCAAGGTCTTTCTTCTTTTGTAAAAGCAGTATAATTCACCAAAACCTTAGCATGCGTCTTGATATCAACTGGTCGATCTCGCGAGTAACCCTTAGTTTTAGGACTTATGGAGGACCAGCGATTATTTACCATTTTCCATAGTAAACAAATTGGCACACCTGGTGGGACCTTGTGCTAAGTGTTAGTTTTTTTGTTAGAATTTGTTTTAGAAGTGTATGAAACTTAGAAGTGGAAATTTAGCAAGTAAGAAACCAGCATCCACTAAAAAGCGTATATCTAAGATGACAAATAATTCCTCCGCGTCGAATGTGGATGAAGTTCCATCTCGAACGTTGGGTATTGCCGACCCAGTTGTTTTGCAAGTTACATCATTTCCCCCTTTAAGCAGCACAACTTCCTATGGGACAACTGCTTCAGTATCAATTCCCATTCCCCAGACCACACCGGTGAGTCCAGGGCCTGTGGTGGCCACGAGTGCCATTCAGAACACAATGATACCTCGATTTGGTACTGCTACGCATCCCCCTTATGGAATATCGTATTCCTTAATGGCAGGATATCAGTCGACCTCAAGCGTAGCGATTAATACGATAACGTGCGATCTACAACGCCTTTACAAGGATCTGCAATAGGGGAAAATAGGGAAATGCCTGCGCAACAACTAAATACTACCTCTGTGGCAGTATTAAGGCAACAAATGGATGATAGCAACCATGAGTTAGTCAATATGTTAACTAACCAAATGGGAAATGTGTTTAACCCTATAGTGCAAGAATCGGTTGAGACTAATAGGCAGTCTGCTGAAACAAATGGACAGGTTATTGCACAGTTAACACGTCTATGTAACTTCTTAGGCGCCCCAAGCGATTGCCCGATAGGGGCATCCGGTTCGACAACCCATGCATATCGTGGAGACATGGGTGTTCACGGTGATTTCAGTAAACAACGCTAGTCTTCCAAACTATCAATAAACTTAATTTACTTATTCAATTTCTCCGTAACTCAGGATCGACTAGATTGATCCTATGGGACATAGTCGTTGCTAAATCTAATTGTAAACCGGTATTCATATAAAGGACTCTAATTAAAGTGTTTCAAAGACATCCAATCCACTTCGATTACTACACTAAATGATTCAAGGATAATTTCTATATGATATAAGGAATGTTCATCGAAAAGTAAAAAGACTTGATTGGTAAATGGCGGGATTAAGTGAGTGAATGTAAAAGTTCGAATGTTTAAAGAATTCGAACAAAGAAAAGCGCTTAAATGCGTAAAGAAATAAATGACTATGAATGTAAAAGCTTTAATGTAAAGGCATGAACGTAAAAATGTTTGAAGCACAAATGAAATGGAAATGAAAGACAAATGAAAATATAAAGATTTTCATTGAATTGTAAATGTTGGTGTCATCATACGCATATCTTTCGAGCATTCGCTTCCCTATCCATGCGGTATTTTGAATGTTTACCGAATTTGTACAATGATATGACACATCGAAATCCTAATACTAAGACCTCTATTTATACTATTTCTCGACCATAACGGTCTTGCTATCGAGATCGCCACGCTCAAGCATGCAGCATTACTTCATCCTCCACAGCGTCTTCGAACGCTCCAGCGCTTATGTATTTGAATTTCCAATATCCCACTCACATTTGAATTTCAAACGCTTAGAACCTTCGTTTATTCGTTTCAAAGGTTATTTTCGAAACAACCTTCACAAATATAATCTTATCATTATTTCAAAATTTTAGACTTACACTCACAACTATCATTCAAACCTTGAACTTTAATATTTCCATTCGAAAAAAACAGTCCTTCCATTCTAAACCATAAAACTTGCTTTATTCAAACAAAACCCAATCATTTCATTTCGAATCACAATATCAAAATCTTCATCCAACAAATGCCCTTTAAAATATGTATTTAACCTTTGAGAAATACTTATTTTAAATAGATTCACAAGATTTTGATAGACCTTGAATAATCATGACATTTATCAGCATGACTTTACCCACGCCAATCAAGACGCCTCAGTACCTAACTGCTTGGACCATTGCTTACATAGTGCGGTTTTAAAAATAATGATTACTATTAATCACACTCATTACCAACACTAGATCTTACGCCACCTCTCTCTCGAATCCAACCAACGACTTCCATGTACCCTAGTCTCATTTAGTGGGTGTTTAACCTCCTTCCACACTCTCTATAAACTCATCAGTTTAGTCTTTCTTCTTTTTCTCCAAAATTCAAACCCCTTTTTTCTCTTTCACTAAACCCTAAAACTTCCAACAATCTTAACAATGTCTTCATCAACATCATCACAATTGAAGAAATCATCAAAGAGGAAGAACAAGAACAACAACAGAAATTGTCATGGAGAGCAAGGTGGGTACTTATAAGAATCAATGCTCAATCCTCAAGCGATCTCCAAAGAGAAAGAAATGTCTATGCTTCTCAAGTATTAATCCCTACCAATGTTGTTGAAAAAGTTTGCCCTAATGGGTCCTTTAACCGCTTTTGAAATTAAAAGATACTAGGAAAGTTTTCCGTTTGCTATAAATTCAAACCCTATTCAACAAGATGGATGCCCCTAAGGCAGGAACTGAAAACATAAGCGAATCATTTGATTCGAAAACAACTGAAACTCCAGTCTCACCTCCAAAAGATCCTTTTATTTTAGATTATATCAAAAGCAATTTCAAACCATTTCGATCCTCGCCCCACTCGATGTAGCATATCAAATCGCTCACTAAAGTAGAATCCAAAAATCCAAAGAATGGGGAGAATTAGGAATTTATAATTTGATCAAGCCAAACCGGCTTTACTTACAACACCCATTGCTATTTGCTTCATTGTACTTCTAGGACAGCACTTATAACACTTTCCACCTTCCGGGCGGAATGATAACACCCACCTTCTTTGATATAGATGCCATCACTAGTCTTTCACCAGTGGGGGAAACTTATATTCCTGATAACGAAGAACATTCTAGCATCATTGACTTCGATGTCAAACTAGCTAGCTTTTCAAAATTCATCACCATTATCATACCAAGGGATGATGTCTCGACGAGAACATATCGCTTTCCTTACCTGGCTATCACGATATGTATTCTCGCAGCAGATCCTTGCAAGTGGCTTAGTAGGTTCATTCCCAGCTGTGATTTCCATGAAAATAGAAAGTCTCGCTCGAGTGAACTGCTACTTGTTGATCTTTATGAGAGCTTAAGGTCGCTAGCCTCTAGTTTAAAATCCCATGCTCCAAAGAACATTCTTCCGCTAGACCTTTTGGTTGCTTCAACTATGGCTTAATGCCATGTTCGAATCTTCTTTATCAATCGGCGATACTATCATCGAACAAAATCCGTAAATAATGACAGATCATCAAGGCACAAGGCTTCGAAAGCTTACTCCAAATGATGACAAGGATGATTTCAAAGTCCATTTTTCTAAATACATCATGATCTTCTCAAAAAGACACAAGTTCGAAGAGTCCATGGCACCTTTTGCTCAAAGGACTTGTGGACCATCATGGTTCACAATGTCTCTCTCGAGTCACAAGAGCAGAGATGCGACATTTGAAAGCGTTTCTTCTTCCTAGGCTAATTTCCTCAAGAATTACTCCAACAAAGAATCAGATTTTCCTCCTGGCTTATCAACCCAATTTCGTTTCTCGACAATTTGGCCTGTGCCAATTAATTCCTGAACCTTTGTTCCAAACACAAAGTGCCATAACCTCGTGAAAACGTTCAAAGCAAGAGAGGCCAAATTACAACAGAGCAATATCAAGATTTTGCTCGATTCGACCTTTACCTTTCGAGCCAACATACTTCACAACAAAAGTTTCTTGAATGGTGGACTAAGTTCTACCACATATATGTTTGACACACTCACCATTCAACAAAAGCTAACTGCTGCTCAATGTGCGTACACTCCAAGAAAGGTATGTTCACTCACGCCAAAGAAATTAGGCTTTTCAAAATTATTTCGAAACCACTTATGATCCCACACTGGGAACCACTATATATGGCGAGACCTTGAAGGAAAAATTTAAAGAAAAATTTCTAAGTTCAAACTTCCTTCGTGGTTGTCACCGAGGATAGGTATAGGTTGACACTCAAATGCATCCACCTAAATTTCCTAGGTTGCCTACCTCGTAACCGGCTCGCTTGGTTTCCTCCATACCCTTGGTGGTTTACTTGCAAAGAAATGTTCAATTACCAATCTCGAAAGAAACTAAAGCCATCCGAGATCGTGACATAGGCTCTTCGGCTTCATAATTTCCTGACATCTTCGCTATGACATTCCTGCCATTTCAATTACATCTAATCAAGGCACAAAGCGAATGCTTGGGAAAATTCCAATTGTATCCTAATTCCCTTATCTTTAACATTTTACCTTAATTGTTTCACTTTTCACCATTAGGATAAAAAGCACTAAGCCCAAGGAAGGAACACTTCTCAACAAGCTATTGAAGTTAGCGATGATGTAACTCCAACAATACCAACAACAACAACTACTACAACAACAACACAGCAACAATGTATATTTCAATTCCAAAGGTAATCAACTAACCTGTTGTTTTAATAAACTAAGTTTATGATTTAGATCTAACTTATGTTTAAACCTTTTCAGACTAGCAAACTTCCACCAACTACTCCCAAGAAAAGAAAACAAGGCTCCACTGAAAAGAACCTCAAGACTGGTGAAAATTCTCCAACAGCTTCTAAGAAGAAGCAAAAGAAAGAAAGCTCCAAAGGCCCTGAGCCTACTAACGTTCCTGGACTTGATTCCAAAGACGTTGCTCCCTCAACAACATCCAAAATTTCACCTTCGACCTCCAATGTAATATTGGAACATATTGACCGTAACATTTCTTCCGATAATCCATGTGTAATTTAAATTCAATTACTAACAAAATAGTTATTCATACCTTGGTACATATTCTTAACTTTTCTTTGTTCATGCAGGATACTTCGAACACGAATCCCACTGCTTCAACTCCTCCAACAGGGACCATTGCTCCAATCACTTCCTCTCCCCATGGGGACTCCAAAGAACTTGCAAAACAAAGGGTCTTCCAACATGGTGGCCCTGACTGGGACTTCGGAGGCACAAGATGATCAAGGCACCTCACCTCCTTTGAAGGAAGCAAACGAAGAATCACCCAACAAGTCTAAAGAAAATCCACGAAACTTCCCTTCTGAAATCTCCTCTCGGAACTCTTCAAGAGAGTCCAAAAATCACTCATGCTGAAAAGGACAAGACTGATTCTCCTCAAGAGAGTGAAGAAACTGCAGAAGAAAGATCTGGTGAAGACGAAACCCAAAGTGGTTCGACTGATGAAACGAAGTCTGATGCTAATAGCAGTGAGACCAATACTGTCGATGAGGTGGATCGGGCGAAGGAGAAAGTAATGAGCAGCAAGGATGAAGATAATGGTGGTAAGACTAAAGAACCTATGGAGGTCGAAATGGACGTGACTCCTTTGAACATGGAACTTCCCCAAGCCTCGATCGATCAAGAGGAACTAGCTCTCCTAAAACACAATGACCCAATTGAGTACATGAAAACTAAGTTGGCCCAAAAGGACATCCCTTTCACTAGGGTTGGCACTGGTTCAACTAACAACACATTGTCCCCAGATGCTAGAGCTATACTTCTTAACAAAGTCGAAAACAATCCTTGATGTAGACCTATTTGAAGTTCTTAAAAGGATAGCCTTTGCTATACCATGAAGGAACTCACTCAAGTTAACTGCGCTGTCCTTGCCAACGACACTATTATTCGACCTCAAGTATTATTGGATGATGTGACCGGATGTCTCCTACAAGATGAATTAGTCGCTAAAGTTCAGAGAAACGAAACGCCATGGATGCGCCATGAGCAGCTTCAAACTTTCTAAATAAGTCAAGACCAAGCAATGCTTTAAACAGCGATCGACTATGAAGTTCGAGCACGGTCTTTTGGAAGGAAATTCAAGAGCTCAATGAAAGGTCAAAGAAGCTCAACAACAGATCAAGCTACTTAAACCCAAATTAGGAGCCAATTCAAGAACTTCTTAGCAGGACCTCGAAATGTAAGAAGCAGCGTGTCAAAGGAGAAGTAACTACTCGGAAGGAGCGAGACGTTATACCCAGAAAGACTTGAGTCCTTTAGAAGCACCTTCAAGATTGAGAAACAATGTTTATTTTAAATCTTTGCTTATTTGAATTAATTTGAGTCTTGGTTTGTAATATTTGAACAATGCCATTTTGGCAACGTATGGCACCATTTTGGCATCTCCTTATAATATTTCGACTATGTTGCTATTATTCGAACCTCCGCAGCCAAAGGTCTATATTTTTCAAATATTTTCCGTTAACCTTTAAGATTCGCTTGTCATCGGCTAACTCTTCGATTTCATACGCATTGTTTGAGAATCTCTTTAGTATTCGAAAAGGTCCTTCCAATGAGGTGACCATTTACCTAATATTTTATTCTTCTTGTCCATGGGCAATATGACTTTCGGACTAAGTCATTAACGTGAATGTTTTACCTTTCACCCTTTTGTTGTATGCCACGGCTACTCTTTCCTTTTGCCTCATTAGGATTTCCAATGCATGCGTCTAACCGTCTAACTCAACTAACTCATTCATCATCATCTCCCAATACAATGCGAGATGGGATCTCATTTTGCCTTTGAATTCATCGATTGCGATGAATTTCCACCGGTAAAAGCGCATCATGGCCAAATGTTAGTTGGAAAGGCGTGGTGTTAGTAGCTTTTTAGAGATGTTCTCTAAGCCCGAGTATTTGGTCCAAAGTCTTATGCCAATTCTTTGGCTTCTTACCAACATGTTTTTAATTAAACCTATTATCACTTTGTTTGTCGCTTTGACTGACCATTTGCTTGAGCATAATATGGCGTTGATGTTAATAATTTAAAACCCATCTCTGAGCAATTCCGCATCTTTCTACCGATAAACACAGAACCTTGGTCGTGGTTACTCTGTAATCGAACCTATAAATTATCTATTTCAGTATGAACAATAATTGCCTCTTCATCCAACTATTAATGGTATTGCTTGATCCACTTGGTAAAATAATCAATTCCTACTAAGATATATTTACATCCTTTAGACGAAGCGAGGATTGATCTCCTATTAAATCTAATGCCCATCCTCTAAAGGGCCATGGTTTAATGATCGAATGTAACTCACTTGCGTGGAGCATGTTGAATTCTGCATGTTTACGGCATTCTTCACACCCTTTAGCAAAATCTATACAATCTTTGAGCATCTTGGGCCAATACATGCCATATCGAATAACAACCATTTCATTTTATGGCTTGATGTGCCCCACATACCCCATTGTGGACCTCGATAATGCTAAGTATGCCTCACTTCTCCTAGGCACTTTAATGTCGCCTTCTGGGTCTTCTTGAACAATTCATTTCCATGATGACGTATGATAACGCTCTATATTTTATCTTCCTATCAACATTCAATGTTTGGTTTTTTAAATAATTCACAATTGGACTTCGCCAATCTGCATCTGACAAGGTGTCTATGGCTAATACTTCGAATTCCTGCTTGTCAGCACAACCTAACTTTATATTTTCTAAGTCTGATGGTATGAGTCTAGTAGCCATAACTGTTCCTCTTAATTCAACCAAATCTTCAAATTTTTTGGTGGAAACTTTATACCCTGAAGCCAACTATGCTAGGTCATTTGCCTCTTGATTTTCTATTCTTGGTATATGTTTAATATCCATGTATTCGAATTTTTTGAGTAGCCTATTAACTATGACGAAATACGTAATCAAATTGTCCTTTATGCATTTGTATTCCTTTGTTATTTGCTTGACCACTAGCTCCGAATCTCCTTTAATTTCGACTCTAGTTGCCCCCAATTCCAACAAAGCTTCAAGTCCAATGATAAGCACTTCGTACTCAGCTTCGTTGTTCGAGCAACGAGGACCATCTAACTTATACTTGAATTTTGTTGGAATTCCTTCGGGAGAAATTATAAGAACTCCAACACCACTACCATCTTTATGGGTCGAACCATCAAAGTATAATTTCCAAGGTTGCATTTCAACGTAACCCATGAGTCTCTTGATCGGTGAATGATCAACAATGAAATCGAAACTACTTGACCTTTCACACTCTTAAAGGCATGAAAGTCAAAGAATACTCTGTCAAGGCTAAAGCCATTTACCAATTCGCTATGCATTATTGGTTTCAAAGCATGTGTTTGATAACATCGAAATGAGATGAAACATGAACATCAACAAGCTTTATATAATATTTAAGTTTCATACAAAGAAATAAGCAGAGACATAGCTTTTCTATGTTGCTATATCTGGTTTCCGCATCATTCAACACCTACTTAAATAGTATATGGCTCTTTCGATGCCATTGCTATCTTCTTGTGCTAACATACTACCTATGGTAACTTCAGAGGTGGATATGTACAATCTCATGGGCTTTCCCCATGAAGGTGGAGACAAGATAGGAGGCTAAGTGAGATATCTTTTTATATTGTCAAACGCCTCCTGATGTGTTTCGTTCCATTTGAAGGCTTGTCCTTGCTTCAAACGAAGTAACAAAGAGAAAGCCTGGGTTCTTCCACTTAAATTCGAAATGAACCTTATTAAAAAGTTAATTTTACCTAGCAAAGATTGCAACTCCTTTTTTTAATGTAGGTGCTTTCGTTTCTACAATGGCTTTGGTCTTGTTTTGGTTGATTTCGATACCTTTCTTATGAACCACAAAACCAAGGAAATCTCCACTTGCGAAAAATGCACACTTAGGGGTTCATTTTTAAGCCATGTTTCTCATTCTTTCGAATGATTGGCTCAAATGATGCAAATGAGTTTCTAGAATCGATTTGATGACTATATCATCAATGTACACGCATAAAAGTCTCAATGAAATCATGAAAAATCGAATTCATTGCCCTTTGATAAGTTGCTCCAGCGCTTTTTAAACCAAAAGGCATTACTACCCATCTGTAGGTGCCTAAGGCTCTGGACAAATCTTTGTCTTAGCAACATCTTCTTCAAAGAATAAAGATCTGGTTATACCCGAGTATCCATCTAACATACTTAAATATTCAAATCTGCAGCAGAATCTATTAACATTTACCACGTGCATGGAATACTCATCTTTGGGGTAGAGATTTAAATCTCTAAAATCTATGCAAATTCTCAGAGAGCCATTCTTCTTAATAACATGTACTATATTTGCTAACCATTCGACATACCTTGTGGTCTTGATGAATCTGCAGTGCAACAACCTTTCAATTTCAGCTTTAATCTTCGTGAAGCTGCAGTGCGAACCTTCTAGGGGTCTTGATGGGCTTCTTGCCATCCTTGATTGGAAGTCCGTGTTCCACTAGTTCCCTCTTTAAACCAGGCATTTCATCATAGTCCCACGCGAAACAATCTTTGTTTTTCTAAGAACTTCGATCACTTTCTGCTTGAGGCTTGAATTGAGTTTTATGCTCACGTAAGTTATTCCTTTTGTGTTTTCATCTCCCAAGTTCACCTCTTCGAGTAGATCCTGCGCTAACATTTTAGCACCTGAGTCTTTGGGGTGCTTCTCGAAGCCTAAGGGTTCTTTATCATAAATGGCATCTAGCCTTTGATCTATTTCAACTATTTCTTGTTCTTCAAAGGGTGAGCCTTTTGAGCCATCCCCACCTATTTTGTTTACTTCTGCAGCCATACTATCTACTTCAGCTTCTAAGGCCGCCTTCCATTCGTTCTCAGCCATGTAGGCCGAAATCTTTTCGAAGAAGGAAGACTCAATCATGAGCGTGACTATCGAATTCCCACTGCCGCCATCTGTCTGTTTCGACTTCTCCATCTCCCTTGATTATCCTTCTATCCCAATACATTCCATCATGGCGAAGGGTCATGTAATAATGCGCGTTCCTGGTCTCATTGATCTCGTCGTTAGGGGTACAAGGAGCAATTTTGGCTAAGTGTTTGTCATAGTTTCTCTTATCAACTAGGTTGACTGCTGTCATGAAATAGCTTTGGTCTGCTTCGATGTTTTCAACAATGCCATCCTCTCTCCATAATACTAACCTCTGATGCATCGACGAGGTGACTGCTCCAACGCCATGGATCCATTCTCTGCCCAACAACAAATTGTAGTTGGCTTTAGCTTCGATTACCATGAACATAGTGGGTGCGGCTTGATCCCATCACAAATCCTTGGATCACCCCCAATGTCTGGCCTACTTTACCTTCATAGTTTGATAGTACCATATTGTGTGGTTTTATGTCAACATCCTGTATCCCTAACTTCTTCAACATGAAATGAGGCATCAAGTTCACTGCAGCGCCTCCATCCACCAGGACTTTGTTTACGCCATGTGTACCAACTTTTGCTCGAATGAACAATGGCTTTAGGTGATTTTGCATGGCTGGTTCTGGGTACTCGAAGAAGGCATTCTGCTCTTCGACAGCCCCATTATCCATCACATAATAGCATACTGGCCTATGTTTCGTCAGGTCTATTGCATCATCCTCCTCGTGCTCTCCGACTTCAGTCTCTTGCCCAAATTCGCAAGGCAACACAGATACTACATTGTAGTTGATGTTGAGTGAAGATTCCCCTTCTGATTCGAAATTATCAGTCAGCATATCCTCATTCTCCTCTGGACCTGGCGTATATTCCTTCGATTCGCTTTGCTTTGTTTCAGAGAAAAGTTTCCTGCTAAGCGGAGGTTTGCCCCGTGTTGATTGTTTGGTGTGTTTGTTGGTACTCGATTCCTCTTTGTCCTTGCTCGAAGCCACTCCTTTGTCTAACATAGCTTCTCTCTCAGCTTTTCGAACTCTTTGTTGCCTGCGCCATCGTGACCTTGACATAGGATTCTTTCCATTGTAGTTTTCCAACCTTACTTCTTCCCTTTTTGCCATATTGAACTGCCTTCTGTACGCCATGGCATGGCGTGCATTTCGTTCATTATTCCTCCATTTTTCTTTCCCCTTGTCAGCCCTAACTTGTAGCCACTTGTCCGTTGGTACCTCAGCAGGAACTTTGAATGTTACCCTTCGAGAGACTCTAGGATAAGGGTTGTCAGGCCTCCGTTGGGTGTAGTTGTTCTCGAAACGTTGGCCCATCTGACCAGTTTCTCTATGGTTCCAACATGGGGAGAAAGGGACTGTTTCGAAGGTTTCGGCCACTTTCTGATCGTATACTGCAGAACATCTTGGACACACTAGGCATTTGGTTTCCTTGTGACAACGAACTAAGAACCCAAAAGACTTTCTCACCTTAGGGTAGCATCCGAACGTTTAGTTATCTGGCGCCGCTTGACGTCGTGCCCTTTGTCTTTTTCAAAGTGCGCAATTCTCGATTACAAATGATGCTGCATCTGGGACATATCATCATTACAACATTCTCTTTGTGGCATAACATAAGGTAGTCTTTGAGACTGGCATCCCTAGCATAACTGTCTTCCATCTTGTATTTTTCTTTCTTTAAGTACCTTTCCATTTCCTTCCTTTCGGAACAAGGTTGCTCCATATTTACCATGTTAACATCCACATCTTCTCCTTTGATATCAGTATCTCCCCATCCTGTAGGTTTGATGTCTTCAATTGGGGTCTTTGAGCTTTCTGGGGCGGAATACTTCACCATGTAATCGAAATTTCCGCTGGGCTCCCCCAAGGTATCCCATATTCCTTTCTGAGGAAGAACTGGCAAGTGATCATACTTTCTTCTCGCCTCAGGCCTTCAGTAGCCTATGTCAAATTTTGTTTTTGGTTCTCCTGGCCTTCAGTAGCCTGGATCTCTTTCGAATCAGCCAAAGGAACTGCTTCGATCGAAGCTTCTTGTTCCTCATGGAAGTCCTCAGTAACTTCCTTTTCGACTTCAGCTAACACGTAGTTTTCATCTTCAGTGTTTTCCTCTTCTGATGGAGTGTCACCTTCATTTTCTCCAACCATATTTATCTCTCCAATGTATGCAGGTTCAGAGTAATTGGTGTCATCAACATCTAAAGGGTCATCATCCACTTTCATCTTTGGCTTGTCAGCGAACCTTAATCTACCATCCTTGATTGCATTTTGAATCAGATCCCTGAAAAGAAAACATTGTGAGGTTTTGTGGCCTAAAAAACTGTGATACTTACAAAACCCTCTTTTCTTTCTTTGATCTAAAGGTGGTAATTTGACATTCGATGGCACTATTAGTTGGCCATCTTTGACAAGCAAATCAAAAATTTCATCACATTTCGTTACGTCGAAGGTATACACCTTCTTTGGGAACTTGTCCTTTTCTCATTTTCAATAATTTCTTTCCCTTTTGTGGAAACTAGTAATTTACAAGAGTAAGGTGGAGCCTATTTTAATTAAGTGAGATCAATTTCGACCTCTTCGAATTCAGGGTAATCTTCTGCTTTCTCAATTTCGACATAGGAAACCCTTTCTCTCTTGTTATTTTTAAAAACCCTGGCTTTCTCGGCCTTTAGTCTTTCGACATGTCGAACCCTGTCCGCTAATTGGGCCATATCCCTCAAGTATTGTGTATCTAATTTCTTTCAAATGGAGTAGTCTAGGCCACCAGCAGTCATTTCGACTAACTCATATTCAGGAACTACTGTGAAACATCTAGACTTCAAGAGTCTGAACCTATTCAGATAATCATCTATGGGTTCAGTAAACTTCCTCTTGACACTGGCTAGCTCTTTCAGACTTATTTTAGATTGTCCCATGTAGAATTGTTCATGGAATAATCTCTCCAAAAGAGTCCAAGTATCTATGGATCCAGGAGGAAATATGGTGAACCATGTGAAAGCATTCTTAGTTAGGGAACTTGGGAAATATTTAATCCTAAGGTTCTCATTATTTGCTATGTCTCCTCCTTCGGTCAGATACCTGGCTATGTGTTCGACTGTTGACTCATTGGTGTCTCCAGTAAACTTTGTAAATTTAGGGACCTTATATCCCCTTGGTAAATCAGTGTGCACCACATAATCTACTATGGGAGAGGAATAGTTTGGCCTTCTAATTCCTGTATTGAGACCGTTTTGAGCCATAATCCTTTCTATCATGGTGGTTAAATTATTTTCTGCCAAGATGTTGTCATTTCGAATTCTATGAACGACTTCATCAGCATCTTGGTGTCGACCCACCATGACAACTCCTCTAGGTTGTTCTTCTCGAAACTCGGGACTTCTAACCCTTGACCCTTTGGTTCTATAACTCCCTTTGTGGTTCCTCTCGAATCACCGGCATCTTGTCTTTGTGCCCTTGCCCCCAAGTTAACCCCCTCTCTGGCTGGTCTATAGGGTGGGTCATCAACAATTTGTTCTATGATGGGTATGTTCGCTCGAACCAATGCCTGATTCTGCCTACGCCTTTCTGGCGGAGCGAAAAAATCTGCTATTCGACTCATGTTGTTCGCGTTTTCTCTGTTGGTTACAGTTACATTTTGTACTATTGGGGCAAAGATTTCTTGCATAGTCTGCGCTAACACTCCTATCATATTATGGTTACTATCATCCATTAATTGTCTAAAGGCCATCTGATTTTCTGTGGTTAAAATAGGCAGTGTATTATGACCTACTGAACCTTGGGTATTTGTCATAAATTGGTTGGCCCCAGATCCGAACCCAAATTGTGGTGACGAATTTGATGTGGAATTGTGCAAACCCGCCATAAAAGATGTTGGCATACCTTAAGAGGTATTTCTGGGTCTATTGCCATCGAAACCGGGTGGTCTAGTTGGTGGTGGGGTGGCGAAATGGTCTTGTGTCCCTGATGGTGGGACAAATCCCGCAGGATAACCAGTGGTCCCTGTATTTCCTAGGGTCGAACTGTTGGTTGTCATGCCACTTTCTCCATTTGTGGCCACACTACTGGTAGAAGATGCAACAGACTGTGCGTTGGAAAGGATCGTGTTAGACGTCCCCGTCGAAACATACGTATTGGTGCCTGTTCCATGTGGGGCATTTTGTTCCCCTTGTTGATTGCTTGGATTAGACATCCTACTACTACGTTTTCTTCTGGGTAAGGGTTGGTTACTATTAGTTGTTTTACCACTTCTAAGGTTCATATAACAGCGAAATTGATACTCAGAAAAGAACTTACACAGCGAGATTATATCCTAAAAATCTTTACTTTCGACTTTCTTAACGACGAGTCCCACTGGGCGTGCCAATTTGTTCACGGTGATTTCTCGTAAACAACCGCTAGTCTTCCAACTATCGAATAAACTTAATTACTGTTATTCAATTTCTCTGGTAACTTGCAGGATCGACTAGATTGATCCTATGGGACATAGTCGTTTGGCTAAATCTAATTGTAAAACTGGTATTCATATTTAGGACTGCTAATTAAAGTGTTTCAAAGACATCCAATCCACTTCGATTACTACACTAAATGATTCCAAGGATAATTTCTATATGATATAAGGAATGTTCATCAGAAATTTGTAAAAAGACTTCAGATTAGGTAAATGGCAGGATTAAGTGAGTGAATGTAAAAGTTGCTGAATGTTTAAAGGATTCGAACATAAGAAAAGCGTTTAAATGCAGAAAGAAATAAATGACTCTGAATGTAAAAGATTTAATGTAAAGGCATGAACGTAAAAATGTTTGAAGCACAAATGAAATGGAAATGAAAGACAAACTGGAAAATATAAAGAGTTTTCATTGAATTGTAAATGTTGGTGTCATCATACGTACATCTTTCGAGCATTCGTTTCCCTATCCATGCGGTATTTTGAATGTTTACTGAATTTGTACAACAGATATGACACACTGAAATCCTAATACTAAGACCTCTATTTATACTATTTCGACCATAACGGTCTTACTATCAGAATCTGCCACGTTCGAAGCATGCAGAGCATTACTTCCCTCTAGCCTCCACGCCTTCTAACGCTCCAGCCGCTTATGTATTTGAATTTCCAATATCCCGCCACGTTTGAATTTCAAACCTTTGAACCTTCGTTTGAATTCATTTCAAAGGTTATTTTCAAAACAACCTTCACAAATATAATCTTATCATTATTTCGAAATTCTTTAGACTTACACTCCACAACTATCATTCAAACCTTGAACTTTAATATTTCCATTCAAAAACAGTCTCTTCCATTCTAAACCATAAAACTTGCTTTATTCAAACAAAACCCAATCATTTCATTTCGAATCACAATATCAAAATCTTCAGCCAACAGGGGGCAGAAGAAGAAGTAACTGTGTACCAAGGTCAAGCTGTAACGCCTCAAAGGAATGTCGTTGTCAACCCACCTAGGGTTTTAGTGTAAAGACATCAGGAGGCTGACAAAGTCCTTGATCAAGTTCGACAAGAGGATTTGGTTGTTGAAAATAACTTAACCAACATTGTCGAGAGAATTATGGCCCGAAATGGTATGAATACAATGCTAAGGCCAACATACTCTTCCCCATTATCAGAGTATATTTTACAGAACGAAAACCCTAGAGGATGGAAAATTCCTAAATACACTAAGTTTGGAGGAGAAACGGGTGAGTCGACGGTCGAACACATCGCCAGATACCTGACTGAGTCGGGAGACATGGAAAATAATGAAGGCTTAAGGGTGAAACATTTCCCTTCGTCTCTTCCATGAACAGTTTTACGAGGGGCATTTGAAAATTAGTTTGGTCGAATTGTCAAGAATTAAGAGGAAGTTTGCTGAGACAATAGACGATTATCTAAATAGGTGCTTTACCCAAGTGCCTGAACATGAACTTGTCCAAATGGCTGCTGGAGGGTTAGATTACTCCATTAGGAAGAAAATAGATCCAAACTCGTTAAGAGCATGTCACAATTGGCTGACAGAGTTCGACACCTTGAGCACCTTCGAATAGAGAAAGTTAGACATACTAAGGCTAAGTCAAAGAAAGAGAAGGTAACCTATGTCGATTTCGATGATACAGATCCCGTATACGAGGCTGATTACATGTCGTCGACAGAGGCAGACGTGGACGTGGCTGAATTGAAATCAGGGCCAACATATGAGTGTAAATTGTTGTTTCCTGCCAAAGGGAAAAACCCTATTGTCGAAACTAGTTCAATAACTCCTGAAAAAACTTATACTTTTGATGTTAGTAAATGTGAGGAGATTTTTGATTTATTGGTCAAAGATGGTCAAATTTTAGTACCCCCAAATGCTAAATTTCCACCATTAGAACAAAGGAAAAAGAGAGGTTTTTGTAAATATCATAATTATCTTGGTCACACAACCTCTCAATGTTTCTTTTCAGGGATCTGGTTCAGAAGTCTCTCCAAGAATGGCGTTTGAAATTCGCTACCAGAAAACAAAATATTGACACTGATCCCCTGAGGCAAGAAGAAGCCTTGTTTGTTGAACCTGTCGACATACACATGGTCAACATCACTGAAGTGTCTGACAACACCATGTTAGAAGAAAGCACTGATGAGAGTCCACACGTCAATTTAGATGACGTCGACCCCAGGGATGATGAAGACTTGCTGAGTTTTCTGTATTGTTGCAAAAACAAGGGTGCTCAAGTCGGTTTGTGCCCCAGATGCAACGCGCTAACTGACAGAGTCGTTGCTGAAAACTTCCAGAAACTACAGCTGGAAAGGGGAAGAGCCCAATGGAACAGAAGAGATCCAAGGCAGTAATCCCAATTAAGGCCTAAAACTTTTGTTCTGTCGGCCACTGCACCCAAGGGGATATGGATCAAGCCTCAAATGGCCGTTGGGACATCAAATGCCGCTGGTGTTATAAGAGAGGAAAAAGGGAAAGCATACATGAGGTACCGACTCGAGGTGCGTTCCAAGAAAAAGAGCCATGTATCTGAGAATTACATGGGAAAAAATCCAATGAGTCGAACTCAGTGGAGACGTTTTTAGAGGAGAAAGCAGGTTGAACGGTAGGCCGCTGCCGCTGCTCAACAAAGTGCTGTCAACAAAGGCAAGAATCCTCGACAGTACAAGCCAAAGGTCGACCTGCTGTTAATCAACAGATCAAAGAGTACGTTGATAAGCCAGTCAACCATGGCTCTGATGAGGCAACTGATGATTTCGCCTCTAATTCTGAAGCAAGCTTAGACATCTTAGTCAACATGGTCTCTATACTCCCAGAAGAGTATAACGTGCCAACAGAAGTAGAGAACACTAATGACCTAGATGCTACTGAAATGGATTTACACAAGCTAACATGCTACTTTGTGATGAACAATGGCTCCATTGAGGGCTAAGATGCCTTTTTCGAGAGGCCCGACATGGCTATGAAGAGCCATTTGAAGCCCTTGCTAATCAGAGCAAAGGTCGAAGAGAAAACCATTAACAAAGTGTTGGTGGATTATGGCGCTACTGTGAACATAATGCCACATCACATTCTGAAGAGGATCGGTAAGTTCGACACCGATATAAGGTCTCATAACGTGGTCTTGTCAGAATATCAAGGAAGGACGAAAACTACCATGGGGGTAATCCAAGTAGATATTATCGTCGACTCAATCACTAGGCCGACAATATTCATGGTCATCCAAGGTCGACTAAGTTATAATCTGTTAGTGGGCAGAGAATGGTTGGATGGAGTCGGTGTTGTGCCTTCTTCTATGCATCAACGCCTGATCATATGGCAAGAAGACGGCATCGTAGAAAACATCGAAGTTGATCAATGATACTTTATGGAAGATGTCAATACTGTTGGCCGAAACCAATTCGACAGGAAATTGGCCAATATCGCTCCCTGCCATCCAGCAAAAGAAGTGTATGCCAACTTAAGTGAGGCATTCGTTTCTTTGAAATTGCATGAAACCCACGGATTCGTGTGGGATGTCGAACCTCTGGAAGATCCCTATGCAGAGGAACCCGCGCTGTAAGGGTGGGGAAGCTATTACGACGATGATGTCTGAGCTAGATGCTCTGAGAAGAATTTCGGCGTATATTGGTGAAAATAAGGTGAATTCGGCTCT
Organism: Vicia sativa; assembly: GCA_021764765.1. Lineage (NCBI taxonomy): Eukaryota > Viridiplantae > Streptophyta > Magnoliopsida > Fabales > Fabaceae > Vicia > Vicia sativa. The sequence goes on from CM038794.1 coordinate 134,926,112, forward strand.
GGAAGCTGAAGAGGAAAATATGGCCCTAGAAGCTGCTAAAATCCCCATCCCAGAGGAAGTAATTTTGGATGTAGAGCTAGAACCACCAGATGAAAGCAAGCGTGTTAGCAGAAGCGTCGATGAGAAACATATGGATTGCATCTACGACGATGAACCACTAGGTTTCGAAAAGGATCCTATGGCACCTGAGAAAATGCAGCCACAATATCCTTTGGAAGAAATCGACCTTGGCGCAGAGGGTGACAAAAGACCAACCTACATTAGCGCCAACATCGACCAAAAGCTCAGAACTGAGGTAATATCTTTACTAAAAGAATTTAAAGATTGTTTTGCTTGGGAATATAATTAAATGCCATGTTTGAGTAGGGAATTGGTCGAATTGAAATTACCAATAAAAGCTGGAAAAAAGCCAGTAAAATAAACGCCTCGACAATTTGCGCCTGCAGTCATGTCGAAGATCAAGGAGGAATTAGAAAGACTCCTCCAAACCAAGTTCATAAGAACTACAAGATGATGATGTGCTGAAGACAGCGTTTCATTGCCCAGGGCATTAGGCACCTATGAGTGGGTCGTCATGCCATTCGACTTGAAGAATGTCGGAGCAACGTACCATAGGGTAATGAATACTATGTTCCATGATTTTATTGAAAATTTCATGCAGGTTTACATCGATGATATTGTAATCAAGTCGAATAGTAAATAGATACACTTAGAGCACCTTCAGAAATCTTTCGAAAGAATGCAAAAATATGGGTTGAAAATGAATCCATTAAAATGTGCTTTCTGTGTGCACGCAGAAGATTTCCTTGGTTTTGTTGTGCATAAGATAGGCATTGAAGTCAATCAAAGCAAGACCAAATCCATCATGGACGTCAAACCTCCATCGACCAAAAAAGAGCTTCAATCATTGTTGGGCAAAGTAAATTTCTTGAGGAGATTCATTTCCAACTTAAGTGGCAAAACTAAGGCGTTTTCACCACTACTTCGACTGAAAAACGAGGAGTTTATCTGGCGAGAGGAGCATCAAGAGGCTTTCAACAAAATAAAAGAGTATCTGGTGAAGCCTCCTATATTGGCACCTCCACTTAGAAATAGGCCTATGAGGTTGTATATAGCAGCCTCAGAATCGACCATAGGTAGTATGTTAGTTCAAGAGGACGATAATCATGTCGAACGTCCTGTATATTACCTTAGTCGTATGTTAAATGGTCCCGAAACTAGGTATAGTGACATAGAAAACCTATGTCTATGTTTGTATTTCTCTTGTATTAAACTGAAGCAATATATAAAGTCGGTTGATGTTTATGTTTCTTCTCATTTCGACATTATTAAACATATGTTGTATAAACCAATTTTGCACAGTCGAATTGGTAAATGGGCTTTAGCATTAACTGAATATTCCTTAACGTACGTGCCTTTAAAAGCAATGAAAGGGCAAATAATGGCATATTTCTTAGTCGACCATTCTATGGTGGCTATGCCAGAAAATTTTGCTGATTTAGTGCCTTGGAAATTATATTTCGATGGTTCTAGTCACAAAAACGATGCAGGGATTGGAGGAGTTATAATTTCTCCCAGTGGAATTCCAGCAGAGTTCAAATACACCATCGACGACATCTACACTAATAATGAGGCAGAATATGAGTCTCTTATTACTGGACTTGAACTGTTGCTCGAATTGGGGGCAATGAGTGTCAAAATTATGGGAGACTCTGAATTGATAATCAAACAAGTATCAAAAGAATATAGATGCGTTAAGGAGAATTTAATCATGTACTTTGTGATTGCCATAAGGTTGTTAAAACGGTTCGAACAAGCAAGCCTTCAACACATACCTCAGCGAGAAAATCAAGAAGTTAACGATCTAGCGCAGGAAGCTTCAGGATACAGGAAGAATGAAGATGAAGAGCTTATTCAAGTAAAGAAAAAGGTTAGAGCTACTTCATTATCCCCTTCGGACTTATAAATTATAAAATTAGGAGCAATAGATACCGAAAATTTTGAAATTTTAGCAATTGATAATGGGCAAGACAGTGATTGGAGAAAACCCTTGGTCGACTACTTGCGTTCGCCCACTGGTTAGGCAGACTGTAAAATAAAATATCGTGCCTTGAGTTTTGTTTTGATCGAAAATGAATTGTTTAAGAAAACTGTCGAAGGGGTATTACTTAAATGCCTTGGGGAAAGTGAGGCATATGTAGCAGTGTCGAGTGTGCATAGTGGAGCATGCAGTGCACACCAAGCTGGACACAAGATGAAATGGTTGTTGATGCGAACAGGTGTTTATTGGCCCTCAATGTTGAAATATTGTATCGAATTTGCTAGAGGATGCCAAGAATGCCAAATGCATGGGGGCATCCAGCACGTGCCAGCAAGAGAATTGCATGCCACTATAAAAACTTGGCCATTCAGAGGATGGGTGTCATACCCCAAAATTTTCCCTCCTACTTCTCAAGACATTCCATACATCCATACTCAAGGATTCCTCAAGGGTTGATCAGACAAACCCTCTCCTAGACAATCAACCCAAACTAGGGTTTGGCAATTCTCAGATCAAGATGGACTTCCAACATCTCCAATGGTCATCATGCCTCCTCATATGCTTCAAAGAATTTCCATGTCAAGTTTCAAGCCTCACAAGTCAAATTTTTGCTCAAACAATTGCTCAGATGGTTGAAAATCAGTTGTATTGGACAAAAAGTCAACTGTGGTCAACATGCAGTCAAACTTCATGATTTTTGGTCAACATCCTCATTTTGAAGTCACATCCATCATTTGATCAAGGGTTGATCATGATTCATCAAGAAAACTCAAGATTAGCACAAAAGTCAAACTTTCCAAATTAGGGTTTTTTAGTGAAAAGTCAACTGAACTTTGACTGAGCATAACTTCTTCATACTTTCTTAGAAATTTTCCCACCACCTCTCATTTTGAAGGAAATTCAATTCTCTACAACTTCATGTCTCACAAGAATGTTCAAAAAATGCTTCATTTGGAAGGTATGGATCAAAATATTACAGGTCCTTTTCAAAGTCAACAAAAAGTCAACTTTTTGTTTTGAAGTTTTATTGAGCATGGAAACTCCAATTGAGATGAAACCAAAAAGGTTGGTTAGAGGACACTTAGAGCTTTCTAAAAAGTCCAAGAACACTCAAAAATGTGGAAAATTGAGCAAAATACACCTTGCACAAGCTGGGCATTTTTGAAGAGGTGCACAAAGGAAAATACTTGTCAAAATCCAAAATTTTGCAAATGGGCCTAGTTTTTCTTGGCTTAAACTTGTTCCTTATCTTATTTGGAACCTTCAAGCCCAATTCCACGAATTTTTTCTTTAATTTTCTATTTAATTTGGATTTTATTCATTTAAAAACAAATTAAATTAAAAAATAAGGTATAAAATCAAAATTAAATGCAAAGTTGATTTTTCTCTCATACTTGAGATCCAAGTAACTCACACAAGCTGGCAAATTTCGAAATTTGCATTGATTTGGCAAGAATTTGATTGAAATTGGATCAAAAAAGGAAGATTTGATTTTGTACAAAATCAAATAATTTTTGCATTGATTGATCAATATTTGCTCTTCAATTCAGCCCAAAATCCATCCACTATAAATGTGCAATGCATACAACATGAACAAGAACAGAAAAATTGCTTGGAGGAACCCTAACCTAAAGCCAAAAAACCGTGGAGTTCAAGCAACTTGCAGCCTTGGTTTTGGATCGATTCAGCCAATTCTAAGCATCCAAACACATTCCTTGGAGTCCCTGGAGTCGATTCAGACCTTTACATCTCTCAAAAACATCAAGAATTGAGAGAACACGATTTCGGTTTGTCACACTTTTTTCAAATTTCGATTTCTATCATTCATGCATTTTTAACGTGTTTTGATGTTTGCTTTGTGTTTAGTTTGAAGTTTGCAAGCTTTCTGGACAATCCAATTGTATTTTCGTGGCCTGAGATATGATTCACCATAATTAGGGTTTTCTGAACCGATTTAGGGTTTCTCTAAATAGGAAAAATTGGACAAAACGAACACCACCATCGTGTTCAGAACAATGTTTCCAATCGAACCATGCCTTTGAATTTCATTTATATTGCTTGAACTGGATTTTTGATGTTTGCAGGGGCCTTAGCGTCGAGCTCAGCCGACGCTAACTTTTCAAAATTTCAAATGGAGAAGATGAAGATCTTCGCGCGTGTTCTTGGTTCCCAGAAATCAAGTTTGCTTAAAACGATTCCGTTTCAATGTTTTGACACCAAACGTGCGTTGACTCAGTGGTTAAGGCAAGGGAGTATGAGCTGTCACCAGAAGGACACTGGTTCGAGCCTGGCCAGGACCATGTATTTTTACAAGTATGCAAAACTTACATTTTTTTTATATTTTCTTTAATATTTTTCATGCATTTTAATTTATCTTCAAATATTTTTATCATGCATCTAAAAAACACCAAAAATATTTATTTTTTGCAAAATTATCAGAAAAATACTTATTTAATTTTTAATATAAAAATTATTATTTTTGCATGCATATTTAATTTAATTATTAATTAATCATTTAAATGACTTTTAATTGTTTTTAAATTATCAAATCAATTCCAAAAATTACCAAAAATTTATCTTATCATACTAATATCATTACTAATCAAAAAAAATTTTCCTCATTCAAAAATATTTGTTTTTACTAACATTTTCCTCTTATGCAATTTTCTCGTATTTCCGATTATGTATCTGTTCACAGGTTGTAACGTTTCGAACGATTTTTTCTTGCTTTTCTTTTTCAATTATGTAAGTGCCTATGGGATGTAATAGTTTAATTAGGACTTTTATTTTCTGAACTCTTATTATGTATCTGCCCCAAAGCCTTGTAATAGCGTAGGACTTTATCTTTCTGCGTTTTACATTTCTGCAATTTACTTTCTGCACCCTATAAACTGCTAGTAACTAGGCGTGTATGGCAAGATAAAATTGGACATAGATCACTCATAATTCGAAGATAAAATATATCTGAATTGACACGCTCTTTTCACACATGCACCCCTTAGGGTAATTCTCTCTTCTTGCCTTTCGATTAAATGGTCAAGTTCCTCGAACGTAGAGGTATTCTAGCACAGTTGCCTTCAAAACAAATCATCATAGTCCCTTCGATACAAAGATCATAGACCCACGATGTCGCCTACGAATACATGATATTGACCTCGATTGTCGCCTAAAATGATGATAGTCCCTTCGAATGTGCTAGGATACTTCCTACAAGTTGCTTTCTATGACCATCCGATGTCCCTTCGAATGTCCGCTTACATCCAACGAATAGGTTACCTACCAACTAATGGTATGGATAGCGCTATTCTAAAGGAACGTAAAATAACACGAAAACGACCAATTCTGAGTAGGTAATAAGACTTTTAGTTGCTTGCTCTATCAAAATACTTTTCACACCACACACTTTTGTCAAAGTTCAAACTCTTTTCAAAATAAAACATTTCCGAACACTTTGTATACATTCCTACATGAATCATTACAAAGTCAAAGTGAAATGCCTTTTCAAAACATTTTTGTCAAACACACAGAAAGCACAATTTTAAAGTGATCTAAGAGCAACTAAGAGCCCGTAGGTAACTACGGATGCAAAGGGGTGCTAATACCTTCCCTTTTCATAACCTTCTCCCTTACTCAAAATCTAACGAAGGTATTTTCCTGTTCTTTCACCTTCCTTAATTGGATAAAAGAAAAGTCGGTGGCGACTCTTGCTATCCGCATTTATGATACAATAATCTCAAAGCCGCTTCACCGACATGAACGGCGACCTACGGGAGACACCCTAAAGAGAGAATGCCTTAGGATTTCTAGATCACCTTTATTTCTTTCTCTTGACTTGTATGCTTTACTTTTAAGGGTTGCTTGGTATTATATTTGTGGGGATCCTACACCGGATCCGGTTTCCTTTTAGGTAAGTAGCAATAAATCATCGCGATCGTTAGACGATATCGAAACGGTCAACATGATGGCTACGTTAGTGTGACACTTTGGATGTCCCGATACTCTTCATTTCAAGTCGAGGATAGTATTTGGCTTCTGTGGTGTCATCAGACTAACTAAACTTTTAGAACCTTAATTGACCCATCTTGGCCATTAGAAGGTAGTGAGATGGCCGGCTTTGGTGCAAACTAAGGTTGGCTGATACTCGATGCTACACTCATTAAGATCAGACTTTGGGATATTTTCGATCGACCACTTGGTAGTCGCATTGAAATAAACGCCTACGAGAAAGATCAATGATATGAGATTCCTAGAACCCGTTTACTATTATAGGACAGGATAAACCAACTCAAACTTTTGGTGGGGTAATCACCTATACCTCATGCAAGCCTTAAACCTAGGCTCATTGTGTGAATTGTTTGTGTGTGCTAAACATGACATCATGACATCATTGCATTGCATATCATTTCTAACTATTTCAAGGACCTAGGGATTTATCTTTGCTCTGTTTTGTAGGGATCATGGCTTCTAGAAAGACTATCCGAATCAACTTCATGGGTATACCTTCTCAACTCAATGAATTGGTTTCAGAAATTCCCGACCATGCTCAGTTCATCAAAAGACATGGTTATTTGCTTGAGTTGGTTATCTCCGGTTTTGAAGAAGATATGATGCATGTCCTATTCCAGTTCTTCGATCCGAAACACCATTGCTTTACATTCCCAGATTATCAGTTAGTTCCTACCTTGGAAGAGTTCTCTAAGCTACTTGGGATACCTATTCTTGACCAAATGCCATTCACCGGTTTAGAAAAGGTTCCTAGGTACGAAGACATTGCATCAGCATTACATCTAAAGCGCTCAGACATTGAAGCCAATTGGGAAACTAGAAGCGGAGTTAAGGGTTTACTTGCTAAGTTCTTAATTAAGAAAGCCCGAGAGTTCCTCAAAGTTATGAGTTTCCATGCATTCGAAGACATTGTGGCCTTGCTAATCTATGCGTTGGTTCTATTTCCTAACTCGGATCAATTCATAGATGTCAACGCCATCAAGTTATTCCTCACCCGTAATTCTGTGCCTACTTTACTTGGAGATATTCTGCATTCTCTCCACACTCGTACTACTAAGCGACAAGGAACTCTTATGTGTTGTATATCGTTACTTGCCAGGTGGTTTATTTCTCACTTTCCTCCATCAGTTTTGAAGAACGAACAAAGGATGAAGTGGTCTCAAAGACTATTGTCACTCTCTCATTCAGATATCCGTTGGTGTCTCTTTTCTCAAAAGGACTTCACATTCATTAAGCGTTGTGGAAAGTTCCCTAACGTACCACTCCTTGGTATAAGGGGAGGTATCACTTACAACCCTTCTCTAGCTCTACGTCAGTTTGGTTATGCTCGAAGAGATGGTCCGCATGATATGCTTCTCCAAGACATTGTGTTCGACTACAATCACGATCTCCAGAATTACCGACGAAGGTTCATACACGCTTGGAGCATGGTAAAGAAGACTGATACCAAGAATTTGGGGCACCAAAACTCCATTCCTTGGGAACCTTACCTCAAATGGGTGCGAGCTCGAGCTCAAAACCTCATGATGCCATTCACGCCTGTTCTACCAGTAATTATGGAACCTGTTGCTATAGGTGACGTACCCTATACTGTTCTCCATCCCGACATGCCTACTGATTTTGAAGACTTGAAGAGATCCTGGATTCAACTAAAAGAAGAAAGGGATACATTTGAAGCTCAGTGCTATGCAAGCGAGAAAAAGGTACTAGAGTTGACCAAGCTACTTCACTTGGAGCGGAACATCAACGCCTACCTCGGCACCAAGAGGAAGCGCCCATGGGAAACTTAGAGCTTTAGGATTTTTGTTCTCATATTTTATTTTTATTGTTTTGAACTATCTTCTGTACTTAAAAAGAAAAAGAATAAAAAGAGAACTAATAAATGTTTGTTCGTGCTTGTTTAACAAATTTAAATCTCTAAGGTCCTTGAAAACATTGCATTGCATTTGCATAAACATCGCATATCATGGCATAACATCTCATGACAGGTATATCGAAGATTGGTTTTCTCATTTTCTCGCTATTTATTTTAGCAGAAATGGCTCTTGAACAGACTGTCAAAGATCTCCAAGCTCAGAATGCTCAGTTCCAGGAGATGTTCACTAGCTTGGTCCAAGGCCAAGAAGATCTGAAGAAGCTCATCAACAAAAAGAAGAGGGTCGTTGGTGTTCTCAACATGGGAAGACGTTACAAAGGTGGTCCTAAAGTGGTTAGCCGGATAGAGCTCTCAGAAGGGAGTGTCAAAACTGAGGGAAGCGTCAAGGGCAATGACGAAGGCGACCAGCGTGAGCCTGAGAAAGACAGAGAAGATCACTATGACAATGACCAGTACTCTGATGAAGATGATAAGTACAAGCAACTTGAAGACCGTCTGAATGTTGTGGAAAATCTGAAGATGTCCGGGCTGAATTTTGATGATCTGAGCCTTGTCCCTGGTGTGGTGATTCCTCCCAAGTTCAAAGTTCCCACTTTTGCCAAGTATGATGGCATTTCTTGTCCGAAGCTGCATTTGAAGTCCTATGTTTAGAGGATCAACCCCCACACTGATGACAGAAAGTTATGGATGCATTATTTTCAAGAGAGTTTGTCCGGGACTTAGTTGGAGTGGTATTATCAGCTAGAAAATGACTGAATTCGTACTTGGAGTGACTTAGCAGATGCTTTCTACAGACAGTATTAGTACAGTGCTGAATTGACGCCCACTCGCATGCAACTACAAAGCATGTCAATGGGTCGTGATGAGAAGTTCAAAGAGTATGCTGAGAAATGGAGAGATCTAGCAGGCAGAGTTCAACCACCCTTGTCCCATAGGGAGTTGGTTGATATGTTTATGGGAACGCTGACAGGCCCATTCTTCAATCATCTGATTGGAAACTCTTCAGCCGGATTCACCGAGCTGATATTAACAGGAGAGCGTATTGAAGCAGGTATCAAGAGTGGGAAGATTCAAGTGGAGTCATCCTCAAATGCTGCAAAGAGATCTTTTGGGGGTAAGAAAGAAGCCAATGTTGTGTATGGTCAAAAAAACCGAGCCAAGACCGACCATGCTCAATCTGTGGGGGCAGTTGTGATCGCCAATCCTACATCAGCACAACCTTAGCGAGACAATGCACGTAGCCAAAATGCGCCACGAAGACAGTTTATGAAGATCAACATGCGATTGTCGCAAGCCTTGCAACACATGTTGAAAGCAGAGTTGATTACCTTGAGGGATCCTCCTCAGAATATCAACACTTCCTCTCCGAGATACAATCCTAATGCAAAGTGTGCTTACCACTCCAACAGCCCAGGGCACGACACTGACAACTGTTGGGCTCTGAAGAACAAGATCCAAGACATGATCGAAGCTAAACAGATTGAGTTTGATCCTCCTATTGAGACTCCGAATGTGATCAACGCGCCTATGCCTAACCATGACAAAAGTTCTAATGCTATTGGCGAGAACTCTTACGTTTTTAACATAGATGACTTGACCATTCCTCTGATGACTGTTAAGAAGAATTTGTCGCAGTCGGTGTCAACCTGTGATGCCCGTAGAATTGTCGTTGGTGCCCATCTCGCACGATGGTTGTGGTTGGAGAAGACGGTTCAAGGCATGATGGATAACCGTGAAATATTATTCCTGAAACCACCTATGGAGAATCTGTGTGAAGACATGTCTAAGAAATTGAAGATCGAAGATATGAATACAACTGTACCGAATGTGTGGGATACCTTGGGGCAGCCAAGTGGAAAGTTTGATTACATGGTGAAGTACATTGTTCCTGAAAGCTACAAGATTCCTATTGAAGATATTAAGGCGACCGGATGGGGAGACGATTTCCATGAAGACTATGCTGATGTTAACACAATAAAGATTTCCTCTATTGATTCTGTACCTAGAGTGGCACCTCTCATCATTACTTCTCCCAGGTCAGTTCCATATTCCTCTTACAAAGCTATCCCTTGGAATTATGGAGCTGATGTTTACTATCATGGCGTCAAGAAAGACCCTCTGACCATTGAAGATCTTACAATTGAAGCTACCATTCCTGACATTGACAACATTATCGGATCAAGTAAGGTGACCAGAACCGGAAGAGTGTTCTCTAGATATCTCTCCTCCAAAGACATCATGACTCCACCGATTCCAATTTATTCAACCGCTTCCCGAGACTAGAGGGAAAGAGCCAAGAATCATCCCTTCGCATGTATACCAAAGGAAGTTGTCAAGACACCTCCAAACAAGAAATGGAGGAAATTCTGAAGATCATCAAGAAGAGTGACTACAATGTTATGGAACAGTTGGAACAGACTCCGTCCAAGATCTCCATGCTTGCTCTGCTCTTGTGCTCTGAGGCTCATGCTAAAGCCTTAGTGAAGTTTCTGAAGAATGCTCACGTACCGCAAGACACTACTACTGATCAATTTGAAGTTTGTATTGCTAGCCTGGCTGCCAACAACGGTCTAGGCTTCTCTGATGCTGATTTGACTCCTGCCGGAAGGAAACACAACAAAGCCTTGCACGTCTCTGTGGAATGCAAGGGCACTACGTTGTCTCATGTTTTGGTGGATACCGGTTCTGCTCTGAACATCCTACCGAAGAGTGCTTTTGATCGACTTGATGTTGACGGATTGGTTTTGAAGCCTAGTGACATTATTGTGAGAGCTTTTGATGGTTCTAAGCGAACATTACTTGGAGAGCTCATTCTGCCTGTTAAAGTTGGTTCCCAGACTTTTGATTCCACATTCTTTGTCATGGACATCCGTACTTACTCTTGCCTACCGGACGCCTTTGATACATGGGCAAAGGCCATACCTCTACCTTACATCGAAACCAAGTACCCGGTGAAAGGGAAGGTTGTTACAAAGATGTGGTGAAGAAGAATATATGGTCACCATCTACATATTCCGATATCTCGAGATGGAAGGTGAATTCTTCGAGACTCCTTATCAAGCTTTTGAAACAATCCCCAGAGTCATGCCTGTTGACTCTCATGTCACCCGTGAAGTTATACAAGTTCCGCCTAGGATGGCTTCGCTGAAAGATGCTCAAGATGCTGTTAAAGAAGGAGGTAGTACTATTTGGGGACAGCTCCCGGATCTTGCTTTCAAATCTGACAAGACTGGTTTAGGCTTCACCATCAAAGGTCAGAGGATGATACGCCGCGAACGTGCCGGCCAGCTTCCTTTCCGCATCAGCTAGAGTGGAATCCATGCTATAGAAGACGACGACAACGACTTCGACATCAGCAAGTGGATCTTCCCAACTCCCGACAACGGACTCAGCAATTGGAAGACTGAAGACGTCATACCAATCTCCTTTATACAGGAGTAATTGCTCTTGTTTTTGTTTTGCTTTTCGTATTTTCTATGTTTTGAACAATAAACTCTAAAGCCTAGTGCCTTTCCCGGGGAATCATGGCTCCTTTGTGAGGGTTATTATCTGTCATTTGCATATTTTCATTCAATGAAATCGTTGGACTTTTGCATTTAATTGTTGCTTTCTGTCTTTTACTCTATCACCCCTTCAAAAAGCTATGTGTTTCTTACACACACCCACGTGATACACTGCAGAATCACTCCGAATCTCGTTGATAACAGCTATGCTATTGCTAAATATGACTTCGATAATCCGATCTACCAAGCCGAAGACGAAGGTGAGGAATATTGTGAAGTTCCAGGAGAACTTGTCAGACTGCTACAGCAGGAAGAGCGAGTTATACAGCCACACGAAGAGTCAATCGAGATTGTGAATTTGGGTACTGATGAAGACAGAAAAGAGATCAAGATAGGAGCGGGTCTTGAGAACAGTGTCAGAGAAAGATTGGTTCAGATGCTACGAGACTATATTGAGGTTTTTGCTTGGTCATACGAAGACATGCCGGGTTTAGACATTGATATTGTGGTACAACGGTTACCGACGAAAGAAGGTTTTCTCCCTGTGAAATAGAAGGTCCGTCGCATGCGTCCTGAGATGTCAGAGAAAATCAAAGCCGGGTTATGAAGCGCTCAACGCCGTTTTTAGTCACACTTCCTATCCACAGTGGGTGGCTAATGTGGTGCCTGTGCCCAAGAAGGATGGTAAGGTACAAATGTGTGTGGATTACAGAGATCTGAACAAAGCGAGTCCAAAAGACGATTTCCCACTATCTCATATTGATGTTCTGGTTGACAACACCCAAAGATAAGGTTTTCCTTCATTGATGGTTTCTCCTACATAATCGATCAAATGGCTCAAGACATGGAGAAGACTACTTTGTTACACAAAGGGGCACTTTCTACTACAAGGTTATGCTGCTCGGATCGAAGAACACAGCGCCACTTATCGCGGCCATGGTGACATTATTTCATGACATGATTCATCACGAGATAGAGGTCTACGTCGACGACATGATAGCTCGATCACAGACTGAAGAAGAACATCTTGATCATCTGCGGAAACTGTTTGATAGGTTGAAGAAGTACAGATTAAGACTCAATCCCAACAAGTGCACCTTTGGAGTCAGATCCGGTAAGCTCCTAGGGTTTGTTGTCAGTGGTAAAGGTATTGAAGTTGACCCCGCCAAGGTTAAAGCTATTCAAGAAATCCCAGCTCCTCGCACGGAGAAGGAAGTTAGAGGTTTCTTGGGCCGATTGAATTACATTGCCAGATTCATTGCACATCTAACTGCTACTTGTGAGCCAATCTTCTAGTTACTGAAGAAAGATCAAGTGGTAGAATGGAACGACGATTGCCAGAACGCTTTTGACAAAATCAAGGAGTACCTACAGAATCCTCCTGTCCTGATGCCACCCGCCGAAGGAAGACCTCTTATCATGTACTTGACAGTGTTAGAGAACTCAATGGGGTGTGTGTTGGTGCAACATGACGAGTCTGGTCGAAAAGAGTATGCAATATACTACCTTAGCAAAAAGTTTACCGACTGTGAAACAAGATACTTACAGCTCGAGAAAACTTGAAGCACTTTGGCTTAGTCGTCACCGACTAAGACAGTATATGTTGACTCACACTACCTTGTTGATTTCCAAGATGGATCCGATAAAATACATATTTGAGAAACCAACTCTCTTCGAAGAATAGCAAGATGGCAAATGATCTTGACCGAATACGACATCCAGTATACTTCTCAGAAAGCGATCAAAAGAAGTGTAGTAGCCGATCATTTGGCCCATCAAGCCGTAGATGACTATCAGTCTATGCAGTTCGAGTTTCCAGATGAAGATGTTTTACTAGTTACAGATTGTGAAGAACCAGACTGCATTTAAGGACCTGAACAAGGATCCCGATGGACCATGGTATTTGATGGAGCCTCAAACGCACTTGGCAATGGCATTGACGCCATCATTACATCCCCTGCAGGCGGACATACGCCTTTCACCGCCAGATTGTGTTTCAACTGTACTAACAACATGGCCGAATACGAAGCGTGCATCATGGGTATCAAAGCTACTATTGACTTAAGAATCAAGTTCTTACAAGTGTATGGAGACTCAGCTTTAGTGATCAGTCAGATTAAGGGCGAGTGGGATACGAAACATCCGAATCTCATTCCATATCGAGAGCATGTTTTGAGTTTGATCCCCTACTTCGAAGAGATCACTTTCAATCACATTCCACGAGAAGAGAATTAGTTGGCAGACGCGTTAGCTACTATGTCATCTATGTTCAAGGTCAGATGGGACAACGAGGCTCCCTAGATCATCATTGAGAAGTTTGACGAACCAACATATTGTTATGAGCTTGATACAGAAGAGAAACCTTGGTACTATGACGTGAAAAGGTATCTTGAGACTCAGGAATATCCCGCAGGGGCATCTGTCAATGATAAGAAGTTTTTGAGAAGGTTCGCATCCAAATTCTTCCTCAGCAACGACATCTTATACAAACGCAATCACGACTTGTGTTCCTCTACTGTGGACCAAAATAGCAGCACGTATCATGGAAGAGTTACATGAAGGCGCATTTGGTACCCACTCCGGTGGACACACCATGGCTAAAAATATTCTGAGAACAGGTTACTATTGGTCCACCATGGAAGCTGATTGTCACCGCTATGCTCGATCTTGTCACAAATGCCAAGATTTATGCAGACAAAGTGCACGTACCCCCAGTACCTTTGAATGTTCTTACCGCTCCTTGGCCTTTTGCAATGTGGGGCATTGACATGATCGGAGAAATCAAGCCCACAGCTTCCGACGGACATCGTTTCATCCTTGTGGCAATTGACTATTTCACCAAGTGGGTAGAAGCAGCCTCGTTCGCATCTGTTACCAAGAATGTCGTGGCTCGATTCATCAAACATAATCTTATCTGTTGGTATGGCACTCCTGAAAGGATTATCATAGATAACGGCTCTAATCTCAATAACAAGATGATCACCGAACTCTGCACGCAGTTCGAGATCAAACATCACAACTCTTCTCCTTATCGGCCTAAGATGAATGGCGCTGTGGAAGCCGCCAACAAGAATATCAAGAAGATCATACAGAAGATGACAGTGACTTACAAGGATTGGCATGAGATGTTACCCTTTGCTTTTCATGGTTATCGCACTACAGTACGGACATCAACATGGGCAACCCCCTTATCTCTTGTATATGATATGGAAGCAGTCCTACCCATCGAGGTTCAGATACCCTCAACCAGAGTCCTCCAGGACACAGAGTTAGGCGAAGACAATTGGATCCAGACTCGCCTTTACCAGATCAACTTGATCGATGAGAAACGACTCGCATCCATTACACATGGACAGATTTATCAGAAACGAATGATCAGAGCATTTAACAAGAAGGTCAAGCACCGAGTCTACCAAGTCAGTGATTTAGTAGTCAAGCGCATCATTCTTCCACAAGGTGATCCCAGGGGCAAATGGACTCCCACCTATGAGGGACCATTTGTAGTCAAGACACAGTATTTTCCGGCGGAGCTATGATACTTAGCACCATGGATGGTGAAGACTTCCCACACCCTATGAACGCAGACATAGTCAAAAAAATACTACGCATAAAAGAGACCCGCTAGGTCGACCGGCCTAGGAAAAAATAAGGGCATCCTGGCAAACCCAAAGGGTTCGGGCAAAAGTTAAGGATATATATACAAAACATGTACACCCGGCAAGTCGAAAACCTGAAAAGGCGGCTTGGGCAAAAAAGGGTATCCCGGTTGACTGAAAACCCGAAAGGGCGGTCTAGGCAAAAGTTAGGGATTTAAGCGTACGACTATATCTCGTCCAGATAACCTACTTCCAGACTACTATCAGCATTCCAGGTTCAAATGGTGAAAAATCAATTCATTCACTTTCTACTGACAGCAAGGAGATGAGATAGTTGAAATATATGAGTACTAGCATAGTTGGGACTTAACGAGATTGTTTCCGCATAGCTTTTTACCTTACTTGTGTACAAACTACTTGGTCATACGCCGCATTTCAAAATTAATACAAGTTTTTTCTCTTTACAATTTTCACTGTTGTTGTTTGCATAAAGTCCAACATTTGCTTTGAATGATTATATGCATTTGACAATAAAAATCTATCTACGAACATGCGAAAAGTGAACGAACAAGGGTAATTACTACAGGCTCTAGGAAATGAGATGACGACGAAAGTCACCAATATGTCCCCCTGTAGAGTACAATCCCCACAGAGATGTCACTCACTACCCGCCTTCCCCAGCGGAGTTCACTTTTTCCTCCACTAGTCCAGACATTCCAAGCTTCATCACGTTGGTCCCCGAGCAGTGATTTCACTCAACTAAGCCATGTTACATCAGTCTCCAAGCAGTAACGATTCATCACCAGCAGAGGTATCCCTAGCAAAATATCTCTCAGCAATCATCACCTCCCCGACAGCAGCAGTATCCAGACTTGAAACATGGTCAGATAGTGCATCGGAGGAAGCTTACATCTTTTATTCCCCAGCCAGAGATTTCGACGGGCTCCAGATCCTTCTAACTTGGTCTCCCCGCAACTATCGAATGCTCTCCAGCAGGATCTGTGCATAGGATCCCCATTAGAGCGCCTCCTAATTTTTCTCCCAGCAGGGTCTATACACAAGATCCTCAGCAGCGCGTCTCTCGATCTCTACCATCCTCAACAATATCTAGGCTCAAGACTTGGTCAGATAGTGCATCAGAGGAATCAAGATTGTCTTTCTTCTCAGGGTTTCCAATCCGTTTCGTCCCAACAGAAGCCAGGAATCCCCAAGCAGAGCATCCACATCTTCTTCAAGACGGATATGTTTTGAAATACCACAACATCTATCATTCATACATTATTCATAAAAGTCATAATTTGTGCATATGTCATTCATACACATTGTCATGCATCATAATTTTCATAAGACTAACGATACTCTATCAAAGTTTCTTTTGTTTTTCCCAGACAGGTGAAAATCACTTCTAAAACGACAGGTCCAAGATTAATGCCCGAAGTCAGACAAGAAAACTATCTGTACGACCGCCCTAGTTGTCCTCCGACAACAGATCCAGGATTAATACCCGAAGCCAGACGGGAAACCCTATCCGAACGATCACACAAGTTATCCTCCGATAACAAGCATTGGATCAGTACCCGAAGCACAACAGGGAGGCTGTCCACATTTTGCCGACTATGATCCTCTCAGAGTAATCAACACGAAGATTTGTTCTGACCCTCTCTTATTATCAACAGCAACTACAGAGTCTAGCATACAACTCGGTTGCCTTGGATGGCATCTTAAGCCCATCTCCGATTATTCGTTGATATTTCTCCGCTTTCAGAATGCTGCATATTTGGTTAAAAAACCAATACAAACCAATAACTTCATTCAAAGATGAGCACGAAGTCTAACGTACGACTCTCTCCGGAATGCATCTTAAGCCCATCTCCGTACCCCCTTCCGCTTCCAGGAACATCTATCGAGCCTAGCGTACGGCTCACTCCCCATCATCGATCATTCTAGATGGCATCTTAAGCCCATCTCTGAAAATTCTCCTATTCAGACGACATTCCTGAGTCTAGCATACGACTCATTCCCCAGTGAAATCTCCAACTTCTCCAAATGGCATCTGTAAGCCCATTCCCGCATTACCAATCAACAACGAGTGCAAATTTTCAGGTGTACTCGAGTGTTCAATCATCTTCTACCTCCAAGTCACGAAAGGCAAGCATGCCAATCTAACCCTTATAGTACAAGAAGATTGAACAGGGGCAGCTGTCATACCCCAAAATTTGCCCTCCTACTTCTCAAGACATTCCATACATCCATACTCAAGGATTCCTCAAGGGTTGATCAGACAAACCCTCTCCTAGACAATCAACCCAAACTAGGGTCTCCTCATATGCTTCAAAGAATCTCCATGTCAAGTTTCAAGCCTCACAAGTCAAATTTCCTCAGACAATTGCTCAGATGGTTGAAAATCAGTTGTATTGGACAAAACGTCAACTGTGGTCAACATGCAGTCAAACTTCATGATTTTTGGTCAACATCCTCATTTTGAAGTCACATCCATCATTTGATCAAGGGTTGATCATGATTCATCAAGAAAACTCAAGATTTGCACAAAAGTCAAACTTTCCAAATTAGGGTTTTTTAGTGAAAAGTCAACTGAACTTTGACTGAGCATAACTTCTTCATACTTTCTTAGAAATTTTCCCACCACCTCTCATTTTGAAGGAAATTCAATTCTCTACAACTTCATGTCTCACAAGAATGTTCAAAAAATGCTTCATTTGGAAGGTATGGATCAAAATATTACAGGTCCTTTTCAAAGTCAACAAAAAGTCAACTTTTTGTTTTGAAGTTTTATTGAGCATGGAAACTCCAATTGAGATGAAACCAAAAAGGTTGGTTAGAGGACACTTAGAGCTTTCTAAAAAGTCCAAGAAAACTCAAAAATGTGGAAAATTGAGCAAAATACACCTTGCACAAGTTGGGCATTTTTGAAGAGGTGTACAAAGGAAAATACTTGTCAAAATCCAAAATTTTGCAAATGGGCCTAGTTTTTCTTGGCTTAAACTTGTTCCTTATCTTATTTGGAACCTTCAATCCCAATGCCACGAATTTTGTCTTTATTTTTCTATTTAATTTGGATTTTATTCATTTAAAAACAAATTAAATTAAAAAATAAGGTATAAAATCAAAATTAAATGCAAAGTTGATTTTTCTCTCATACTTGAGATCCAAGTAACTCACACAAGCTGGCAAATTTCAAAATTTGATTTGGCAAGAATTTGATTGAAATTGGGTCAAAAAAGGAAGATTTGATTTTGTACAAAATCAAATAATTTTTGCATTGATTGATCAATATTTGCTCTTCAATTCAGCCAAAAATTCATCCACTATAAATGTACAATGCATACAACATGAACAAGAACAGAAAAATTGCTTGGAGGAACCCTAACCTAAAGCCAAAAAACCGTGGAGTTCAAGCAACTTGCAGCCTTGGTTTTGGATCGATTCAGCCAATTCTAAGCATCCAAACACATTCCTTGGAGTCCCTGGAGTCTATTCAAACCTTTACATCTCTCAAAAAGATCAAGAATTGAGAGAACACAATTTCGGTTTGTCACACTTTTTCAAATTTTGATTTCTATCATTCATGCATTTTTAACGTGTTTTGATGTTTGATTTGTGTTTAGTTTGAAGTTTGCAAGCTTTCTGGACAATCCAATTGCATTTTCGTGGCCTGAGACATGATTCACCATAGTTAGGGTTTTCTGAACCGATTTAGGGTTTCTCTAAATAGGAAAAATTGGACAAAACGAACACCACCATCGTGTTCAGAACAATGTTTCCAATCGAACCATGCCTTTGAATTTCATTTATATTGCTTGTACTGGATTTTTGATGTTTGCAGGGGCCTTAGCGTCGAGCTCAACCGACGCTAACTTTTCAAAATTTCAAACGGAGAAGATGAAGATCTTCGCGCGTGTTCTTGGTTCCCAGAAATCAAGTTTGCTTAAAACGATTCCGTTTCAATGTTTTGACACCAAACGCGCGTTGGCTTAGTGGTTAAGGCAAGGGAGTATGAGTTGTCACCAGAAGGACACTGGTTCGAGCCTGGCCAGGACCATGTATTTTTACAAGTTTGCAAAACTTACATTTTTTTTTATATTTTCTTTAATATTTTTCTTGCATTTTAATTTATCTTCAAATATTTTTATCATGCATCTAAAAATCACCAAAAATATTTATTTTTTGCATAATCATCAGAAAAATACTTATTTAATTTTTAATATAAAAAATTATTATTTTTGCATGCATATTTAATTTAATTATTAATTAATCATTTATATAACTTTTAATTGTTTTTAAATTATCAAATCAATTCCAAAAATCACCAAAAATTTATCTGATCATACTAATATCATTACTAATCAAAAACTTTTTTCCTCATTCAAAAATATTTGTTTTTACTAACATTTTCCTCTTATGCAATTTTCTCGTATTTCCGATTATGTATCTGTTCACAGGTTGTAACGTTTCGGAAGATTTTTTCTTGCTTTTCTTTTTCAATTATGTAACTTTCTATGGGATGTAATAGTTTAATTAGGACTTATATTAACCGCACTCTTATTATGTATTCGCCCCAAAGCCTTGTAATAACGTAGGACTTTATCTTTCCGCATTTTACATTTCCGCAATTTACTTTCTGCACCCTATAAACTGCTAGTAACTAGGCGTGTATGGCAAGATAAAATTGGACATAGATCACTCATAATTCCAAGATAAAATATATCTGAATTGACACACTCTTTTCACACATGCACCCCTTAGGGTAATTCTCTCTTCTTGCCTTTCGATTAAATGGTCAAGTTCCTCGAACGTAGACGTATCTCTAGCGCTGCCTTCAAAACAAATCATCATAGTCCTTCGATACAAAGATCATAGACCCATGATGTCGCCTACGAATACATGATCTTGACCCTCGATTGCCCACGAAAATGATGATAGTCCTTCGAATGTGCTAGGATACTTCCTACAAGTTGCTTTCTATCACCATCGATGTCCCTTTGAATGTCCCTACATCCAACGAATGGTTACCTACCAACTAATGGTATGGATAGCGCTATTCTAAAGGAACGTAAAATAACAACGACCAATTCAGTAGGTAATAAGACTTTTAGTTGCTTGCTCTATCAAAATACTTTTCACACCACGACTTTTGTCAAAGTTCAAACTCTTTCAAAATAAACATTTCCAACACTTTGTATACATTCCTACATGAATCATTACAAAGTCAAAGTGAAATGCCTTTTCAAAACATTTTTGTCAAACACATGTAAAAGCACAATTTTAAAGTGATCTAAGAGCAACTAAGAGCCCAGATAACTACGGATGAAAACGGTGCTAATACCTTCCTTTTCATAACCTTCGCCTTACTCGTAATCTAACGAAGGTCTTTTCTCTTTTCACCTTCCCTTAATTAGATAAAAGAAAAGTCGGTGGCGACTCTTGCTATCCGCACATTTGTGATACAATAATCTCAAAGTCAGTTCACCGTATTACAATGGGCCTTAGATGTGATTGGCGAAATAAAACGAGCGTCATCTAAACAACAGAGGTACATTTTGGTCGGTATTGATTATGCCACAATGTGGGTCGAGGTCGTAGCATTAAAAAATGTCGACCAAGAGGCTGTGATTGATTTTATACAAAATCATATTATGTGCCAGTTTGGAATTCCTGAACAATTACAACCGACCAAGGCACAGTGTTCACAGGGCAGAAAATGCAAGAGTTTACGAAGGAAGTTGGAATAAAACTACTAACTTCTACCCCTTATTATGCTCAAGCAAATGGCCAAGTCAAAGCTGCCAATAAAGTAATAATTGGTCTGATCAAGAATCATGTGGGTAAAAGGCCAAGAAATTGGCACCAAACGCTAGATCAAGCTCTATGGGCATGTCGAACGTCTCCTAAAGAGGCGACGGGGGCAACCCCTTTTCGACTGGAATATGGACACGATGTTGTTTTTCCAGTAGAAATACATATGAAATCTGTAAGGATTCAACGACAACATGAAATACCATCCGAAGATTATTGGAATATGATGACTGATGAGTTGGTCGATTTGGATGAAGAAAGGATGTTGGCCCTTGACGCCTTGAGGAGGCAAAAAGATAGAGTGGCTAAAGCCTATAATAAAAAGGTAAAAGACAAAGTATTTCATGTTGATGATTTAGTTTTGAAAGTAATATTTCCTATGGATAGAAATGATAGGGTGCTAGGGAAATGGTCCCCAAATTGGGAAGGACCGTTCAAAATAATCCAAGTTTTTTCCAATAACGCATATGAACTTGAAGAATTGGCCCCAGATCGATGTATTCTGAGTGTGAATGGCAAATACTTGAAGAAATATAAACCTATTCTTTAAGAAATCTTAATCACGACCATGTAAAGCATGTATGTCGAACAGAGCTGGAACGTAGTATAACAGAGCCAACATATTAATTGTACAAAATATTAATTGTGCAAAATTATAAAACAAGAATGCGAAAAGAAATGGTATTTTATAAAATTGTGGGAATTCATATTACAAGAGATGGGGAACCACAAAACAAATACATTAAAGGGTCACATTAATCAGAAGTTGCCAAATTTCCTTTGGAAGCTGCCCAAATCACTCTCGAGGCGAGCAACAATATCACTTAGCCCATCAGCTTTGATCCTAAGAGTGTGCAACTCCTCTTTGACTTGAGTCGTGGCAGTACTGACGATAAGGGCATCTTTGGCCAATTGGCGCATTTCGTTTTTATAAAAAATGTTGGCCTGGTAAAGTTCTTTGTCTTGTTTTTCAACAAGTTCCAGCTCCTTCGTCAACTCGGCAATTTGACTGCGTATTTCAGTAGCTCTTTTCCTTTTAGGACCTTTCTCTTGCCTTCTCTAATTAATGCGGGCCTTTATCCCTTTGACCACCGCCTTGGTCTTCTTCACCATATCCACATTCTTCTTCACCGCCGTTTGTTTGGTGTCGACCAACTGTTCAACTTCCTTCATCTGAGTGATATTGGCCAACAGGGGAGAAAGAATGTTTTCAAATGTTGCTATCATGAGCTTTGAGAATTCAGAAATCTCAAGACCTTTTAACTGAGCAATAGCATCTAGAAGCTCAAGTCCAAGGGTTGAATCCTCATGCAGCAAATGAGGCAAGTCAAGATTAAAAGCGTGGGTACGAATGGTGTCGGTCATCTTCTTGACTTTAGTTGCTTCAGGTCCCAGCTTATCGCCATAGACCTGAGAATGGTCTGAATCTGAAGACAAAACATACCGATTCACGAATTGATCCAATCTTGCCAAAGCGACATCAACATCATCGACATCCATGTCGACTGAAACATCATTTGCTCTAGAGGGGCCAGCTGAATTAGCCCTCTCAGAAAGACTCTGAATCTGGAGTGGCGCGGTGATGGTTTGAGGAACCTCTGAATCCTGCAGGGAATCTGAAAGACTAGAGTCAAAGCTAGTCGAACAATAATCTTCATGCCTGGAAGGACTAGTGACTGAATCAGAGTCACTAAGAGAAGCCCAAGTAGCGAATTCAACAAACTCACCAGCGGCCACGTGGGGAGTCTGTTGGTGTTGAGGCGAAGAGGCTTCTGAAAGAGGAGTGTAGTCCGGTAAGCTGTGGCGTTGTTCAGAATTTCGACCTAGAAAAAGTATAAACATCACACCAGACAGGTATAGTTCAGGAAGTAAAAAACACTCTAGAGGATACGATAAGTACCTGTGGTGGTGGTGGTGAGGGGATTCTTGTTTCATTTCCTCCAGTAGAAGAATTGGCAGCTTCTTCCGTTGTTTCTTTATTGACATCAGGCACAAGTGTAGGGTCGGGAGTGACAATGGCTGTATTTATTATAATATTACTATCAGCATGTGAAAGTAAGGCAGTGTCGTGACAAGGAGTCAGGAGCACTTTACCTCGCTGTCTCGTGATAAGTGGTTGTTCATCGACCATTATCGACTCCACCTTCTTATCACCCTTTACTCCTGAGTCTTCGGCCGTGGGGGCTTTATTTTTCTTCGTTTTTGCCTTTTCCTCAGGCAAAGTCGCGTGCCTCTTTTTGTGGCCTTTGGATTTTCGGGAGTGAGGAGACTGAGCATCAGGTGATGGCTGTAGAAACAAAGAAGATATCAGAAGAGAAATCTTAAATCCTTGTTCAAAACAGTCAAAAGTAATAAGGTGTTTACTTCAGTGCCCCCACTGTGGTGAGACGTTTTGTCCTTCTTGGACCTTTTGGATATAGTGGAGGGAGCAGCCGAATTCGCTGAGCGTTTTTGACTCTGTTACAAGAGAAATAGAGACGTTAGTGGATTGGTGCAATAGAAGATGTCGAGGCATAGACATTTGCACTTACAAAAGAATCAACCTTCTTAAAAGAAGCAGAAATTGGTTCATCATCAGATGGGGTGTGAATGGGTATGAACTACAAGGCATCAAGTATAAATGAGGTGTCGAATAAGAAAAACGTGAACATACGTATGAGTAAAACATACCTTAGACTGTGAGGGGCCTCCTTCAGTGCTGGTTTTGGCAGGTTTGGTCGTCGGCACTCCTTGGCTTTCAATAGCAGCAGGTTCTTGCCTGGGGGCAACTACCTATGGCAGCGGTACAGCTAGAAAAGAAGATAAGTCAAATAAAGATGTAAATCAAACTGTGAAAGGAAATAAAACTTTCCAGAAGCGGTTACCCTGGGTACTACGGCAAGCTCTCTCACATATTCAAGGTCGATATGTAGAAATCCTGGGTAATCGTGCAACCAATGCTTCATCGGAACCACCCTGTCGGCTCTCTTTTTGTAAGCATTTTGAATGTTCGACCAAGAGCTATACCACCAATCTGGGATAGGTGGTCGAAAAGCTAGTGCCAATGGGCTAGTCAGCAAAGGAGGAAATTTGATTTTTCCAAAGTGAAGTGCGTAAAGATATTTGTCTTTCGCATAACTGGGGATTTTGAGGTGAGGAATCCTCCCAATTACCTTCTTCTTTATCTCTTGGGCCGTGTCATGGATGGTTCGAGGAAGATTGTTTGGCAAGTACACCACTCTGAAAAAGTTCGGGAAAGCTTGAATTTCTCTGATGTGAACTACCTTACATTTTGTTGTCTTCCCCTGAAAAGTATTGAAAGCAACAGTTAGCTCATTCATTTTGACAGTAACATCACTTACAAAGGTAACAAGATACGACTGCCACCAAGTTTTAAACTCTTGGGTGCAGAAGAAAGCTGGTTTAAATGGAGTGAAGGTAAGATTGGCTCGACGAGCCCACATGGTGTCGACACACTCCTTGATTACATCCCAACTTTAGTCATCTAAAACATCAATAAGTAATTCGTGGGACGGATATAATGACCTAGGCACAATCTGACAGAGCCCAAGCTGTCTAGCCACCAAATTGGATTGGTAAGCTGTTAAGCAAGGGCTCATGTGGGTGATGGCGAATGTGAGGAACTGAGGGGGGGTCAGAAAACGTCTCCAAAATACCAAAGATCTTTCGATGCTTTGCTTCGACATGGGGAAAAGATTCAGTCAGCTACAATGGCCCACTCATGCCATCAGCGAATGGAGCCATCGAAGGTGTGAAATCTTCTCTTGTCTATAGGGGTCAGGGGCAAGTAACATGGCCATAGAGCCTCACTCTTGTTTTGAGAAATTGAAACCTTCTTCTGTCGAGAAGGCTTCACATCTTTAGAAAAAGTGGCATTTAGCCACAGTTGCAAGAGCCACAAGGGACCATGGACCAGCACACTTTTCTTTTTTGGATTGTTGGGGTCGAAATTCTTTATTTGATTGACCACGTAGGTCATAAAGGCATATAATGAGGCCAAAATTAATTGGCCTAAAGCAACATTTTTGCCCCTATGCAACAGAGCAGCCAAATCGGCAAATCGTTTGGCTATCTGCATCGACCTCGAACAAAATACGAAGCGAGATAACTAGAGAGTCAGAAAAGAAACATGCTCCTCATCAGTGATTTCCTCAGATTCGCTGTGATGGTGGTTGATGAAGTTGGTGTAGGTTGGATGTTTGGATTCGCCAACATCGAATTTGATGAGAATTAGCTCATGGTCGGTATGATTGAAGATGGTTCCAGCAAGCTTTACGCCTGTTAAAGCAGCCACATCTAGTAATGTGGGGGGTTATCATACCACACTTTGTATGAAAAGTGTTAGTGGATCCCTCCCAGAAGTATAAGGCAGCCAATAGCATGCCACCGAAATAGGGTATGCCGACACGAGACAGGGCCAGTAGGTCATAGATACTCATTTCCCTCCACTATTGGCCCTTGTGTGGTTCCAATCTTTCCATCCAAGCCCTAAAATTAGGGGAATTCAAGGGGGAGCAGTGCGAAAGTTCTTATCAACAAACTGTAGAGAAATAGGGTTTATTGAGGTAATCAGAGGGCTACTGCGTTGACTAGTGGGAAAGAATGTGCCTGTGTCATCTACATAAATCTCAGAAGGAACTTCCATGGGTAGTGGACCTAGAAAGGCATAAGGTTCATCATCCAACCGGAAAGGAATGAGTATCTGTGATTTCCAAATCTTGGCTTTTTCTTCAGAGAACGGTGGCTCTGAGACATAGGGTTTGCCATCAACATGGCGGAGTTAAAGAGTTGCGGTGGGATCTGTTGAGATGTTCTTGTCTGCCATTGTTGAAGATGAAGATGGTGAAAATCAAAAGGGTTTTAAAGACTCCTGGGTTTGAACTGAGAGAAAAGAAGAAAATAATAGAAATTGTTGTTTCCTGGGTTAAGGTGAACGCGTTAACAATGGCGAAAACCTTTGATATTTAGGGTTAAAGGAAAGAAGCAATTAGGGCTTTGAGATTCTCTTTGGTTTCTTGGTTTGAAAAGTGAAAATATGAAGAATGCAAGTTTCTGGTTTTCTTTTGTTTAAGGAATGAAAGCGCAGAGAAAAAGAAAGAAAATAGGAAAAATGTCTATTTATAGGCGTAAGGATGAGGAGAATGAAAAGGCAAAAGTGATCGTGGCGATTCTCTAGGGTTTTAATCGTGTCCGTTGAGGGACACGTGTAGGCAGATAAAGCCTCTAGCATGGTGGGCCACACCGGCTACCTAAGTCATGATGTTCAAGCATTAAATGCTCCCACGTCTCGAGTTAAAAGCAATATACGTTTCCATGATTGCCTGACGTCATGAAAAGACTAGAACAGTGAGTTGTCTTCACGAAGGTAGCGGAAACGACTGACCGACGCAAGGCGAAACTTCATAGATACCATTGTCTCATGTTCGAAAATATCAAGAATTCGAAAATGGTGTCTCTGGGGGGTATTTTGTTAGCTGGAAATTTGTAAAGTATGTTTAAGAGCATTGCTGAAAGGCAAAGGTCCCTACAGGTTAAAGACTAGTCTTAGATAAAGTTAGTTTCTGAAGATACTTTACAAAGCCAAGTTAGAAGTACCAGAAAGACACATGTCGGTTAAGAAGCTGGGTCAGAAGGCCAAACCAAATCGACCAAACAGCCAGAGTGAAATAGTGTTGAAAATAAAATTAAGTCGACAAGTTGCATGGTGGTCGATTCGACATGAGTTTGGGTTGAATGAAGGCATCAGTCGAAGTGCTCCTGCTGTCGAAGATGCAGGCTAGGGGACTTAGGAAATTTTGTTATGTTTCAAGAAGATGGATCGAAACCAAAAGCAGTTTCCTTCTGAAGTCATGAAGCGGGAAGAAGTCAAAATGAGGAGATCGTGGGTAGTTGCCTCAGAAGATCATGGGATAGAAGCTTTAAACGGATGGAGAAAACGTGTGCGAAAGTTGCTTTTAAGTTTAAATCTCGTCCATTGATTAGTTTTACCAGTTACTTTGTAAATATTATAAATAAGTTAGAATGTTAAGGATTCGGGGTGTTCATTTGTACTCTCAAACTGCTTGCCAAAACTCTGCCCAATTCCGCGCTAAAGGAAGAAGGAGTAACTCAAGCCTTTGATGTACGTGAATCACCATATTTTCTATTTCAATGCAATCAATTTACTTTTAACTTTATCTTTACTATTTTTCGCTTACTTCTGTATCATTTACCAAAAACTATTTCTACGTAAACTGTTGGTCACGAGTCACCAATAGTCAAAATTCTGTGTGTGTAGAAAGCCATTGTGTTGTTTCCCTTAGGCTCCGGAAACCGTTTCTGGGCTAAGGTCTTTCTTCGTTTGCAGAAGCAGTACAATTCACCAAAACCTTAGCACGCGTCTTGAGATCAACTGGTCGATCTCGCGAATAACCCTTAGTTTTAGGACTTAGGGAGGACCAGCGATTGTTTACCATTTTCCACAGTAAACAGATGTATGCATTTTTTATTTTAGGTGAACACAATAACACAATGACATCATAATATATAATAGCAGAGCACAATGAAGAATACATAGTGATAACACAAATAAATGGAAAATAAATACTGATATTAAAAATACTGAAGTACATAAATAATTACGAAGAATAAATAACAGAAATTCCTAACTAGGAAATAAAAACATGATGCTAATGAAAAAACCAGAAATCCTAAATAAACACTCATCCCCTACACCTAGAGAAAATAGTGCCCTCAATGTTCTAAAAACATAAATCAGCCACCTCTAGAATTAAATTGCTGAAAAAGGTGATCTAGATTCGTCGTAATTAAATCCATGAAACCATAAAAATCTCTGCGGAGGGTAGTAATATCTGAAGGAATAGCAGTAACCTCCATTGTGAGAGCATCGATGGCAGCAACGTAATCAGTATGAGGAACATGGACAGCGGCGGCAGAAGGAGTTATGGGTGGATCCCAAGCTAGATGACAGTCAAGTAAAGGTGGTGTCACAGGATCAACTTCTATCATCTCTAGGTTGGACTTGTCCAATCCTGCTGGAAGGCATAATAATGGGGTGGTGTCAAAGGATCAGACTCTTCTTCTTCCATTTCATTCTCAACTACTCCTTCCCGGTCATAAATCCAATTCTTCCTGTCATGCATACTAGATCACGCAATGCCAGGAAGCATGAACTGGTAGATCAACTCGTGATGAATCGACAACTGAAACTGGTTCGGCTCTAAATATCTGATTATCCCAACATTAAAACAAAGAGACAGGTCGAGCGGGATAAATTCACCAGAAGGGGTCGGACGGGACAATGGCCCTCTCAGAGATAGGGCATTAGCGATCATAGTCACTAAGCCATTAACACAAATCGGGCCATGAGGAGCCTGGGATATACTCAGGAGACGATCAAGCATAAATGATGCACCAACTACCGGTGTGGACTGAAACTCACAAAACATAATAAACAACTCTTCCTTAGACACTGAGGTATCATTCTAAGGTTTTCCAAATAGGGTAAACGCCAGAATCATGTGGAAATACCTAATGGCGGGGTTATGAATCATTGTTGAGTGTTTAGGAATAGAGCTCTCCTGTCGTAGATTAGATATCTCTCCCCAAAAATAGTCAAGCTGGTTGTCTATAAACTCGTCATTAGGAATATCAATGACAACATCAACACTAATCGGGATGTCCAAAAGAGCAGCAAGTTCACAGATGGTGAACATGTGAGTAAAACCAAACAATCTGAATTAAACCAACCCTAAACCAATATCAGGGTTGTAGTGCAAGGAACTAAGGAACTCTAGCATCAGGTTGCAGTAGGTAGTTCGTTGATGATGAATAAATTAGTCTCAACTGTGATGACTGGTTTTTTTCATCGGTTGTTTTAAAAACAATGAACAATGAAGTCGCCACCTAATTTTATTTGTTCTAAAAAGAACGGGAAAATATAGATAAAACCCATAGATGCGGATAAGGCGGTCTACATGACCAAAAGACATGGAATCGGGAGTCGGTTATGTAAGGGGAAGGTATTAGCACCCCTTACATCCATCGTACTCGATGGGACCCATTTAGTTCTAAGTGTTTGTGTGTGTTAAATTGCTAATTTCTAAGTTATGATCGAGAAATAAAAGAAACGGGATTTATTTATTATTATTTTGAGTTTGGCACGGTTTCGAAACCGTGTGCCTACGTATTCCCTTGTGCAATGGGAAAGTCAAAACTCCGTAGTTCCTCTTGAAAAGGTTTTCAATTGGTTGTGTTGATTTTATAAGAAAAATCGTGCATTAGACATTTCAAATGTTTTGAACTGGGACTTGTTTAGTTTGTTTGAAAAGCTTAAGTCCTTGTTCGTATTTGAAATGGCTATTGCACACTCTTTGTAAGAAAAGAGTTTGATAATCGCATATGAGCGATAAAAGAGTTAAGTGAATTGGATTGATTTTAAGGTGGGCGAAAAGTACCGAACAATAGGACTAGCATCCTACGATTCAAATACTAGAAACAAGAGGAGCTCAATGCTCAACAAGTCATCTATTATCCCAAAGTTTTTTCTTATGAAAGAGTGAAGTGAAACAAAGTTCACGTTATTAAGAATCTTTAAACAATTGGACTAGCATCCAACGATTTAAAGATTCGAAGTTCATTTTTTACAAGTGTTTAGACAATTGGTCTAGCAACCAACGATTTAAATACTTGAGTTTTATTATGAAAAGAAATTTGAAAATGTACTCGACGTTGGATCGAGGTTTGTAAGTTAATTATGAAAGTGTTTTGGATGGGATTTTGAAAATGATTTTTTTGAAAAGTGAAGGATATTCACAAGAAGTTTTGAAAAAGATTTAAGTTTGAAAATTGAAAAACATTTTTTGAAAAGTATTTAGAATACTTTAAAATGTCCCATTTTTAACTTAATAAAACATAATCAAAAGAATATTTTTGGATTTTTGACATAATCATAAAATAGGTATATTAAATGACAAGTGTGCAAAAAATCATCTCAAAATGAGAAGTTTTGATTGGTTTTTGAAAATGTTGAAGTTTGTTAAAAACTTAAGAAAATTAGTGATAAAAAGAAGCTTTTGGTCCTAAGGAGGTTTGAACCCAGGACCCTTGGTTTAGAAATGAAAAGTTTTACCACTGAGCCATGTGCGTGGCTTGTCATTTTGTCACTTTGAACTAAATATATTTAAAAACAAGTTTTGAAAAATACTTGAAAACAAATGAAAATGAAGTTTTGAAGTTTGAAAAATTAAAAAGGTCCCAGGGGGATTCGAACCCTAGGCCTTATGGCAAAGAGTGGACTAAGAGCGTGTTGGCAACCGCTGGGGAGGTGATACATCCATTAAATTAATCTCTTCCATATAATTATATTACAATCAAATTATTTGAATTTTTGATTTCCCACTTCATCTTCAACCTCATGACACCTCCATGGCCAAACTCAGATTCTCTCCATTTCTTATCAATTTGAAAAATGTAAAATACCATTTTATTTAGAATTTGAACATGAATTCAACCACATAACTTATTAAAGCTATAAATCAAAGATGATCATGAATTATGAAAATTCCCAAATGTAACCCTAACTGAACAAACTCATATATCTCAGGGCACGATTGATTTTAATTCCAATTAAAGACCCAGATAGCTTCGCAATGATCATATGAACATTTCCCTTTGCAAATTTTATGCTAAAAATACATATATCATGATATTCAAAAGCACATAAAAACTTACCTTGGCTGGAATTTTCAGAAACCAGATGGGGACTTCCAGATGCTTTTTGTTGATCCCACGAGCTTCCTTGAGTGTCCCTGAGTGTGTTTCGATCCTTAGTTTGCCCTAAAACCTTTTGAATTACTCTAACCAATTCAAGTTGCAGGTTGCTGGTTTTTTGAATGGATAATAATGATGGAGTTGTTACAGAATTTGTTTAAGGGCTTGGATCATCTCTATGGGATGTATGGAAAGTGTTTGAATGATAAAAACTGAAAACGCACGAGTGGATTTCAAGTTTGCAAGTTTAGGCTCAAAATTGCAATTTATGGAGTTTGGAGACAATTCTGAGTTTGGCTAGTTCTTGGGCTAGCTTGAGGATTCTAACAACTCTCTAATGATGTTTAGAAAGTATTGGAAGCCTAAGTTTGCTCAGAAATTGCAAAACTTGGAACTTGCACAATTCTTCTTCTTAGAACTTTGAAACTTGGAATTTAAGAAAGAAAGAAGGAAAGCTTGTTTAGGAATGCTTTGGTATGTTTTTGAATGAAGTAAGAACCTCTATTTATAGGTAAAGGATTCTTGAAATGGCAAGGCAAGATAAGCTTAGAGCTTGCAACTTGGAGCTTAAGGCTTAAGAAAGGAATATTCCTTCATTAAATGCAAATGGAATCTTCTTAATCATTACTAAAAAAACTTAAGTGTTTTTATCCTTTCCTAGAAATTTCCATCAGATTTTTTCCTCTAAAATCCTATCTTGTTTAGTGACAAGGCTTATAGAAGGGAGAAAGTTACAAAATAACTTGTAACTTGGATGCATGATTTTGGAAATCCATGGTTTTGGAGCTCTATGTTTCAAAATCAAAACCTTAGCTAGACAAAGTGTTTTTGCAATTTCTTGGACTTTTTAGAAAGCTTGTAACAAGACCTACAACTTTCATGTTTTGAGTTTTTCTTGAATCGAAATGGATCTAGGTGAAAAATGGCCATGAAAGTGAGGAAAAACCATGTTTCTTAACACTTGAAATTTTTTTTAAGTGTTAGAAAATATTCAAATCTTGACTTTTTGTTGACTTTTTCATATTTCTTGATTTTTTATGATCATGATGGATTATTTGAAATGTTTTTATGATTGAAAAAGTTTGGATTTGAAAAAGTTGACCAAAAGTCAAAGTTGAGAAGATGAATTTTCATCAGATGATTTAGAATTTGTCTGATGAAGAAACATGGATTTTTTTGCAATGTTTTGAACCAAGAAATTAGGTTAAGATGTTTCATTGAAGATGTTAAGACCAATCTTCAAGCAACTAGGTCATCCATTGAGCAGAAAGTCAATGATTCACTATCTTCGATCAAAACCCTAATTGGTCGATTCAAGGTAGATCATGAGAAAAAGTTGGGAATTTGAAGATCAAATGTTGATGATTGATTAAGATAGATCATTTTAGGTGAGTGGAGACTCAAACCCTAATTGATCATAGCTTTAACAGATGAAATTTTTGATAAAATCCTAACTTTGACTTTAGGAGCACACACACGATCTATCCTGTTCTAAAACTGTTAGTGATGCAATGATCTTATGAGAAATATAAGGGAATAAGTCTTGATCTTGTGCACTTTCAAAAGGGTGTATTCCTTGAAAAAGGGATGTTTCATGATCACTCCTTATAAACACAAACTCAAAAGTCATTTCCGAAAGTTGAAAACCTGAGCTTAGGAAGGTAAATTTTGGGGTGCGACACCAACCAATCTGGTTAAACATATAGCGGACACTCTCCATGATGCCTAATTCGGACAATGTGGGATTGTGCACAAAAATGATGGGGTACATCTCTCTCTGAACGAGCATCTCATAACGCCTCTGCTGAGCATCACTCACGAAGGCGACAGACATAGTGTCAGAAAAAGCCATAGCGAAAATCAGTGAAGAAGAAGAAATATGAATCCTATAAGTAATCAAAATAGTTTTAAATCAGCATCAACCTAATCCCTAAAAATAGAAAAGAACAGAAAATTTTTATAAATTTTTTTAAGAAAAACATTTAATGAAAATAAATTAAAAACTTTTAATAAATAGAATTTTAAATAAAAAATGTTGGGTTGCCTCCCAAAAGCGCTTTGTTTAACGTCTGAAGCTCGACCTATTTTGAAAATCGAAAAACTATTTTTATGACTCAGCCGACAGCTGTATAAGTCTTAGGCTATCTGATTAGTCTCTATTTTCGATACAATGGTAGTGCTTCAAACGCTGCCCGTTCACAATAAACGGGTCACTGGATTTTCCTTTAATTTCAACAACGCCACTTGGGAGTACTTTAATAACTTCAAAAGGTCTTGGCCATCTAAAACGGAGTTTTCCTGGAAATAGTTTAAGTCTGGATTTAAACAGGCAGAGAGTATTCGACTCCCAAAATACTAAACCCTTATTTAAATATTACAATATGTAATACAACGATTAGTTAGCAAGCCCTAGGTCTAAGCCTTCCTTTTATAACCTTCAATGTATTGGAGTTGAGCTTTAAATCACTACTGACCTGTTGCAAATAAGACAACATAAATGTCTCCTAAATCAACGGACTTCATTCATTAGTTTCCTAATTTATCTCCATAATTAGAAACTAATTCAACTCCTTGATTTCAGCTTGAATATCTTCAATCTTCAAACCGTGCGCCACATTGGATGACACAATATTCCATAATATTATACATTTGAAATATATCAATTAAATCCAACTGTCCAGCTGGTCACCGACGCGATGTTGAATGACTCTTCATATGACATCTTCATTCGACATGTCTGTCTCTCTGCATGATATAACATATTGAACAACATCTCTGATTTCTTCTTCTTAGATACAAAACATGATTACCAATATTCCCAAAATGTTCCATATTTGTAACCTACTCACAGAATCCAAACATCCAGTTATACCGAACAATCCAGTTATACTGGACAAGATGTTAGATGATCATAATAAGACATCTTGTTCAACATCTAGTTTTACCAAAATTAGTCAAACATTTAGAGCTCAAATCTTTGGAGCTTTCAGAACTACATCACAACAAATGATCAAGTTAGATCTCAAGCCAAATGCATCACGAATTAATGTCAGATTAAAAACCTCCAAGGTAAGAACAAAGAACCTACACTCTAATCTAGATCAAAATTTATATTTTCTATTGGTCAATTCAAAGGATATGGTTTTTAAGTCATTTTTTTTATGTGCAAGAGTTCTTCATTGTTCTACCCAAGAACAATTTCCAAGCAAAAAAAATATCTTCCACTTCTTTCATGTTTGTCAAAGTACCAAAACACACAATCTCATTTCTAACCCTCTGTTGACAAGCAACTTGCGACTTGGGAAGGTAGCCTTCAGCATGTAAGGAGTCTCCGACTAAAGGAAAAATGTGTTCATGAAAAGAGTCATTAGGCGTCGACAGAGTCGAAGCATCATCAACCAGGAACACAAAACTCCATCCTGACGAGGGGGTATCGACAGACATCAATGAGCTTCGACAAGCATCATTCAGTGGAGAAACAATTATCACTATGCAAGGCCAACAAAGACGTGTGAGCAGTTCTAGAGAAGTTTCTCCCACCAAGCCCAATGTGGACTAGTAACCGTTGATGATTACATAGTTAGGATTTCTATCTAAGAAAATGTTTGTATTCATTTTAGAGGTTGCATTATTTCACATTTAACAACACATTACTCAAAGTACATGCATCTAAGAGAGAAACGAGTTTCAAGCTTAACAATATATAAATGATTCTATATTTAAATATTTAAATATTACTTTGAAACCTTTTGCACACAAACCCCATTTCAACCCAAAATCACATTCAAAACACCAAGAGTATAGGACTATCGTAACCAGTCCCACAAGTAACCTATAATAAGAGGCTAACGGTTGTTTCACGGAGAAACACCCTCCAAATTATCCAAACCATAGTATGTCAGATCATTGAAAAACAACCTCTTGAATTCACCTTATCTCTTATAGAAAGAAAACTCTCAAAGAGAATATTATGATCCCTAAGAAGACTATCTACCACCCTAACCAACTGAATATCATATTCCTAACCATGCTAAATAAGTGACAAGTAACAATGCGGTGAAAAAATGACTCGATCAAATTACCAGTAATAAGACAAGCAGTAAGAACATGATAAACAATCACATTTCTCTTGAATAAATTTTCTCTATAGGAAAATCTATCAAGGAGAAATTGCCCAGAGAAAAAAATCACGTTTTAGGTACCCAACTACCCCAATTGTGAGAAAGAGATGAAATATCGATAAAGGAGGAAATATTTAAATAATTAGCAGAATATAGAAGAGAATGGTAAGAAAATGATACATAGAAAGTACCATCCCTAGAAAATTTTCAATACCACTTATCTATGTCCAAGGAAAAAAAAACCTCGAATGGTAAAAAAGAATGCAACAACAACAAGTTCCTCATGAACAAAGAAAGACAACATCCACCTGAAGTCCCATATGAGGATCTTATCTACCCACCTATCTATGTCTTATACACTTTCATCAAGATAATCAATGATCATAAGAGTCATTCCAACACAAGGGTCATTCCAAAAAGACGTTTGAAATCCCGGTCCAGCCTTCCTATATGATATCGTCCTCAAACCATTCAGAAGAGTATTACTGCTTATAACCAAGAAAAGAAAACCATTTCCACCTAGAAGATCTATTGTGAATCGTGTTGTTAATTATGAAAAAATTCAATATCAATTCGTGAGGCAAAGAATAGTAGCAACGAACATAAATGGTTTGCAGCAACAATAATTCTTACACAAAATATAATTGAATAAGGCGAGAAAAAAACGAAGGTTTGTTTACCCAGTTCGACCAAACTATATACTCTGAGAGAGAGCAGCTCTCCAATTCAGTCTACTTAGAAAGCTGTTATAAGAGATTACAAATGAGTTACAAGAAAATAGTCTTCGCCTTCATGTTCCCAAGAATAACCCTGAAGGTGCCCAAGAATTACCCTATTTTCTACCCAAGTGTTTTCCAACCCCTTCCACCTTCAATATATGAATAACTCAAACCCAAGGTGTAATCAAGTGTTTCCCAATTCCCAATAACCTTAGATAACCCCAAAGGTTTCCAAAATCTTTGCCTTCTAAGGTTTCCCTTGAGAATAGCCGAAACCCTATACTATGCCTTCAAACCCTTATTCTCCCTTTAGGTGTAATCTCTAAGATTGTCACAATATAATAACAGAAGAGATACATATTTATAATAGCAAATACCCACCAACTGTAAAACAAATCTGAAAAACCCAAAACCAATATTCACATCCATACGGTTACTATTCACCCGCCCGTACGACTGTACAATTTGTCCACTTTTTGGTTTTTCGACTTTCTGAAACTTTCGATTTCCACGGTATATGCAATCTCCAAAATAGGTTTTTCTTTCTCTTCATCAACAAAGGTTTTAAGGCACATTTCCAACAATCTCCACCTTGACTTTAAACTATGTTGATACCAATTTAACAATCAACAACATTGCTACTCTCTACCAAGTTGAAACTTTAATCAATAACCTTGATCAAATTCAAGCAACCCTCGAATCTTTATCTTAGCACTTGCATCCTCTTGTTTCTTATTACCCTTTTATGCGAAGGTAATTTAACAAGCCTACAAGTATGATTTTTCAACCACCCTTGACTCCACCTATTTTCAAATGTCTCCTGGTTTTCTTCTTTTATTTTGCAGTTCTTCAGCCACATTAAAAACATAATATCCAAGGCTAGCATAACCGTCCCTTTGAGATGTTACAATAACCCTCCTTACTTTATCATGAGTCAAATGATAATCAGAGATCTCTGTAACCGTTCCCTCACGACTGCTAGCACCCAGAGTAGGAAACTCCACCTCATACTGTGTTTTCTCCGTTATAGTTTCTTCTGGTTTTCTCCCTTGGTTTTCACTATTCTTCTTCTAAAGAAATTCTCTACAACCCAAGTAAGCTGCTTTAACCTCAACTCTTCCCCAGAAACTAAATAACAACTCAGCGGTAACATGCACTTTTAGCCCTTGATTTTTGCAAAATTCATTCCTAGTGACTTCTCTTAAAACTTTATCCCCAAGGCACAAGATAATGGCACTCTTGCCCTTATCCACCATCCCGGTCTTCTGTACATGTGTATGACCTGCAGGCATCAATGTTTCACTCTTCAAAGCATCAATACACTTCTTTTGAATTAAATTTGCTTGCATCTTAATTTTCCACAACCCGAAGTCATTGTTACTGGAAAATTTCTCGATCTCCCATCTGTCCATGGTGCTCAATACCTCTTTGCTCCATGCTCACCGCACCACTTGTTGTGAATCTTGTTGTTAATTACGAAAAAATTCAATATCAATTTGTGAGACAAAGAATAGTAGCAACCAAAATAAATGGTCTGCAACAAGAATAATTCTTACACATAAAACATAACAGAATAAGGCGAGAAAAAATGAAGTTTTGCTTACCCAGTTCGATCAAATGATCTACTCTGGGAGAGAGAGCAGCTCTCCAATTCACTATACTCAGAAAGTTGTTACAAGAGATTACAAATGATTTACAATAAAATAGTCTTCACTTTCATGTTCCCAAGAACAACCCTGAAGGTGCCCAAGAATTATCCTATTTTCTACCCAAGTGTTTTCCAACCCCTTCAACCTTTAATATATGAATAACTCAAACCCAAGGTGTAATCAAGTGTTTCCCAATTCCCAATAACCTTAGATAACCCCAAAGGTTTCCAAAACATTTGCCTTCTAAGGTTTTCCTTGAGAATAGTCGAAACCCTATACTATGCCTTCAAACCTTTATTCTCCCTTTTGTTGTAAGCTTTAAGATTGTCACAATATAACAACAGAAGAGATACATATTTATAATAGCAAATACCCACCAACTAAAGTCCAAAATCATAATCCAATCACACATGGATCCATGGACCGAACCGAAAGAGTCCGAAACACAAAAAAGTCTGAAAAACCCAAAGTCACTATTCACATCCGTATGGTTACTATTCACCCGTCCGTACGATCATATGATTTGTCCGATTTTTTGTTTTTCGACTTTCTGAAACTTTCGAATTTCACGGTATATGTAATCTCCAAAATATATTTTCTTTATCTTCATTAACAAAGGTTTTAAGGCACATTTTCAACAATATCTTATATGTATGCGTGTGTGTAAGACTTAAGCTATACACATTTTCTATACTTCACTCTACCCCTTTTTTTAACCTCAATTAGTGACTTGGAGATTGGAGTAATAATCTTGCAGGTCTGCCTCCATATAACCGTTGTGAAAACTTGCACCACCATGTCAGTCCACTATCTCAAGTCATTCACAAGTAACATTCGACGATGAAACATTATCTTTGGGAGTTGGAGATAAGCCTTTTCACAAGTAACACTCGATGATGAAATATTATCTTTGGGAGTTGGAGATAAGCCTTGTGGCTTGGGTCCAAACTAGAATAAATTAAGTGTGTTGTTTCATATTTGTATCTCTTTACATTATTGCACATATATTTATTTCTTCTTTCTCTTATACTCTCATCTTCTTAAAAAAAATTAAGATATCT
The DNA here is from genome assembly GCA_021764765.1 of Vicia sativa. Lineage (NCBI taxonomy): Eukaryota > Viridiplantae > Streptophyta > Magnoliopsida > Fabales > Fabaceae > Vicia > Vicia sativa. The sequence continues at coordinate 134,964,268 of CM038794.1, forward strand.
TTATTTTCTCTAGATTTTTGATACACAATTATATCACAATTCATGCTCTCTTGTGTTTGAAGTCATTGGTCAACGATGACAATATTTGGATGTAACTTTTGGCGTCTAGACATGTCGCATGTGCCAAGTGAGGGCATCTAGTCATGGCCTAGGAAAGTTGTGGAACACTATATTTTATTGTTTTATTAATGATGATTGATTCGAGTCATTTAACTTTACAAGACTCTGTTATTTTTTATGATCCATTATTTTGAGAACATTTATTTTGTCAAACTTGTCGTTCAAAATCAATGGTCTATCTTCTAAGTCAGCACGTTTGTGTTAATAGAAATGTACTTCCTAGAATCAAAGGAATGTCATTATCTCAAGACATCTCAAGTATAAAAAAATCCAATGGAAGGATGAACTTTTTCAACTTTCACAAGGACATATTCAACAAGATTCACGACACTCTATCATACTATGTTTTTCTAGCATCTTTATTAGTATTTTTGTTATGTATTTAGCTAACATTATATAAAACGGAGCAAAAGCACAACAGGATTCAAGGTATGGTAGAAAAGAGAAATTCAAGTTCAAATCACACTAGCCAAACAAATTCTACAAAGTGTTTATGGTTGAAAGTATAGTAGAACGAAGTGGAGCAAGTCTGGAACACAACTATTGGAGAAAAATAATTTTTGGAAAATTTGGGACGCATCATATACATAGCATGATGCGTTATAGGAAAATAACGTTGTCCATGTTAGCAAATGTGACACTTTTGGAATGTAGTATGGTGCATTTGCGCCATTATTAAAATAATAAAAAACACATACAACAACGCCAAAGTCATCACGATTTGGCCAAAAGCGTAGTGACACTTATAAACTCTTGCATTAATTTTATTTATTGAAAATTTTAAGGTTACAATTATGGTTAGTTCACTAATCGTGGTGATACAGTCCAACTTTCATGGGTTCGGTCCTCAACTCCCTCAAATAGTTTATCCGTTTTACTTTAATTCACGCCTTTTCAATTGTATTTATATTTAATTAAAAATTAATAGGGATATCACTATGTTTCTTTTGTAAAACCGTTGTTACAAACTGACGCTTCTTTATATATATTAAACACTAAGTTTCTATTTCTCATTGATAAAAGAAATAACTCTAACTCCAAGTTGTTGACATCGTCGGGAAGAAGACAACAACATCCACACTCATTGTTAATGTCCAGTTTCATTTCAATGTTGCATTTAAATAAAAATCATCCAAAGGTGTTACTATGTCTTCTTCCACTATAAAATCTGGATCTAGAAATTTCTGTGGTTGTGATAGTCGTATGGTTTCGTACCTATGTAAGAAGGGACAAAATAAAGGAAGAGTTTTTTGGGAGGTCTTCATTTTAGAGGAGTGATGAAACATTTAATTTGTTCATATGGGATGAAGACATGAGAGAAAAATTGGGAAATGAAGATAAGAGTAATATGATGCTAGAGTTGGAAGTTATGGGCTATTTGAAGGTTATGTATGAAGATGCAAAAAAGAAGAACAAGAATTTTAAGAACAAACTGAAGTTAGATATATTTTCTAGAAATTTGAAGATGTTATGTTTTCTTATCTCCTTTATGTTTAATATTTACTTTTTATGAAATGTAATAGTTGAAGTTGGGTTTGAAATATGAAAATGTTATTTTTTCTTATCTCCTATTATGTTTAATATTTACTTTGTTATGAAATTTAATAGTTGAAGATGCAGTGAACTTGACAGAAATGAAGCTAACAGACAGTTTCTTATGAGTAAATTCATCACAAACTGTTGAATTTTCAATTACAATCATATGTTTTATATTTTTTGTAATATAAGCCGATTTTTTAAGTTGGTAGTTTTAGTTGAATGTTTAAGTTAATAACCTTAAGAGAGTTAAGCAGAAAGATTAAAACTTCATTATATAAAACTTTCATTACATGATAAAAAACCATAATCAAATCTAAATACTCTTGATGGGATAAATTTAAACCAATGATAGTCAGTCTCATCATCATTAGAATCAGGAAAAAAAATCATTATTTGCCTTCTTCTTCTTCTCCTCCTCCTCGCCCTGAGAGATCTCATTAGTCTAAACACAACACCGTCTACAACAACATTTTCATTAGAGGGTGGTTTTGCACCACAACACCCTCTACAATAACATTTTGATTCTCAACCTTGTTGGTAGCTTGAGCAGAATAACACATGTTGATTCCTTTGGATGAAGTTTTTCTTTTGTATTTTGGTTCTTCCGCTTTTATATTGTTCCTTCTGATTATTCACCTTCTTTTTTGGAAGTTTAAAACCAAAGATACTCATTATTGTTTATTTAATTCTATACGCTTTCTTTTCTCATGGAAGTTGAAAATATTGCATACCTCGAGCTATTCAAATTTTTATGTACTTAATGGAATTTTGTACTTAAAATACAAGTTTTAGTATCACTTAAAAATAGTTTAGTGTTGATTCTGGTATGAAAATTTGATATTTATTCATATACAATATCACAACGGTTAATAGGAATAATGTTGTTATAAGGCACACGCTTTCCAGTTTACTACGGCGGTCATTGTAAGTACCATATATACAGCCACACGTTACATAACATCATATGGTCCTGCATGATTATATATATTTCCAAACCGTTGTTAAATGCCTTTTCCTTAGTAGTATTTTGACCACATATATAGTTTCATAAATGTAATTAAGGTGAAACTAGTGGTATTTAACTTTCATGATAAAGTCAAAGTCTAATTCCAAATGTAAGGATGAGAAAAAGTTAGTATTGTTTTGCCTATATTACACAACTGGATTGTAAAAATTCAAAGATTTTGTAATTCTCTCTCAATCCTAAAATCTTACTACATCTCCTATTAATGAGAAGCAATAAAAAGATTTTAGTGTTCCAATTTTTTTCCACAATTTTGGTTATAATCTGGGGTTCATCTTATTTTGGTTCTAATCAACATATTTTGAAGCAATGGACTAGGGGAGATGTTATGAATCAGATGCCTTGGAACAAAATATAAACTTTTTTCTTAATGATCAAGAAACAATTAGGGTAGAAAAAAAAAAAGGAATGAAGAACACGATGAACACGAGGATTGGTTATTAACTACTGTTATACCCAAAAAATTTCCCTCCTATTTCTCAAGACAATCCACATCTCCATACTCAAGAATTTCTCAAGGGTTGACCAGATGAACCATGTCTTAAGCAATCAACCCACAACTAGGGTTTTGCTTCTCTCAAGACAAAATCAAGTTATAGTACCTCAAGTGGTCATCATACCTCCTCATATGTCTCAAGGGATCACCATGTCAAGTTTCAAGCCTTACAGCTACAGTTTGCTTAGTGAATTGCTCAGATGGTTGAAAATTAGTTGTATTGGATAAAAAGTCAATTGTGGTCAACATACAGTCAAACTTCATCATTTTTGGTCAACATCAATATTTTGTAGTCACATTCATCATATGATCAAGGGTTGATCATGATTCATCAAGAAAAGTCAAGATTTGATCAAAAGTCAAAGTTTCCAAATTATGGTTTTTGGACAAAAAGTCAACAGAACTTTGACCAAGCATAACTTTCACATACTTCATCAAACATTTTTCCACCAAAGCTAATTTTGAAGGGAATTCAAGCCTATACAACTTTATGTCTCACAAAATTTGGCTAAAAAAGCTTCATTTGAGAGTTATGGATCAAAACATTATAGGTCCTTCTAAAAGTCAACAAAAAGTCATCTTTTTGCAAAGAAGTGTACATAAACATGGAAACTTCAATGAATATGAAACCAAAAGGAGTGATTATAGGACATCTTAAGCTTTCTAAAAACTCCAAGAACACCTAAAAATGTTGAAAATTGAGCAAGATACAAGTTGTGCAAGTTTGACATTTTTGAAAGAATGCATGAAGAGAAATACTTGGCAAATCCAAATATTTTCCAAATGGGCCTAAGATTTCATGATCCAAACTTGATCTTGACATTATACATGACCTACAAACTCAAGGAAACGCCCTCTTATCATTTATTTAATTTATTTTTGAATTATTCCATTAATATTCAAATTTAATTAAAATAAAAGGATAAAACATAAGGCAAGGCGTGTGGGCTTGATTTGTACAAGTCTTGAGGACCAAGTAAGCCCATGGAAGTTGCCAAATTCGTGCAAGAAGGTTTAAGGAAAGATGGAGCCAAGTTTGGAAAGATTTCATGTAAGTTTCAAATCAAATATTCTCCCAATGAATGCAATATATTTTCTCAATTATTTCTGACCTACTCTTATGCTCTATATATACTCTACACATTCACAAGAAAAGGACACGATTGGAGACGGCCAGGAGACTAGGTTTTTGTCCAAAAACTCCATACAAAGTAGCACCATCGATCTCGAAGTTCCAGCCTCTTTCAATCAATTCCAAGCACACAAACATGTTCCTGAGGTATATTAGGGTAAGAATGGATCATTATCCATGGCCAAAACATCTTGAATCATTCATACCATGAAGCTCCGATCACAATCTTTCTTACTTTTAAATTTCAATTTTTATTGTGTTTTAATGAAATCTAACCATTCTAATGTGTTCCTGTGATTCATCAGAGCATGTTTGATCCATCGTTTGCAAGCTTTGATGGTTGAAACATAAAATGCCATTGTTAGGGAATAAACCTTCTGTAGCTTCGTATTTTAATTTCCAGGAACTTTTAGGTCAAACAAAGGCCACCGTTGAAATCGCAAGGGTCGATTTAGGGGGTAAGGTTAACCTTGTGCTTTGATTTGCATTATTTTGCAGGTTTTATCCTTGAATGGCCAGAGAAGATGACCGGAAAGCATCCCCGACGTCTTTGACCTTCGCTGACTCCGGCGACCTAGGCGAGGTTTCACATTATTGGCTGATTCAAACCCTATGGGACCCAGCACGCGTTTGGTTTTTAAGTGATTGATTTTCTAAATTAAACACCACATATATATTATTTGTTTTAGTTTGATACACGGATGTATCACCACCCCAGTGGTAACACATGTGTGCATTTGGTCCCTCACTCTATCCAATCGCTGGTTCGAACCTGCCTTTTGGCAAAAACAAAATTCATAATTTCTGATTTCACACAGGTCACACACATATGCAAATGGAGGTGTGTTATCGACAACACATGCAGCATGGCTGAGTGGTAAAATTTTGAACCAATGACCCCCAGGTCACGAGTTCAAACCTTGCAGGGACCAAATCCAATTTTTTATTACTTTTCCTCTTTAAACTTTTCTAACATTTTTCTTTTCTTTATCTTATTTTCTTTACAAAATTAATTTAAACCTTTTCAAAAATCACAAAAATAAACTAATTTTAGAATTAGGTTAATTAAACATTTAATTAATTTTTGCCATAAAAATAATTTAATTTTATCACGATTTAAATTATTTTTCATAATTAATTAATAATTAACCTAGAAATTAGGTTTTATTAACTAAATCAATTTCAAAAATACCAAAAACATCTGTTTCTTTTATAATTAGGGTTTAGACATTCTCTCTTATCATTATCTATTTTTCTCTTATTTATTTTTTTTATTTCGCATTTAAATATTAGAAATCGATGTATAGGTTGCAAGGACATTTTTGTAATAGCGTAGTTACTTTCTGTCTTTACTTTCCGCACCTATATTATGTATCTTCCCCAAAGCCATGTAATAGCATAGGATTTACATTTCCACACTTTTACATTTCCACACTTTTACTTTCCGCACCTTTACTTTATTATATATATTTAACTGCAAGCTAACTAGGGTTTGTATGGCAAGATAAAATTAACCATTAGATCACTTCTAATCACAAGATAAATATTCGAATTGAACACACTCATCACACTTGCACCCCCTTAGGATATCCTCTCTCGTTGACTTTTGGAATACAATGGTCATGTCCCTCGAACGTAGGGATACTGTTATACCCCAAAATTTTCCCTCCTACTTCTCAAGACAATTCACATCTCAATTCTCAAGGATTTCACAAGGGTTGACCAGACAAACCCTCTCCTAAGCAATCAATCCAAGCTAGCGTTTTGCTATTCTCAAGTCAAGATGGATTTACAATGCTTCAAGTGGTCATCATACATCATCCTATGTTCCAAGGGATCATTATGTCAAGTTTCAAGCCTCACAAGTCAAATTTGCTCATCCAATTGCTCAAATAGCTGAAAATCAACTATTTTGGAGGAAAAGTCAACTGTGGTCAACATATAGTCAAACTTCATAATTTTTGGTCAAAATCAATATTTTGAAGGCATATTCATCATTTGGTTAAGAGTTGATCATGATTCATCAAGAAAAGCCAAGATCTGATCAAAAGTCAAAGTTTCCAAATTAGGGCTTCTCTAGACAAAAGTCAACAGAACTTTGACCAAGCATAACTTTCACATACTTCATCAGAAATTTCTCCACCAAAGCTCATTTTGAAGAGAATTCAATTCTCTATAACTTCATGTCTCACAAGCTTGGGCAAAAAATGCTTCATTTGGAAGTTATGGATCAAAACATTACAGGTCCTTCTAGAAAAGTCAACAAAAGTCATCTTTTTGCAAAGAAGTGTTCATGAGCATGGAAACTCCAATGAAGATGAAACAAAAAGGGATGTTTAGAATACATCTTGGGCTTTCCAAAAAGTCCAAGAACACCTAAAAATGTTGAAAATTGAGCAAGATATAAATTATGCAAGTTGAGCATTTTTGAGGAGGTGCATGAAGGAAAATACCTAGCAAAAGCCAAAAAATTTCAAATGGGCCTAAGATTTTATGATTTAAACTTGACCATAAGATTATCCATGACCACTATTCTGCATGCCACGCCTCTCACTCTTTTATTTATTTATTTTTTGAATTTAATAGCTTAAATTCAAATTTAATTAAATAAAATGCAAAAATAAAAGATAAGACAAGTTGGGTTGGATATTTGCATGGCTTGGGGTCCAAGATAGCTCATTACAAGCTGTCAATTTTGTGCAAGAAGATTGAGGAATAGATTGAGCAAATTTGGAAAGATTTTGTGCAAATTTTCAAATCAAATATTCTCCATTTAAGGAGAATATTTTCTCTTAATACCTTGACCTAATTCCACTCTCCTATATATACCTAGCACTCTTACAAGACAAGAAGACTTTTGGAAGAGCTCTTACACGGATTGCCAGCCTAACACAAACCCTAGAATTTTCTCAAAATTTTCTCAAAGTTGGCAAACCCGTGTTCTACTTTCCAGCCACTTTCAGTCACTTTTAAGCATTCCATTGTGATCCTGAGGTAAGTCTGAGTAAGTATACATCATTAAACATGACCATAACACGTTGAAACATGCCATACATATTGCTCCGGTTTGCATTTTTCTTTGAATTTGTGTTTTACATTTGAGTGTGTTTTGCTTGCAACTAATGTTTTTAATGTGTTTATAGCATGATATAGAACAGATCTGGGCAATCGTTTGAAGTTTTCCATGGCTTAATCGTGAGACACCATTGTTAAGGCATGTACTGGAAGAGCTTCGTATCTATAGTTCTAAGCCGATTTAGAACAAACTAACACCACCATTAGATTCGTAGCATCCTGTTTAATGGATCTGGATTGTTTTGGTTTGCGTTTTCATTGATTTTTCAGGTTTTTAGTATTGATGCCAATTGGAGAAGACGACCGGAGCATCGCTCCGGTGCTTCTGACTCAGAAGCCAATAACCCTTACCTATTTATGGGTCCAGAAGGATGAATGGATGTATCACCATCCCAATGGTTCACCTTGCGCGCACTATGTCATTCTCTCTATCAAGTCGTGGGTTCAAACCCCACCTTTTGCTCTTTATTTTTGGGGTTTCAGATCTCCGAGTCACGCCTAGAAGCTCCACCGATCCTCTCAGCACCAAGCTCCACTGGCCTCCTGACAAAAGTGCGAACTGGGTCTCCCAGAGAATCCTCCGAGCTCCAGCTTCTGGATGGTCCTAGATGAGAAGTTCAAGCTCACTGGACGTCACAGATCGTAGTCTCCAAGCTCCACTGGACCCTTTCCACCTCGAACCCCGAAGCTCCACTGGCGCCCAAGATCAAAACCCCGCACCACACGGGTGCCTCCAGCAACAGAACCTCCAGAAGCTCCAGCTTCTGGGGTAGCTTCTGCCAGAAGCTCGTTTTGGTTCTTTTCCATATTTTTTATCTTTTTTTTCTTAAAAAATAATTATTAATTAATTTAGGTTAGTATTCACTAATATTTTTTTAATTAATTAAAATCAACTAGAATTAGGTTGTTTTCACATAAATTCCGATTTTCAAAAATACCAAAAATACTAGGACTAGTCTTTTCTTCCGCTATTTATTTTTCCTTGCATTTTCTTTAAATTCTAGAAAGGATGTATAGGTTGCAAGTTTTTTTAATTATGTAATAGCGTAGGATTTTACTTTCCGGACTTTACTTTCCGCACCTCATATTATGTATCTGCCCCAAAGCCATGTAATAGCGTATGACCCTTTATATTTCCGCAATTTACTTTCTGCACCTATTAAACTGATAGTAACTAGGCGTGTATGGCAAGATAAAATCAACATGGATCACTAATTGCAAGATAAATATCTGAAAACAATACATTCTTCTCACACATGCACCCCCTAGGGTATTCTCTCTCATTGCCTTATAAATGGTCAAGTCCCTCGAATGTGGGGGTATCTTAGCACGGTTGCCTACGAAATATCATCACAGTACCTTTGACTTAAAAGATCATAGTCCCTCAATGTTTCCTAAACGAATACATGATCTAGTCACTCGGTTGTTGCCTACGAAAAGTGATGATCGTCCCTACGAATGTGCTAGGATATCCCTACAAGTTGCCTTCTATGACCATCCGATGTCCCTTCGAATGTCCCTTTACATCCAACGAATAAGGTTACCCACCAACTAATGGTATGAATAGCCTTATTCTAAAGGAAAGCAAAATAACACGGAAACGACCGTTCTGAGTGGGTAATAAATCTCTTTTGCGTGCTCAATTAAAACATTCTTTTTACACCTCACACTTTTCTCAAAACTTTTCCAAAATAAAACATTTCCAAACACTTCGTATACATTCCAGCGTGAGTCATTACGAAGTAAAAGCGAAATTCCTTTTCAAAAATCTTTTCAAACACACACAAAAAAGAAATTTAAAGTGAGCTAAAGCAATTAAGAGCCCGTAGATAACTACAGATGAAAAGGGGTGTTAATACCTTCCCTTTTCATAACCAACTCCCTTACTCAGAATCTAACGAAGGTCTTTTCCTGTTCTTTTCTCCTTCCCCTAATTGGATAAAAGAAAAGTCGGTGGAGACTCTTGCTATTTGCAACATTTGCGATGAAACGCAAAACAAACAAGTCAGTTCTCCCACCGTGTTACAAATTCCATTTACAAAGCTGCCTACAAAACACATCATCATAGTCCCTTCGATACAAAGATCATAGTCCCTCGATGACCCTCGATTGTTGCCTACGAATATGTGATCTCGTCCCTCAGTTTTTTCCTATAAAAAGTGATGATCGTCCCTTCGAATATGCTAAGGTATCCCTACATGTTGCCTTCATTGACCATATGATGACCCTTCGAATGTCCCTTCACATCCAAACACATAGAGTTACCTACCAACTAATGGTATGGATAGCGCTATCCTAATGGAGAAGAAAAATAACAAGAAACGTCCATTCTGAGTAGGTAATAGACTCCTAGTTTGCTTGCTCAATCAAAATACTTTTTACACCTCACACTTTTCAAACACTTTGTATACATTCTTGCGAGAATCATTACAAAGTTAAACATTTTCCAAACAAACATTTCTGAACACTTCTTATATATTCCAAAGAGAATCATTACAAATTCAAAGAGAAATATCTTTTCAAAATACTTTTCAAACTACACAAACACAGAAAGCAATTTTTCAAAGTGAGTTAAGCAACTAAGATCCCGTAGATAGCTACGGATGGAAAGAGTGCTAATACCTTCCCTTTTCCTAACTGCCTCCTGTACTCAAAATCTAACGAAGGTATTTTCTTGTTCTTTTCACCTTCCCTTTATTGGATAAAAGAAAAGTCGATGGCGACTCTTGCTATCTGTAACATTTGCGATAAAATGCAAAACAAACATGTCAGTTCTCCCACCGTTATAGAACTGGTGACTCTGCCGGGGACACTACCTAAAGAGAGGCTACCTTAGGGTATAAGATCACTTTTATTGCTTTCTATTTGACTTGTTTGATTTATTTTTAAGGGTTTCTTGGGTATTATATCTGTGGGGGATCCTACACCCGGATCCAGGTTTCCTTAGGTAAGTAGCAATAAATCATCACAACTGTTAGGCGTAAACCGAAACGGTCAAAATGATGGCTACTGTTAGTGCGAAACTTTGGATGTCCTGATGCTCCTCATGTTCAGTTGAGGAAGTATTTGGTGTCTACGTGGTGTCATAAGAACTAACGCAACTTTAGAACCCTAATTGACTCATCTTGGCCATTAGAAGGTAGTGAAATAGCCGACTTCGGTTCAGACTGAGGTTGGTTGATACTCGATGCTACACTCATTAAGATTCGACTTTCGGGATGTTTCGGCCGACCACTTGGTAGTCGTATTGAAATAAAGCCTGCAAGAAAGATCGATGATGTGAGATTCCTAGAACCCGATTACTATTATAGGACAGGTTGAACCCACTTAAACTTCGGTAGGGTAAACACCTATACCTCATGCAAGCCTTAAACCTATGGCCATTGTGTGAATTTCTTATGGTTGCTATTTACACATGACATCATAACATCATAACATCATAACATCATAACATCATATCATTTATAACTATTTCAAGGACTTAGGGATTTATCTTTGCTCTTTGTTGTAGGGTTATGGCTTCCAGGAATACTATCTGAATCAACTTTGTGGGTATTCCTTCTCAACTCAAGGAGTTCGTCTCAAAAATTCCCGATCACTCTCAGTTCATCAAAAGACATGGTTATCTACTCGACTTGGTTACCTTCACTTTTGAAGAAGATATGATGAGCGTCGTATTCCAGTTCTTCGATCCAAAGCATCACTTGCTTTACTTTCCCAAATTATCAGTTGATACCTACAATGGAGAGTTCTCTAAGCTACTTGGGATACCCATTCTTGATCAAATACCATTCACCGGTTCAGAAAAGTTCCGAAGTTCAAAGTTATCGCATCTGCGTTACATCTAAAGCGGTCAGACATTGAAGACAATTAGGAAACAAGAAGCGGAGTTAAGGGTTTGCTTGCTAGGTTTCTGACAAAGAAAGCTTAAGAATTCCTAAAGGCTATGAGTTTCCATGCTTTCGAAGACATTGTAGCTTTGCTCATCTATGGTTTGGTGTTATTTCCTAATCCAGACCAATTCATAGACGTGAACGCTATCAAGACTTTCCTCACTCATAATCCTGTTCCTACTTTGCTTAGAGATATTCTGCATTCTCTCCACACTCGTACTATGAAAAGACAAGGGACTCTCATGTGTTTCATACCGTTATTATCCAGGTGGTTTATTTCGCACCTTCCTCAGTCAGTAATGAAGAACGAGCAAAGGTTGAAATGGTCTCAAAGGTTGATGTCACTCTCTCATTCAGATACTCGTTGGTGTCTTTACTTTCAAAAGGATTTCACATTCATTGAGCGTTATGGATAATTCCCTAATGTACCACTCCTTGGCATAAGGGGAGGTATCACTTACAACCCTTCTTTAGCGCTACGGAAGTTGGGTTATGCTCAAAGAGATGGTCCTTATGATATGCTTCTCCAAGACATCGTATTTGACTATGACAGTGATTTCCATGGTTATCGCCGAAGATTTATGCATGCTTCTGGCATGGTGAAGAAAACTGATACCAAAACCTTGGGGCATAAAAATTCCATTCCTTGAGAAACTTACCTCAAATGGGTGCGAGCTCGCGCTCAAAACCTTATAATGCCATATACTGCTATCCTGCCAGTAATTATGGAACCTGTTGTTGTAGGTGACTTTAACACGGTGGGAGAACTGACTTGTTTGTTTTGCGTTTGATCGCAAATGTTGCGGATAACAAGAGTCGCCACCGATTTTTCTTTTATCCAATTAAGAGAAGGCGAAAAGAACAAGAAAAGACCTTCGTTAGATTCTGAGTGAGGGAGTTGGTTATGAAAAGGGAAGGTGTTAGCACCCTTTCCATCCGTAGTTATCTACAGGCTCTTAATTGCTTTAGCTCACTTTAAATTGCTTTTTTGTGTGTGTTTGAAAAGATTTTTGAAAAGGCATTTCGCTTTGACTTCATAATGATTCACGCTGGAATGTATATGAAGTGTTCGGAAATGTTTTTGTTTTGGAAAATTTTTAAGAAAAGTGTGGTGTAAAAAGGAATTGAGCAAGCAAAAGAGACTTATTACCTACTCAGAACGGTCGTTTCCGTGTTATTTTGCTTTCCTTTAGAACATCACTATCCATACCATTAGTTGGTAGGTAACCCTATTCATTGGATGTAAGGGGACATTCGAAGGGACATCGGATGGTCATAGAAGGCAACTTATAGCAGTATCCTAGCATATTCGTAGGGATGATCATCACTTTTCGTAGGCAACAACAGCGGGACGAGATCATATATTCGTAGGCAACATCGAAGGACTACAATCTTTTAAGTCGAAGGGACTGTGATGATATTTCGTAGGCAACCGTGCTAAGATACCCCCACATTCAAAGTACTTGACCATTTATAAGGCAACGATAGAGAATACCCTAGAGGGTGCATGTGTGAGAAGAGTGTATTGTTTTCAGATATTTTATCTTGTATTAGTGGTCTAGATTGATTTTTATCTTTCCATACACGCCTAGTTACTAGCAGTTTAATAGGTGCAGAAAGTAAATTGCGGAAATATAAAGGGTCCTATGCTATTACATGGCTTTGGGGCAGATACATAATAGGAGGTGCGAAAAGTAAAGTGCAGAAAGTAAAATCCTACGCTATTACATGATAAAAATTTGCGACCTATACAACCTTTCTAGAATTAAAAATGCAAGAAAAATAAATAGCGGAAAAGAAAAACTAATCCTAATATTTTTGGTATTTTTTTGGAATTGGAGTTTATGTGAAAATAACCTAAATCTAGTTGATTTTAATTAATTAAAAGAATCATTAGTGAATACTAACCTAAATCAATTAACTAAATTAGATATAAGAAAATATTAGTGACAGTTATCTAATTAATCATAAATTAATTAACCTAATTACTAATTAAATTGATTAATTAAAAAAAGGAGAAAATAAGCAAAAATATGAAGAAAAAAAAAGGACAAAAATATAAAACGTCAGAGTGCTTCGACAGAGCCATCCCGTGTCGGAGCTTCGAGGTTTCGATGTTGAGGCGCCGGTGCTTCGGGTTTTAAGTGGAAAGGGTCCATGTCGGAGCTTGGAGACTCTGGAACTAGGGCGTCTAGAAGTTGGAGCTTCTGGGGCTTCACGTCTGGGGCCATCCAGAAGTTGGAACTTCTGGAGGAAATCTGCGCTGGGAGACTCAGAAGTAGGCACTTCTGATGTTGATGAGGCCCAGAAGCTGGAGCTTCTGATGCTGGAGATGCCCAGAAGTTGGCACTTTTGGCTATCTGGAAACCTGCAAGGCAAAAAATGAAAAATTGCAAAAGGTGGGGTTTGAACCCACGACCTGATTGGGAGAATGACATAGTGCGCGCAAAGTGAACCGCTGGGGCGGTGATACATCCATTCATTCTTCTGGACCTTTAAATATGTAAGGGTTAACAGCTTCTAGATCAGAAGCACCGACACAGTGCTCCGGTAATCTTCTCCGATTGGCATCAAACGTCAAAAATCTATAAAATGCATCAATTTATGAAAAGTAAAAGCCCAGATTGATTATATAGGACCCTACGATCATGATGGTAAGGTTTGTTTGTCCTAAAACGGCTTGTATCGTGGAAATCGATTCTTCACTAAGTCCATGCCCTAACAATGGCATCTAGTGATTTACACGTCAAAACTTGTGGAGGATGGATCAAACCTGTTCTAAAAGACTTCATGAACACATTAGCATAGTCAAATATCAATAAAATAGGGTAAAATGCAAAATACAATTTCAAGAAAATCTGAGTATGGATGCTTGTGAATGGCACGATTTAGCACGTTCTGACCATGGATTATGATCCATTCTTACCCTACTGCACCTCAGGAACAAGAATCAATGCTTGGAAGCTCTTGAAACTGGCTGGAAGTTGGAATATGATTTGACCAACTTTGAGAAATTTTGAGAATTTTTAGGGTTTTGCAAGAGGCTGGCAGCACGTGAGAGAGGTGTCTAAAAAGTCCCTTGATCTTGTAAGAAAGCTAGATATTTATAGAAAAGTGGAATTAGGTCAAGGCATTAAGAGAAAATATTCTCCTTAAATGGAGAATATTTGATTTAAAAAATTGCACAAAATCTTTCCAATCTTTCCTCAATCTTCTTGCACGAAATTGACAGCTTGTAGTGAGCTATCTTGGACCCCAACCCATGCAAATATCCAACCCAACTTGCCTTATCTTTTATTTTTGTATTTTATTTAATTAAATTTGAATTTAAGTTATTTTAATTCAAAAATAAATAAATAAAGAGATAGAGGGCGTGACATGCAGCATAGTGGCCATGGATAATCTCATGATCAAGTTTAAATCATAGAATCTTAGGTCCATTTGGAAATTTTTAGCTTTTGCAAGGTATTTTTCTTCATGCACCTCCTCAAAAATGCCCAACTTCTTTAATTTGTATCTTGCTCAATTTTCAACACTTTTGGTTGTTCTTGGACTTTTTGAAAAGATCAAGATGTCTTCTAAACAGCCTTTTTGGTTTCATCTTCATTGAAATTTCCATGCTCATGGACACTTCTCTGCAAGAAGATGACTTTTGTTGACTTTTTTAGAAGGACCTATAATGTTTTGATCCATATCTTCCAAATGAAGCATTTTCTGCCCAAGCTTGTGAGACATGAATTTGTATAGAATTGAATTCTCTTCAAAATGAGCTTTAATGGAGAAATGTTTGATGAAGTATGTGAAAGTTATGCTTGGTCAAAGTTCTGTTGACTTTTGTCTTGAGAAACCCTAATTTGGAAACTTTGACTTTTGATCAGATCTTGACTTTTCTTGATGAATCATGATCAACCCTTGATCAAATGATGAATATCACTTCAAAATATTGATGTTGACCAAAAATTATGAAGTTTGACTGTATGTTGACCACAATTGACTTTTTATCCAACACAGTTGATTTTCAACTATCTGAGCAATTAGATGAGCAATTTGAACTTGTAAGGCTTGAAACTTGACATGGTGATCCCTTGAAGTATAGGATGAGGTATGATGACCACTTGAAGCATTAGAAATCCATATTGACTTAAGAATAGCAAAACCCTAGTTTGGATTAATTGCTTAGGAGAGGGTTTGGCTGGTCAACCCTTGTGAAATCCTTGAGAATTGAGATGTGATTTGTCTTGAGAAGTATGAGGGAAAATTTTGGGGTATAACAGTGACGAACCCTATACCATTCTTCATCCAGACATGCCTATTAATTTCAAAGAATTGAAAATATCCTAGATTTAACTTAAATAAGAAAGGGATACATTCAAAGCTTAATGTTATGCAAGCGAGAAAAGAGTATTGGAGCTGACGAAGCTGATTCATGAGGAGCAAAACATCAATACCTATTTCAACACGAAAAGGAAGCGTCCATGGGAGACTTAAGCTCTTGGAATTTCATTTTACTGTCTGAACTTTTATTTGTACTTACTGAGTCAACTAATAAAAAGTTTTTTCTTGCTTGTCTACCAGATTTAAATTCCTAAGGTCCTTGAAAACACTGCATTGCATAACATTGCATATCATAGCATAACATTTCATAACAGGTACACTAAAGACCGGGTTTCTCATTCTCTCGCTGTTTATCTCAGCAAAAATGGATCTCGAATAGACTGTCAAAGATCTCCAGGCTCAGAATGCTCAATTCCAAGAAATTTTCACCAGCTTAGCTCAAGGTCAGAAAGATTTGAAGAAGCTCATCACCAGAAAGAAGAAGACTGTTGGCCTCATTAACATGGGGAAAAGGTTCAGAGGTCCAGTCAAGGTGGTCAGACAACTTGAATTCTCAAACAAGAGCGGCGAAACTGAAGGTAGCATAAAAAACAATGAAGGAAGCCATCATGAGTCTGAAAACGAAGAGGAAGACTATATGAGCGAGCAACATCCTAACGACGAAAAGTACAAGCAACTTGAAGACCACCTGAATGCTGTGGAGAATCTGAAAATGTCAGGGTTAAACTTTGATGATCTGAGTTTGGTTCCCAGAGTGGTAATTCCCCGCAAGTTCAAGGTCCCTGCCTTTGCTAAGTATGATGGCATTTCTTGCCCAAAGCTGCATTTAAAGTCCTATATTCAGAAGATCCATCCTTATCCTTAGACTTCCCTTTTATATTGAGTAACGTACCAATAACACTGTCAAATACATTTTTTTCAATATGCATCACATCAAGAAAATGTCTTACGTACAAAGATTTCCAATATGGCAATTCAAAAAATCGACCTATTCTTCCACCCACACAGCGATAACTTTATGTGCAAAAGGCTTGCCAAACTGAATATTCACATCTTTCACCTTTTCAAAAATTTGATCACCTGTCAATTCAGGCGGAGCTCTACGTTGTTCGGTATCTCCATTGAACACTTTTCTCCATCCACGATACTGATGTTTAGAAGTTAAGAATCTACGATGACCGAGAAAGACATTCTTCTGACAAAGTTTCAATCGCATTGTATCGGTTTCATCTTCATAGATAGGACACACTTTTTAACCTTTAATGCTATACCCGGATAGATTTCCATATGCTGGGAAATTGTTAATTGTTCCAAACAACATCGCCCTCAAGTTGAAACTTTCTTTCCTATAACCATCATAAACCTCCACACCATTCTCCCACAAAATCTTCAAATCTTCGATTAATGGTTCCAAGTATACGTCTATGTCATTTCCTGGTTGTTTAGGCCCAGAAATTAACATAGATAACATCATGTACTTACGCTTCATACATAGCCACGGAGGTAGGTTATAAATCATAAGAATCACAGGTCATGTGCTATGCGAGATACTTTGAATACCGTGTGGGTTCATTCCATCAGTAGACAATGTCAAGCGATGGTTTCTTGCTTCTTTTCCAAATTCAGGATAATCATTATCAATTTTCATCCACTGTGGAGAATATGCCGGATGTCGAAATTTTCCATCAATAATTCTTTCATCTGAATGCCAAGTCAAGTGTCTTGAATCGGTTTCACTACGATACATCCGTCTAAATCTCAGGATTATAGGAAAATACCATAAGACTTTTGCCGGAGACAACTTTTTCTTATATCGAGGGGCACCACATTTAGGACACTCATTTAACGATGCATACTCGTTTCAAAACAAAACGCAATCTTTAGGACATGCATGTATCTTATCATAGCTCATGCCAATAGAGTACAACATCTTTTTTGCCTCATACGTCCAATTGGGAAGAACATTATCCTCTGGTAGCATATCTTTCATAAGGGCTAATAACTCTGTGAAACTTTTATCCGACCATCCATTGTCGGCCTTTAAGTTGTACAACTTTAACACCGCAAACAATCTTGTGAATTTTGTACAACCATTATACAACAGTTTCTCTGCATCGCTTACCAACCTCTCAAACATTTTGGGACAATCATTAAGATCTTCTTCAAGCGCTTCTACAATCTCTTCGACTCGATCAGAATCTTATGTATCTGTGCAATTGTCTTTTGAAGCATAGGTCCTCTTATCCCCCGATTCAACATTCTCGTTACTTTTCTCACCATGCATATTCCAACATGTATAACTTCTATCAATTCCATATCGTATTAAATGCGATGCCAACTGAACTGCGTCAACCCGGTTCCCATAACAACAATACAAACAAGGACATGTCATTCGACTGGGGTCTTTGGCGTGCGTAACAGAAAACTTAACAAACTCCGAAACCCCATTCTCGTAGTCTTTCGACAATCGATTGGAATACATCCATGTCTTATCCATATCAACTAATTAGTGCACAAAACAGTATACTGCGTTTCTGTCAAAACGCAAAGTATACAAGGAATGGATCTGTATCAAGAAAACGCAACATACGAAAGGAAATTTAAGACAAATTCATCACAATACCAGTAATTTGAGGAAGAAATTTACCTCGGATTTATCGAACTCAAAGAAACGCGGAGAATGAGCGTCGTACGTCGAACTAGGTCGGGAAACGCTGCTAATTCAAAGAAAAGAAAACTTATATTATAAAAAATTGGATGAGTGTACATGAATGAATGTAAGTGAAACTAACATGATAAACCAAATTCAATGCAAGCTATAAATCAACCATAACAAAATCCGGGCAGCCATGAACAAACTTAGTAACGCGCATTAAAGTTCTATTAAAAAAAATATGATGAATGTCATGAACATCTTGTGTCAAATGATATTTTAGACTATACAAGTGTTTAATATCTATTACATCTTGTGTCAAATCAAAACTTGACTTGAAATAAGCCTGATTGTTACAAGACAAATAACAAAAATGACCAACGCATTGCAATTGTATTGAAAATTTATTTGAGTTACATACAAACAGATTGTTCAGCTCTCAGGCAATTGAAAAGTCTTTACAATTTTTAGCATCAGCTTCATGTATGTGTAAGATAACATCAGTATGTGTTCTTGAATCATACTATTGGCTTTTGCATTTGTTATTGTGGTGAAGAAGATTGTAAACAAACCTTTGACAAATATTTTTCAACAGTTTTAAGGGGACATCAGTAATGTGACCTTCAATCCAAATACCTATCACTAAATACCTATATGATTTGCAAGAAAGAAATTCTTATAAGCTATGAAGCACGACCTCGAGATGGACACAACACGTATACATGTAAGCTCCATTGTAACCTAGCCATGGTAGACATGCATAGAATCGAGATATAGATGCGAAGAACAATAACAAAAACAAAAACACCAATGCAGGCTGAAACTTACCTTGTCAGACGGTGAACGCTGAAGAGAATGAAGGCGAAAGTCAAGAGAGGCGGTGAGGAGAATGCCGAGAATGTAATTCCGTGAATGAATCTGGAGGTTGAGAATACAAGAACAGAATACGAAGATGAAGATGAAAAGAACAGAAAGAGGGCCAAAAATCGTATTTAGGGTTTTTAATTTTAATTATAAAATAACCTACGAAATAGCTTTTAAAAGCGCTTTCTAAAGACCATATATAAGAGCGTTTTTTCCTTCAAAAGCACTTTCGTATCACTGGCCTATAGCAGCGCTTTAAAAAGCGCTTTCATAAGACCACCTATAAGAGCGCTTTTTAAAAGCGCTTTCATAAGGCCACCTATAAGAGCGCTTTTCAAAAGCGCTTTCGTAGGTTAGATATTTCAAATTCCTTTAGCAGCGCTTTCTAAAAAGCTCTTTCTTAGGGAACCCTATGAAAGCGCTTTTTGCTTAATTTTTTTAAAGCCTCTGCGCTTTCTCTTAAAAAGCTTTTCAGATAAGCGCCGCCAATTTTTATTTTTTTTGTAGTGTCTACATCTTGATGATGTTGATGTATGTCTCTAACTAGTGTTAAAGAGGACATTATGTGTTCCCATTGTTGACTATAGTGGATATATTAAGTGGCTTACATATCATGTGTTTTTTACTCCTAGTTAACGGAGGTTTTTCCAGGCTAAAATTGTGTTGTGTTTGTATGGTGTGTTTTTTTGTTGATTGTCTCTAAGTTGTATTTAATATTTGGGAGAGATTGTGATGTTGGATTATTCTGTTGCATTTTGGATTTCCTCCCAACAATTGATATTTAGAGTCGTGGTTTGATTTGTTTAATGATGGAGACAAACACATTTAGGATGGCGAGTTTGAATGGTTCTAACTATAATGTTTGGAAAGGAAAAATGGAATATTTGCTTTATGTAAAATATTTTCACGTACCGGTTTTCTCTAACGAAAAACGTGATGGAAAGAGTGATTAAAAATAGACTTTTTGCATAGACAAGTTTATGGTTATATCCGTCAATGGGTGAATGATAATGTTCTGAATCATGTGAGCTCAGTGACTCATGCTCACTCTCTTTGGACCAAACTTATGGAGTTGTATGCAAGAAATACATAGAATGATAATTTGTTCTTGTTCAAGAAATAGATGTCTTTGAGGTAAAGTGATGATTCTCCAATTACCTATCACTTCAACACTTTCCACGATATTCTAAATCATATGTCGGTGTTGAATCTTACTTTTGATGATGAAATTTAAAGTTTATGACTTCTTGGTACTTTACCTAATTCTTTGGAGACATTTAGGACATCATTGTCTAACTCCTCTCTGAATGGTATCACCTCAATATACTTAGCTAAAAGTAGTGTGTTAAATAAGGACTTGAGGCGTAAGTCACAAGATTCTTCTTCACATTTTGAGGTATTGGTCATTGAATCAAGAGGTAGACATCAAACTAGGGGTTCAAGCAATCGCGAGACTTTACATGGTAAATCATAAGGAGCTTATAATAGATTCTCTCATATTGAGTGTCATCATTGTGGGTAAACAGGACACGTAAAGATGTGTTGTCATAAGTTGAAAAGGGAAAATAAGAAGAAGAGATATAACAACGACAAAAAGGAAGAAGATGTTGCTATTGTTGATGATTTATTTTTTGTTTGTGATATTTATATATAGAGTGTCAATATATCATGTGATGAGATAAATTAGGTGGATGATAGTGATGTTTCTACTCATGCAACCTCGAGACGTGATCTTTTTTCAACTTACGAGAACAGTGACTTTGGGGTTGTTCATATGGGAAATAATTGGATGCTAACATTATTGTAATAAGAGATTTATGTGTCAAAACTAGAAATGGGACTACTCTAGTTCTCGAAGGTGTGAAACAAATTCCAGAACTTTGATTCAATATTTTATCTGTTGGAAAGTTGGATAATAAAGGATATGATAGTTCTTTTTCATAAAATGAATGGAAGTTAAAGCAAGGCTCAGTGGTGGTTGCTAAAGAAAAAATGAATTTGAACATGTATGTCGTCCAAATTGGGTTTTTTGAAGTTCTACATAACACTTGTGATAATGATAGCTCACCCAAGTTATGACACAAGTGTTTGGGTCAGATGTGTGAAACATTTTTGAGCATTTTAGCAAAGAAGAATGTATTGTATGGTGTTTTCAATGCAAAGTTGAGAAAGTGTTCTCATTGTTTGGTGGGTAAGCAAAGGTGAGTTTCCTTTATTTCATTCGAACCAAAGAGGAAATCATAAGTGTTGGATTTAGTATATTCTAGTGTGTGTGGTTCGATGAATACACTATCACTTAGGGGTGCATATTAATTTGTGACTTTCATTTATGATTGTTCTCGGAAAACATGGTTTATATGTTGAAGATGAAAGATCAAGTGTTAGATACCTTTAAGTCGTTTCAAGCATCAGTTGAATGAGAAACACAAAAAATATCAAGTGTATCCGAATCGATAACGGGGGAGAGTATCTTAGACCTTTTGATAAGTATTCTCAAGATCAAGTTATATGTCATTAAAAGTCTCATCCAAAGACACCACAATTGAATGGGTTAGCCGAGAGAATGAATAGAACTCTGGTGGAAAGGGTGAGAAGTTTACTTTCACAATAAAAGTTGCCAAAATACTTTTGAGGAGAAGCATTGAGCATAATTGTACCTCTTTTAAACCAAATTCCGTCTGTTCTTTTGAAGTTTGATGTTCCAAATCATGTTTGGAATGACAAAGATGTTTCCTACGACCATATTTGGGTGTTTGGGTGCATACCTTAAGTGCATGTTCCGAAGGATGAGAGATAAAAATTGGATGAGAAATCGTAGAAACGTGTGTTTGTTGGTGTCATACCCCAAAATTTGCTCTCTTACTTCTCAAAACATTTCATACATCCATACTCAAGGATTCCTCAAGGGTTGATCAGACAAACCCTCTCCTAGACAATCAACCCAAACTAGGGTTTGGAAATTCTCAGATCAAGATGGATTTCCAGCATCTCCAATGGTCATCATTCCTCCTCATATGCTTCAAAGATTCTTCATGTCAATTTTCAAGCCTCACAAGTCAAGTTTCCTCAAACAATTGCTCAGATGGTTGAAAATCAGTTGTATTAGACAAAAAGTCAACTGTGGTCAACATACAGTCAAACTTCATGATTTTTGGTCAACATCCTCATTTTGAAGTCACATTCATCATTTGATCAAGGGTTGATCATGATTCATCAAGAAAACTCAAGATTTGCTCAAAAGTCAAACTTTCCAAATTAGGGTTTTCCAATGAAAAGTCAACTGAACTTTGACTAAGCATAACTTCTTCATACTTTCTCAGAAATTTTTCCACCACCTCTCATTTTGAAGGAAACTCAATTCTCTACAACTTCAAGTCTCACAAGAATGTTCATAAAATGCTTCATTTGGAAGATATGGATCAAAACATTACAGGTCCTTTTCAAAGTCAACAAAAAGTCAACTTTTTGTATTGAAGTTTTATTGAGCATGGAAACTATAATTGAGATGAAACCAAATATGTTGTTTAGAGGACATCTAGAGCTTTCTAAAAAGTCCAAGAACACTCAAAAATATGGAAAATTGAGCAAAATACACCTTGTACAAGTTGGGCATTTTTGAAGAGGTGCACAAAGAGAAATACTTGTCAAAATCCAAAATTTTGCAAATGGGCCTAGCTTTTCTTGGTTTAAACTTGTTCCTTATCTTATTTGGAACCTTCAAGCCCAAAGCCACGAATTTTGTCTTTATTTTTCTATTTAATTTGAATTATATTCATTTAAAAACAAATTAAATTAAAAAATAAGGTATAAAATCAAAATTAAATGCAAAGTTGATTTTTCTCTCATTCTTGAGATCCAAGCAACTCATACAAGCTGGCAAATTTCGAAATTCACATTGATTTGGCAAGAAATTGATGAAATTGGATCAAAAAAGGAAGATTTGATTTCATACAAAATCAAATATTTTTTGCATTGATTGATCAATATTTGCTCGTGAATTCAGCCCAAAATCCATCCATTATAAATATACAATGCATACCACATGAGAAAGAACCGAAAAATTGCTTGGAGGAACCCTAACCTAAAGCCAAAAAACCGTGTTCTTGAAGCAACTTGCAGCCATAGTTTTGCTTCGATTCAGCCAATTCCAAGCATCCAAACACATTCCTTGGAGTCCCTGGAGTCGATCCAGACCTTTACAACTCTCAAAAACATCAAGAATCACGAAATCCAGTTTTGGTTTGTTCATACTTTTTCAAAATTCGAATTCTGTTATTCATGCATCTTTAACATGTTTTGACGTTTGTTTCGTGTTTAGATTGAAGTTTGCAATCTTTCTGGATGATTTAATTGCATTTTAGGTACCAAAAACACAAGATGCCATGGCTAGGGTTTCCTGTTGCGTTTTAGGGTTTCTCTAAATTCGTTAAATTGGACAAAACCAATGCCACCAGTGTGTTTAGAATCTTGTTTGCAATCGATTCATGTACTCATAATTCATTTATATTGCTTGTACAAAGTTTTTGAAATATGCAGGGGCTATAGCGTCGAACTCAGCCGACGCTAAGTTTTCAAAAATTCAAACGAAGAAGAAGGTGTTCTTCGCGCGTGTTCTGGGCAATCAGAAGGCGTTTGCGCTTAAAACATATTCGTTTCAACTCTTAAACACGTGGACGCTCTAGCTCAGTTGGTCATGGCAGCGCGTGTGTGAAGCATGGGACACTGGTTGGAATCTTGGCAAGACCAAATTTTTTTTTGCTTCATTGAAAACTAACATATTTTTATATTTTCTCTTAATATTTTCCATACAATTTAATTTATCTTCAATATTTTTTATCATGCATCTAAAAATCACCAAAAATATTTCTTTTTTGCATCATTATCAGAAAAATACTTATTTAATTTTTAGCATTAAAATTAATATTTTTGCATGCATATTTTATTTAATTACTAATTAATCGTTAATTTGACTTTTAATTGTTTTTAAATTACCAAAACGATCCAGAAAATTACCAAAAATTTATCTTATCATATTGTTGTCATTACTAATATAAAAACTTTTTCCTCATTCAAAAATCATGCTTTTTGCTAACATTTTCTTCTTATGCAATTTCTCTCGTTTTCCGATTATGTATCTGTTCACAGGTTGTAACGCTTCGGACGATTTTTTTTGCTTTTCTTTTTCAATTATGTAACTGCCTATGGGATGTAATAGTTTAATTAGGACTTTTATTTTCGCACTCTTATTATGTAATGCCCAAAGCCATGTAATAGCGTAGGACTTTATCTTTCCGCACTTTACATTTCCGATTTATTTTCGCACCTTATAAGCGCTAGTAATTAGGCGTGTATGGCAAGATAAAATTGGACATAGATCACTCATAATTCTAAGATAAAATATCTAAATTCAACACACTTTTTTCACACATGCACCCCTTAGGGTAATTCTCTCTCGTTGCCTTTCGAATAAATGGTCAAGTCCCTCGAACGTAGAGGTATCCTAGCACCGTTGCCTACAAACAAATCATCATAGTCCCTTCGATACAAAGATCATAGACCCACGATGTCGCCTACGAATACATGATCTTGACCCTCGATTGTCGCCTACAAAAAATGATGATAGTCCATTCGAATGTGCTAGGATACTCCTACAAGTTGCCTTCTATGACCATCTGATGTCCCTTCGAATGTCCCTTCTACATCCAACGAATAGGGCTACCTATCAACTAATGATATGGATAGCACTATTCTAAAGGAAAGTAAAATAACACGAAAACGACCATTCTGAGTAGGTAATAAGACTTTTTAGTTGCTTGCTCTATCAAAATACTTTTCACACCACACACTTTTGTCAAAGTTCAAACTCTTTTCAAAACAAAACGTTTCCGAACACTTCGTATACATTCCTACATGAATCATTACAAAGTCAAAGCGAAATGCCTTTTCAAAACATTTTTCTCAAACACACAGAAAGCACAATTTGAAAATGATCTAAGAGCAACTAAGAGCCCGTAGATAACTACGGATGGAAAAGGATGCTAATACCTTCCCTTTTCATAACCTTCTCCCTTAATCAGAATCTAACGAAGGTCTTTTCCTGTTCTTTTCACCTTCCCTTAATTGGATAAAAGAAAAGTCGGTGGCGACTCTTGCTATCCGCACATTTGCGATACAAAAATCTCAAAGGCCTTGACAAATGAGGTTGATCAAGAGGTTGAAAATGTTGAGAATCTTGTTGTTTATAATGAGCTGAAGCAGTTTACTCGTGATTAAAGGCCTTTTGTTTGATACCCCACGAACGAGTATGCTTTTCTTATCGATGGTGGAGAACCCATAAGCTTTAAAGAAGTTTTAGAGGATGAGAACAAAAAGGAGTGGATGGATGCCATGGAGGATAAAATTAAATCATTTAGTGAGGATAATACCTTTGAGTTAGTGAAGTTGGAAAAGGGTAAGAGAACTTTGAAAAATAGATGGGTTTATTGAATTAAGAAAGATGAGTGTACATCTCAACAAAGGTACAAAGCTTGCTTGGTGGTAAAAGGTTTTAAACAACGTGAAGATGTTGGCTTTGGCGAGATTTTTGCTCCGATTGTGAAGATGCCATCTATTCTAGAGGTTCTTGAGCTAGTTGTTAGTCTTGATTTAGAAGTAGAGAAAATGGACATGAAGACGACTTTCCTTCATGTTAATCTACATCAAGAAATTTACATGGAAAAACCAAATGGATTTTGAGAGAAGGGAAAAGAAGAGTATGTTTTGAAATTGGTAAAAAAAATATTTATGGTTTGAAACAAGAACCTTAACAATGATATCAAAAGTTTAACTCATTAATGATTGAACATGGGTGCAAGATAACCAAGGCCGGTCAGTTTGTGTTTTTATTAAATTTATCTGAAGGTGATTTCATTATTCTCTTGATTTACGTGGATGATATTCTAATTGTTAGAACAGAATATTTTAATAACTAAAGAGTTGAAGAACACTTCGATTAATTATTTTTCTATGAAGGATTTATGAGAGGTTTTGGAAACTCTTGGTATTGAAATTGTTCGAGACTTAAATGAGAAGATGTTCTACTTGTCACAATAAATGTATGTGGTGAATGTTCTTCAAAGTTTTAGTATGAATAAGACTAAATAGGTGAGCATTCCACTTGCTTCTCATTCCACGATTAGTCATAAAATAGTCCATCTACGAATGAGGAAATGTTGAGTATAAAGAACATATTGCCCTCGTTGGCCGTTGGTAGTTTGATGTATGCTATGGTTTGTACAATACTCGATATTGCTCATGTTATAGGAATGGTGAGCCATTTTCTCTCTAATCTTGGAAATATCATTGGGAGACAGTGAAGTGGGTAATGAGATATTTGTGTGGCTCTTCGAATTTGAGACTAACTTTGGGATGCGAGAAGCCTATGTTGGTTGGATATATAGATTCATATTTGGCGTGAAGATTGGATGATCGAAAAAATACTTCGAGATATATGGTAACTTTTGCTGACGGAGTCGTGGCTTGGCAATCAAAGTTGCAAAAGTGTGTTACACTATATACTACCGAAGCCGAGTTTATAGCCATCATGAAAGCGTCAAAAAAGTTGTTATGTTTGAGGAAACTTATAATGGAACTTGGTTTGAAACAATAAAAGTATGTCTAGTTTTGGGATAAGCAAAGTGTCATTCACTTAACAAAGAATTCCTTCTTTCACTCGAGGTCGAAGCATATTGATGTTCGTTATCATTGGATTTGTGATGCATTAGATTCTAAGTTGATGAAGCTTGATAAGATTCACACTGATGACAATGGTTCAGTTATGTAGACGAAAGTGTTGTCTAGAAAAAAAATTGAGTTTTGTCGTATGAAAACCAAATTAATATTGCCCTCCAACTTGTCGGTTGAGGGAATTTGTTGGGTTATCCCTCCTTTTTGGAGTGACCCAAATAGATGTGGGTAAGTGACTTATGTGTGTGAATTTGTTATAATCTAACAAAGAGTATTAGATTATTCATTTAATGTATGAGGGAAACAACAACAAAACCTAGAGAGAAAATATTGTTCCCGCAGCCTCATTTTCAGCACAAATCAGTTCCATAAAATCAGAGTTTTCTCACAATCCAACGGCCGGATCGTACTGGAATTTTGGCATAATGTTCATGACTCATACAAGCGCATTCTGAACGGTGGAGAATGGATTTTGAGCATTCTAAGTTCGTCTGTCAAGTCCATTATTGAGGTGTGAATTTCTTGGTATTTTTGGATTGTTTTGTCTCTCTTGATACTTGTTGTATTCGAAGATTGATTCTAGATCTCGATGATGTTGATGCATGCCTCTAACTAGTGTTAGAGATAATCTTGCTTGTACAATTGATTAAGGGAGATATTAAGTGGCTTACGAGTCCCATAATATTTTTTTCCTAATTAACAGAAATTTTTCTACGCTAAAATTGTGTTGTGTTGTTTAATATGCATTTTTTTTGTTAATTGCCTGTAAATTATATTTGATTTTTAAGAGAGATTGTGTTCAATTATTCTATTGCGTTGTGGATTTCCTTCCAATAGTTCTCCCTAATCGTTAATTTCTTCACACTATTTTTTTTCTTGACTATCTCATGCAGTCATCATATTTAAGGATATTCATCGTTAGTTTCCTCACACTATTTTTGCTTGACTATCTCATGCATTTATCCTATTTAAGGATATTCTTTGTTTTCCTCCGAACATTCTCCAAGAGGTTCCTTGTAAAACCAGTGATGCCTATTTGGAGTGTAAGCCTACAACGGAAACCATGATTTTATATAACTTTACTCATACGAGTGTGAAAAAGAAATGTGTTTTTTCATTCAAATAGATAAATTTGGATAGGTGTAATTTTTAAAAAAACATTGTAAGTAAAAATAGCACTCTAAAAATATTTCAACTTGAAAACATCACCAAGCTTCCAACACATCCATACACAACTAGAATGTGGTGCCATAATAAATCCAACTATAATGTTTTGTTTCATAGCACCCCATACGTTTTTATTTTATTAAACATTTGGCAGTTTGTGGCATAATTATGTGCTCCTCGTGCTTTCAATTAATATTCAAAGTTATTGCATTGAATGTGACTTAGATCCAATCATACAAATCAAAATCCTTACATATGTTTGTCATACATAAACATTCATATATAATGTGATTAATAATTTCTTACATATGAAATCCAAATTCTTGAGTAAGAAAATCACTAGGAAAAAAGCCATGAAACTTGGATCTAATCTCACAAAATAAAATCCCATGTATGTTTACCATGAGCTTTCATCATGTGATTCATAATATATTTATAAAATACTACAAAAGTGCACATACTCAAGGGTAAGGAAAGAATAATGAAAAAAAAGGTAAAAAGAAGAAAATAAAAGTAACATTTTTTAAGTATAAAATACATATAGCTAGGTCTTTGAATTGAACATGTATTTAGAAAAGCACACTTTGTAAAATGTGTTTTACAAGACCGAAAGGAAACAAAATAATTTTATTTTAGTAGATCGATTAAGTGCTCATTTCCTAATATTATTATGTGGTATGATTAATCATAGTTTAAAAGCTAATGATCATATATATGTATTTATTGAAGATATGTTTTGTTAGAGATGAGAATCACCACCCCACCTTGTCTAATCTTCTTTCTAATCTTTTTGTTTTGTTTGATTTATAAATAATTGTGGAAATCATTTTGCCTTGGAATTACAAAGTCATGATGAAAAAGGGTCTTGTTGTTTTTGATTGCCACTAAGTGAAGAATGATATCATACCATTCGTGTGTTGGTGCTTGGTAGAGATTGATGTCTTAGGAATAGCATGACCCAAAGGAAAGGTCTCTATGAACTAACTTTTCATATAATTTCACTCAACGATAAAAATGGTGGGTGGGGCTAGAGTAGGGACCATTATGAATAAACTATGCAATATTTCCCATCCACATATAATTGGTGTCTTCTTTTGTCTTAATGTTAAAATTATTTTCCATCCGATGGGTTGTTTCATTGCATTTTCATAATATAAGAGATGTTCTAAAAAAAGAAATTGAAATGTGATGTGAAACTCTTAGTTGTTGGAATCGTTCTTGATTGAATTAGATTTAATTGTTTTTTATTGATTTAAGATTTTTGTTTCGTACTTTTTATTCGAGTGATTCAACTACACCTTAATTACAAGATGATTCTACCGCACAAATATTTGAAGAGAAAAGAGAAAGAAAATTAGATTTTTGAAGAAGGGAGGAAGGATGTTCATTGAATAGAAAATTTGTATATTTAGAAATGCAGGGTACCTCCCTATTTATAATGAAATTACTCATATATCAAGAAATCTTGATCGGTGGTTTTAACACAGTTATTTAGCATTGAATTTCGTTATCGTTTCTTTTATTTATCTAGTGTTATATGTCATTTTATCGCATTTTACGCTTTGGTTATGTGTTTGAGTGTTTTCAGGGTCATAAGAATAAAACAAGATAAATCGGGGCAAAAGAAGTGCAAAAATCAGAATATGGGAGGCTATAGATGCATCAACACGGGCTCCCGTGTTAATCAACACGGGCCCCCGTGTTAATCAACACGGGCCGTGTCAAAAAGCCACTAGAAAACGCAAAAAAAATCAAAGTCAGTGAATCAACACGGACACTCGTGTTCATCAACATGGCCCGTGTTGAAAAGCAAGTGAAAAGCGCAAAACTACACAAGTCAGTGGATCAACACGGGCACCCGTGTTCATCAACACGGCCCGTGTTGAATGGCCTGGAGCATGACTTCTGATTTAGAGATCAACACGGGCACCCGTGTTCATCAACACGGCCCGTGTTGATGAGAGCGTGTGGAAACTTGTTTTTTTCTTATTTTTGGGGCTCGTTGTTGTCATTAAGGGTACTTCTGACTTTTGCCGAAACGAGGATAGAGAAGAGACTATTAGAAGGATTTTGAGGATGGAGAAACCAACCCACTTTTGAAATTAAGAAAGAAATATCACGGAGAAAGGAGAGTGACGAAGAGGAATTCGGAGATGGCGAGATTCAAGGGCAGCCACCATTGAAGATCAAAGTCATCGTAGTTCTTTGTAATGTTTAACTCTTATTTGATGTTTTCTTCTAATACTATGAGAGGCTAAACCCCCCAATGCTAGGGGGTGGTCCTGATTTGATTATTGTATGAATTCGAATACTTGATTTCCTTAATGCAGTGTTTTTATATTTCAATTTAATTGTGTAGTGTTCTTATGATCATGTATCAGACAAATACATATAGACCTATGACTAACAATTGGCAGGACTGTGATTGTTAGGGTTTCTACACAATTAGGTTATTAGGAGTCTAACCTAGGACTAGGAACTCTCTTTTAATCACTTGAATTCTTGATATTTTTATGGTTAAAACCAAGTTTTGTTTGAATGGACATTTGAATAAGGATTAGGGTTTTAATAGTTGTCTTCATTAAGGACTTAAGGAAGAACAATCTAGAGATAGGTAATTGATAGTTTTCATATGCAATGAGGAAATCTGAATTCGGATCATAGTTTTGTTAAATCAACCACTCACCCTAGCATCATTCTCATTATATTTCATCAGTCATTACTTGTTACAAGCGTAATTGAAAGTTTTAAAATCAACCCAACCATTATTTTTGTTCAATTGAATTAAGAGCACGAATAGGTATTAACTACGCAGTCCTCGAGATCGATACTTGGGGAAACTCATTATAACTACATCGGCGAAAATAGTACACTTGCTATTTTTCCGATCAAATCTCAAACTGACTAACCAATTTCAATAACCCGTTATCCAACTCTTTCGAATACTAACTACTTTGACTAGTTGTATTCGACCATTCGACGAATACGAGTACATCTTTCTTCTATAAGTTGTATTTGACCTTCTGTCAAGTACATGCATATTTAACTACTACTCTATAGAGCATATTCATATTTGACTAAGTCGAATCATATACTTTACAAATATGATTAACTCAAAGAATTACACATTTAACATGTCACCTAATTCATTGTGTCTAAGTTGTATACATTCATCACAATTCTTAACCTTTTGAACTATTCCACTTGCACACTCTTCATCATAATATCTGTAATTTGATTCTCAAATTTGCAGTGTTCCAAGTTTAACTTTCCATTTGACACTATCTCTCTAAAATAATGAATCTCATCTCAATATGTTTGCTTCTTCCATATACTATCAGATTCTTGACCACATCGATATCAAACATGTTGTCGATTTTCATGATCATTGCTCCACGAATTTCACTTGTAATCTCTTCGATCAGATTCATCATCCATGTTGCTTGACATGCACAAAGAGAGATAACTATGTACTCAGCCTCACATGATGATAGCTCTATAACTGGATATTTTCTTGAACTCCAAGTAACTGGTGCAACACATAGCATAAACACATAAGCAACTGTGGATTTTTTTATCTTAAGCATCACCACACCAACTCCAGTAAGTGAATCCAACTAGTTTGCATTCCTTGCCTTTCCTTCATCACGCCTTGTGTAATAAAGGTATCTTAATGATCCAATGATTCTTATACATTGAGTTGGATCAACTTTATCTTTGTTTGGATCCTTTGTCAGATATAATCTTGTTTTAACTGGTGTCAAAGTTGCATTGCATCCCTCCATCTCAAATCTTTTGAGTATCTCACTCGCATGTCTTCTTTGGTGCAACATTAACTCTCTACTACTCTTGTATAATTTGATGCCAAGAAAATAAGAAATAGTGTTCAGGCCATACATTTCAAATTTTTTTCTCTCATATCACTTTAGAAATATTGTATCTCCTTCTCGCAACTACCTGGTCATCGACATAGCAACATAGTATAAGTTGTTCACTCTTGCTTCTCTAACATATACTCCCTACTCAGTTGTGCATTCACTACTACGAAAAAGACATTTAAAAATGGTTGGAAAAGATATACAATCACGCGGACCAGGCGTTGTTATGTAGAGTGTTGTTGTAAATGTGTTAGTTATAATCACTGTCCAGAAACTGTTGTAGTATACTGAAAAGTTTGTGTGATATCACAATGATTAGTTAACTTAACCATTATTGTATATCTTTTATTAAAATAAAAAAATAGCAGTAGAACAACAATAGCAGTAATAACAATAAGAACAACAACAAGAACATCATGAACAACTAGAACAACAAGAACAACAAGAACAACAACAAGAGCAATAACAAGAACAACAAAAACAAGAAGAACAACAAAAACAACGAGAAGAAGAAGAACAACAACAACATCACCCACAACAACAACAACAACAATAATAATGACATAAAAACATACAACAAAAACAACCAAAACAAGAATAACAACAACAACGTACAACAAAAACAACGTACAACAACAACAATAATAATAATAATAAAAAGAACAAAAATAACTAAAAAAGAACAATAAGAACATCAAAAACTAACTTTGATAACTTGAATCCATAATTTCTCTGTCTCTTTCAAGATGGAGAATAGATGACGAAGTTCTGAAATATATAAATTAAAGAAATTATGCTTTCAAGTTTTTCTTATGGATGAGATGATATTTTTCGAGCTTGATTTAGTGGAGAAATAAAGTGTCATAAATGAAAGATAATGTTTGAAGGTAGAAAATAAAGTTCGTCTAAGTTGGAAGTCTGTCTAAGTTTTAGGTTTCACACGAATCGCTAACAGTTGTGTCTTGAGCGTTAATAGTCATTGTAATGGGCGATTGAGATTTATTTAAGGATCGTGAAGAAACTCAATAAATATGCAACATACAACAATGGTTGTATTAAATAACTATTTTTGCATGTATTTTATTAAAATATAAAAAATGCAGTAGTAGAAAAGCAACAACAGCAAAATTCAAACTCATGACCATGCGTGCTACATACAACAATGGTTGTATTAAATAACTATTTTTGTATTATTTTAATCAAATATAAAATATAAAGAATTAGAACAGCAACAAGATCAAGATTCGAATTCATGATCATGCACCATTTTTTATCACGGTTGGAACTTCCAATCGTGGTGAAAAATGACTTAAATATGAAGAAAAAAACGCCTAGTTGAATATATTCTACCATGGTGGATTCAATGACGTGGTGACTTAGGTGTTGTTGTTTGTGAGTTTTGTATTAGTGCGTTTATAAACTCTTTCTCTCTTAGAAAGCCATGTATCTTCTTATTTATAGCTCATTGAGCTTGTTTGGGTCCATACAGAGCTTTATGCAACCCGTATACCTTGCTTTCTTGTCCTTTCTCCACAAAACCAAATGGTTTTACTACATAACTCTATTCATATAAGGAGTTATTCAAAATGAACATTTCACAACCATATGACACATATACCAGTTTTTCAAGTTTGCTAGAACAACAACCAACCTAATTGTTTCGATCCTATCAGGTGGTGCAAAAAATCATCAAAGTCAATTCCTTATCTTTGAAGAACTCCTTAGGCTATAAGTCGTGCTTTGTGTCTGGTTACTTCTCCTTTTGGATTTATCTTCACTATATAAACTCACTTCACATCAATTGCCTACTTACCTTGTGGCAATTCGACTAATGACCATGTTTTGTTTACTACTATGGACTTCAGTTCTGTTGGGTGTGAATATGGAAATAGAAAATAGTATAGAGGGATGGGGGTGAATATACTTTTAAAAACAAATCACTCGATTCTTCAAATAAGTATAACCAAAAGTTTTTCAAATTTTTTGTGCGGAAGTTTGTAGAAATTATACTCAATTTATAATTATTAGGTAGCAACCCAAATCACTTTGCAAATATCATAATTCATAGATGATGAAACACAACATATACAATTGAATCAATTGAATAAGTCAGGATATGTAGTTACACAATTTATCAATAACTTGAATTCTAAAAGCAGGATGTTTCTCAGATTTCAATCACCACTAAATCCCTTAATAGGTTTTCAAATTCCAAAAAAACCTATGCTTATCAACTAAATCTTTATTACCAAAATATAAACCTAAGCATGAATTTTTTACGAAATTCAAATTTAAGGGTAAGAGATAGAGAGATGACACCGTGATTTATATTATTTTGACTCTTTCGTCCTCGCGTGAGTGTACATGCACTTTTGAAAGTACCTTCATAATTCCATTATTTTAACAAATATTCAAAGAGTTTATAAAATCACTTATCCATAATAATGCTGGAAAATAAAAATTTAATTTTGGATCTTAAATTGTATACGACTAACTGCCGAACCCTTATGCACAATCTTCACTCGATTAGCGCTTCCAATCTTCCAATATCACCAATTCTGCTCCAAGCCTTTGTGTATAAAAATCAACTCGTTGACCCTACTAATTCCTTAAGGGGTGAATTATTTGAAGATGTAAAAAAACTATACCTTATCCATCAATTTCCATACAATCACTACTAAGGCAATTATAGAGAGAATATCTTATTATTTTCCTTGGAATTTGTCAGCACCATTGACAACAACCTCAATCTTGCAGGAACTTAAAAAAAATTTGAACAAATATCCAAGAATGGTTAGTTTCAAGATATCGTCTCCCTCAATAAATTAGCATTCACTCATGATCAATATCTGAGAATTGGAATGAGGTTTAAGATTAAAGACTTTTCATGCAAGACTTTCAAATGAGGTGGTTAATTTTCACCGAAATTCAAAAATGATTATAAGTTCTTCACAAACAAATATGAAAATCTTACTCGAAAAAGGTTGACAAAAGCTTATATATGTGCTTGAGATGAAACACACAAAAGAGTGAAAAATGTTTATTAGATTCGAATCAAGGTCAATGCATCTAATGAGCCAAGGGAGCAAGTGAATGGAATAAAAGAGATTCATATTTTTGACCCATTTTGCGGTTGATTTGAATCAAGTGTGGTGTGTGATTTGAATCATATTTCCCGTGATTAGAATCATGTGAAATAATTTATTCGAATCAATTGCTCCAAGAATTTGGAAAAACCATAAATGTTTCATGATTCAGATCATGTGTAAAGTATGATTTGTATCAATTTCTGTAGAAACTTTAGAAAACCCACAAAGTTTGCATGATTCAAATCATGTGTAAACCCTGATTCAAATCAAATGGTTTTTGAAATCTTTTGGAAACCTCTGTTTGATTTGATTATAATCAAATGTTTTTTGAAAATGATTGATTCGAATCAATACATCAAAACATAAGTTTTTCAAGATTTTAAAGTTTTCCCTTGCACCTGTTGAGTTAAACACAATACTTTTATTCTACAAACTCATGCGTTAAACTAAGAACATCTTGAGAAAGTTAAAACATAACCAAATGTTTATACATGCTAAAAAATTTATGAACTGACTTTAAACTTGATTTATGGTATGCAATTTATGAGGGAGACTCAAAAATGATAATAAACAAAAGCGATAAGACAAAGAACAAAATATATGTATTGGGGTTCCCCCTTGCACATGACAAGGACATGAAACCAACTCCCTCTAGTTATGTGCATTTACAAGTTCCTACATCATGGCTTGTATCCACTTTGAGTCCTTTAATGCCTATGTTGAATTGATGGGCTCAATTTCTGCATAGAAAACATAGTGTACCAGTTCACCTTCATCATTTACTAAAGGTGTGAAAAACACAAGAAAAGAGGGGTTTGAATTGGGTTTTAAGCCTTAAAAATTTTTTGTTAAAAAACAACCCCAGTTAGAAAGACTACTTCACTTTTGATAATAAGGTAGAGAAACTAGGAAAGAAGAAAATACACACGATGTTTATACTAGTTCACTTGATAACCACAAGCTACTCTAGTCCACCCTTTCAGGTGATTTTTCCTCTCTCAAGCGAGGTATTAACCCAATAATCAACCTGATTACAAACTGCACATGAAACTACAAGTAACTAACTTTACAATCTCTAAGATACACTAGTCTTAGACTTCTCAAGGATATAGACCAACTGGTCCCTTAAGGAAAATCAAACAACCGTTTGAACAAAATTTGTTTACAATGAAGGTGCTTCTACCCAAGCAAATATGTAAATTGAATATTAAAGAATATTGACTTAGAAAATATGAAAGCTATGAACAATATACACAATATGTGAATGAGTGTATAAGCATGAAATGTAATAGTAATTAAGCATCCTTTTCTCTAATTCTTAAAGCCTTTTTATAGCCAAATAAAATATAATAACCGTTGGAGGGTATTTTTAGAAATTCCAGAAAGTTGGCAGCTTGAGCAATCACGTTGGGGACAAGATCGTACGTTGCATCCGTCCTTCATGGTAGTGGAATATGATAATTTTTTTGTACCATGTACTATTGTACCGCATAAACATTATCTTCTTTTCTTCAAACATCAGAGGCTTCTGAGCATGCGTTGAAGGAAGGAGAATAACACTTGGTTCTTTAGAACTTCAAGTCTTCAGAGTCTTAATAACTTCGTCTTTAGAAGCTTCAACACTTGGTCTTAAGAACCTCTATCTTCAGAAATATAAATCTTTAGCATCTGGACTTCAGTTAGAACTTCTATCTTCAGATCTTCAGAACTTGGTTTCTAAGACGGGTATCAGAGTCACTACTTTAGAGTCTTCTGAAGCTTTTTTCTATTGATCATTAGAACTTGTGTATCCTAGAAGGGGAACAAATTATCTTCTAATGTTTTGGCAGAGCCTTTTCATTAGAAGAAAAACCTGTTTGTTAACTCAAACAATAACAAAAAAATTAGAGTGTCAAAATTGTTCATACAAACTTACTCTTTGTTATCATTAAAACTCAAAGAAATAATTGCATAACCAAATCTTGTTGTAACATTTACCACATCATCTGATGTGATCACACATTCTTGTAACCTTGTTGACATGTTTTTTCCTATGAAGTCTGCTTGTGCATCTTGAACTGCACCTCCCTCTAGTCGAATTCCACTATCAACTTCATTAGTTGGTTCATCATATAGAATTATAATTGAAAATCCTTCTTGATATTGTCATTCCAATACCACTCCTTCAACTCATCTATGATCACCACTTGCTTATTCAATGGATCAAACAATTTGTATCCACTAGTCGAGTGAGTGATATCCTATCAGGATCATATGGCCCGACTTGTCATCAAGTTTCTTTCTCAATTGATCAGGCACGTGTCTATGTGTTATAGATCCAAGAAACTTCAGATGGATTAAGCTAGGCTTGACACCAGAACAACACTCTTCTAGTATGATTCCTTTTATTTACGGACATCTGTTTAATATTTATATTGCATTCGATACAATTTCACCCCCATAAATCATTTGGTAAATTCTTACCTTTAACATACTTCTTACCATATTCATTAGGGTCACGTTCTTTATTTTAGCGGTACCGTTTTATTTTAGAGTGTATAGTGGCGATATCTCATGCATAATCCTTTCTCTTTCACATAATGCATCAAAGTCTTTTAACACATATTCTTCACCTCCACCAGTCCTCAAAGTCTTGATCTTATGGCCACTTTGTCTCTCCACCATACCTTTGAACTAGACAAATACCTCAATCACATAACTTTTCTTCTTGATTAGGTATGTCCATAATTTTTGAACAAAATCACCTATGAATGTAACAAAGTAATTGTTACCTCCAATCGAATCTACCTGGAGAGGACCACACACGCATCTGAGTGTATGGTCTCAAGGGTTAATTTTGACTTGCTTCCAGCATCTTTATTAAAGTTGTTCTTATGTTTCTTTGCCTAGAAATGTTTTTCACATACTTCAATTGCCATGTTGATTTCTAGTAAATATGAAACCATATTTCTTATCTTCAGATTTATGATGTATTTAAAGTTGAGATGGCCAAGTCAGTAGTGCCATATCCATTCATTCCTGCTAGTTGCAGTACGTCCAGAAAATTATGCTCCATCACATCAAGTTCAATATTGAAGTTTTTGTTTTGAGACATAGATGTCTTCAAGATGAACTTACCACATGAGTCGAGTACTTTCATCATTTTATCTTCTATAAATACTTTGTAATTCTTCTATATATGTTTCCCTATGCTAAGAAAATTGATTTGCATGCATGTTATGTACAATACATTGGAAATTACTAAATCTTTACCATCTTTCCTCATGATCAGAATATCACCAATACCTTCAGCAACTAGCGTATTGTCATGTGAAAATTTCACCTTGTTATTCATCGAGGAATTGATCTTGAAAAACCAATATTTCTTTCTAGCCATGTGTGATGAGAAGCCTTAGTCTAAGTACCATTAATGTTTGAACCTTTCTTCTTTTTTTGTGACCATCAGTGACAATTCTTATTTTCCGTGTTATGCAAGTCTTGCATAACCTTTTTGCTTATAATTTGCTCATTTTAAGTCCAATTTATCCTATTTTTCTTGCTAAATGACGTACAATGACACCATGTCATCATAACCCTAAACGTTTGTTGTTGCTTGTTCTTAAGTAACTTGTCTACACATTGAAACTTTGTTAAAAATAAATCAAAACACTTCAACAAAATTAACATTGTCGAACTAAGAGTCGAGGCAGAAATTTTCTTTTTTAAGGTTTCAATATGTACTAAGAACACATATCAAAGATCATCTCCATTTTACATTCTTTC
This sequence comes from Vicia sativa, assembly GCA_021764765.1. Taxonomy (NCBI): domain Eukaryota; kingdom Viridiplantae; phylum Streptophyta; class Magnoliopsida; order Fabales; family Fabaceae; genus Vicia; species Vicia sativa. The sequence goes on from CM038794.1 coordinate 135,003,020, forward strand.
TTTACCTAGAACACATAATCAAAAGACAAATACCTTAGTAGCACTGCACTAGGTGATAAAACTAAATAAGAACCTAAATTTGGAAACTAAGCTAAAATGGAAATAAGGAAAACTATTTACAAAAATTTAACAACTAAAAAAACTAAATACAAATCTTACAAACATTACACACTATTGTCTTGTCGAAAATATCAACAACCCCTAACAACAACGCCAAAAACTTGTTGTACGATTTACTAGAAATGTATTAGCATTGTTATCGAAGTAATAAAAATAAATCCGTCTCCACATGAATTGCGAATTTAAAACAAGGAACATTGTGCAATGTAAGTTAAAATAGTAATATGGGTTTTCCGGTTGTTTGGTCGAAAACACTAGAGATAAGTTTTAATAACAATGATGATAAAAGTGGTCGGTCTTATTATCGAATCCCATATTTTTAGTATATTGATGAAATGTGTTAACAAACATGCAATGACTACATAGTTACACAACAAAATAACTCTACCGCTACACCCAATCCTTTGGTGGAGGCTCACTAGTTTAAGCGTAAATTTTGCGATCCATCAGACCAATTGTACCATCAAACTAGGCAATGAAGCATGTTAGTCCCTAAGTCACAATTCCTAATTATACTATACCTAGTCAATTAGCAAATTCAACATTTAAAGTAGTTTAGATAAGTTTCTCTAGGGTTAGTAGTAATTACTTATCAAAATCAAATTGAAGGTTGCAACAAACAAGCGGCAATAAGCACAATCATTAATTGAATAATAACAGAGTCAAAACAATTACATTAACATCATCCAATCATATGTCCCAATCAAATAGAAATAGATTCATCATCAAATAAGAACTAATCTAAGAGGAATCTATCTATTCTTGTTGAAATTAATAAAAATCATAAGTGTTTACTCGAAGATCATGAAGAATCCACGTAGAAAAAGCTCTTCAATTACTCCAATGGCCTGCAAGATCTCCAAAGTCGCCCAAATACATCACTTTCTCGTTAGGGAATCAAAATCCTTTTCTCTCATTCACTTTTTCCTTTTAACTCCCCCAAAAGTGTGTCAAGAAAGTGTCATAACGCGACCGCATTGAGCAATGATGGCTAAAACGTCGTCGTATTATGAGGTAGTGCAGGCATGTTTTATCAAGTAGCTTCAGGGTGTTTTTGTTCCTTTTTTCATCAATTTTTAGACTAATTCCTTTTACTCACCTTTGATCACTTCTCCATGAATTTTCCACACTTTTGGTTCTAACTTGCTTATTTTAAGTTTTATTTTTCTTGCTAAATGACGTGCAATAACAACATGTCATCATATTTCAAGCCTCCTTAAGAAGACCCAAGGGTTATTATGTGATGATTACTAAAAGATAACGATGTCAAAATTTTAAACTTCATAGAGTGAAAGAGAAGAAGTGTGAAAATTCGTCTGATCGTATTTGTTTGAATAATCAGTGTATTGTAAAGACACAAATATTTTCGGGGCCTAACCAGTTTATTAGTAGAGTGTTCAATTGATTATGAAATTTTTCTAAGATTTTTAACCGATTAGAAAATTCTTATTAGAGATTTTAATATAATAAAAATTATATTAGTTAGAGTTGATTATTTTAATAACTTTTTCTACTATCTAACATATACTAAAAGATTGTCCAAACTACCTAAACTACCATTTTCTATAAAAAAATATTTTACACTACACTTTGGACATTTTAGTAACTAACAAAATAACCCTTAATTTTTTCAACTTTTTTCATTTCATGCACCAATTATCAACTTCTCATTGGTCCAAATTAAAAACTATTTTCCCATCTTACAGTACTTTTTCTTTTCTATCTCTCTTTCTTCTCTTACAATTAATTCTTTTACAATTAAATATCTCATTTTAAACTTACATTTTATGACATATTTTATCTTTTCTATTTGTTTATTATCATTGAAAATACTAATTAATCTATTATTTAACTTCAATAAAGTTAAAAATATATCTTATAAAATTGAATAATATTATATATCATTCACATAACTAACTTCTTATCTTACGGATCACTATCAAATTATTATCATTATTTTCAAATATTAATTTTTTTTCTCCATGTCACAAGTTTTTTTAACATAACGTAATTCAATTTAAATTCACATGTGTATCTAAATACATTATTTGTCTAGTTTACCATTAAATTTTGTATAATCATATTATTTGTTATAATATTTTAATTTCATAATTTTTCATTGTACATTCCCATTAAATATTAATTAATCTATTATTTAACTATAATAAAATTAAAAATATATTTTATGAAATTGAATAATACTACATATCGTTCACACAACTAATTTTTTATCTTACGGGTCACCATCAAATTATTACAATTATTTTTAAATGTTAATTTTTTTCTTTATCTGTGTCACAAGTTTTTTTTAATTTAAAAATGACTTAATACATTGAGTTTATTTTAACATTACGTAATTCAATTTAAATTCACATGTGTATCTAAATACATCATTTGTCAAATTTACCATTATATTTTGTATAATTATATTATTTGTTATAATATTTTTAATTTCTTAATTTTTTTATTATATTTTTGTATAATTATATTATTTATCGTTAATATTTATTGAAATTTACTCGTGTCAGAGTAGGGATTTCTGACTAATGTTTATATGAAATTCTACAACGTGCTTCTATCAAAAAGCATGTAACAGCTTTTATCCTTCCTATCACTTTTGGAAATTAACCGTACCATAAATTCAATACCTAACAACGTTTACTTTGAAAAAACACATCTTTTATTAATCTCAAAAATCTGATCTGATAGACTATAAATCAAAACAAAACGTAAATTACATATCTTAACTCAATTAATTAGTTTAAGAGATAATAAATATTTTGCTGATTTGTGATTTTTTTTTCGGTTTTTATCATCTAGTCCGAGTCAAAAATCAGTTCTGATATCAAATAATTTTAGATGAGTTCAAGTCAAATTCGGCGTCAATTATCACTAAGGTAATTAATTGTTGATAACTTGTGAATATATTTAAACACGAAGAAGGTGCAATGTTGTCTCTTCCACTCAAGGCCAGCGTACCTTTCATTAATTCTTTTGTAGTAAAGACCACCCGACATGGTGACCAGATCTTGCATATTATTAAAATCATATTCTTTTCTCAAAATATTTCTCATCATCTCCATATTCTTTTTTCAAAATATTTCTCATCATCTCCATGTGCACTTCATTTCTACATCAGATTCGTCTGCCACTTCTTCCATCTATATATAAACAAACCATTTAAAAAGAATCCCAATTAATTCCTTTTTGATATTTTACAATGTCCTTTTATCATATGGTAGCATTGTAATAACAAAAGTTTTGAGTATATAAGATTGGACCGAAATACTAAAAGATAAAGATGTAAGATACAATGAGCAGCCCTTTACACAGATGGATTGAATTTAATTTAATTTAATTTATTAAATAACTTTTTTATTTGATAAATAGATTAATTATTAGATAAATACAATCTTAATGGTTATGAATCAGATATTTTGGAACAAAATATAAACTTGTTGCTTAATAATCAAAAAATAATTAAGATAGAAAAAAGAATGAGGAACACGATGAACACAAGTATTGGTTATTAACGACTATTCTTTTCTTATTCTTGAAATAAGATTACAAGTATACAAGAATAACAAATAACCCTCTCACCCTAAAATAGGATTTGCAGTATGCAATGATGAGAGACTAGTATGCTATTTATAATAAATCTAACATACTAAACTAATGGACTTTTATCACAAATACCCATTACAAGCTAACTTAGGGTACAAGCTAACTCAACCAATTGGACATAACAAACAGGCCCCATTTGATGCTAACAATTCTAGCATCCTTCGACACTACAAGCTAGAACACACTTCGACTACAACTTGTAACACTTCGACAACAACACGTGAGCAAACTTCGACTACATGTAAACTCTGTCGAACCGTCGAACCAAGATACTACCTTCGACCCAATAGAGTTCGATCCAATATCTCACAAATCTCCACCTTGGAACAAACTCTATTATCAACTAACGAACTAGTTTTCTTCATACAGCTTTATCAACTGCATGCAGTGGAAAAACTTGCAACTAGGCAATGTCTTGGTGATCATATCAGCATCATTATGATCCGTCGAAACCTTCAGCACTTGAACTTCTCCACGTTTGATTTCCCCTCTGACGAAATGAAGTCTCACATCAATGTGTTTGGTTCGCTCATGATAGGCTTAATTCTTTGACAGGTGTATTGCACTTTGACTATCACATTTAACAGTGATAACTTCACTTCGAGTTTTCAGCTCCTTAGCAAAACCTTCAAGCCACAATGCTTATTTCACAACTTCAGTTAAAGCAATATATTTCGCTTCAGTGGTTGATAATGCAACAACCTTCTGAAGTGTTGCTTTCCAACTAATTGTTGTACCAAACAAAGTGAAAACATATCCAGAAATAGATTTTCTGGAATCCATAAACCCTGCATAATAAGAGTCGATATATCCTTCGATTACTGCTTTACTATCTTCACCCAAGGCTCCACCATAAATTAAGACTCTGTTCAGAGACTCATTTATGTACCTTAGAATCCACTTCAATGCTTGCTAGTGAGCCTTTCCAGGATTCGCCATGTACCTGCTTACAAGACTTACTGCATATGCTATGTCGGGTCTAGTAAAAACTATAGCATACATCAAAGAACCTACTACATTAGCATATGGGATGCTATTCATATAAGCTTTTTCGACCCCAGTACTGGGACACTGATCAATACTCAACTTGAATTGAGGGTTTGTTGGAGTCACAACAGGCTTCGAATTCGACATACCAAACTTTTCGAGAATCTTCCGTAAATATGCCTCTTGAGATAAGCATAATTTCGACTACTTTCTATCTCTTCGAATGTCAATTCCAAGAATCCTAGAAGCTGCTCCTAGATCGTTCATTTTGAAATCCTTATTGAGTTCAGTCTTCACCCTCAATACCTCTTCGACATTGTTACTTGCTATGAGAATATCATCAACATAAAGAAACAAAATAACAAATGAATTACCAGGACAAAATCTGAAGTAAACACAATGATCGAACTGAATTCTAACGAAACTTATGCGTGCCATGAATTTGTCGAATCTCCTATTCCACTATCGAGGAGATTGTTTCATCCCATATAAATATCTATTCTCACACGTAATCTTCCTTTCCCTTTTCGACATACCCTTCAGGTTGCCTCATTAGGATTATTTCATCTAGATCACCATACAAGAACGCAGTCTTTACATCCATTTGTTCCAATTCAAGATTGAAATGTGCCACCATGGCAAGCAACATTCGAATGGACTTATGCTTCACAATAGGAGAAACCACGTCATTGAAGTCTACACCTTCTTTCTGAGTAAAACCCCTTACAACAAACCTTGCTTTGTATCTTTTCGGTGCCACTCCTTCGATTCATTCCTTAACTTTGAAAATTCATTTACAGCTGACTAACCTGGCTGCATCAGGTTTCTTGATCAATTCCCAAGTGTTGTTACCATGAAGATACTTCATCTCATCATCCATGGCCTTCAGCCATTCAGTCTTATTTTGACTCCTCGTAACTTCCTTATGGTCTCTTGGTTCTTCACCTAGAACCTCACTTGCAGAGATTAAGGCATAAGCTATAAGATGTGTATGCCCAAATCTTTGAGGTGGTTTGATGACTCTTCGTTTTCTATCTCTTGCCAATAGATAGTCATCGGAAGTTTCCTCAACTTCATCAGCATCCTCTACTTCTTCGACTTTATCTGGGATATGCAATTCAGCATCAAAATGCTCCACCTCAACAGGAATCTCTACCTGTTCCATACCTTCGTGAGATATTTGTACACTTCGACCAACATCATCCATTTTCTTGAAATCCATTTCAGCTTCATTGAAAACAACATCTCAACTGGTGATAATCCTTTTGTGACATGACTCTAGGCCCCATAGTCTATAAGCTTTGACTCCTTCAGGGTATCCCATGTACATGCATTTAAGAGCTCTAGGCTCGACCTTGTCTTGCCTAATGTGAGCATAAGCTACGCAGCCAAATACTCAGTTTGTCGAGATTTGGTGGATGTCCCGACCAAACTTCTTCAGGTGTCTTCAAGCCTTATTTCTTCACGCCTCTCAAGACTTCCTTCGACCCCTTCATGACTCTTAGGATATTTTTCTCTCCTTAAAAAACATATCCTTTCTTGTCGAATTCACCAAGAGAAATCAAATTTCTCTTCAAATCAGGTACATACCTAACTTCAGTCAATAACCTTATTGACTCATCATGGAGTTTGAATCTCACAGATCCAACACCTGTAATCTTGCAAGCTTTGTTATTTCCCAGCAATACAGATCCACCATCTTGATCACATAATTCCTCGAACAAGTCTTTGTTTGGATTCATGTGCCAGGTGCACCCAGAATCCATAATCTACTCCTTCAACGGGTTGTTGCTCGAAACCACAAGAACATCAGATGAGTTGAAATCATCTTGAACAATAGCTTCATTGTCATTATCCTTTCCTCTATGATCTTTCAGGCGTTCAGGGAACACTTTTCTTGTGTGACCCTCCTTCTTACAATGATAGCATCGAATACCAGATGTTTCACCACTGTAAAACTTCTGCTGACTTTTACCTTTCTTCTTGTCGAACTTATTATCCTTTCGCAAGAATTTTCCTTTAATGGCAAAACTTCACCAACCGTCGAAGGTTTATGCTCCTTTCGTTCGTTCAAGTCCTTCGAATATAAGGCTGATTGAACTTCTTCAAAGGTCGGGGTCTCCCTTCGATATAAGAGAGTTTCTTTTAAGTGAGCATGTGATATGGGCAACACACACAACAACAACTGCGCTTGATCTTCATCATCTATCTTCACATTAATATTTTCAAGATCAAGAATCAGCTTGTTGAACATATCCAACTGCTCATCCAACACTTTGTCTTCAATCATCTTGAATGAATACAAATCTTGCTTCAGGTAGAGTCGATTCACCAACGACTTGGTCATGTACAAACTTTCAAGTTTCACCCATAACACTGCCCCGTCGTCTCCTTTGATACTTGTCGAAGAACCTTATCACCAAGGCTCAACAAAATTGCGTTGTGGGCCTTCTCTATCATTGTCGTCTTCTCAGCTGCCGTTAACGCTTCGTTCATGGCTGATTCTTCCTTCAACGCTTCCAAACAACCTTGCTGAACTAGTATGGCTTTCATCTTCAAGCACCACAAACCGAAATCGTTCACTCTGGGAACTTTTCAATCTCATACTTTGTTGCAGGCATCTTTTCCACGCTTACCGCACCAATTTGTTATGAATTAGATGTCTTGGAACAAAATGTAAACTTGTTGCTTAATGATCAAGAAATAATTAGGGTAGAAAAAAAGAATGAAGAACACGATGAACACAAGGATTGATTATTAACTGTTATTCTTTCCTTACTCTTGAAATAAGATTACAAGTATACGAGAATAACAAATAACCCTCTCATCCTAAAATAGGATTTGCAGTATGCAATGATGAGAGACTGATATGCTATTTATAATAAATCTAACATACTAAACTAATGGGCTTTTATCACAAATACTCATTACAAGATAACTTAGGATACAAGCTAACTTAACCAATTAGACATAACAAACAGGCCCAATTCGATGCTAAAAATTCTAGCATCGTTCGACACTACAAGTTAGAACACACTTCAACTATAGCTTGTAACACTTCGACAACAACATGTCGACTGCATGCTAAACTTTGTCGAACCGTCGAACCATGATACTACCTTCGACCCAATAGAGTTTGATCTAATATCTCACATTAATGAATTTTAATGTCACTCTTAATAAATAGATCCAAATTATTTTGTTTCCATACAATCATTTTGTTTGCATCTATTTCTTAAACTGATTCAATCACCAAAAAAATTAGCTCACTCTTATTTAATAATTTAATTTGAAAACATAATTCAATTGTATTTTGACATTATAATTATATGAGATTACAAGTAATTTGCATATGTATCATGTTCATTGAGTAATTTGATTTTTTCTTCATTATGAATATCATCCAGAGAGTATCATTCAAATCCCTCCATTGTGTAAAATCTAAATGCTTAAAATGTGTGATTGAATTATGTTATTTTACATTTGTTGTAGGTATGTTGAATCGTGCTGTCAACAAAGTTAATGCATAAAATGATGGTGTTCTGAAATATCCCCAATAAGGTGTTGTACACATTGATGTTCGAAAAGAACTATTGTGGTGAAGGTATCTCACTATTGAAGAACCAAGAATGGAAGAATTAGGAATAACAGAAAAGGAAGAAGAATAACAGAAAAAGAAAGAAGAGAGAAATATTGTGAAAGAGTGGATAATAGTTTCATTGGTTTACACGTGTGATAGCCTTATCCATATATAGTATAATGCTATCACTTAATATCCAATCAAAAGCTACTAACTAAACTAAAAATAGCTGATGTAATTAAGAACTAATCTAGATTACAAAATAGCTAATCTTAACAGCCCCTCTCAAGCTAAGCATGGTGAATATTAATCATGCCAAGCTTGGAAATGAACTTATTGAAAGTTGAGGTAGATAGAGCTTTGGTTAGAAAATCAGCCAGTTGGTCATGAGTGGAAATTGGTAGAAGTCGCAGTAAACCTTGCTGAAGTTTTTCACGGACAAGATGGAAATCGATCTCAAGATGCTTGGTACGTTTGTGAAATACCGGATTGAGCGCAATATGCATTGCACTTTGACTGTCGCAGTACAGAACTGGGAGCTTGCTACAAGTGATGTGTAACTCCTTTATGAGAGCTATCAACCAAAGCAATTCACACGTAGCGAAAGATAATGCCCGATACTCTGCCTCTGAAGAAGATCTAGAAATGGTATCTTGTTTCTTCGCACGCCATGAAATAAGGGAGGTTCCAAGAAAGAAACAATATCCTGATATGTACTTTCTTGAATCAATACACCCTGCCCAATCAGAATCTGAAAAACCAAGGAGTTGTAATTTAGCATTCCTTCGAAACATAATTCCTCTACCAGGACTATTCTTCAAGTAGAGAATTACTCTGCAAGCAGCATGATAATGCGCCATTGTTGGATTGTGAAGAAACTGACTGAGTTGTTGAGTGGCATACATAATGTCTGGACGTGTTGTATTAAGGTACAGAAGGCGACCTATTAAACGTCTGTAAGCTCCAATATTTTCAAATGCCTTACCATTATCAGCATGCAGTTTAACAGATGGATCAAGAGGTGTAGGAGCTGGTTTGGATCCAAGCATACCAGATTCCTGCAAGAGATCTAGACAGTATTTTCGTTGTGACAGAAATTCCTGCCTTTGAGTGAGCAACCTCGAGGCCAAGGAAATACTTCAATACTCCCAGGTCCTTGATGCTAAAAGTGTTATCTAGGATGAGCTTAATACGATTAAATTCAATCATAGAAGTGCCATCCAAGATTATGTCATCAACATAAACTAAGATAGCTGTAAAATGTGCATCAGATTTTAAGGTAAAGAGAATAATCTGAAGTAGATTGATTGTACCCTTGGTGCAGTAGGAGAGCAGTCAACCTTTCATACCATTTACGACTCGCTTGCTTCAGACCATATAAACTTTTCTGAAGTTTACACACTTGATTAGGTTTGTGACAGGAAACACCTTCAGGTATAGTCATGTACACATCTTCTTTCAAGTCTCCGTGTAGAAACGCGTTATTAACATCCAGTTGGTGTAAGAACCAATTGTTGATAGCTGCAGTTGCTAGGAGAGTTCTGACAGTTGTAAGCTTTGCCACTGGTGAGAATGTGTCAAAGAAATCAAGCCCTTCAATTTTATTGTAGCCTTTGGCCACAAGTCTGGCTTTATACCTCTCTATCGAGCCATCTGCTCTATGTTTTACCTTGAACACCCATCTATTACCAATTGGCTTGACATGTGGTAGCAGATCAACTATATTCCAAGTCCTATTCTTTTCTAATGCATCTAACTCAGATTTCATAGCTTTAATCCAATGCTCAGACATACATGCTTCTTTATAAGACTTTGGTTCATGCGTGAGAGTGATATTGGAAGCAAAAGCACGATGAGATGCAGACAAAAAATGCAATGAATCATAATTTGAAATGGGATAAATAACTTTTGATGTACCTGATGATGACTTGGCTGCAGAAGCATCAGATGAATTGCACACATAATCTGAGAGATATTGAGGTGTCTGTTTGGTTCTAACAGGTCTAGATTGAGTGTTACAATCTTTAGGATCTGGTGTATTTGTGACTGGTTGAATACCATGATTCTCATCAGTATTTTCTACAGTATCAGGGTCAGTGTTGGGATGATATAATGTGTCATGGTTTTCAACAGCAGGCTCAATATTTTGTGCAGGTACTTGTATGACAGGGTCAATGTTTTGTGATGGCATTTGTATGGTGGGATCATGTTGAAATGAATCAGTGGATTCTTTGTGCAGGTGGTAATCCCAATTAATAGAATTGGCATTTGAATAAGGAAATATGTGTTCATGGTGTATGACATTTCTAGAGACAAGAATGGTATGACTGTTAATATCATAAAGTATCACACCCTTCATTCCAGTCTTGTATCCAAGAAAAACACATTTTCTAGCTCTTGACTCAAGTTTGGTTCTATGGACATATAATGTGGATGCAAAAACTAAAGAACCAAAAACTTTAAGACTATGCATATCTGGATTTTCATTATACAGTATGAAATGAGGAGAAAGATTATTTAAATCTTGGGAAAGGAGTTTATTGATAATAAAAGTGGCATGTAAAATAGCATATGACCAAAAAGTTTTGGGGAGTTTTGACTGAAAAAGGAGAGCTCTTCCAAAATTTAATAAATGTTGATGTTTCCTCTCCACTCTACCATTTTGTTGTGGAGATTCAACACAACTGGTTTGGTGGATAATTCCTTTTGAAGCATAAAATTCAGGAATATTAAACTCAGCACCATTATCAGTTCTGATTATTTTGACAGACATCTTATGTTGGTTTTCTATGAGACTCACAAAATTTATGACATGTTTTCTAGCTTCAGACTTAGTTTTCATTAGAGTTATCCAGGTGAATCTATTACAATCATCAACAACAGTTAAAAAATAAGAATGACCATGCAAAGATTGAACAGCAAGAGGTCCCCAAATATCAAAATGAATCAAGTCATAAGGATGAGCAGCTCTATTATTACTAACAGTATAGGAAAGTTTCCTTTGTCTAGCATAACAACAAATATCACAAACATCTTGATGATTAACTGTGATAAAAGGATATTTAGAATGTAAGTACAAAAGTCTATTGTGTGATAAGTGTCCTAATCTAAAATGCCATAGGGCCTTTTCAGGTAAAGTGACTGTGGCTGCTAAGGTAGATGTGAAAGCAGGTGAGTATGTAAGAGGTGAAGCATTATCTCTTAATGTTAAGTAGTACAATCCATCTTTTTGCTCAGCAGAACCAGTCATCTTCAAGGTGACCTTGTCTTGTATAACACAGTGTGAATTGAGAAAACTGACAGTGCAATTAGATGATTCACATAGTTTTGAAACAGATAAAAGGTTTAAAGAAAATTCAGGAACCAAAAGAACATCATGTACAATGAATTCAGGGGAAAAATGAATGGTACCTGCATGATTTGCAGCAATACAATGGCCATTTGGCAATCTAACATTGATTTGAATAATTTTCTTATATGAATGAAACCATTTAATAGAACTATAAATATGATCAGAAGCTCCTGAATCAATGATCCAAGAACTAAGACTGCTACTATGCATGCAATGTGATGTGTTACCTGTTGGCGCTCATCACTAGGTAGACGTGTTAATCACTAGGAACAGGAGGAGTAGGAAGCTGGAATTGGAGCTCATGTTGAATAACCATGGAAAATATCTTGTTCATATTTGGCAAAAGATCCATTAACAAGATTTGAGATTTGACTACAACAAATTGGTCATTCAAACCAGTCAAGAACCTGATAACTTGCATCAATTAGTGATTAGATCTTGCACTGCGCATAGCCTCACAACAACATTTAATATGACATGTGCAAGTTGGTAAAGGCAAATACAAATCTAGCTCTTCCCAAAGAATTTTAAGTTCAGAAAAGAAATCAGTTACCGATTTGGTTTCTTGCTTGAGATTGTAAATTTCTTGTTGCAACTCGGAGATACGAATGAGATCACCCTGAGAAAATCCTTCTTTTAAGTCGTTCCATACATCAAGCGCATTTTCCACAAAGACGATGGATTGTGAAATTGATTCTGAAACCGAATTCATAATCCAAGAATGAACTAACATGTTGCAGCGATTCCACGCACGCAAAGATGGATCGAAATAACCAACGGGAACGGGAATAGAACCATCAATGAACTCAATCTTCATTTTTCCACCGAGTGCCCTCTTCATGCTTCGAGCCCAAGAATGATAACTAGAGCCAGTGAGCTTGGGAAGAACAGTAACTGAACTGGGGCCATCACTTGGATGAACAAAGTAAGGTGAAGTTTGATCCAAGGCCGGATCAAGAGGTGAGTTTCGAGGAGGAGCCATGGATGCAGGGGAAAGAAAACGGGTGAAAGGAAAGCTTCAATGGAAAAGCAGCGGAAGGAGGATCGAATTGGCGAATGATACCATATTATGGTGAAGGTATCTCACCATTGAAGAACCAATAATGGAAGAATTAGGAATAACAGAAAAGGAAGAAGAATAACAGAAAAAGAAAGAAGAGAGAAATATTGTGAAAGAGTGGATAATAGTTTCATTGGTTTACACGTGTGATAGCCTTATCCATATATAGTATAATGCTATCACTTAATATCCAATCAAAAGCTACTAACTAAACTAAAAATAGCTGATGTAATTAAGAACTAATCTATATTACAAAATAGCTAATCTTAACAAGAACTTACCAATATACACGACTTTACTTTACATGAATATATGCTTTAAGGGATTAGTGTGGGAGCTGTCGAATTAAGCTTTGGGAAGTTATCAAAATGTCAAATTTTGAATTGATAGAAAACTTATATTTACTACATTGAGATATGAAATAACTAATTAGTTAAAGGGCACACTGAAAGTTGAAACACGATAACACTAGAACAAGGAAATGTGGAAGTTTTTTTAAGTTGTGTGGGTAACATAAGTGTAATACGGTAGGAGATCTGACGTGTTTGTTTTTCATTTTATTGCAAATTTTGCGAATAGCAAGAGTTTCCATCGACTTTTCTTTTATCTAATAAAGGAAATGTGAAAAGAACAGGTAAGACCATTTATTGATTTTGAGTACGGGAGGTAATTATGAAAAGGGAATGTATTAGCACCCTTTCCATTCGTACTTATCTACGTGCTCTTAATTGCTTAGCTCACCTTTTGAAAACTTGCTTTTTGTGTGTGTTTGATTTGTTTGAAAAATATTTTGCTTTGACTTTGTAATGATTTTTGTATCAGTCCTCAAAAATGTATACGAAGTGTTTGAAAAATATTTGTTTGAAAAATGTAACTTTATAATGATTCTCGTATGAATGTATACAAAGTGTTTGTTTGAAAGTATTTTTGAAAAGAGTATGAGGTGTGAAAAGTATTTTGATTTGATTTGAGCAAACAATTTAGAATCTTATTACCTACTCAGAAATATCGTTCTTGTTATTTTCCTTCTCCTTTAGGATAGCTCTATCCATACCATTAGTTGGTAGGTAAACCTTTATGTTGGATGTGAAGGGAAATGTGTAGGGTCATCGTATAGTCATTGAAGGTAACATAGTAAGGATACCTTAGCAATTTGAAGGGACGATCATCACTTATTCGTAGGCAACAACCGAGGGACGAGATCATATATTCGTAGACAACATCGAGGGTCATCGAGGGACTATGATCTTTGTGATGATTTTTGAATCGAGGGACTTTGCTAATGGTACCCCTACGTTCAAGGGACATGACTATTGTTTATTCGTAAGGTAACAAGAGAGGATACCCTAGGAGGTGCAAGTGTGAAACGTGTGTTCAATTCAGATATTTTATCTTGGAGATTAGGTTATTCTAAGATTGATTGAGTAATCTTGTCATACAATCCTATTAGCCATACATCTAAGCAGTTTATATGCAGTTATAGAGTATAGAAATTAAATGCGGAAAAGTAAACCCTGCGCTATCACAAGGCTTTGGGCAGATACATAATAAGAGGTGTAGAAAGTAAAGGCGAAAAGTAAATCCTAATTAAGCTATTACATCCTGTGAGCCGATACATAATAATAAAAATATGCGAGAAATTAACCCTAGCTATTACAACTTGGAAGCAGATACAAAATCGAAAAAAAGTATCAAGAGAAGGATTAAATCGAAATAAGAGAAAATAATGTTAGGAAAAAGATTTTTGTGTTAGTAGAAAAAAGTTTCAAAATTAGTAAAAAGTTTAAGATTAATGAAAAAACCTAATTACAAGAAAGACAAATATTTTTGTATTTTTGTGGATTGATTTTATTTAAGAAAATACATTAAAGTTTAAATTTATGGTTAATTAAATATTTAATTAAAATAAAAGGAAAAAATAAAAGTTTTGGTGTCAAAAATTAAATTAGGATTTTTATGACCTAAACCTAACAAGAAAATATTTTTATGATTTTTTGTTGTATTTAAAAAAAATATTTGAAAGAAAATTAAATTAGATAAAATAAAATTAAGAAAAAAAAAGAAAATAAGGGTTAGTGTGAAAAATGGCAAAAATAAGGTGGGAGGCGCTGTGATTCGAACTCAAGTCTCCTAGGTGAGAATTTCCACACGCTTGCCATATCAACTGGGTGTCTTAGTTGTCATTAGAATGAAATAATAATAATATATATGAAAATTATTTTCTGAAAATAATTTGAATCCAAAAACGCGCGTAGGGGTCATTGTCCCCGTTTTTGAATTCAAACCTTTACCTACGGACAACTTTCGTCGCTAAAGCCTATAGCGACAGCTTCGTCTGTCACTATATCACCTGCAAAAATCAAAAATCCAGAATATGCAATATAAATTCATTGTGAAACCATGGATCAATTGGAAAACTCCTTCTAAGCACGATGGTACCACTCGTTTAGTCTAATTTTGTCTATTTTGGAAAACCCTATTTGAAGCTTGGAATCCTAACAATGGCAACTCATGATTCATGCACTTAAACTCAGATTAAACGATCCAGATAGCTTGAAAATATCATCACAAACATAAATATGCAATCAAATTAGGTTAATCATGCATGAATCATTGAAATCGATTTTGAAAAATATTGAACAAACTGTGATTCTGTCTAGTCGACTTGGCTTTCTTCAAGCTTGTGTGATGATTGGAAAATGTTCCTGGGACCTATGTGATGCTCGATTGATCCTCAAAACCCATTGAATTCAACTACAAAGTGGAATCCAATGTTGCTTCTTTCTCAAGTTTTTTTAGAGTTTGGTTAGGGTTCTTGAGGCTAGGGATTCATTCTCTTGGCATGTGTCATCCTTGTATATATATATAGGAGATGGATTTAGGTCAACAAATTTGATCAAAAATCAAGCTTTAAATGCAAGAATATTTGATTGAAAATCAACACCAAATCTTGCTATTTTTGGATTCAATCATGTCAATCAAATATATTTCGAAATTTCCAGCTTGTATTGAGTTGCTTGGACCTCAAGAAGCTTAGATTTACAGCCCTGCACTCATTAATTTAACTTTTGTATTTTATTTTAATTAAAATTGAATTAAAATGAATTAATCAAAAAATAAATAAAATAAATGAGAGCATGGCGTGTGAATGGGCTTTAGAAAATCTTGACAACATTAGAAACAAGTGTGAACCAAAGAAATATAGGCCCATTTGGAAAAAATTTAAGTTTAATCAATATTTTTTTTCATGCATTTCTTCAAAATTTCCAATTTTTTCCAAGCCATAACTTGCTCAATTTTTGTCATTTGGAAGTGTTCTTGGACTTTTTAGAAAGCTTAAGATGTCTTCTAAGAGATCCTTTTGGTTTCACCTTCATTGAAGATTCTATTCTCATGTACACTTCTTTGGAAAAAGATGACTTTTTGTTGACTTTTAGAAGGACCTATAATGTCTTGACCCATAACTCTCAAATGAAGCATTTTTGGGCAAAGCTTATGAGAGACAAAGTTGTAAATAATTGAATTCCATTTAAAATGAGCTTTGGTGAAAAAATTTATGATCAAGTATGTGAAAGTTATGCTTGGTCTAAGTTCTGTTGACTTTCCCTTAAGAAACCCTGATTTAGAAACTTTTGACTTTTGATCATTCTTTGTATTTTCTTGATGAATCCTTATCAACTCTTGATCAAATGATGAATGCACTTAAAAATATTGATGTTGACAAAAAATGATGAAGTTTGAGTATATGTTGACCACAATTGACTTTTTTGTCCAATACAACTAATTTTCAACCATCTGAGCAATTGATTGATCAAACTTAGGCTATGAGACTTGAAACTTGGCATGGTGGTACTTTGAGACATATTAGGAGGAATTATTCTCACTTGAGGAAATAGAAGTCAATTTTGACTTGAGAGAAACAAAACTCTAGTTGTGGGTTGATTGCTTAGGAGAGAGTTTGTCTGATCAACTGTTGAGGAATTCTTGAGTATGGAGATGTGTATTGAATTCAAAAATAGGAGGGAAAATTTTGGGGTATAACAGTTTCCCCTGTTCAATATTCTTGTACCTGAAGGATTAGATTGGTATGCTTGCCTTCGTGACTGAAGGTAGATGATTGAACACTCAGTACCCGAAATTTGCACTTGGGTGTATAGAATGAAACCGTCGACTCATGATGTATGGGCTTATAGATGCCATCGGAGAGGCGATTTTGGGAAGTGAGTCATACGTTAGACTCCATGGAAGCTTTATTGAAAGGGGAAAAGCGTCCCACGATCGTCTTTCAATGAGGTCATTATTATGCATTGTTTTTTAACCAGATATGCAGCAATCTACAGTTGGAGAGATAACAACGCGTAGTCAAAGATGGGCTTAAAGATGCCATCTGGAGAGATTTATAATAGGAGAGTCAGAGTAAACCTTTGTCTTGGTTTCATCTCAGATAAGTATTCGTCAGGACATAGATAGTTTCCCCATCTTATTTCGGGTATTAATCTGTAGCCTGCTATTTGCTGGTAAACCCATCTGGCTTCGGGACTACATATCATTTGACTCTGTAGATTCGTATCCCCGTCTTGTTTCGGGAATTGATCTATAAGTTTCTTTGTTTGGTACACCCGTCTGATTTCGGGACTTCATACCGTTTTTCTCATACAAATAGTTTTCTCGTCTTGTTTCGGGCATTAATCTTTGACCTTCTGTTTGGAAGTTTATAAATAATTTTCGCCTGTTTGAGAATTTGACCTGAAAGGATAAGATTAGTTTTATGCACTTCATGATGCATGCAATGTGTAATGATGTTAGATAATGATATATGCGCGCGTTATAGTTTTTATGAATGATGTATGAATATAGATGTTTTGGTATTTCAAAATGTATCCATCTTGAAGAAGATGGAATGTTATTGGGGATCTTTGACTTCGCTTGAGGATGGAGGAATATTGTAGTTGGAGACCCTTACTGGGGATAAGAGAGATGCGGATTATTTTGATGCACTATCTGACCAAGTTTCGGGTCTAGATATTGATGTCATTGGAGAATGATAATCCTTGTGTGATACTCAGCTGGGGATGAATATCTTGTGTATGGTTTTGAAGCAATAACCCTTTATGGGGAAGGATGTAGTTTTGAATAACCTATTCTTGCTCGGAGGCCGACATAATAAGCTAATTGATGATTTGTTACTGCTCGGGGACCAATGTAACAAAATTGACATTCCTTGCATGGGGCTGGCGTGACAATGTAGATGATCATTCTTGGGGTACTAACGTGATAATGTTTAGAATGTAGATAATCCGGTGATGATGTTGTAGATGATCCTTTGCACGGGACTAAAGTGATGAGAATGTAGATAAACATTGCGCGGGACTAAAGTGATGATGTTGTAGATGATCATTGTAGGACTAACGTGATGATGTTGTAGATGATCACTGCGCGGGGACTGGCGTGATGATGTTGTAAATGATCAATGCGCAGGGACTGACGTGATGAATTGTAGATGATCACTGCACGGGGACTAACGTGATGAATTATAGATGATCACTGCTCGGGGATTAACATGATGAATTGAAAGTTGATGACCTGCTACTGCTCGGGGACTAATGTAGCAATAATATGTATAGATATTATAAGTGAACCATCCTACTGCATATGAGATGGTGGTGTAGTATTCTTGAAGATGTGATAACTCTGTGAGGTTTGTGGGGGTATTTTTGTGATACTGACTCTGTGGGGATGTGTTGGTGACTTGGGTTGTCATCTCAATTCCAAGAGCCTGTAGTAATTGTTGTTCTTGCTCGCTTTTCATGTATTTTTGAGCAAATATTTATTGTCAGATGCATATAATCATTCAAAGTAATCATTGGACTTATGCAAACAAAATAGATAAAAGTAAAAATTCGTATTTAAAAGAGGAATTATATTAATTTTGATAAATGGGCCTATAGACAGGAAATTTGTGTACAAAGAGACAGATATCCTAGTAAGAGAAAATCGTCAAAAGCAATTGAAAAAGTAGTAAAAGCTATGTGGAAATAATTCCATCGAGTTTCAACTCTGCTATTGCTCATATATTTTCGACTATCTCATATCCTTGCTGCCAGAAAAAGGTGATTGGATTGATCTGCGCCATTTGAACTTGATAGTAATATATTTTTATAAGTAGATGATCCGTCGAGACATAATCATACGCTTTAATCCCTAACTTTTTTCTAGACCGCCCTTTTGGGTTTTCAGTCTACCAGGATACCCTTTTTTTTTCCAAGCCACCTTTGCAGTTTTTCGACTTGTCGGGTGTATATTTTTTTTGTATATGTCCCTAATTTTTACCTGAACCCTTTTGGTTCGCTGGGACACCCTTATTTTTTCCTAGGCCAATCGAACTAGCGGGTCTCATTTATGCGTAGTATTTTTTAACTATGTCTGCGTTCAAAGAGTGCGGGAAGTCTTCTCCATCCATAGTGCTCAGTATCATGGCTCCGCCGGAAAATATTGTCTTGACTACAAATGGTACCTCATAGGTGGGAGTCCATTTTACCCTGGGATCACCTTGTGGTAAGATGATGCGCTTGACTACTAGATCGCCAACTTGGTATACTCGGTGCTTGACTTTCTTATTGAAGGCTTTGATCATTCGTTTTTGATATACCTGTCCATGGAAGATGGCTGCGAGTCATTTTTCATCGATCAAGTTTATCTAGTCAAGTCGAGTTTGGACCCATTCGTCTTCGTCTAACTCTCCATCCTTCATAACTCAAAGTGAAGGTATTTGAACCTTGATAGGTAAAACTGCTTCCATACCATACACGAGAGTGAATGGGGTTGCCCATGTAGATGTTCATACTGAAGTGCAATAACCGTGGAGAGCAAATAGAAATATCTCATGTCAATCCTTATACGTCACTTTCATCTTCTGTATAATCTTCTTAAGGTTTTTGTTGGCGGCTTCCACAGTGCCATTCATCATTGGCCGATATGGGGAGGAGTTGTGATGCTTTATCTTAAACTGCGTGCAAATTTCGGTGATCATTTTGTTATTGAGATTGGTACCATTGTCTGTGATAATCATTTCAAGGATGTCGTACCGGTAAATGAGATTATGTTTGATGAGTCGAGCCACAACATTCTTGGTAACAAATGTAAATGAGGCTGCCTCTACCCATTTTGTAAAGTAGTCGATAACGACGAGGATGAACGGTGCCAATTAGAAGTGGTCAGCTTAATTTCTCCAATCATACAAATGCCCCACATCCTAAAAGGCCACGGAGCGGTCTGAACATTCAACAGAATCGGAGGCACATGCACTTTATCGGTGTATATCTGGCATTTGTGACAAGATCGATAATATCGATAACAATTGACTTCCATAGTGGACCAGTAGTAACCTTCTCTCATAATCTTCTTATTCATTTTATACCCACTAGAAGGAGTAACAAAGGCGCCTTCATACAGCTCTTCCATAATTCTTTCGGCTGTCTTCTTGTCTGCACATCGAAGTAAAGCTAGATCATGGTTGGGTTTGTATAGAATGCCATTACTTAGGAAGAATTTGGCGGCGAATCTCCTTAGAAACTTTTTATCATTGACAGATGCCCCCTCGGGGTATTCTTGAGCCCCAAGATACCTCTTCACTTCGTAGAACCAAGGTTTCTCCTCTACCCCCTTCAGTATCAAGTTCACAATAGTACGCTGGTTCGTCCAATCTTTCAATAGTGATCTGAGGAGCCTCGCTGTCCCATCAGACTTTGAACATGGATGACATGGTATCTAACACGTCTACCAATTGATTCTCTTCTCGTGGAATATGCTCAAAAGTAATTTCTTCAAAGTAGGGGATCAAATTTAACACATGTTCTCAATACAAAATGAGATTTGGATGCTTTGTGTCCCATTCGCCCTTAATTTGACTAATTACCAAAGTTGAGTCTCCATATACTTGCAAGAATTTGATTCTTAAGTCAATAGCGGATTTGATACTCATAATGCAAGCTTCATATTCAGCCATATTGTTGGAGCAGTCGAAACATAATCGGGTGGTGAAGTGTGTACGGCCACCATTAGGAGAGATAATCACGGCACCAACATCGTTACCAAGTATGTTAGAAGCTCCATTGAACACCATGGTCCATCTGTTCCAAGTTCTTCACAATCGGTGACTAAGATGATATCCTCGTTTGGGAATTCAAAATGCATAGATTGACAGTCATCTACAACTTGATGAGCCAAGTGATCGGCTACTACAATTCCTCTGATCGCTTCTTGAGTAGTGTATTGAATGTCGTATTTGGTCCAGATCATTTTCCATCTTGCTATTTTTCTGGAGAGAGCAGGTTTCTCGAATATGTATTTTATCGAATCCATTTTAGAGATCAATAAGGTAGTGTGGGTCAACATATACTGTCTTAGTCGTCGAGCAGCCCAAGCCAAAGTGCAACAAGTTTTCTCGAGTAGTGAGTATCTTGTTTCACAATCGGTAAACTTTTTGCTAAGGTAGTATATTGCATGCTCTTTTTGATCAGACTCGTAATGTTGCCCCAACAAACACCCCATTGAATTATCCAACACTATTAAGTACATGATTAGAGGTCTTCCTTCAACTGGTGGCATTATGGTAAGAGGTTCTTGTAGGTACTCCTTGATTTTGTCAAAATTTGTTTGGAAATCGTCGTTCCATTCCACTACTTGATCTTTCTTCAGTAATTTGAAGATTGGTTCACAAGTAGCAGTTAAATATGCAATAAATCTGGCAATGTAATTCAGTCGTCCTAAGAAACTTCTGACTTCCTTCTCAGTGCGGGGAGCTGGGATTTCCTGAATAGCTTTAACCTTAGCAGGGTCAACTTTGATACCTTTACCACAGACGACGAAACCCAAGAGTTTGTCGGATCTGACTCTAAAGGTACATTTGTTTGGATTTAGTCTCAATATGTATTTCTTCAGTCTATCAAACAACTTACTCAAATGATCAAGACGTTCTTCTTCAGTTAGGGATCGAGCTATCATGTCATCGACGTAGACCTCTATCTCGTCATGGATCATATCATGGAATAACGCTACCATAGTACGGTGATATGTTGCGCCATCATTCTTCAACCCAAACGGCATGACCTTGTAACAGAAAGTGCCCAATTGCGTAACGAAAGTAGTCTTCTCCATGTCTTCGGGAGCCATTTTGATTTGATTGTAACCCGAGAAACCATCCATGAAAGAGAAAACCTTATGTTGAGCGGTATTGTCAACCATGACATCAATATTTGGAAGCGGAAAATCGTCTTTCGGACTCGCCTTATTCAGATCTCGATAGTCCACACACATACGTACCTTACCATCCTTCTTAGGTATTGGTACCACGTTCACAACCCACTGTGGATAGGAAGTAACGACTAAGAAAATGGCATTGAACTACTTCATGACTTCGGCTTTAATTTTCTCAAACATCTCAAGACGCATACGAAGAACCTTCTGCTTTACAGGGAGAAAACATTCTTTTGTTGGTAGTCGGTGTACCATAATGTCGATATCTAAACCTGGCATGTCTTTGTAGGACCTAGCAAAAATCTTGATGTAATCTCGCAACATCTTGATTAATTTTTCCTTAACACTGTTCTCAAGACCCGCTCATATCTTGATTTCTTTGCTGCCTTCGTCGACACCTAGTCTCACAACCTCGACCAACTCTTCATGTGGTTGTATATCCCTTTTCTCTTGTTGTAGTAGTCTGGGAAGTTCTCCTGGAACTTCACAATATTCCTCTCCTTTGTCTTTGGCTTGGTAGATCTGATTATCAAAGTCATATTTAGCAATATTAGAGTCGTTATCGATGGGATCCGGAGTGAATATGGATCTGCAGTTTATTACGTGGGTGTGTGAAAAGGTGATAAAGTAAAATAAAGACAGAGAGCACAATATTTGAATGCAAAAGTCCAATGATTTATTGAATAAAAATATGCAAATGACAAATAGTAACCCTCACAAATGAGCCCTTGTGCCCCAAGCAAGGCACTAAGCTTAAAGTCTTATTATTCAAAGCTATAAAGCATAAAAGCATAAAACAAAAAAGCAATTACTCCTGACTAAAGGAGATTGGCATAACATCCTTAACCATCCAATTGTTGAGCCCGTCGCTGGTAGTTGGTAAGATCCAGTTATTGATGTCGAAGTCATCATCATTGTCTTCTATAGCATGAACTCCATTCTTGTAGATGCGGAATAGAGGTCCATCAACACTTTTGCAATGTATCATTTTCTAACCTTTGGAAGTGAAGCCTAAACAAGTCTTGTCAGATTTGAACGGAAAATCGGGCAACTATAGTTTAGGGACAATGGCACGAGTCGTATCACAAGGATTCTTGTCTGAATTAACCAATTGAAATTTATTTGGGGATTTGAGTTTCAATTGAAAATAACAAAAGTAAAATCATGAGTTTGATAACAATTATAATTAACATATTAATCTACTACGCCCGGTTTCCAACTTATCATAGATCCAAAAAATTCCCAATTTCGTAGCGGAATCTATTTCCTTTTTGATTATAATAAAAATCATACAAGGGAAAATTGATACTACACAATAGACATTCCTAATTTCCGAATTAAGCAAACGGATAAGATAAAGCAATCATGAATCAAGCAAACACGATAAACTGACGTGAATTAAGCAAACGCAATAAAATTATAGGAACATGCAATCATCAAAGTAAATCAATGTAACCTTGGATAATATTGAATTAAGCAAACAACATATCAAATATCAGAATTGAAAAGAAATAGATTAATTGGAAAATATAAGAACCTCAAAGTGTCGTGAAGCAGATTACATCGATTAGCGTGAGAGAATTAGTTCTCCATTACAATTTTTCAAAGAAGAAGTATTTCTCGTGAATAGAATATTTAAGTTACTATAGAGGCTGCTAGGTAATAGAGGAAAACAAAACAATTCGGTTTACAACCCAACTGGGTCAAATACATAACCCAGACCCAACAAATAACCTAAAATAAATTATAAATCTAATCGCAACTTCAACGAATTTTTCGAGCTTTCTGATCCGAATCGACCGACTTCTAAATTAAAGCGTAGCTCTTTCTCTTACCTTTCAACACATATTAGAGCAGCGTCTCTTACAGACCAGTTATGAATTTTTTCGTGAAAGCTGCTAAAGCTGAAAATTAAATACGAAAATCAAATTAAACCAAAAATAAACTAAATTGGAAAAACATTATAAAATATAAAAATAAGTAAAGAAAAATATAGAATTTATTAAATACAAACATGGAAGAATGTGCATTAAAATGCATTGATCAAATTCCCCCACACTTGAACTTTTGCACTCCGAGCAAAATAAAATCAAAAGAAACACAACAACATCATCAATTACTCATTCCAGGCTACAAACTTTTCTTCGGTTAAGATTGCATTAATAAGTACTAATCTTGCACACTAAGGATATCGTAGGAACACAAATCCATAATTGTGCAGACATAAGCCTCCTACATATACAAATCAATATGAATCATGTTATTATACCAAAGCCTAACTTATGCATCCTCTTCTCTTTCATTTTGGCGCAATCACATTAAGCTCGTTATCTCCACACACTCATAGTAAGGCAACCGGTTAGTGACTCTGATCCTTTTTGCATGGGGTTCTGGTACCTAAGTGGTATAACCCTTTGCTTACCTAATTGTAGTTGCGGGGGATCAGACAGTAATCCGTCCTACCAAGTTCAGCACCAAAAACCTCTAAACCAACTAACAGTGGGTCTTGAAATCATTTTTTGTAGGTTTTAAAACCGTTAGATTAAGTGACAAGGTGAGAGTCACCAAACTTAGAAGGTGCATTCCTTTTTTTTCAAATAAAACTTGGATCGCTCACTTATTTTCATCAGCTTCCTTATGTAGAGTATGTGTGAGATGATGTCGAGTGCAAATATAAACTACTCAAGGGAAGAATCAGAATTTAAGGCTATGTCATAATAAGTATTCAAATTAACTTTCATATACAAGAGACTTACAGTGTTAAGACGATACCGATCTTGTGAACTTTTCCCAAGTCTCACAACTAACCTTAGATTAATCTATAACCTAAAATTTTCAAGAAAATGCAAAGTGTTTCTAAATTATTATTTTTACTTTAAGAAAAGAAACAAACCAAAATAAAAAACAAATAATTCAAAATAAAAACAAACAAAAACATGATTCTCTCCCCCACACTTAAAACATGCATTGTCCTCAATGAAAGAAACAATCATAAAATAAGAGAGAGGAGAGATAGGAAAGAACACACCTGAGCAGTCATGGCGGATATGTGATCGCATATGTAGGCTTTACCAATGAGAATTCTTCTATAGCTTCATGTTCCAATGTGAGGCTCTCATGGAATAACGTAATAAATTGTCCATTGACTTTGTAATTTTAATCAGTGTCTTCAATTTTTATTCCAGGATCAAAGAATTTTCTCCTAAAATTAAATTTTTTAAATAAGCACGTGAAAGTGATCTCATCTTTCACAACATCAAGGATCAAAAGGTTATGGGGCTTCCTCACTACTTTTGATACATCTTCAAATGAGATCCTATGCATACACATGGACAAATTAATATCATAAATGTCATCCAAGGTCCATCCAATTTCCTTCTTATATTCTTGCAATATTTGTAACAACTTTTCTTCCTGTTCAGATTCAAGTTTAGAAGAAACTATTACAAACAATTTTTCATTAAATTCTAAAAATAAAGGGAATGAATTTAGCTCTAAAGCAGATGGTTGCTCAATGGATGGAAAATATTTGGCAGCAAGAGCTATATTTACATCTGCAATATCAACTTTGTTAGAAGAAATCTCAGAAGAAAAATCACCATGTAAAGCAACTTCAATTTCAGTATAAACTGAACATAAGTGAGTATCGGTACAAACATCACAAGTATATGTGTCATCAAAATCAGCCAAAGAAGAGAAATCAACAAAGAGTAAACCAATTGTAGCAAGTTCTCTTAAGATTCTATTATGATCAGTCATGATATGATTATCAAATTTTAAATCAAATAAAATCACTATCACTAATAAAAATCAAATCAATAATGAAATCAATAATGAAATCAAAATCAAAATTAAGTTAATACAAAATCAAATAAAATTAGAAAGCACTATAATGTAGCAATTATGTAACTTCCAACAATGTCCCTGTTAAAAAAAACAAATGGAAAAATAGAAAAGCAATTAAAATAAAATCTAAAAATTATGAAAATATGGCTAAAAATCAAATTAAATAAAATCACGAACCTACAAATGTTTTTGGATTTTTTTTGAAAATATAAAAATAGAAATTAAATCAAATAAAAAAGAAAAAAGAGGAATTTGCGATTTTGAGGGTCGAACTTCTTTAGAATTTTAAAACAGTAGCTCATAAACTTACATGACTAGCTGGAATACAAACCACTATATTGCAATCGGTATTGCAACCCTGAAAATCAACCAACACAAGAAAAAAAACAAGAAAAAAAAGCAAGAACACTATACCTAAAACTAAACTATTGGCTAATTCGACAAGAATCCTCGAGAACGGCGCCAATTTGATCCGCTGTCGCGCACGAATCAAAATGAGTGTTTTATAAACTGTAGTTTAGAGATAATGGCTCGAGTCGTATCACAAGGATTCTTGTTTGAATTAACCAATTGAAATTTATTTGGGGGTTTGTTAGCTGGCAATTTCGATTAGAGAATAATTGGAATATCAAAACAATATTTTGAGTAAGCATAGAAAAGGAGGTTAATATCAATGATGAATGTTGGTGAGAAATATAGAACCCTTGTTCTAAAAGAAGCTTTCGATTTCCAGTAACAGATGATGGATTTCAATTTGAGATTTTAGTGTTTAAAATATAGAGAAGCTCCTTTGGACGAATGTGCCAGTATTGGAAACGATCCAAGCAGAAGATTAATTCGAATTTCTAAATGATACAGGATTCAAATTTCAAATAAGGGTGCCATTCTTAGAAGACGCGTGGAAGTCAGTAAACGAAGGAAGCCTGCATGCTTCGAACGTGGCGTGATTTTAAACACTTTAAGATTTCCAGATACTTTTATACTTTCAGAAATTATTTACCTTTACATTTCAAGTGTTAAGATTTAAGTTTCTTCCTTTACACATTCAATCAGCACATTTAGATAAACAGTCTTAGAGAAACCACTTAAGAATCTTATATTCTACAATATAAAGTTTATGAAAATAATGGGTTGGAACATAGAAATCAATTATGACACATGTGTCCTAGGATCAATCTAGTCGATCCTGCAAGTAACCAATAATAATCAGTAAATTGGAAGACTAGCGGTTGTTTACTACAAATCACTATAAACAAATTGGCACGCCCAGTGGGACAGTGTCATAATAGAAACTTTTTATCAAGACTGTTTGAAAATGGTAAAATTTTCTGAGTTTGGAGTACGTTTTGGTATATGAACCTTCGAAGTGGCAAGATAAAAAATAATAATCCACATATACCCAGAAGACAACGTACCAAAATAATGGTTAACACAGCTAACCAAGATAGGGGACAAAATCCCCCACAGGAGGCTACAACAATCGTTTCAAGTTCGATTGATGCCTCCAATACCATCCCTGTTTGCAGTTCGAATACAATACCAATAAGTACATTAGAAATACCATTTAACGTGTCATCAATGCAAACTGTGTCACACGTAGGGAATCAACTGTATTCAACCCCCACTAGGCCTCTAGGTTTCGAACCTTTGAGGCCCAGAAACCCTCCGTATGGAATGCCAACTTCGTTTATGGCAGGATTGCGCATCCACCATCCCAGTCCAAGGATGCGGTTCGGGGAATGAACCATTTGGGTGCAATTCGAGAATCTAGAAACTTTCGGTTGCCTACCCTTACAACGAATAGTCAGGCAACGCTTAGGCAACAAATGGATGATAGCAATCATGATATGGTAGGAATCCTAGCCCGCGAGATGAATGCTATTTTTGGTCCTCTTATCCAAAATATAAATCGAACTAACCAAGAAAATGCAGCCCAGATGGCAAGAATAGCGGATTTCTTTGGTGCCCCTGATGCGCCTGTAAGACGTAGGCAAAACCCGGTGGTGATTCGAAATGAAGAACCCACAATCGAACAGATTCGACCCCCTATGAGAGTGGTCGAAGAGAGAAATGTAGGGGCAAGATTAAGAAACCAGGAAGTCCAGGAAGTTCAGGCCGAACAGCCTAGACCTATAGTGATGATAAATAGGGACCAAAATGCAGACGAAATTGTTCACAGGATTAGAAATGACAATTTAGTGGCAGAAAATAACCTAACTACCATGATCGAAAGAATTATGGCCCAGAATGGCCTAAAATCAGGATTTAGGAGGCCAAATTACACATCTCCTATTGTAGATTATGTTCTGCAAACAGAATTACCCAGAGACTTTAAAGTCCCTAAATTCATAAAATTTGCTGGAGACACGAGTGAATCGACAGTAGAACATATAGCGAGATATCTAACCGAAGCAGGAGATATATCAAATAACGAAAATCTTAGGATAAAATACTTCCCAAGTTCTCTAACCAAGAATGCTTTTACTTGGTTCACCACCCTACCCCCTGGATCTGTGGACACGTGGCCTTATTTAGAAAGACTTTTCCATGAACAATTTTACATGGGTCAGTCTAAAATTAGTCTGAAAGAATTAGCAAGCATTAAGAGAAAATTCACGGAACCAATAGATGATTATTTGAATAGGTTTCGATTGTTAAAATCTAGATGTTTCTGATGGTTCCGAACACGAATTGGTCAAAATGGTCTTTGGGGTCTAGATTATTCCATTCGAAAGAAACGGATACACAGTATCTTAGAGATATGGCCCAATTAGCAGATAGAGTTCGACAGGTCGAAAGATTAAAAGCTGAAAAGGCTAGGGCTAGTAAAAATCATAAGAAAGAAATAATAGCCTACATAGAGGCAGAAGGGGAAAACATAGATGGTTCTCAAGATCCATATGATTTCGATCAGTTCAAAATAGATCTTGCGAATTAAAAGCACCCCTTATGCTTGTAAAGTTCTACTTCCTTCTAGTGGAAAGGACCCTGTCGAAAGTGAGAGGAATGATAAATTCTCTAAGAAAATATATACTTTCGATATAACTAAATGTGATGAAATTTTTTATCTGCTTGTTAAAGATGGCGATTAATAGTTCCTCCTAACTTAAGATTCCTCCATTGGAACAAAGGAAGAAGAGGGTTTTGTAAATATCACAACTTTTAGGCCATAAAACCTCACAATTTTTCTTTTCAGGGATCTGATACAAAATGCAATCAAAGATGGCAGGCTGAAGTTCTCAAATAAGGGAAGAATCAATGAAAGTTGATACGGATCCGTTCTTGATGGCGGAGACCAACTATCTTTGAACCCACGGACATCAGCGTAGTGGAAGTTGGAGAGCAAGGTTCAATCGAAAGTGGAATTGAAGAGGATGGGGACTTCGTCTTGGTTAAAGAAAAAGAGATATTCTTGATGGCCTCCCAAAAGTGCTCAAGCGAAATTCTTGAGGAAGCAATGCAGTGATGGCCAAAGTCTTTGTGACAAAATTTTGTTGAGGCTCTTGAGGGTCTCGGGATGAAGTTCGAAGAATTCAAAATTTCGATGGTCAAATCTTTGGGAGTGAATATGGTGGATTCGAGCAACCACGAAATGGAAGAGTGGAGCGTTGCTTGGAGAAAGGGAGAGCAAAGAAGGAAAACTTACCTAGAAAGGGCATGAGTCTGCTTGTGAATACCTCTTTCAACGCCACAAGAAAAACCAAGATAAGTTGTTGTGCCCAGGTGCAACATGATCTACAACCAATTCTGCTGAGTTGAAAGGTCCGGTGAGCGAACAAGGTCGTGGAGGCAAGACAACCAATTGTCCAAAGTTTATCCCAAGGCTGATGAGAGTCTACTAGAATTCTTGGTCCGTTGCCACAAGATTGGAACGGAGTGTTTAATTTGTCAGTGTGCGATGTGATAGAGAATTGGTGAAGCCTTGAGAGAGTTCCATTCGCATCGGGATGGGGTACCAAGGTGGAATGCCTTGAATCACGCTACTTATTTGGCGGAACTATGCTAAGAAGGCGATGGCCCTTATCGAGGGAGCAAAGAGGGTTTCTTTCAAACTACTTGCAGAAATCCCCAGTGACAGATGGTTACAGGTGAAGGCTGATAAGGGAAAAGGGAAATGGCAAAACTATGACCAAGGAGGAAGGACTGCGATGGCCTACAGGAAACAATTCAATTCGAACAGGAGGGAGGAAATAATATTGGAGAATTACAAAGGCAAAAACCCAATGTCTCGCTCTCGATAGGCGAGCACCGGTGAACAAGAAAGGCGAAAGGATTGAAGCCTATAGAGATTGGAGAGTCTAGTACCAACAACCAACACGGTAACCCGGACTAGGGCCGAGCCCCGGTGTCCGAGCTATTTTCATCAAGAAGGACCTTGAAGAGATTGACACAGAAGAAGGATGCAAACGAAGAGGACTTAATGACGGATGACTTCGAATCGGAGGGGGAATCCATCTTTAATGCAAATTGTAACGTAATTTCGGTGCTGCCTTGTGAGTACAATCAGGATACAGAAGTTTATGCTGGGGAAGAGACTGATGAGGAAGAAATGGCCAGACACAGGCTAGTGTGTTATTACGTGATGAATAATGGAGCGGTCAAAGAGCAAAATGCGTTCTTCGAAAAGCCAGACGAAGGAATGAAAAATCACCTAAAGCCTTTATTCATCAGGGCCAAGGTAGAACAAAATGGGGTGAACGAAGTTCTAGTTGATGGTGGGGCTGCTGTTAATTTGATGCCTAGTGTTAGTGTTTTAAGTTGGCATCAATTTTGGTAAAACTAGGCTTTAGCAATGTCATGATGGATGTCATGACATTCAGAGATTGAAGATAAATCCTACCTGCTAAGGATGTTAAAGGCATTTCAGGCGGAAGCTAAGGCTGTCTGGAAGTGCGGAAAAGCAGTGATCTTATAACGGATGTTATGACATTGGTGTGACATTACTTTAGAATCTGTTTGTTCTGAGATTTTCGGGAAGTTTGTTGTTGCTAAATATTGTTTTTACATTATTAGAAAGCATGCTCACGTGGCTGCTAGGTTAAACTTAATTAAACCTAAATTGGTTGTTGGAAAGACCATGTTTTTAGGAGTAAATTAAGTGAACCTAGCTATCTTTATGGAAGCCCAGCGAAGTTTCGGGGCTTCTATAAAGGAAAAGAACCCTTACAACTGTCTACGCCCTTGGAATGTATTTGAAGAGATAGCGGCTTATGCTTGTGTCTTTGTTAGGATTTGTAACAGTTGGTATTGTGTAATTCTAGTTTCTCTTGTGAGCCGAGCAACTATCAATTGATAAGTGCATTGGACTAGGATTTCTTTGTAAGGGTAGTTTATCACTCAAGCTTTAAAGCGCAGTGTTTGTCTCTTGATTGAAGCTTTGAAGCAAGATCAAGATATTTTATTGAGTGTGTCTTCACAATTCAATTAGTCGATAGGTTGATATCACTGCGGTGATTGAGGGAGTGGTAGGAACTCATATCTAAGTAGGACTTAGGTAAAGGGTCATTGGGTAGTGATTAAGTGAGGAGAACAAGGTGTGTTGGTGTAGGGTCTTCAATTGATCTGCTAATAGTGAACTTTCTCCTGGCTTGGTAGCCCCGGATGTAGGTTTATTGAACGAGCTGGGTGAACAACTTATTGTGTTATTCTTGCTTTGTATTTCTTGTGTGAATTGCTAACACGATTATGGAATCTTGTGTCATAACATTCTGTGACATCAAGTGTCTGCTGCCGAAATTTCAATTGGTATCGGGCGGGCACCACCTTGTTATTTAGGTGAGATCTAGGGATAATAGTTTGGCGTAATGGATAAAGAAGGAGGATTTGGAGGAAGACCACCTATGCGGATGGGTCTAATTATGATTCTTGGAAGCCTCGTATGGTTGCCTTCTTAAGATCGATGGACATTAAAGCTTGGAGGCTGGCGATAAAGGATGGAAACATCCCACAAACTTGAGAAAGATGGCACTCTTGTCTTGAAACACGAGGAGGAATGGAGCAAAGAGGAAGAAGAGCTAGCTCTTG
Source organism: Vicia sativa (assembly GCA_021764765.1). Lineage (NCBI taxonomy): Eukaryota > Viridiplantae > Streptophyta > Magnoliopsida > Fabales > Fabaceae > Vicia > Vicia sativa. The sequence continues at coordinate 135,034,868 of CM038794.1, forward strand.
GGAACTCTAAAGCATTGAATGCTACATTCAATGGTATTGATAGGAATATCTTGATGGTTCATCAATGTGAGTGGCCAAGGATGTTTGGGACACTCTCAGAACTACTCATGAGGAACATCCAAGGTGAAGATGTCAAGACTTGAGATGCTCACTACCAAATTTGAGAATTTGAAGATGAAGGAAGATGAGAATATTCATGAATTTCACATGAATATTTTGGTACCAATGCCTCGGGAGCACTTGGTGAAAAGATGTCTGAAGAGAGGCTGGTGAGAAAGATTCGAGATCCTTGCCTAAGAGATTTGCAATGAAAGTCACGCAATAGAAGAGGCTCAAGACATCGACACCTTGAAGGTTGAAGAACTTATTGGATCCCTTATGACTTTTGAGATGGGAATCGGTGAAGCGTGACAAGAAAAACAAGAGCATAGCACTTGTATCCAACGAAGAAGGATGCAAGGTGGAAGATGAAGAGAAGATATCGAAGCTATTGCCATGCTTGGAAGAGCAGTTCAACAAAGCGATCGGGAGGATTGATCCAAAGTCAAGGTCAAATGTCGAGGACATTCCATCGACATTAGCGGATCTTATGACTCAGCGGAAGATCCAAGTCGGAGGAAAAGGAAGTCAAGCGGTAAGTCAATGTCATGAATGTGAAGGATATGGTCATGTTAGGGCTGAATGTCCCACCTTTTAAAGAAACAAAGGAAGGGATGGCGATCGCAGTGCGATAGTGAGTCGGGAAGTGAATCGGGGAAAGCGACTAAGCTTGTCACTTGCACCTACGGAAGATGTAATTGAAAATGACTCTAGTGATGAAAGTGACCTTTGAAGAACTTGCGATACTTACAAGCGTGTATCAAGTGGTGAAGTATGTCGTGAGAATGAAAAGCAGAAAAAGGCGATTGAGAAGTTGGAAGCGGGACAATGTGAAGGTGGAAGGAGAAGAAGGAGAATGCAATCACTATAAGTCATCTCAGCGGTGAAATTGTAGTGTTAAATTCCAAGCTTGATCGGATGACTAAATCTGTCAAAATCTTGACCCTTGGGCGATAAGTTAGAAGAAATTCTTGACTTGGACAAAATCTTTGGAAATAAGCATGGTCTAGGATATGTGGTGAAAAGGAACACAGTAATGACAAGAAAAGAGGCATGAGAAACCAATGTCAAGCGGATGTCACAACATTGGGGTCAACATCGGGATCAAAAACATGAAGAAGAAGTTTCAAAGATGGAGATGTCATCATTGTGGAAGGTTTGGACACATAAAACCCTTACTGCTATAGGCTTCATGGATATCTAATCGGACTCCTATGTTCAGCCTAAGAATATCAAGGTACCCTATACTCAAAAGTGGAAGAAGAAACTATGCATTGATTGCTCACACTTCTCTTAGGTGTACGCCAAGGAAGATTGGTACTTTGGCGATGGGTGTTCAAGCATATGGTGGAATAAAAACCTACTAAATAATGTCAAACCTCGCTCTACCGACTTTGTTACCTTTGGAGATGGAGCTAAAGGAGAAATCAAGGGGTTGGAAACTTGGGCACTCTGGGGTTCCAAATCTAAATGGAGTGTTCTTGGTAAAGGCATTGCTAACCTCATAAGCATAAATCGACTATGTGATATGGGGTTCAAAGTTAACTTCACCGTGTCTGAATGTCTTGTAATCAATGATAAACAAGTAGTTATGAGAGGAATCGGATCAAGGACAAGCTGCTACATGTGGGAATCGAGAACACCAACCTCTCTACGTGTGCTCTCAGACAAGGATGAAAAGGAGGTAAAACTATGGCATCAAAACTTGGACATTTGCATCTCGGAGGGATGAAAAGATCATCACTATGGGCTGTCGGAGGATACAAAACTCCATATTGATGAAGGAAGAGTTTGTGGTGAATGTCAAGTTGGAAAGCAAACGAATGTCACATCAATGTCTAGACATCGACCACTTCAGTCTTGGAGTACTTCATATGGATTTGATGGGGCCTATCACGGGTTGAGAGTCTTGGTGGAAAAGATATGCCTATGTTGTTGTGGATGACTTCTCGGTTACATGGATAAATTTCATCAAAGAAAAATCGATGTGATTGATGTCTTTAAAGAGTTATGCAAAAGACTTCAAAGAGAGAGAAGGAAAGTTGTATTGTCGAATAAGAAGTGACCATGGAAAGGAATTTGAGAGACAAGTTTGATGAATTACATTCCTCGAGAGGATCAATCATGAGTTTTCTTCTCCTATAACACCTCGACAAAATGGAGTTGTAGAAAGAAAGAATAGGACTATACGAGGAATGCGCGAGCAATGATTCATGCTAAGAAACTTCCTATTCACTTTTGGGTGAAGCTATGAATACGACTTGCTATGTTCACGCAGGGTTACCTTAAGAAGGAACTTCTTCACTCTATATGAATTATGGAAGGAAGAAAACCAGCTGTGAAATACTTCCATGTGTTTGGTAGCAAATGCTACATTCGACGGATCGTGATCAAAGAAGAAAAATGGACTCTAAAAGTGATGAAGGCATTTTTAAGGATACTCCACTAACAATGAGCATATAGGGTATTCAACTCTAGAACCCAAGTTATGATGGAGTCTATTAATGTCATTGTTGATGATCATCATCGGGAACACAATGTCCCATATGATGTTGAGACATGGTTTGAGACATCACCTCCACACGACAAGGAAGATGTACCAATTCCTACTCCACCAAATTACGAACCGGAGGAAGCAAACAAAGATCCTTCCATCGAATTCGAAAAGATCATCAAAGGATCTCATCATTGGAGATCAACCAAGGGTGTTGTTACAAGGTCCAGAGAAACTGTTTCAAATTCTTGCTTCGTGTCAAAGATAGAGCCAAAAAATGTTAAAGAAGCTCTATGTGATGAATTTTGGATTGGAGCAATGCAAGATGAATTGAACCAGTTCAAGCAACATGAAGTATGGGAATTAGTTCCTAGACCAGAAGGAACAAATATCATTGGTACAAAGTGGATCTACAAGAACAAGTCTGATGCAGAAGGAACTGTCACCAGGAATAAAGCAAGACTTGTTGCTTAGGGTTACACTCAGGTTGAGGGGATTGACTTTGATGAGACCTTTGCACCAGTGGCTAGACTAGAATCTATCAGGCTTCTACTAGGGATTGCTTGCATTCTGAAATTTAAATTATTTCAGATGGATGTGAAAAGTGCCTTCTAAATGGCTACTTGAATGAGGAAGTATATGTAGAACAACCTAAAGTTTGTGGATCCAAGTTATCTGATCATGTCTACAAATTAAGGAAAGCCCTATATGGACTAAAGCAAGCTCTAGGGCTGGTATGAGCAGTGACCAAGTTCCTTACAGACAAAGGCTACAGAAAAGGAGGCTTGGATAAAACGCTCTTTGTCAAGAATGAAGGAGACAAGATAATGGTTGCTCAAATTTATGTGGATGACATAGTCTTTGGTGGAATGTCAGACTCAATGGTGAAACATTTGCCAATCAAATGCAAGGTGAGTTTGAAATGAGTCTTATGGAGAGTTGACCTACTTCCTTGGTGCAAGTCACTCGGATGGAAGACTCAACATTCCTTTCCTGAGCAAATATGCAAGGAATATTGTCAAAAAGTTTGGAATGGAGAATGCCGACCATAAAAGGACTCTGCTCCCACACATGTAAAGTTGTCCAAGGACACAAATGGTGAAAAGGTAAACCAAAGTTTGTATAGAAGCATGATAGGAAGCTTGTTGTATCTAACTTGACGTGAGACGACATTGCATTCTTTGTTGGGGTATGTGCAAGATACCAAAATTGAACCTAAAGTGAGTCACATTAACCAAGTGAAAAAATTACGAAGTATGTGAGTGGAACACCTTAGCTATGGTATCCTGTATTCTCATGGATGTGAACCCATTACATGCAGTTATTGTGATCTTGTTGGGCTGGTAGTCTTGATAGAGGAAAAAGTACCTCACGGAGGATGCTTCTTCTTGGGAAACAATCTTGTTTCTTGGTTCGATGAAGCAAAGCGTGTGTCCTTGTCCCTTCTTGAAGAATACATAGCGCTGGTAGCGATTGTTCTCAAATAGTGCGGATGAAGCGGATCTTTGTCGAGTACAATGTCACACAGGATGTCATGACATTGTCTTGTGACAATTAAAGTGCTATTAATATTTCAAAGAATCCTATACAACACAGTGGGACTAAGCACATTGACATAAGACATCACTTCATCGAGAGATCTTGTGGAGGAGAAAGTGATTAAAGCTGGACCATGTAGTCCTTTGAATTGCAACTGGTGACATTTTACTAAAGCTCTTGATGCTAGTCAATTTGAAAATTTAAGAACAAGCGGGCATTTGTCAATATGAGGAATTGTAGCAATTAAAATTTCTTACAAAGGAAGAAAGCAAGGGTATTTCAAATAAATGTGAATGGGTCATTTCTTTATTTCTCTCTTAGTTTTAAAGGTTTCAAGAATATCAAGAGACACCTCCATATAATAACCTCTCTTATTGAAAGTATCATTTCCTCTCCACCCACAAGATACTTTCAAATTCTCATCAATTCCTCAATATATCCCGTGAAATATGTCTTCTTCATCCTCTTCTTCCCAAGACTTTGTTCATCTCCACCATGGTGAGATTAGGGCATTCTGAAGCCATGGATATTGAACTGTGAAGGTCTCCCCAGCGTTCAATGGCAAGACTCTCGAGAATCGGCATGCGGAATGATCAAGGTTCATCGACTCTTGGTAAGACTCTCCTCTTGTTCCCGAGATAAGAAATAGGGAAGGTACCAAGTATGTAGAAGAAGCCATTGCTAGGATAGTCACGGAATCCCTAGGCAGACGGGCAACTCATGTGGACCACGATTCTTGATTTCCTGTCAAGCAAGGGAGGTACTTACGGTTCTCAAGATGAGCAAATAACCGAGGCGGCACTTCCTCAAAAGTATAGAACCAAATTCTTTGGTGTTCAAAATGCAAAAGGACACCAATGGCCAAGAAAGGAAAGCTCTGAACACAAAGCCTGAACAAGCTTACGATAAAGGCGATGATCTCGATCTTCTGACAATGAAGATATCTCTTGATGAGGAGAGCAACTAATTAAATTCTTTATTGCTTCCATTTTGATTTGTCATTTTAAGCAATTGTTTTACGCTTTTACATTGTTTCTTGTATTTTCCCATTTGTGCTTCTTTGGATGTTTGTAAACATTGTCTTGTGAGATGTGTCCCTGTATACCAATCTTGGTACTTAATTATTCTTTGGTATATTTGTTTTAGTCTTGTTTGATTAAAGTTTGGGGAACTTGTTTTGTTTCCTTTGGCCCTTTATGGCTAAAGGGAGAAGAACTCTTATATGTAGTTTGGGACTTTAGGAAATTGTATGGAAATTCTATGCCTCGTTTGTGGGCAATTGTGGGAAATTGTGGGACTTTTGTATGGGTGAATTTATCTTCTCTAAGTTCTTGTTACTTAAAGCTTAGGAAAGCTTAGGAAAACTTAGAACTAGGTTGTTAGTCTTCTGCTTGCATTTTGTACTACGATAGGTCTAGTAGTTTTAGCCAAAATGTGCCAAGGGGAGTTTGTTAGTGTTTTAAGTTGGCATTAATTTTGGTAAAACTAGGCTTTAGCAATGTCATGATGGATGTCATGACATTCGGAGATGAAGATAAATCCTACCTGCTAAGGATGTTAAAACAGACTCGAGCTGGAAGCTAAAAGTGTCTTTGAAGTCTGACAATGATCTTATAAGGATGTTATGACATTGATGTGACATTACATTGAGAATCTGTTTGTTCTGAGATTTTCGGGAAGTTTGTTGAGTGCTAAATATTGTTTTACATTGTTAGAAAGCATGCTCACGTGGCTGCTAGGTTAAACTTAATTAAACCTAAATTGGTTGTTGGAAAGACCATGTTTTAGGAGTAAATTAAGTGAACCCTAGCTATCTTTATGGAAACCCCGAAGTTTCGGGTGCTTCTATAAAAGAAAAAGAACCACTAAGCTACTCGCCCTTGGAATGTATTTGAAGAGATAGCGGCTTATGTTTGTGTCTTGTTAGGATTTGTAACAATTGGTATTGTGTAATTCTAGTTTCTCTTGTGAGCCAAGCAACTATCAATTGATAAGTGCATTAGACTAGGATTTCTTTGTAAGGGTAGTTTATCACTCAAAGCTTTAAAGCACGAGTGTTTGTCTCTTGATTGAAGCTTTGAAGCAAGATCAAGATATTTTATTGAGTGTGTCTTCACAATTCAATTAGTCAATAGGTTGATATCACTGCGGTGATTGAGGGAGTGGTAGGAACTCATATCTAAGTAGGACTTAGGTAAAAGGGTCATTGGGTAGTGATTAAGTGAAAGGCATCAGCTGTGTGTTGTTTGTAGGGTCTTAATTGATCTGTTAATAGTGAACTTTCTCCCTGGCTTGGTAGCCCCAGGATGTAGGTTTGTTGAACCGACCTGGGTGAACAACTTATTGTGTTATTTACTGCTTTCTATATTTACTGTGTGAATTGCTAACACAGTGTCAGATACTGTGTCATAACATTCTCTATGACATCAAGTATCTGCTGCCAGGAATTTCACCTAGGTTCATGCTAAAAAGGATAGGCATGCAGGATTCTGATGTCAGACCCCACAACATGGTGCTTTCGAATTATGAAGGGAAGGTTGGTAAGACTTTAGGAGTGATACAGGTTAACCTAACAGTTGGCTCCCTTACAAGACCAACAATGTTCATGGTCATAGCTGCGAAGGCCAACTACAATTTTCTACATGGTAGAGAATGGATACATGGAATTGGAGCAGTGCCTTCTTCGATGCATCAAAGATTGGTTTTATTGGAGAGGCATGGAATCGTCGAAATATAAGCAGACCAAAGTTATTATATGGCGAGATCAACAATGTTGATAAAGGAATTTCGATCGAAACATGGCCAACATTGGGCCATGCCACCCACCTGAGGAATATTTCGAGCCAAATGAGAACGCTTACTATTCTTTAACTCTGCGTCCCAATGGGTTTCAATGGGATAGGGAACTGATGTGGGATGGGCAGGAAATTGAGGAAGATGGAGAAACTTCGACGATGCGGCCAACTGGCTGGGGAATCGAAGGTTGTTATAACTGAATCAAGTTACTATCGAAAGATTTCGGCCTATTTGGCTGAGAACAAACGAAAGACGGCTCGAAGCGAAATCTGAACTATGGTTATCGAAGCCATAGAAAAAAGGAAAAACTAAAAATAAATAGAAGTCAGGAAACTATTCACCCTACTTCCATGATGGACAAACTCCGCACTAATGGATCAGCGGCTAGATGCTATCTATGATCAAGAGCCCACAGGGTTCGAAAAGGATCCAGAATCAACAAATGCTAAAATGTTGGCACAAGACCCGTTAGGAGGTTGATATTGGGGATGGTGTCGAAAAAGCGAGTTACATTACATCAGTGCGAAACTCAGTCCCAATCTAAAAGGCAAGGTGATCGAAATGCTTAAACAAAACAGAGATTGCTTCGCTTGGGACTACGACGAAATGCATGGTTTAAATAGGGAACTGGTGGAACATAGGCTTCCAATCAAGGATGGCAAGAAGCCCATCAAGCGATGCCTAGGCGATTCGCGCAGCAATCACAGCCAAAGATTAAGGCGGTGAGCGACTCCTTCGATGCAAGTTTATCGGGACCACGGTGCGTCGAATGGCTTGCTAATATTGTACCTGTTATTAAGAAAAATGGTTCTTTACGAATTTGCATAGATTTTAGGGATTTAAATACTGCAACCCCAAAAGATAAATATTCCATGCCTATAGCAGAGATGTTGATTAATTTTGCTGCGGTTTCGAATACTTGAGTATGTTAGATGGATACTCTGGGTATAACCAAATCTTCATAGCTGAAGATGATGTTCCCAAAATTGCGTTTCGATGTCCAGGTGCCTTAGGCACTTATGAGTGGGTAGTTATGCCCTTTGGACTAAAAAATGTTGGGGCAACATATCAAAGGGCAATGAACACCATTTTCCATGATTTCATTGAGTCATTTATGCAGATTTATATAGATGACATAGTAGTTAAATCAGTTTCTGATGAGGATCATTTAAACCACCTTGGCGATCATTGAAAGAATGAGAAAACATAACGAAAATGAATCCTCTTAAATGTGCTTTCTTTGTGAAGGCTGGGGATTTCCTAGGCTTTGTGGTCCACAAGAAGGGGATCGAAATTAACTTGAATAAAACGAAGGCCATTATGGAGATGAAACCTCCGTCAACAAAGAAAGAATTGCAATCTCTATTGGGTAAAATCAATTTTTTAAGGAGATTTATATCCAATTTGAGTGGGCGAACTCAGGCTTTCTTTCCACTGCTTCGTATCAATCAAAGAAATTTCGAATGGACGGCACAGCATCAGGAGGCATTCGAGAAAATCAAGGCCTATTTGATGCACCCTCCTATACTGGCACCTCCTTTTAAATATAAGCCAATGAGATTGTATATCTCTGCCTCCAATGTAACTATAGGTAGTATGTTGGCCCAAGAAATGATGATGGCATCGAAAGAGCCATCTACTATATTAGTAGGGTCTTAAATAAAGCAAAGATTAGGTATAGTAGCCTAGAAAAACTATGTCTCTGTCTGTGTTTCTCTTGTACAAAACTTAAATATTATATTAAACCAGTTGATGTTTATGTTTCCTCTCACGTTGATGTTATTAAACATATGCTTTCAAAACCAATCATGCACAGCAGGATTGGGAAGTGGGCTTTAGCGCTCTGAGTATAATTTGGCCTTCAAGCCTTTAAAGGCTATGAAAGGGAAAGTTGTTTCAGATTTCATAGTGGATCACTCTGTGAGTGAAGACTTCGCGTTAGATTATGTTGAGATCCAGCCATGGAAATTATCCTTCGATGGCTCAACACATAAAAACGGAAGTGGCGTTGGAGTACTAATCATTTCTCCTGAAGGAATTCCAACAAAATTCAAGTACAAGTTGGAAGGCCCTCCCTGTTCGAACAATGAAGTTGAGTATGAAGCATTGATTGCTGGACTTGAAGCTTTGTTGGAATTAGGGGCAACCAGAGTCGAAATTAAAGGAGACTCAGAGTTGGTCATTAAACAAATAACCAACGAATAAAAATGTATCAAAGACAATTTGATCATGTATTTTTTTATTGCTAACAGATTAATCAAGAAATTTGAATATGTGGATATAAAACATATTCCCAGAATTGATAATCAGGAAGCAAATGACTTGGCTAAAATAGCCTCAGGATATAAGACATCCAAAGAAAAACTCCAATATTTCATAGAAACAAGAGGTAGAATAATGGCTACTAAGTTATCACCATTAGACTTAGAAAATTCGAAACTTGGCTATTCAAGTCAGAAAGAATTCGAAGTATTAAGTTTAGATGCTTTGGCGGATACGGATTGGCGAAGTCCCATAATAACTTACTTGAAAGAACCTTCAGTAAGTACAGAAAAAAAGATCAAATATAGAGCATTGTCTTATGTGCTAATAGGAAATGAACTGTTTAAGAAAACCCCAGAGGGAATCTTACTCAAATGTTTAGGAGAAAACGAAGCATATTTGGCTTTGTCTAGTGTGCACAGTGGGGCATGTGGGGCACATCAAGCAGGTCACAAAATGAAATGGTTGTTGTTTCGATATGGAATGTATTGGCCCACTATGCTCAAAGATTGCATAGAATTTGCTAAAGGATGTGAACAATGCCAAATTCATGCAGGCATTCAACATGCTCCTTCAAGCGAATTACATTCAATTGTTAAGCCTTGGCCTTTTAGAGGATGGGCGTTAGATCTAATTGGTGAAATTCGACCAACATCCTCCAAAGGACAGAGATATATCCTTGTGGGTATAGATTATTTCACAAAATGGGTCGAAGCAATTCCTCTAGTGACTGTTGATCAAGAGGCTATTATGGAATTTATCCAGAAGTAGATAATTTACAGGTTTGAAATACCAGAAAGTATCACAATAGATCAAAGTTCAGTCTTCACGGGGCAAAAAATGCAAGAATTTGCACAAGAAATGGGATTTAAGTTACTTACGTCAACGCCTTATTACGCCCAAGTGAATGGCCAAGTGGAGGTAGCCAATAAAGTCATAATAGGTTTGATAAAGAAGCATGTAGGAAAAAAGCCAAAGAATTGGCATAAAACTACAGACGGGCTCTATGGGCATGTCAGAACATCTCTAGCGGCAACAAATACTACTCAGTTTGACTTACATTTGGGCTGCCTGTGTGCGGTCGAAATACATCTGATCAATCAGAATCCAAAGACAAAATGAAGTACCAGCTGACCAATATTGGGAAATGATGATGAACGAATTAGTGGATGTAGATGAGGATAGGCTACATGCTTTAGAAGTTATGAGAAGACAGAAAGAAAGAGTATCCAGGGCATACAACAAAAGAGTTAAAAATAAGTTATTCTCAACTAATGATCTAGTATGGAAAGTTATTTTACCTATGGATAAAAAGAATAGATCCTTAGGTAAGTGGTCACCCCATTGGGAGGGACCCTTTCGTGTTTTGAAAACATTTTTGAATAATGCTTATGAAATAGAGGAATTAGCAGAGGATAGAAGAATCTTAAAGGTAAATGGAAAATACTTAAAAAAGTATAAACCATGCTTGCAAGAGGTTCTAATTACTGCAGGATAATTAAAGTAGGATAAATAATAAATCCAAAATGGTGTTACATAAGCGCCAAAATGGTTATGTTCGAATTACAAAAGTACATAGTAAGAATCCTTAACAATAAAAAGAGGTGAAAGGGGCGTCTCGTTTTAGCTTGGCAAATTTGTTGTTGCACAAGTTGATCTTACATTGGGTAGCATTTCTAAGCTTTCGAGCCCCTTTATCTCTTTGTCTATTCCTTCAGCTACCTCCATCTATTGAAGACTTTGTGTAACAAGATTTTCAAGCTCTTTGTCATCACGGACTTCAGGGCTGCCTGCTCATTTTTAGCACCCTCAATTTTCTTCTTGAGTTCTTCAATCTAGGATTCCCAAAACAAGATTGGTCGAGCCAAAACATCATGCTTATCTTTGGCCTGGGTTTTAGCAAGCTCCAAAGCTTTTGCTTCCTCAATAAGTTTCGAAGTATGATCATAAGCTTTAGACAAAGCCTCTTGTTTGGTGCAAATCTTAGCCTCAACATCATGTGCCCTAATATATGCACTGCTAACCTCGTCAAGCAAGATTTGCAGATCATATATGGTTTCACCTACTTCAGGTGGACAGATACTGAGATCTATCTGAGACAGCAACTTCTTCATCGATATAGGCTCCAGTGTCATCTTTTAGAATAGTAAAAATGTCAGCCTCAAGGATAGTCTTGTTGACTTACTGAAGAAGTTGATCGAGAGAAGTAAGAGGATTTTTTCCTTCCATTGGCTCGAATCCTCGGATTGATTTTTGCTAGAAGAGGAGTCTCGTTGAGCTAGCATTAACTTGATGTATTTCAGGGGATTACTTCTTTTCATTTTTTCTTTCTATTCCTCAGACAAAGTTGGAGGATCTGGTTGTTTAGTGAAAATAGTTCCAGCAGGAACAGGAACCTTCACCTCTTCTTGCATCACCTCATCTTCATCACCATCTGCGAAGTAATGACTCACAGTATATGCTTCACTTTCCTCTTCAGATTGGTCAGCAAAATGCACCTTTCTGGGAGAAGAATCAATGGGAATGTCAATGATGGGAGTTTCGAACACTGTGTCTGGCTCGCCAGCTGCAGGGCCCTCTGTCGGAGGAGGCGAAGTTGCTTATTGTTCTAAAGCTTTGACCAATGGAGGCGAAGTTGCTTGTTGATCCAAGGCTTCGACGATCCCTGCAGACGTAGAAGTAGTGGATGAGCCTTTGTTTAAAACAGCTTCATTGAAACCGTTTGGTTGAAGAGAGGCTGCAGGTTTTTGGTTTTGGATGGTGGGAGGATCAGCAAGAGAAAAGGGAACACTCTGAGCAGAAATAAAGGATTAGCATAAAGAATGTCACATGATTTATCTAGAAAAGCATTGAGTGAGATTTACCTTTTGTTCATCAGAAGTTGCATTGCTACCAATGCGTTCTAAAATTACGTTCTTCGAAGACTGAGACTTCGAAGGTCCTTTGGATTTGGTTGTGGGAGCAATCACATTCACTTCGCTCTTGGAAGGATTGGCATATTGAGAACCTTCGCCAGACTTCTTGGTTTTCTTCTTCTTTTTTCGTTTGAGAGGAGAAACGTCTTCATCCTTTTCTGATTCGTTTTTGGAATGGGCACCATCACGTCTTCGTTTCTTAGGAGACTTGGGAGGTAGTCCACTCGCATGGAGAAATGGATAGAATACTAAGTCAATTCGAAGATTAATTTCGACAATAAGAAGGGAATGAGTGAGGTATTACCTTTTTCTTTTTCTTTTTAGGAGAATCATCTTCTTCAAAAGGAGGATTTTCAATGGTGGTTATTGGCGCTTCGAAGTGGAAGTTGAGCTTGCCTTGGGTCACAAATTTATCCTTCTTCAGAGATTTCAGATCAACAGCTGAAAATAATTTGAAATAGTTGAGGTTAAAACAGAGTTTAGAAAGAATAAGGGAACTTGAATTTCTTCAGTTTCGCACCTTCGCCGTTTCGAGACGTGATAGACATGGCTGACAAGTCATAGCGAAGGTGCCCCCTGAAATTGTCTAAATCATGTTTAGCCCACGTTACCCTTTGGGCAGGTTTTTTGGCATCATTTTCGTGGCTACGAAGAATGTCCCTACAAACCAACCACCAGGGATATGGTGAAAAAAGGCCAAAGCCAGCTCTGAAGTAGGTAAGTTTGGAAATTTTGGTGGCTGATGTTTAAAAGCCCACCAATACCTATCTTCAGGTTTTATATAAGGAGGAAATTGAATCTTCGAAAGATGTTTTTCAAATTTTTCTTTCAAAATTCCTGTTGCATCGCAGACAGTTCGATGCATCTCCATAGGATTATAGACAATTTCAAAATATTTTTGAAAGGCTCGAATTTCCTTGACATGAGTAAGTCTACCTTTTTTGACATTCTCCTGCACAAGGGAAAAAGTTGTCGTCAATTGTTGTTGAATTTGGATGGTGCTGAACATATTGTTCGAATAATAGTTCATCCACCAAGTATAGAAATCTTTTGTCATATAAAAGGAAGGAGTAAAGAAGGCTAGCAAAAAGTCAGCAAAATCAGTATATTGCTTCTGTCGGGTTTCGATTTCTTTAAAGGAGTAAGGTACCCCTGCTAAACATATCTCCCTTTTCTTGTTGAAGAGAGGTTCAGGTAAGATTTGGCATAATCCAAATTGAGAGCTACAAAATTGGGTTGATAAGCAAGGATACACACTTGGCTCTTCACAGGTGTGATCCTCGAAACAATAAGCCTAGGGTTTAGAAAGGCACACCAAATGTCCCTAATTATTTTTTCGTTGATGGCTTGCTCAAGGGGCATAGTAAACCAGGTTGGACCACAGTTTCGATTGGCAAAAGGAGCCATTGAAGGATCAAACCTATGTCTCTTGGAGAAAATCATCATGTAGTTAACAAAACATGTCTTGAAATTCTCTCTTTCGTCACTTGGGGTTAATTTTAGCAATATGGTACCCTCAATGATGCGGTTTACAACATCAGGGTGTTCTTCATTGATTACACCAAAGGTAGAAAGATATGGTTCGAAGGTGGCATTTAACCAAAGCTGCAACATTGTAAGTTTTCAGTTTCGAAACTGCAGCACCTATGCTTTCGTATAAACTTGTCAGCAGTAATTCGCTAATACACACCCTTCGACCATGGTGGAGTTGGTTCTCCAGAGTAATGAACCTGCTGGAAACTTGTAAAGACTTGCTGCAAAAGACATACTTCGATAACCATAGTGCCAGGAAAGCTATATGTTCAACCTCAGAGACTTCTTCTTCAACGGAATGGTAGAGATTGATGTATTTTGAGAAGCTGGCATTCTTAACATCGAAATCAATAAGGTTGTCCGCATCCTCATTTGGGTCAAAGGTTTCTCCAATAGGAGAAAGTCCAGTGATAGCAGCAATGTCGAATAACGTAGGTGTTAGCATTCCACAAGGGAGGTGAAAAGTGTTGTATGTGCTATCCCAAAAGTACAAGGAGGCTAATAAGAAAGGTTGGCTATAACTGAATCCTAATTTTGACATTCGAATTAGATTAAGGATGCCTATATTTTCCCATTCCTGGGATTTCTTATTCTCAATTTTCGAAATCCAATCCTGGTACAATTGATCTGATGAGGGGCATGAGCGAAAGGGTTTAAAATTCCCAGTAACATAATCCATGTTAAAAACGTCCCTCATGGGTTTTGACGTTCCAGTTTCACAGGTTTTTTCTAGGGTTTTTGATAACTTAACAGCAAATTCATCTTCTTTAAATTTTGAAGAAACAAATTTATTAACAATGGGTTTTGTTTCGGAATAGGCGGGAAAAAATCCCTTTGTCTTTTCTAAACGTTCTGTAGAAATTAAAGGACCCATAACCCCTAGGGTTTTATCAAGAACAGTGGTAGGGATGATTACCTGGGAGGCATAAATGGCTTTCTGTTCTGGAGTGAGTTTGGGAGTTGAGATGAACTCCTGGTTATCAAGATAGATAATTTTGCTTCCTGGTTTGAGGTTAGAAGAAGAAACTTGTTTTGATTTTCCAGATTTCTCGGATGAAGGAGTTGGCGCTGAAGGAGAAGACATTTTCAGAAATCAAAGGTTTTTTTTAAAATGAAAAATCTGGGTTGTTTGAAGGTTGAGAGAATTTTGGAAAATTTTGAAATGGAGAAGATGAAGTGCTTTTATAGCCTTCTTCAACAGTTTAGGAGTTTTTGACCTTTGGAAAAAGGTGAGACACGTGTAACTTTTTCATTGTAAGGAGAAAAGGTGGATTTTTAAACTTCCTAGGGAAGTGACATTTTGTTGCTAATTATTAGCCATAACTGCTGTGATTGCACGTTTAGGTATGCTGATTGGACGCTTTGCAGAAACTTGGACACTTACTCTGACGTCGTGTGCAGTATAGTCATCATGAGTGTTGATGTTTTTGAAATTGCATGAGTCATTCAAAAACAAGTATTTCTTTATATCTATCGAAATACATGTTCTTGAGGGGCAATTTGTTAGCTGGCAATTTCGATTAGAGAATAATTGGAATATCAAAACAATATTTTGAGTAAGCATAGAAAAGGAGGTTAATATCAATGATGAATGTTGGTGAGAAATATAGAACCCTTGTTCTAAAAGAAGCTTTCGATTTCCAGTAACAGATGATGGATTTCAATTTGAGATTTTAGTGTTTAAAATATAGAGAAGCTCCTTTGGACGAATGTGCCAGTATTGGAAACGATCCAAGCAGAAGATTAATTCGAATTTCTAAATGATACAGGATTCAAATTTCAAATAAGGGTGCCATTCTTAGAAGACGCGTGGAAGTCAGTAAACGAAGGAAGCCTGCATGCTTCGAACGTGGCGTGATTTTAAACACTTTAAGATTTCCAGATACTTTTATACTTTCAGAAATTATTTACCTTTACATTTCAAGTGTTAAGATTTAAGTTTCTTCCTTTACACATTCAATCAGCACATTTATATAAACAGTCTTAGAGAAACCACTTAAGAATCTTATATTCTACAATATAAAGTTTATGAAAATAATGGGTTGGAACATAGAAATCAATTATGACACATGTGTCCTAGGATCAATCTAGTCGATCCTGCAAGTAACCAATAATAATAAGTAAATTGGAAGACTAGCGGTTGTTTACTATAAATACTGTAAACAGGGTTTTAGTTTCAATTGAATATAACAAAAGTAAAATCACGAGTTTGATAACAATTATAATTAACATATTAATCTACTGTGTCCGGTTTTCCACTTATAGTCGATCCAAATAATTCCTAAATTCCTAAGCGGAACCTATTTTCTTTTCGATTATAATAACAATCATACAAGCGATAATTGATATTACACGATAGACATTCCTAATTTCTGAATTAAGCAAACGGATGAGATAAAGCGATCGTGAATTAAGCAAACACGATAAACTGACGCGAATTAAGCAAACGCGATAAAATTATAGGAACATGCAATCATCGAAATAAATCAATCTAACCTTGGATAATATTGAATTAAGCAAACAACATATCAAAGATTAGAATTGAAAAGAAATAGATTAATTGGAAAATATAAGAACCTCAAAGTGTCGGCGGAAACCGATTACAGCAGATTAACCGTGAGAGAATTAGTTCTCTATTAAAATTGTTCAAAAGAAAAAGTATTTCTCTCGTGAATAGAATGTTTAAGTTACTGTAGCGGCTTCTAGGTAATAGAGGAAAACAAAACAATTTGGTTTACAACCCAATTGGGTAAAATACATAACCCAGACCCAAAACAAATAACCCAATATAAATTATAAATCTAATGTTGCAACTTCAACGAATTTTTCAGGTCTGCTAGAGTCCGAATCATCTTCTAACTTCTTAAAGAAAGTCTTAGCTCTTTCTGTTAGCTTTCCAACACATATTAGAATGCGTCGATCCGATACTCATAGCTCCAGTTATGAATTTTTCCGTGAAAGCTACTAAAGCTGAAAAATTAAATACGAAAATCAAATTAAACCAAAAATAAACTAAATTGGAAAAACATTATAAAATATAAAAATAAGTAAAGAAAAACATAGAATTGCTTAAACACAAATATGGAATAATGTGCATTAAAATGCACTGATCAAAAACAATTACTCCTGACTAAAGGAGATTGGCATAACACCCTTAACCGTCCAATTGTTGAGCCTGTCGCTGGTAGTTGGGAAGATCTAGTTGTTGATGTCGAAGTCATCATCATTGTCTTCTATAGCATGAACTACATTGTTGTTGACGCAGAACGGAGGTCCACTAGCACTTTTGCGGCGTATCATTTTATGACCTTTGGAAGTGAAGCCTAAACCAGTCTTGTCAGATTTGAACGGATAATCGGGCAACTGACCCCAAACAGTACAACCTCCTTCTTCTACTATAGCTCTGGCGTCCTTTAGCGAGGCCATCTTCGGTGGAACTCTAGTAACCTTAGGAGTGATAGGAGAGTCGACAGGCATGACTCGTGGAAATACTTTGAAAGCTTGATAGGAAGTCTCGATAAATTCGCCTTCCATTTCAATGTATCAAAATGACTGTAGGTGGCGTACCATATATTCTTCTTCTCCACAAATGGTAACAAGCTTCCCTTTCATTGGGTACTTTAACTTCTAATGTAAGGTAGAAGTAACAACACCTGCCCCATATATCCATGGGCATCCAAGCAAGCAAGAATAAGCTGGACGAATATCCATCACAAAGAAAGTAGAGTCAAAAGTATAGGAACCTACTTTGATTGGAAGGTTGAGCTCTCCAAGTATTATTCTCTTCGAACCATCAAAATCTGTTACGATTATGTCACTAGGTTTCATGATCACTTCTTTAACATCAAGTCTATCAAGAGCACTCTTTGGCATGACATTCAGAGCAGAGCCAATATCCACCAACACATGAGACAACGTAATACCCTTACACTCTATAGAGATGTGCAAGGCTTTATTGTGTTTTCTTCTAGCAGGAGTCAAATCAGGATCAGAAAATCCCAAGCCATTGTATGCGGTTAGGCTAGCAATACAACTTTCGAATTGGTCAGCAGAAGTGTCTGGAGGTATATGAGCATCATTCTTCAGAAACTTCACCAAGGCTTTAACATGAGCCTCGGAGCACAACAACAGTTCCAGCATGGAAATCTTGGATAGGGTTTGTCCCAACTGATCCACAATATTGTAATCGCTTTTCTTAATAATCTTCAGGATTTTCTTCATCTCTTGCTTGGAGGTATCTTCAGCAACTTCCTTTGGTACTTCAGTCTGAGCAGGCCGTGTTGCTTTCTCCTTTCCCCGAGCCTCAGGAGTTGGTTCAACAGTAGGAATGCGAACTGGTTCAGTAGTGTCTTTTGGAGGAGAGATATTTGGAGAAAAAAACTATTCCGGTTCTGGTTACCTTGCTTGATCTGACAATATTATCGACATCAGGATTAACGGCTTCAACTATGTTGTCTTCGATGGCCAATGGTTCTTGCTTGATGCCATAGTAGTAAAGTTAGGCTCCATAATTCCAAGGTATAGCTTTGTCAGAGGAGTATGGAACTGGTCGAGGTGATGTAATAATTAGAGGTGTCACTCTAGATATTGGATCGACAGAGGTGTTCCTTATTGTGTTTACGTCGGCATATTCTTTGGGATATTCATCATCTCCCAATCTGGTTGCCTTGATGTATTTAATTGAAATCTTGTAGCTTTCAGGGCCGGTATATTTCACCATGAAATCAAATTTACCACTTGGCTTCCCCAAGGTATCCCAGACTTCTAGTATGTCTTCTTCTACGCTTACATCTTCGATTTTCAAGTTCTTGGAAACATCTTCACACAAACCCTCTACCGACAAAGTTTTCATGAATAACACTTCTCGGTTGTCTATCAGGCGTTGAATACCTCTCTTCAACTAGGCACATCTATTGGGTTTGGATGCGTAGTAACAGCAGCTGTCAAAACATCTCGGAAAGAAGTCGGCTTGTAGAAGATTCTTCTTAACACTCGTAAAAGGAGTGTGTAACATGGTGGGAGAAATGACTTGTTTGTTTTGCGTTTGATCGCAAATGTTGTAGATAGCAAGAGTCTCCAATGACTTTTCTTTTATCCAATAAAGGGAAGGTGAAAAGAACACGAAACGACCTTCGTTGGATTCTGAGTACGAGAGGGAGTTATGAAAAGGGAAGGTATTAGCACCCTTTCCATCCGTAGTTATCTACGGGCTCTTAGTTGCTTAGCTCACTTTTGAAAAATTACTTTTTGTGTTTGTGTAGTTTGAAAAGTATTTTTGAAAAGACATTTCACTTTGACTTCGTAATGATTCTCGTTGGAATGTATACGAAGTGTTCAGAAATGTTTGTTTGGAAAATGTTTAACTTTGTAATGATTCACGCTGGAATGTATACAAAGTGTTTGAAAAGTTTTTTGAAAAGTGTGAGGTGTGAAAAGTCTTTTTATTGGAGCATGCAACAGAGTCTTATTACCTACTCGGAATGGTCGTTTCCATGTTATTTTTCCTTCTCCTTTAGAATAAGGCTATCCATACCGTTAGTTGGTAGGTAACTTTATTCGTTTAGATGTGAAGGGACAATCGAAGGGTCATTGTATGGTCATAAAAGGCAACATGTAAGGATACCTTTAGCAATTTCGTAGGGACAATCATCACTTTTCGTAGGCAATAATTGAGGGACGAGATCATATATTCGTAGGCAACATCGAGGATCCTTGAGGGACTATGATCTTTGTATCAAAGGGACTATGATGATGTTATTCGTAAGCTTCTTTTCTAATGGTATCCCTATGTTCGAGGGACATGACCATTGTTTATTCGTATGGCAACAAGAGAGGATACCCTAAGGGGGTGCATGTGTGAAGATAGTGTATTGAATTCAGTTATATTATCTTGAGACTAGAAGTGATCTAGGGTTGTTTTTAGTCTTAGCATGCAAACCCTAATTACTAGTAGTTTGATATATGTACATGAATTAAAGGTGCGGAATGTAAAAGTGCGAAAACGTAAATCCTACACTATTACATGGCTTTGGGGCAGATACATAATAGGAGATGCGGAAAGTAAAGGCGGAAATGTAAATCTACGCTATTACATAATAAACTTTGCGACCTATAAATCTTTTCTAGAATTTAAATGCGAAAATAATAGAAATAAAATAGAAGAAAAATTTCTAATGGTAAGAGAAAATATCTAAACCCTAATTGCAAAGGAAAATATTTTTTGATATTTTTGAGATTGATTTTAATGTGAAAATCCTAATTCTAGGTTAATTATTAATTAATTATGAAAAATAATTTAAATGTGAATAAAAAATAAATGTTTTTGTGTCAAAAATTAAATATTTGAAACCTAAATCTAAAATTAAAACATTTTTTAGGGTTTTTATGATAGTGAAAATAATTTGTGAAAAGAAATTAAAATAAGTTAGAAAAATTAAAAGGAAAATAAGAAAATTGAAGAGGATTAGTGCCAAAAAGTAGGATTTGGTCCCTGCAAGGTTGAACCCGTGACCTGGAGGTCATTGGTTCAAAATTTTACCATTCAACCATGTTGCACATGTTGTCGGTAACACGCCTCCATCTGTATATGTGTGTTACCTGGGTAAAAATCAAAAATTATGGAAAAATAACAAAAGGTGGGGTTCGAACCCGCGACCTTGGAGATGACAAAGGACTAGCGCGCGCATGTTGAACCTTGGGACGGTGATACATCCATTCATTTATGCATCTGGATAAATATATAAGAGAAGATAAATGCATAAAATCAGTTTTTTAGAACACACACGCATGGGCCCTAGTTACTCTATGCAAGCCAATCAGATCGCGCCATAGCGCCACGCCCCCCTCGTCGGTCAAACGAAGGTCAGAGGTGTCGGAGATTAATTTTGGTCACCTTCTCTAGTCAAACCAAATTTCAAAACCTGTGAAATCAAACAGAAAAACAGAAATCAAGTGCCCAGATCTACTAATTAAACCCTTGCGAACACGATGGTGGGGTTATTATGGTCTGAAAGTGGTTGTATCAGGGAATACAAAGCTTCATCGTTTTTATGCCTTAACAATGGTAGTTTACGATTTGGACGTTAAAGCTTGCAAACGATGATTCAATCCTGTTCTAAACAAACTCAGGAACACATTAGTATAGTTAATTTTAATCAAAATATGTTAAAAAGCAAAATACAAAATCAAGCAAAATATGGAAACGGATGCTCATGGGTGGCATGATTCAACGCATTATGGCCATGGTTCTAGGCATATACTTACCCCACAATACCTCAGGAACACATTTATGTTCTTGGAATTTATTGAAAGAGGCTGGAACTTTGAAGCCGAGTTTGCAAGTTTCTTGAAATTTTTTGTGAGTTTAGGGTTTGTTCTTGTAAATATTTATCAAATATTTCCAAAAATGGCTTTTTCTTGCCTTGTAGTTTCTTGCACGAATTTGGCAATCCTCATGGGCTTCTTTGGTCCTCAACACATGTACAAATCAAACCCAACTTGTAATGATCTTACTCTTTGCATTTTATTTAATTAAAATTGAATTTTAATCATTAAATTCAAAAATAATTAAATAAATGATAAGGAGGCGTGTAAATGGACTTGGAGATCATGGATAATGTCAAGATCAATTTTGGATCATGAAAACTTAGGCCCATTTGGAAAATATTTGCATTTGCCAAGTATTTCTCTTCATGCACCTCTTCAAAAATGCTCAACTTGCACAACTTGTATCTTCCTCAATTTTCAACATTTTTTAGTGTTCTTGGACTTTTTAGAAAGTTCAAGATGTCCTCCAAACACTCCTTTTGGTTTTATATTCATTGAAGTTTCCATTTTCATGTACACTTCTTTGCAAAAATATGACTTTTTGTTGACTTTTAGAAGGATCTCTAATATTTTGATCCATAACTCTCAAATGATGGATTTTTGGCCAAAGCTTGTGAGACACGAAGTTATAGATAATTGAATTCTCTTAAAAATGAGCTTTAATGGAAAAATTTCTGATAAAGTATGTGAAAGTTATGCCTGGTCAAAGTTCTATTGACTTTTTGTCCAAAAACCCTAATTTGGAAACTTTGACTTTTGAGCAAATCTTGACTTTTCTTGATGAATCATGATTAACCCTTGATCATATGATGAATGTGACTTCAAAATATTTATTTTGACCAAAAATGATGAAGTTTAACTGTATGTTGACCACAGTTGACGTTTTGTCCAATACAACTGATTTTCAACCATCTGAGCAATTGATTGAGCAAACTTGAGTTGTAAGGCTTGAAACCTGACATAGTGATCCCTTGAGACATGTGAGGAGGTGTGATGACCACTTAAATCACTAGAACTTGATTTTTACTTGAGAAATAGGAGGTAAAATTTTGGTGTATAACAGAGTGGTTAACTCATTCACAACAAAGACATAAGAGTCGTTATCAATGGCGTTGGCACTCTTACTATGATCGGTCATTGGTGCATGATCATATTCAGGGTTTCGACAGGAGGGTCGAATTCAATTTCCTGAGGTTCAATGATGTCTTGGATCTTGTTCTTCGGGGCGTAATAGTTGTTGGTGTCATGTCTGGGGCTATTCAAGTGGTATGCACACCTTGCATTGGGATTGTACTTCGGAGAAGATGTGTTAACATGCTGAGGTGGATCTCTCAAAGTAATAAACTCTTCTTTCAACATATGTTGTAATGCTTGAGATAACGTGTTATACCCTAAAATTTACCCTCCTATTTCTCAAGATAATCCACATCTCCATACCCATCATATGATCAAGGGTTGACCAGATGAACCCACTTCTAAGCAATCAACCCACAACTAGGGTTTTGCTTCTCTCAAGACAAAATCAAGTTATAATACCTCAAGTGGTAATTGTACCTCCTCACATGTTTCAAGGGATCACCATGTCAAGTTACAAGCCTCATAGCTCAAGTTTGCTCAGTCAAGTGCTAAGATGGTTGAAAATCAATTGTATTGGACAAAAAGTCAACTATGGTCAACATACAGTCAAACTTCATAATTTTTGGTCAACATCAATATTTTGAAGTCATATCCATCATACGATCAAGGGTTGACCATGAATCATAAAAAAAAACTCATGATCAAAAGTCAAAGTTTCCAAGTTAGGGTTTTTTAACCAAAAGTCAACAGAACTTTGACCAGGCATAACTTTCACATACTTTATTATAAAATTTTCCACCAAATCTCATTTTGAAGGGAATTCAATTCTCTACAACTTCATGTCTCACAAGCTTTGGCTAAAAATGCTTCATTTGAGAGTTATGGATCAAAATATTATAGGTCCTTCTAAAAAGTCAACAAAAAGTTATCTTTTTCCAAAGAAGTGTACATGAACATGGAAACTTCAATGAAGATGAAACCAAAAGGAGTGTTCATAGGACATCTTGAGCTTCCTAAAAGGTCCAAGAACACTTAAAAATGTTGAAATTTGAGCAAAATACAATTTGTGCAAGTTTGACATTTTTAAGGAGGTGCATGAAGGGAAATACTTAGCAAATGCAGATATTTTCTAAATGGGCCTAAGTTTTTGTGATCCAAACTTGTTCCTAAGATTATCCATAACTCCTAAATCTACTTGCACGCCTCTTTTCCATTTATTTGATTTATCTTTGAATGAAAACATTAAAATTCAATTTAAATTAAATAAAATGCAAAAATTACAAGCAAGGTGTGTTGGGCTTATGTTTAAAGTATCTTGAGGACCAAGGAGCCCATGCTAGCTGGAAAATTCGTGCAAGAGCTGATTGCATGGATATTGGCCAATTTTTGAAATATTACATTTGATTTTTCAATCAAATATTTTCCAATGAATGCAATATATTTTTCATTTAAGTCTTGACTTAACCTCTGGCCCTATATATACATAGCACATTCAGACACAAGAAAGAAGAGTTTGCCAGCCAGAAAAACTAGAGTTCTTGTTCAAATTCTCAAGAGAAAGTTGCACCATCGAAACCCTAGTTCCATCCGTCCTCAAGCAATTCCAAGCACTCCATCATGCTCCTGAGGTAACATAGGGTAAGTATGGATCAAAGTCTATGACCAAAACATCCTGAATTGCATGCATCATGAAGCTCCGATTACATACTTTTTCTTAAATTTGTATTTCTATTTTTATGATGTTTTGATCTAAACTAACCATGCTAATCATTTCCTAAGGTTTATTAGAGCAGGTCTGGGCCATCCTTACAAGCTTTTCATGGCCAAATCGTGATTTTCCATAGTTAGGGCATAGAACAGTTAAGTTGCGTATTTACATTTCTGGCGTTTGAGAAAATGACACCACTGAACTCGCGAGGGGTCGATATAGGGGTAAAGCAACCTTGTACTTTGATTCTCTATATTTTGCGAGGTTTGGAATCGACCTCACGGAAGACAAAGTTGACCACTACGACGGTGGTTTGAATGTTTGATACTACCTATTTATGTTTTTGATAGATAACATGATCTTACTGTAAAATGATACTACGGTACATTATATGTTTTTTGAGATAACATGATCCTCTGTTAAAATGATCCTCTGACCTATTTATGTTTTTCGGCAGATAATATGATCCTCTGATGAACTTGATACTCTGGCATGTTTATGTTCAATTTCAGCAGATGTTATGATCCTCTAATAAACTTGATACTCTAGCATGTTTATATTCAATTTCAACAGATGCTATAATCCTCTGATAAACTTGATACTTTGACCTATTTATTGTTTTTAGCAGATGTTTTGACTCAGGTGTTAGAATGAAACGCTGCACCGTATTGAGCAGAAGATGAACCTAGAAGTTATGGGAAAGAACTTCTGGAACACAGCCTTTGACAGAAGCATACAAGTAATACTTCTGATAGAAGTAATTTCTGATGCAAGCGCAACATCGGACAGAAGTAACTTCTGATAAGCGCAACTACTGGGGCTCGATCCCTGCTGACTATTTTCTAACTTTTCTTATTTCTATAATTTTTTCTATTTTCCTTAATTTAACTTAATTTTCTTTTCAAAATTAATTAAAACCTTTTCAAAAATCACAAAAATAATTTCTTTTCTAGTAATTAGGGTTACTAACCTAAAACTTTTTAAACTTTTTTCCAAAACATTTTCACTAACATATTTCCTATTATCATGATTATTTTTATTTGCTATTGTGCATTTACAATTCTAGAAACAATGTATAGGTCGCACAGTTTTTATTCTGTAATAGTGTAGATTTACATTTCTGCCTTTACTTTCCGTACTCTATTATGTATCTGCCCCAAAGCCATGTAATAGCGTAGGATTTACATTTCCGCACTTTACATTTCTGAACTTTACTTTCTGCACATATTAATTGCTAGTTAATTAGGGTTTATATGCTAAAGACTAAAATCAACCCTAGATCACTTCTAATCTCAAGATAAATATATGAATACAACACATTCTTCACACTTGCACACCCCTTAGGGTATCCTCTCTTGTTGCCTTTACGAATAACATGGTCATGTCCCTCGAACATAGGGGTACCATTAGCAAAGATGCTTACGAATAATATCATCATAGTCTCTTCGATACAAAGATCATAGTCCCTCAATGACACTCGTTGTTGCCTACGAATACATGATTTAGTCCCTCAATTGTTGCCTACGAAAAGTGATGGTCGTCCTTACGAATTGCTAAAGGTATCCTTATAAGTTGCCTTCTATGACCATACGATGACCCTTCGATTGTCCCTTCACATCCAAACGAATAAAGTTACCTGCCAACTAATGGTATGGATAGTCTTATTCTAAAGGAGAAGGAAAAATAACATGGAAACGACCATTCTGAGTAGGTAATAAGACGTTATTGCTTGCTCCAATCAAAACACTTTTTCAAACCTCACACTTTTCAAAACTTTTCAAAACACTTTGTATACATTCCAGCGTGAATCATTACAAAGTTAAACATCTTTCAAAACCAACATTTCTGAACACTTCATATACATTCCAACGAGAATCATTACGAAGTCAAACTAAAATGCCTTTTCAAATACATTTTCAAACTACACAAACACAAAAAGAAAATTTTCAAAGTGAGCTAAGCAACTAAGAGCCCGTAGATAACTACGGATAGAAAGGGTGATAATACCTTCCCTTTTCATAACTGCCTCCCGTACTCATAATCTAACGAAGGTCTTTTCCTGTTCTTTTCACCTTCCCTTTATTGGATAAAAGAAAAGTCGGTGGCGACACTTGCTATCCATAACATTTGCGATAAAAAGAAAAAAAAAACAAGTCAGTTCTCCCACCGTGTTACATAACGACATGTTGATCTTCGTAAATTGTCTCATTGGCGCATTTTGTCTTTGTGCGTTGTCTTGTTGAGGTTGCATTGATGCGGGATTAGAGATCAGGACTGCCCCCACAAATATGTGGCGATCATTTTTATCACGGCTCTTCTGGATATACACAGCATTAGCTTCTTTCTTCCCACCAAAAGACCTCTTCGTAGCACTTGAAAATGTCTCAGCGTGAATCTTTCCACTCTTGATTCCAGCTTCAATATATTTGCCTGTCATTATCAGCTCGGTGAATCCGGTTGATGAGTTTCCAATTATATGATTAAAGAATGGGGATGTCAGTGTTCCCATGAACATGTCAATCATTTCCCTATTAGACAAGGGTAGCTGGACTCTGCCTTCTAGATATTTCCATTTCTGAGCATACTCTTTGAACTTTTCATCACGACCCATAGACATATTCTATAGTTGCATGCCAGTTGGTGTCGATTCAGCGTTATACTGGTACTGCTTGTAGAAAGCATCTCCTAAATCGTTCCAAGTATAAATGTGCATATTTTCTAAATGATAATACCACTCTAACTGTGCTCCAGACAGACTCTCTTGAAAGAAATGCATCCACAACTTCCTATCAACATTGTGCAGTTGAATCTTCTGAACGTAAGACTTCAGATGAAGTTTCGGACAAGAAATAAGGTCATACTTAGAAAAAGTAGGAACTTTGAATTTGAGGGGAATGACCACTCCAGGGACCAGGCTTAAATCATCAAAGTTCAATCCTGATATTTTTCAGATTTTCCACAGCATTCAGATGGTGTTCAAGTTTCTTATACTTCTCGTTGTCAGGAGGATACTACTCGCTATATAGTCTTCTTCCTCTTCTTATTGAGACCCGTGATGGATTCCTTCATTGGCCTTGACACTTCCTTTAGTTTTGTCGCTCTTCTCTGAGAGCTCAAACTGTCTGACTTACCTTGACTGGACCTCTGAACCTTTTCCCTATGTTGAGAATACTAGTGATTTTCTTCTTTTTCTTCTTGATGATGAGCTCTTTCAGATCTTTCTGTCCTTGGGCCAAATTGGTGAACATCTATTGGAACCGAGCGTTCTGAGCTTGGAGATCTTTGACAGTTTGTTCGAGAGCCATTTCTGCTGAAATAAACAGCGAGAGAATGAGAAAACTGGTCTTCAGAGTACCTGTTATGAAATGATATGCTATAATGTGCAATGTTATGAAATGCAATATTTTCAAGGACGTTATGAATTTAAATTAGTGAATACAAATAAAAGTTCAAAAAGTAAGGCCCCTAAGGCCTTAAGCCTCCCCAAGGACGCTTTCTCTTTGTGTTGACATAGGTGTTAATGCTATGTTCCTCGTGAAGTAGCTTTGTCAACTCCAGCACTCTTTTCTCGCTTGCATAACATTGAACTTCGAACGTATCCCTTTCTTCTTTAAGTTGAATCCAAGATATCTTCAATTCTTTGAAATCGGTAGGCATATCTGGATGAAGAGTGGTGTAAGACTCATAGCCTTCGACAACAGGTTCCATAATTACTAGTAAAATAGCGGCATATCTCATCATGAGAAATTGAGCACGAGCTCACACCCATTTGAGGTAAGGTTCCCAAGGAATGAAATTTTTATGCCCCAAGGTCTTGGTATCAGTTTTCTTCACCATGCCCCAAGCGTGCACAAATCTTTGACAGTAACTTTGGAGCATAACCAAACTGACGTAGCGCTAAGCAAGGGTTGTAAGTGATACCTCCCCTTATGCCAAGGAGTTTCACATTAGGGAATTCCCCACAACTATCAATGAAAGTGAAGTCTATTTAAGAGTATAGACACCAACAAATATTTGAATGAGAGAGTGACATCAACCTTTGAGACCATTTCAGACCTTGTTAATTCTTCATCACTGATCGAGGAAAGAGAGAAATAAACCACTTGGATAATAATGGTATGCAACACATGAGAGTCCCTTATCTTTTCATAGTACGAGTGTGAAGAGAGTGTAGAATGTCTCTGAGCAAAGTAGGCACAGGATTATGAGTGAGGAATATCTTGATGGCGTTTACGTCTATGAATTGATATGGATAAAGCAATTGCACCAAACCATAGATTAGTAAATCTATAATATCTCCGAAAGATTGGAAATTCGTAGCCTTTAAGAATTCTCAAGCCTTCTTTATCAGAAACTTAGCAAGCAAACCCTTAACTCCACTTCTCGTTTCCCAATTAGCTTCAATGTCTGAGAGATTTAGGTGTAAAGCTGCTGCAATGTCTTCAAACCTCGAGACTTTTTCTAGACCGGTGAAAGGTATCTAATCAAAGATGTGTATGCTAAGTGTCTTAGAGAATTCTTCCATTGTAGGTACCAACTGATAGTCTAGAAAGGTAAAGTAATGATGTTTCCGATCAAAGAATTGGAATACAATTGATCTGAACTGTTGATCAGAACTGGAGACGGTCGGGCTGTTGATAATCTTTCGAGCAAGTTGGTGAGAAGAAGGGGTGGTGTACCTGCAAGGCACTCTATGGCTAAAGTAAGCAAATGTTCGAATGAGAAGATAGAAAGTATTTAGGGTTTAGAGTATAAGAAAGTGATACCTTGCCCTCAAAGATATGAGGGTTTATATAATAAATGTTGATAGATCCTCATTGTTTGCTATATTTGGGCCGAGATATGCGGGTCTGCAAATATAGTCATTCGGGCTGACTGGGTTAATACGGGCGAAGGGGCTCGTAACTAGCCGTTATGTCGGGCAGAAGGGACATAACGAATTCGGGCGATCGAGCGAAGCCCCAAGTCGTTTCTTCTAGGTACATAAGTGACGACTTAAAGTCAGCATGTTCACTTAAAGAGGAAAGTGCGTTGATGGCGTTTGTCATCTGTGATAAATATGTTTCGTGGTTTTTACGAGGATATGCTCGCACGTGATTTGTTCGTTTGTTTTCTCATAGTTTTGAGTTGTTTTACAAGCTTGTGTTTTGCTAAGTGTTTCGGGGGATTTGCTCGTTTGATATATGTCTTCACTACTGTGGGGAGACTAGTCGAAGGGGCCAGTCCGGAACTCACATCTTGATTAAAGACCTGAGATCGGTGGCGTGAACGTCCCATCGCGAGTTAGGTGTTCTGTCGGGCAAGGTACATGGACAATGAGGTTCGTTTGAGTTCCCTATGTCGAGGTGAGGATCTAGCTCGTCATATATGGGGAGCGAGGATCCCTTAATGCTGTGTTTGCGGCGCATCGCTGGTACTGGGGTGAGAGCTTGGTGTCGAGCTCTTAATGCTCGGATGGTGTTTCGAGCAAGTCGACTGTTCGTACCTTAAGTTTTTCGGCGTTTTATGATCGAGCAAGTTCTTCCCTTTGTAGGTTTTTGAGATAGAATGTCCCCTTTTCGTTTTTACTCGGATGCGGGAAACACATGTTTGTTAGGCTGGTGTATTTGCGGGGAACGGGAGTTCTGCCGGGCAGTTGTGTTCACGGGGAACATTTATCTGTCGGGCAGTTGCGTCTGTGGGGGACAATTTGTTTATGTCAGACCCAGTTGTACGTGGGTTAATCATCTGTATATTTAAAATTATTGGCCTTAATTACGAAAATGATGGCGCTATGATGAGTGTTTATTAAAATTTCTCTTTCTAAATATATTGTATTCTATTTAAGAGTACATGTTGATCTACCAGTAATAATAAAAACAATGATCTCTGTTATTTCATGTCCGTCCATCGGGGAGGTTGGAGAGGTCATTCATGTTGCAATGTCCAGCGTAGTTGGCTGACTCCTTCTCCTTGTATTGGATGTATGCCTAGGCTTTGAGGAAGAGGGCATACAATGTTTCTAGTGTTTCAATGCCTATTGCTTTGGAAAAATCGCTGCGGGGGGCGTAATCCTCGTTCGAGTAAGTACTTCTTCATCTCATCGATAGTGGGGACCTGGACAGCTTCTTTGTTGAACCTCTCGATGTATGCCCGAAGAGACTCTTTTTCTCCTTGTATGATCGCTTCTAGTGAGGCCTCTATCTTCAGATGACGGTGAGAGGCAGTGAAGTGTCTTGAGAACATCTTCCCGAACTACTTCCATGAGGTGATGGACTCGTTGGGGAGGCTTTTCTACCAGGACATTGCCCTTTTCCTCAGGGTTGTTGGAAAAAGTCTGCATTTGATGACGCCCCTAATGGCTCGATAGTCGAGCAAGGCGTTAATGCTTTCGATGTGCTCGTCGCGATCTGTTGTGCCATCATACTACCCAAGCTTCAGGGGTTTCTCCAGTCCGGAGGGGATGGGAATATCCATGATCGCCCGACAAAGAAGACCAAGATGCTTATCTTCATCACTTCGAACTAGAGAGAGGGAGAGAGAATGGTTATACTTGATGCGTCGGGACAGAGAAAGGTTTTGGTCGCGAGGACGACGTGGCTCGCTCTTGGTTTTCTTGTGAGAAGGAGAAACCCTATTCTTCTGAGGAGGAGTATGCTCCCTCTTCTTCGAAAAAGATCGACTGAGATTCTCCAAGGGTTGATTCCGACTAGGTCTTCATGGCGATGGGCTACGGGAACCGAGCATTCTTGGTCTCTGAGGTAGAGATTGGGGGTGGTTCTTTTCGAGGGCCTCTATGCGTTGATCCTACCAGAGGATAAGATCGTTGGAGCGATTGAGGGAAGACAAGATTGCTGCCAAGGCTGGATCGTTGGTGGTCGGTAATGGTACCGAAGAAGGAAAGAGGACGATGCCGTCTGCCTGGTTCTTGGATTTTTGATTATCCAAGGGAGAATCTTGGTCGCCAACTTCGTCAGACTCAGGGGAGGCGGTCGTGTCATCCCTGCTATGGACGAAATCCACGAGAAGAGGAAAGGAGTCACCCTTGTCTGTCTTGTGGATAGGCGATGGGACAGACTATCTCAAAGAGAATAGACTGTTGCTTCCAGCCATCTTCTTGGAGGTATTGAAGTATCTTTGGTCTTCTGGATTCTTGATGAGGAAAGAAGACGGGGAAGATAGGTTCCCACAGATGGCGCCACTGATCAGAACTATTGATTAGAATTGGAGACGGTCGGGCTGTTGATGATCTTCTGAGCAAGTTGGTGAGGAGAAAAGGGTGGTGTACCTGCAAGGCACTCCGATGCTAAAGTAATCAAATGTTCAAATGAGAAGATAGAAAGTATTTAGGGTTTAGAGTATAAGAAAGTGATACCTTGACCTCAAAGATATGAGGGTTTATATAATAGATGTTGATAGATCCTCATTGGTTGCTATATTTGGGTCGAGATATGCGGGTCCGCAAATATAGCGGTTCGGGCTGACCGGTTCAATCCGGGCGAAGGGGCTCGTAACTAGCCGTTATGTTGGGCAGAAGGGACATAACAAGCATAGCTCTGGATACTATAAGCATGGATTCTACCCGATTGGTGTCGGGAAAGAGACTTCGCGTGGTGAGCAATCTCGTCGTTCGTTGCGCCCAGCAAGCCTGAGGACCTCGATCGAAGGCTCGAGTCTTGAGGAGATGAGGCTTCCCGACGAGCATTCGGGCAGTCCAGAACAACAACACTCATCATATTTTCTTCAAATCGAAGGTAACCAAGTTGATTATATAACCATGCCTTTTGATGAACTGAGAGTGGTCGGGAACTTTTGAGACTAACTCTTTGAGTTGAGAAGTTATACCCATAAAGTTGATTCGGATTATTTTCCTGGAAGCTGTAACCCTACAACAAAGAACAAAGATAAATCCCTAGGTCCTTGAAATGGTTAGAAGTGTTATGATGATATGATGTTATGATGTCATGTTTAGATAAGTATCAAGCACAAGCACAAGCAATTCACACAACAGCCCTAGGTTTAAGGCTTGCATGAGGTATAAGTGTCTAGCCTACCGGAGTTTAAGTTAGTTCAACCTGTCCTACAATAGTAACCGGGTTCTAGGAATCTCATATCACAGATCTTTATCGCAGAATTTATTTCAGTACGGCTACCAAATGGTCGACTGAAACATCCCAAAAGTTGAATCTCAACGAGCGTAGGATTGAGTATCAACCAACCTTAGTCTGCACCGAAGTCGGCTATCTCACTACCTTCTAATGACCAAGATGGGTCAATTAGGGTTCTAAAATTTTAGTTAGTGCTTGATGACACCACGCAGATGCCAAATATTTCCTCAACTTAACATGAGGAACATCAAGATATCCAAAGTGTCACACTAACCGTAGCCATCATTTTAACCGTTTTGGTCTACGCCGGACAGTCGCAATGATCTATTGCTACTTACCTAAGAAAATATGGATCCGGGTGTACGACCCCCCACAAGTATAATACCCAATCAACCCTTAAAAGTAAATCATACAAAGAAAATTTGCCAGTTATGTAACCCTAAGGTAACCCCTCTTTAGGTAGTCTCCCCAGCAGAGTCGTCAGTTCTGTAACACAATGGGATATTTGACTTGTTTGTTTTGCGTTTTATTGCAAATGTTGCGGATAGCAAGATTCGCCATCGACTTTTCTTTTATCCCATAAAGGAAAGGTGAAAATAAATAACAGAAAAGACCTTTTATTGATTATGAGTATGGGAGGTAATTATGAAAACGGAAGGTATTAGCACCCTTTCCATCCATAGTTATCTACGGGCTCTTAATTGCTTAGCTCACCTTTTGAAAACTTGTTTTGTGTGTGTGTTTGATTTGTTTGAAAAATATTTTGCTTTGACTTTGTAATGACTCTTGTATCAGTCCTCAAGAATATATACGAAGTGTTTGAAAAATATTTGTTTGGAAAATGTAACTTTGTAATGATTCTCATATGAATGTATACAAAGTGTTTGTTTGAAAGTATTTTTGTAAAGAGTGTGAGGTGTGAAAATTATTTTGATTTGATTTAAGCAAGCAATTTAGAGTCTTATTACCTACTTAGAAAGGTCGTTCTTGTTACTTTCCTTCTCCTTTAGGATAACATTATCCATACTATTAGTTGGTAGGTAACCTTATTCGTTGGATGTGAAGGGTCATCGTATGGTCATTAAAGGCAACATAGTAAGGATACCTTAGCAATTTGAAGGGACAATCATCACTTATTCGTAGGCAACCACTGAGGGACAAGATCATATATTCGTAGGCAACATCGAGGGTCATCGAGGAACTATGATCTTTGTGATGATTTTTGAATCGAGGGACTTTGCTAATGGAACCCCTACGTTCGAGGGACATGACCATTGTTTATTCGTAAGGCAACAAGAGAGGATACCCTAGGAGGTGCAAGTGTGAAAAGTGTGTTCAATTAGGATATTTTTTCTTGGAGATTAGGTTATTCTAAGATTAATTGATTAACCTTGTCATACAATCCTATTAGCCATACATCTAAGCAGTTTATATGCAATTATATAGTGCAGCAAGTAAATACAGAAAAGTAAACTCTACGCTATTACAAGGCTTTGGGGCAGATACATAATAAGAGGTGCGAAAAGTAAAGGCGAAAAGTAAATCCTAATTAAGCTATTACATCTTTTGAGCAGATACATAATGATAAAAATATACGAGAAATTAACCCTAGCTATTACAACTTGGAAGCAGATATATAATTGGAAAAAAGTATCAAGAGAAGGATTAAATCGAGATAAGAAAAAATAATGTTAGGAAAAAGATTTTTGTGTTAGTAGAAAAAAGTTTAAGATTAATAAATAAAAAAACCTAATTACTAGAAAGAAAAATATTTTTGTATTTTTGTGAATTGATTTTATTTAAGAAAATACATTAAAGATTAAATTTATGGTTAGTTAAATATTTAATTAAAATAAAAGGAAAAAAAAGTTTTGGTGTCAAAAATTAAATTAGGATTTTTTATGACCAAAACCTAAAAAGAAAATATTTTTATGATTTTTTGTTGTATTTAAAAAAAATTGAAAGAAAATAAAATTAGAAAAAATAAAATTAAGAAAATAAGGGTTAGTGTGAAAAATGGAAAAAATAAGGTGGGGCGTTGGGATTCGAACTCGGGTCCCCAGGTGAGAGTTTCCTACTTGCCATCTGTTGAGTATCTTAACTGTCATTGGAATGAAACAATAATACTATATATGCAAATTATTTTCTAAAACCATTTGAATCAAAAGCAGCGGGGGTCATTGTCCCGTTTTGAATTCAAACCTTACTCTGACAACTTTAAATCGCTAAAGCCTATAAAGGCTTCTTCATCACTATATCACTGCAAAAATCAAAAATCCAGAATATGTAATATAAATTCATTGTAAAACCATGGATCGATTGGAAAACTCATTCTGAGCACAATGGTACCACTCGTTTGGTCCAATTTTGTCTATTTTGGAAAACCCTAATTTGAAGCTTGGAACCCTAACAATGGCAACTCACAATTCATGCACTTAAACTCAGATTTAAACGATCCAGATAGCTTACAAATATCATCACAAACACAAATATGCAATCAAATTATGTTAAACATGCATGAATCGTTAAAATTGATTTTGAAAAATATAGAGCAAACTCTGATTCTGTCTGATCAATTTGGCTTGCTTCAGGCTTGTGTGATGATTGGAAAATGTTCCTGGGACCTCTGTGATGCTCGATTGATCCTCAAAACCCCTTTAATTGGACTGCAAGTGGAATCCAAAGTTGCTTTTTTCTCAAGTTTTTTGGAGTTTGGTTTGGGTTCTTGAGGCTAGGGTTTCGTTCTCTTGGCATCTAACATCCTTGTATATATATAGGAGATGGATTTAGGTCAACAGATCTGATCAAAAATCAAGCTTTGAATACAAGAATATTTGATTGAAAATCAACACCAAATCTTGTTCTTTTTGGATTCAATCATGCCAATCTCTTTCCAATCAAATATATTTCGAAATGTCAAGCTTGTATTGAGTTGCTTGGACCTCAAGAAGCTTAGATTTACAGCCTTGCACTCATTAACTTAATTTTTGTATTTTATTTTAACTAAAATTGAATTAAAATGAATTAATCCAAAAAAATAAAATAAATTAGAGCGTGGCGTGTGAATGGGCTTTAGAAACTCTTGACAACATTAGAAACAAGTTTGAACCAAAGAAATATAGGCCCATTTGGAAAATTTTCAAGTTTGATCAATATTTTGTTTATGCATTTCCAATTTTGCTCAAGCCATAACTTGCTTAATTTTTGTAATTTGGAAGTGTTATTGGACTTTTTAGAAAGCTTAATATGTCCTCTAAGAGCTCCTTTTGATTTCACCTTCATTGAAGATTCCATGCTCATGTACACTTCTTCGGAAAAAGATGACTTTTTGTTGACTTTTAGAAGGACCTATAATGTCTTGATCCATAACTCTCCAATGAAGCATTTTTGGGCAAAGCTTATGAGAGACAAAGTTGTAGAGAATTGAATTACCTTTAAAATGAGATTTGGTGGAAACTTTATGATGAAGTATGTGAAAGTTAGGCTTGGTCAAAGTTTTGTTGACTTTCCCTTAAGAAACCCTAATTTAGAAACTTTTGACTTTTGACCATTCTTTGAATTTTCTTGATGAACCATGATCAACCCTTGATCAAATGATGAATGTGACTTCAAAATATTGATGTTGACAAAAAATGATGAAGTTTGACTATATGTTGACCACAATTGAATTTTTGTCCAATACAACTGATTTTCAACCATCTGAGCAATTGACTTAGAAAACTTAGGCTTTGAGGCTTAAAACTTGGCATGGTAGTACTTTGAGACATATGAGGAGGAATGATTCTCACTTGAGGAAATAGAAGTCAATTTTGACTTGAGAGAAACAAAATCCTAGTTGTGGGTTGATTGCTTAGGAGAGGGTTTGTCTGATCAACCCTTGAGAAATTCTTGAGTATGGAGATGTGTATTGACTTCAAAAATAGGAGGGAAAATTTTGGGGTATTTCGAATAAAGAGTAATTGGAATATCAAAACAATATTTCGAGTAAGCATAGAAAAGGAGGTTAATATCAATGATGAATATTGGTGAGAAATATAGAACCTTTGTTCTAAAAGGAGTTTTCAATTTCCAGTAACAGATGATGGATTTCGATTTGAGATTTTAGTGTTTAAAATATAAAGAAGCTCCTTTGGACGAATGTGCCAGTATTGGAAACGGTCCAAGCAGAAGATTAATTCGAATTGAAGAAAACTGGCACAAAATTCGAATTTCAAATAACACAGGATTCGAATTTCAAATAAGGGCGCCACTCTTAGAAGACCCGTGGGAGTCAGTAAACGAAGGAAGCCTGCATGCTTCGAACGTGGTGTGATTTTAGAGTTGGACCGTTAGGGTCAAGACACTATAAATAGGTGTTTTTATGTTAGATTTGGTGTGTTCGCTTATGTACTAAAAATCTCAAACACTTAAATTACCGTAACTGAAGAGAAACGAGTTAAGAAGACAAAATGTACGTACTGAACATCATGATCCCTTATAATTTAAATACAAGTCTTTTTATATTTCTCTCACTTTTACTGCACTTTCACTCTTAGAATCCTTCGATTTCCTTTCATGTTCCTATTTTTACTTGTCGTTAAACACCTTTATTTCCTCAGAAACTCCACTTTTATCTTACCCTTTTATTCGAACACTTTACATTTTCAGAAACTCTTATACTTTCAGAAGCTCTTTATCTTTACATTGAATCTAAGTTTAATTTGAAGCCCATTTCCTTTATACGTTTA
Organism: Vicia sativa; assembly: GCA_021764765.1. Taxonomy (NCBI): domain Eukaryota; kingdom Viridiplantae; phylum Streptophyta; class Magnoliopsida; order Fabales; family Fabaceae; genus Vicia; species Vicia sativa. The sequence continues at coordinate 135,071,431 of CM038794.1, forward strand.
GTCAGTATCTTTTATACATTTAGTCAGTATATTTATAAAAGACAATCCTAGAGAAATCTCTTAAGAATATCACATTATACATTCACACATGATATAAAATTTATGAAAATAATGGGTTTGAACATGGAAATCAATTATGACACATGTGTCCTAGTATCAATCTAGTCGATCCTGCAAGTAACCAATAATAATCAGTAAATTGGAAGACTAGCAGTTGTTTACTAGAAATCACCGTCAACAAATTGGCATGCCCAGTGGGACAGTGTCATAATAGAAACTTTTTATCAAGACTGTTTGAAAATTGTAGATTTTCTGAGTTTCGAGTGCGTCGTTTTGTTATATGAACGTTCGAAGTGGCAAAATAAAAAACAATAATCCACATATACCCAGAAGACAACGTACCAAAACAATGGTTAACACGACTAACCAAGATAGGGGATAAAATCCTCCACAGGGGGCTACAACAATCGTTTCAAGTTCGATTGATGCCTCCAATACCATCCCTGTTGGTAGTTCGATTACGGTCCCAATAAGTACATTAGAAATACCATCTAACGTGTCATCAATGTAAACTGTGCCACACGTAGGGAATCAACTGTATTCGACCCCCACTAGGCCTCTAGGTTTCGAACCTTTGAGGCCCAGAAATCCTCCATATGGAATGCCAACTTCGTTTATGGCAGGGTTACATAATGCATCCACTTTGTCCCCAGTCCAACGATCTGGTTCAGGAATGAACCATTTGGGCACGAATTCTCAGAATCTAGGAAACTTTGCCCAGTTGCCTACCCTTACAACTAATAGTCAGGCAGCACTTAGGCAACAGATGGATGATAGCAATCATGATATGGTAGGAATCCTAGCCCGCGAAATGAATGCTATTTTTGGTCCCCTTATCCAGAATATAAATAGAACAAACCAAGAAAATTCAGCCTAGATGGCAAGAATAACAGATTTTTTTGGTGCCCCTGATGCGCCTGCAAGACGTAGGCAGAACCTAGTGGTAATCCGAAATGAAGAACCCACAATTGAACAAATTCGACCCACTATACAAGTGGTCGAAGAGAGAAACATAGGGACAAGATTAAGAAACCAGGAAGTTTAGGATGAACAACCTAGACCTATAATGGTGGTAAATAGAGACCAGAATGCAGACGAAATTGTCCACAAGATTAGAAATGACAATTTAGTGGCAGAAAATAACCTAACCACCATTCGAAAGAATAATGGCCCAGAATGGCCTAAATTCAGGATTTAGAAGGCCAAATTACACATCTCCTATTGTAGACTACGTTCTGCAGACAGAATTACCCAGGGGCTTTAAATTCCCTAAATTCACGAAATTTGCTGGAGACACGAGTGAATCAACAGTGGAGCACATAGCGAGATATTTAACCGAAGCAGGAGATATAGCGAATAATGAAAATCTTAGGATAAAATATTTCCCAAGTTCTCTAACGAAGAACGCTTTTACTTGGTTCACCACCCTACCCCCTGGATCTGTGGACACATGGCCTTATTTAGAAAGGCTTTTTCATGAACAATTTTACATGGGTCAATCTAAAATTAGTCTGAAAGAATTAGAAAGCATTAAGAGAAAATTCACGGAACCAATAGATGATTATTTGAATAGGTTTCGGTTGTTAAAATCTAGATGTTTCACAGTAGTTCCTGAACACGAATTGGTCGAAATGGCTATTGGGGGCCTAGATTATTCCATTCGAAAGAAACTGGATAAACAATATCTTAGAGATATGGCCCAACTAACAGATAGAGTTCGACAGGTCGAAAGATTAAAAGCTGAAAAGGCTAGGGCTAGTAAAAATCATAAGAAAGAAAGAATAGCCTACATAGAGGCTGAATGGGAGGATATAGATGATTCTCAAGACCCCTATGATTTCGATCAATTCGAAATAGATCTTGCAGAATTGAAAGAAGCACCCCCTTATGCTTGTAAAGTTCTGCTTCCTTCTAATGGAAAGGACCATGTCGAAAGTGAGAGATTCCCTAAGAAAATATATACTTTCGATATAACTAAATGTGATGAAATCTTTGATCTGCTTGTTAAAGATGGCTAGTTAATAGTTCCTCCTAACCTTAAGATTCCTCCATTGGAACAAAGGAAGAAGAGGGCCTTTTGTAAATATCACAACTTTTTAGGCCATAAAACCTCACAATGTTTTCTTTTCAGGGATCTGATACAAAATGCAATCAAAGATGGCAGGCTGAAGTTCTCAGATAAGGGGAAGAATCCAATGAAAGTTGATACGGATCCGTTACTAATGGCGGAGACCAACTATGTTGAACCCCTGGACATCAATATAGTGGAAGTTGCTGAGAGAAAGGTTCAATCGAAAGTGGAATTCGAAGAGGATGGGGACTTCGTCTTGGTTAAAAGCAAAAGAGAGGTTACTGATGGCCTCCCAAAAGTGCTCAAAGCGAAGTTACTAAAGGAAGCAATACAGGCTGCTGATGGCCAACGTGCTGCTGACAAAAGTTTTATTGAGGCTACTGAGGGTCTCAGGATGAAGTTCGAAGAAGTCAACATTTCTGATGGTCAAATGCTGGGAGTGAAAATGGTGGATTTCGAATAGCCCCACGCTGAAATGGAAGAAGTGGACCGTTGCTTGGAGAAAGAAAGAGAACAAAGAAGGGAAAACCTACCTAGAAAGGACGCGAGCCTGCGCGAATACCTTTTCCACTGTCACAAGAAGAACCAGGATAAGTTGTTGTGCCCAAGGTGCAGCATCATCTGCAACCCCAGAATTGCTGTTGAGTTCGAAAGGGCCCAGCGTGAGACAGGGGTCAATTGGAGGCAAGACAACCAACTGTACAGAGTTTATCCCAAGGTTGATGAGAGTATGCTCGAATTCTTGGTTCGTTGCCACAAGATTGGAACAGATTGTCTGATCTGTCCCAGATGTGCAGTAGTATATGATAGAGAATTGGCTGAAGCATTCGAGAGAATTCCATTTGCATCAGGTTGGGGGCACCAAGGTGGGATGCCTTCGAACCTTGCTAACACTGGAAGAACCATGCCAAGGAGGCCAGACAGCCCTTATCCCAGGGGAGCAAAGAGAGTATCTTTCAAACTACCTACAGAAATCCCCACTGACAGATGGTTGTAGGTGAAAGCTGATAACGGCAAAGGTAAATGGCGAAGCTATGACCAAGGAGGAAGGACTGCGATGGCCTACAGGAAAAAAATTCAATTCAAACAGGAGGGAGGAAATAATATTGGAGAATTACAAAGGCAAAAACCCAATGTCTCGCTCTCAATGGCGCAGACACCAGCGAAACAAGAAAGCTGAAAGGGATTCGAAGCCTATAGAGATTGAAGAGTCTAGTACTAACAACCCAACATCAGTGACCCAGCCTGGGGGAAAACCCCCAGTGTCTAGAAAACTATTTTCACCAAAGAAGGACACTGAAGAAAATAAGACACAGAAGGAGGCTGCAAACGAAGAGGACTTGATGACTGATGACTTCGAATCGGAGGGGGAATCCTTCTTTAATGAAAATTGTAACATAGTTTCGGTGCTGCCTTGTGAGTACAATTAGGATACAAAAGTTTATGTTGGGGAAGAGACCGATGAGGACGAAATGGCCAGACACAGGCTAGTGTGTTATTATGTGATGAACAATGGAGCGGTCGAAGAGCAAAATGCGTTCTTCGAAAAGCCAGAAGAAGGAATGAAAAATCACCTGAATTTCATTAGGGATAAGGTAGAACAACATGGGGTGAACAAAGTTCTAGTTGATGGTGGAGTTGCTGTTAATTTAATGCCTCGAATCATGTTAAAAAGGATAGGTATGCAAGATTCAGAAGTTCGACCTCACAACATGGTGCTTTCGAATTATGAGGGTAAGGTTGCTAAGACTTTGGGAGTAATACAAGTCAATTTGACAGTTGGTTCTCTTACACGACCCATAATGTTCATGGTCATAGCTGCGAAGGTAAACTACAATTTATTGCTTGGCAGGGAATGGATACATGGAATTGGAGCAGTGCCTTCTTCGATGCATCAAATATTGGTGTTGTGGAGAGATGATGGAATCGTCGAAAACATAGAAGCAGACCAAAGTTATTATATGACAGAGATCAATAATATGGATAAAAGGAACTTCGATCGAAACATGGCTAACATAGGGCCATGCCACCCACCTGAGGAATATTTCGAGCCAAATGAGAACGCTTATTATTCTTTGACCCTTCGTCCCAATGGATTCCAATGGGATAGAGAACTCATGTGGGATGGGCAAGAGATTGAAGATAATGCAGAAACTTCGACGATACGGCCAACTGGCTGGGGAAGCGAAGGTTGTTATGACTTAACCAAGTTACTATCAAAAGATTTCGGCCTATCTGGCTGAGAACAAACGAAAGACGGCTCTCGAAGCCGAAATGCAAAACATGGCTGTCGAAGCTATAGATAAAACAGAAAAAACAAAAAAGAAATAGCAAGTCCTAAGGGAAACTACTCACCCCCACCCCATGATGGACAAACTTCCGTACTAATGGATCAACGGCTAGACGCCATCTATGACCAAGAGCCCTTGGGGTTCGAAAAAGATCCAGAGTCAACAAATGCTAAGATTATGGCACAAGACCCATTAGAGGAGGTTGATATTCGGGATGAGTCGAAAAAATTCGTTACGATGCGAAACTTCGTCCATTTAAAAGCAAGGTAATCGAAGTGCTCAAACAAAGCAGATTGCTTCACGGGACTACGACAAAATGCTGGTTTAAAGAGGCGGTGGAACCAATCAAGGATGGAAAGAAGCCCATCAAGCAAATGCCTAGACAGTTAGCAATCCTCTCAATAAAAGCGAGGTAAACGACTTCGATGCAAGTTTATCGGGACCAAGGCGCCGAATGGCTTTAATATTGTACCGATATTAAGAAAAATGGTTCTTACGAATTTGCATAGATTTTAGGGATCTAAATAACCCCAGATGAATATTCCATGCCTATAGCGAGATGTTGATTGATTACATTGGTTTCAAAACACAGTATGTTAGATGGATATGGGTATAATCAGATCTTCATTGCTGAAGATGATATTCCCAAAACTGCGTTTAGATGTCCAGGCACCTTAGGCACTTATGAATGGGTAGTAATGCCCTTTGGACTGAAAAATGTTGGAGCAACATATCAGAGGGCAATGAACACTATTTTTCATGATTTCATTGAGTCATTCATGCAGATTTATATAGATGACATAGTAGTTAAATCGGTTTCTGATGAGGATCATTTAAACCACCTTGGCCAATCATTCGAAAGAATGAGAAAACATGGCTTGAAAATGAATCCTCTCAAATGTGCTTTCTTTGTGCAGGCTGGGGATTTCCTAGGCTTTGTGGTCCACAAGAAGGGGATCGAAATTAACTTGAACAAAACGAATGCCATTATGGAGACGAAGCCTCCATCCACAAAGAAAGAATTGCAATCTCTATTGGGTAAAATCAACTTTTTAAGAAGATTCATATCCAATCTGAGTGGGCGAACTCAGGCTTTCTCTCCACTCCTCCGTATCAATCAAGGGAATTTCTAATGGATGGCACAGCATCAGGAGGATTTCGAGAAAATCAAGGCCTATTTGATGCATCCTCCTATACTGGCACCACCTTCTAAAGATAAGCCAATGAGACTATATATCTCTGCCTCTAATGTAACTATAGGTAGTATGTTGGCCCAGGAAAACGATGATGGCGTCGAAAGAGCCATCTACTATATTAGTAGGGTCCTAAATAAAGTAGAGATTAGATATAATAATATAGAAAAACTATGTCTCTGTCTGTATTTCTCTTGTACAAAACTCAAATATTATATTAAACCAGTTGATGTTTACGTTTCGTCTCACTTTGATGTTATTAAACATATGCTGTCGAAACCAATCATGCACAGCAGGATTGGTAAATGGGCTTTAGCGCTCACTGAGTATAATTTGGCCTTCAAGCCTTTAAAGGCTATGAAAGGACAAGTTGTTTCAGATTTCATAGTAGATCACTCTGTGAGTGAAGCCTTCGCGTTAGATTATGTTGACATCCAGCCATGGAAATTATCCTTCGATGGCTCAACACATAAAAACGGAAGTGGGGTTGGAGTACTTATCATTTCTCCTGAAGGAATTCCAACAAAATTCAAGTACAAGTTGGAAGGTCCTCCCTGTTCGAACAATGAAGCTGAGTATGAAGCGTTAATTGCTGGACTTGAAGCTTTGTTGGAATTGGGGGCAACCAGAGTCGAAATTAGAGGAGACTCAGAGTTGGTCATTAAACAAATAACCAAAGAATACAAATGTATCAAAGAAAATTTGGTCATGTATTTTGTTATTGCTAACAGCTTACAGCTTACTCAAGAAATTTGAATATGTGGATATAAAACATATTCCCAGAATTGATAATCAGGAAGCAAATGACTTGGCTTAAATAGCCTCAGGATATAAGACATCCAAAGAAAAACTCCAATACCTCATAGAGACAAGAGGTAGAATAATGGCTACTAAATTATCACCATTAGACTTAGATAATTCGAAACTTGGCTATGCCAGTCAGAAAGAATTCAAAGTGTTAAGTATAGATACTTTGGCAGATACAGATTGGCGAAGTCCCATAATAAATTACTTGAAAGAACCTTCAGTAAGTACAGAGAAAAAGATCAAATACAGAGTATTGTCTTATGTGCTAGTAGGAAATGAATTGTTTAAGAAAACCCCAGAGGGAATTTTACTCAAGTGTTTAGGAGAAAACGAAGCATATTTAGCTCTGTCAAGTGTGCACAGTGGGGCATGTGGGGCACATCAAGCAGGTCACAAAATGAAATGGTTGTTGTTTAGATATGGAATGTATTGGCCCACAATGCTCAAAGATTGCATAGAATTTTCTAAAGGATGCGAGGAATGCCAAATTCATGCAGGCATTCAACATGCTCCTGCAAGCGAATTACATTCAATTGTTAAGCCTTGGCCTTTTAGAGGATGGGCATTAGATCTAATTGGTGAAATTCGACCAACATCATCCAAAGGACAGAGGTATATCTTTGTGGGTATAGATTATTTCACAAAATGGGTCGAAGCAATTCCTCTAGTGAATGTTGATCAAGAGGCTATTATGGAATTTATCCAGAAGCAGATAATTTACAGGTTCGGAATACCAGAAAGTATCACAATAGATCAAGGTTCAGTCTTCACGGGGCGAAAAATGCAAGAATTTGCACAAGAAATGGGATTTAAGTTACTCACGTCAACGCCTTATTATGCCCAAGCAAATGGCCAAGTGGAGGCAGCCAATAAAGTCATAATAGGGTTGATAAAGAAACATGTAGGGCGAAAGCCAAAGAATTGGCATAAAACTCTGGACCAGGCTCTATGGGCATGTCAAACATCTCCTAAAGAGGCAACAAATGCTACCCCGTTTCGACTTACATTTGGATACGACGCAGTGTTGCCAGTCGAAATACATTTACAGTCAGTCAGAATCCAAAGACAAAATGAGATACTAGCTGATCAATATTGGGAAATGGTGATGAACAAATTAGTGGACGTAGATGAGGATAGGCTACATGCTTTAGAAGTTATGAGAAGACAGAAAGAAAGAGTAGCCAGGGCATACAACAAAAGAGTTAAAAATAAGGTATTCTCAACTAATGAGCTGGTATGGAAAGTTATTTTACCTATGGATAAAAAGAATAGATTCTTAGGTAAATGGTCACCCCATTGGGAGGGACCCTTTCGTGTTTTGAAAACATTTTCGAATAATGCTTATGAAATAGAGGAATTAGCAGAAGATAGAAGAATCTTGAAGGTAAATGGGAAATACTTAAAAAGGTATAAATCATGCTTGCAAGAGATTCGAATTACTACAGAATAGTTAAAGTAAAATAAATAAAAGAGCCAAAAGGGTATTACATAAGTGCCAAAATGGTTGTGTTCGAATTACAAAAGTACATAATAAGAATCCTTAACAATAAAAAGAGGTGAAAGGGGCGTCTCGTTTTAGCTTGGAAAATTTTCTCTTGCATAAGTTGATCTTACATTGGGTAGCATTTCTGACGCTTTCGACCCCCTTGATCTCTTTGTTTATTCCTTCAGCTACTTCTATCTGTTGAAGACTTTGTGCGACAAGATTTTTAAGCTCTTTGTCATCAACGACCTTCAAAGCTGCCTGCTCATTTCGAGCACCCTCAATTTTCTTTTCGAGTTCTTCAATCTGGGATTACCAAAACAAGATTGATCGAGCCAAAACATCATGTTTATCTTTGGCCTTGGTTTTAGCAAGCTCCAATGCTTCTGCTTCCTCAGAAAGTTTTGAAGTCTGATCATAAGTTTTAGACAAAGCCTCTTGTTTGGTTCAAATCTTAGCCTCAACATCATGTGCCCTAATATATGCACTGCTAACCTCATCAAGCAAGATTTACAAATCATATATGGTTTCACCTACTTCAGATGGACAGATACTGAGATCTATCTGAGACAGCAACTTCTTCATCGAAAAATAGGCTCCAGTATCATCTTTTAGAATAGTAAAAATGTCAGCCTCAAGGATAGTTTTGTTGACTTCTTGAAGAAGTTGGTCGAGAGAAGTAAGAGGGGTTTTTCCCTTCGTTTCGCTCGAATCCTCAGATTGATTTTTGCTTGAAGAAGAAAAATCTCGTTGAGCTAGCATTAACTTGATGTATTTCAGGGGATTACTTCTTTTCATTTCTTCTTTCTGTTCCTCAGATAAAGTTGGGGGATCTGGTTGTTTAGTGAAAGTGGTTCCAGCAGGAACAGGAACTTCCACCTCCTCTTGAATCACCTCATCTTCGTCACCATCTACGAAGTAATGACTCACAGTATGTGCTTCGCTTTCCTCTTCAAATTGGTCAGCGAAATGCACCCTTTTGGGAGAAGAATCACTGGGGATGTCGATGTTGGGAGTTTCGAACACTGTGTCTGGCTCGCCAGCTGCAGGGCCTTCTGTCAGAGGAGGCGAAGTTGCTTGTTGTTCTAAAGCTTTGACCATTGGAGGCGAAGTTGCTTGTTGATCCAAGGCTTCGACGGTCCCTGCGAGATAGCGATGATGGATGAGCCTTTGTTTAAAACAGCTTCATTGAAACCTTCTGGTTGAAGAGAAGTTGTAGGTTTTTGGTTTTGGATGGTGGGGGGATCAGCAGGAGCAAAGGGAACACTCTGCGCAAAAACAAAGGATTAGCATAAAGAATGTCACATGATTTATCTAGAAAAGCATTAAGTGAGATTTACCTTTTGCTCATCAGAAGTTGCCTTGCTACCAATACATTTTGAAATTACATTCTTCGAAGACTGAGACTTCGAAGGTCCTTTGGATTTGGTTGTGGGAGCAGTCACATTCACTTCGCTCTTGGAAGGGTTAGCAGATTGAGAACCTTCGCCAGATTTGTTAGTTTTCTTCTTCTTTTTTCGTTTAAGAGGAGAAACGTCTTCATCCTTTTCTGATTCGTTTTTGGAATGGGCACCATCACGTCTTCGTTTCTTGGGAGACTTGGGAGGTAATCCACTCGCCTAGAGACATGGAAAGGATAATTAGTCAATTTAAAAGAGTAATTTCGACAATAAGATAGGAGTAAGTGAAGTATTACCTTTTTCTTTTTCTTCTTTGGAGAGTCATCTTCTTCAGGAGGAGGATTTTCAATGGTGGTTATTGGCGCCTTCGAAGTCGAAGTTGAGCCTGTCTTGGGCACAACTTTATCTTTCTTCCGAGATTTTAGATCGACAGCTGAAAAGAATTAGCATAAAGTTAACTTTGAAACAAAGTTCAGAAAAATAAAGGAACTTCGATTTTCTTCAGTTCCGCACCTTCGCCGTTTCGAGACGTGATAGACATGGATGACAAGTCATAGCGAAGGTGCCCCCTGAAATTGTCTAAATCATGTTTAGACCATGTTACCCTTTGGGAAGGTTTTTTGGCATCATTTTCGTAGCTACGAAGAATGTCCATACAAACCAACCACCAGGGATATGGTGGAAAAAAGGCCACAGCCAGCTCTGAAGTGGGTAAGTTTGGAAATTTTGGTGGCAGATGTTTAAAAGCCCACCAATACCTATCTTCAGGTTTTACATAAGGAGGAAATCGAATCTTTGAAAGTTGTTTATCAAATTTTTCTTTCAAAGTTCTTGTTACGTCGCAGCCAGTTCGATGTATCTCCATAGGATTATAGACAATTTCAAAATATTTTTGAAAGGCTCGAATTTCTTTGACATGAGTAAGTTTACCTTTTTTGACATGCTCCTGCACAAGGGAAAAAGCTGTTGTCCGTTGTTGTTGAATTTGGATGGTGCTGAACATATTGTTCGAATAATAGTTCATCCACCAAGTATAGAAATCTTTTGTTTTATAGAATGAAGGAGTAAAGAAGACTAGTGAAAAGTCAACAAAGCCAGCATATTGCTTTTGTCGAGTTTCAATTTCTTTGAAGGAGTAAGGTACCCCTGCTAAACATATTTCCATTTTCTTGTTGAAGAGAGGTTCAGATAAGATTTGGCATAATCCAAACTGACGGGCCACGAAATTGGGTTGGTAGGCAAGGATACACACTTGGCTCTTCACAGGTGTGATCCTAGAAATGATAAGCCTAGGGTTTAGAAAGGCACACCAAATGTCCCTGCTTATTTTTTCTTTAATGGCTTGCTCGAGGGGCATGGTAAACCAAGTTGGACCACAGTTTCGATTGGCAAAAAGAGCCATTGAAGGATCGAACCAATGTCTCTTGGAGAAAATCATCATGTAGTTAACAAAACATGTCTTGAAATTTTCTCTTTCGTCGTTTGGGGTTAATTTTAGCAATCTGGTACCCTCAATGTTGCGGTTTATGACATCAGGATGTTCTTCATTGATTATCCCAAAGGTAGAAAGATATGGTTCGAAGGTGGCATTTAACCAAAAGCGATAGCGAGAAGGGCCGTGAGAAGTTAGTGCCACCGTAAGTCTTCAGTTTCGAAACATCAGCACTTATGCTTTCATATAAGCTTGTCAGCAGTAGTTCACTAATGCAGACCCTTCGACCATGATGGAGTTGGTTCGCCAGAGTAATGAATCTGCTTGCAACTTGTAAAGACTTCCTGCAGAAGACATACTTCGATAGCCACAGTGCCAGGAAAGCTATGTGTTCAACCTCAGAAACTTCTTCTTCAGTAGAATGGTAGAAAGTGGTGTATTTTGAGAAGTTGGCGTTCTTAACATCGAAATCGATGAGGTTGTCCGCATCCTCATTTGGGTCAAAGGTTTCTCCAATAGGAGAAAGTCCAGTGGTAGCAGCAATATTGAAGAACGTAGGTGTTAGCATTCCACAAGGGAGGTGAAATGTGTTATATGTGCTATCCCAAAAATATAGAGAAGCTAGCAAAAAGGGTTGGCTATAACTAAATCCTAATTTCGACATTCGAATTAGATTTAAGATGCCTATATTTTCCCATTCCTGGGATTTCTTACTTTCAACTTTCGAAAGCCAGTCTTGGTATAATTGATCTGATGAGGGACATGAACGAAAGGGCTTAAAATTCTCAATGACGTAGTCCATGTTAAAAACGTCCCTATTGGGTTTTGACGTTTCAGTTTCACAGGTTTTTTCTAGGGTTTTTGATAACTTAACAACAGATTCATCTTCTCTAAGTTTTAAAGGAACAGATTTATTAACAATGGGTTTTATTTCGGAATAGGCGGGAAAAAATCCCTTTGTCTTTTCTAAACGTTTTGTAGAAATTAAGGGACCCATAACTCCTAGGGTTTTATCAAGAACAGTGGTAGGGATGATTACCTAGGAGGCATAAATGGCTTTTTGTTCCAGAGTGAGTTTGGGAGTTGAGATGAACTCCTGGTTATCAAGATTGATAATCTTGCTTGCTGGTTTGAGGTTAGAAGAAGAAACTTGTTTAGATTTTCCAGATTTCTTAGATGAAGGAGCTGGTACTGAAGGAGAAGACATTTTAGAAATCAAAGGTTTTTTTTCTGAAAATAAGAAATCTGGGTTGTTTGAAGGTTGAGAAAGTTTTGGGAAAGTTTGAAATGCAGAAGATGAAATGCTTTTATAGCCTTCTTCAACGGTTTAGAAGTTTTTGACCTTTGGGAAAAGGTGGACCACGTGTAACTTTCTCATTGAAAGAAGAAAAGGTGGATTTTTAAACTTCCAGGGAAGTGACATTTTGTTGCTAATTATTAGCCATAACTGTTGTGATTGCACGTTTAGGCATGCTAATTGGACGTTTTGAAAAAAGTTGGACACTTACTCTAACGTCGTGTGCAGTGTAGTCATCATGAGTGTTGATGTTTTCGAAATTGCATGAGTCATTCAAAAACAAGTATTTCTTTATATCTATCGAAATACATGTTCTTGAGGGGAAATTTGTTAGCTGGAAATTTCGAATAAAGAATAATTGGAATATCAAAACAATATTTCGAGTAAGCATAGAAAAGGAGGTTAATATCAATGATGAATATTGGTGAGAAATATAGAACCTTTGTTCTAAAAGGAGTTTTCAATTTCCAGTAACAGATGATGGATTTCGATTTGAGATTTTAGTGTTTAAAATATAAAGAAGCTCCTTTGGACGAATGTGCCAGTATTGGAAACGGTCCAAGCAGAAGATTAATTCGAATTGAAGAAAACTGGCACAAAATTCGAATTTCAAATAACACAGGATTCGAATTTCAAATAAGGCGCCACTCTTAGAAGACGTGGAGTCGATAACGAAGGAAGCACATGCTTGAGCGTGGTGTGATTTTAGAGTTGGACCGTTAGGGTCAAGACACTATAAATAGGTGTTTTTATGTTAGATTTGGTGTGTTCGCTTATGTACTAAAAATCTCAAACACTTAAATTACCGTAACTGAAGAGAAACGAGTTAAGAAGACAAAATGTACGTACTGAACATCATGATCCCTTATAATTTAAATACAAGTCTTTTTATATTTCTCTCACTTTTACTGCACTTTCACTCTTAGAATCCTTCGATTTCCTTTCATGTTCCTATTTTTACTTGCCTTTAAACACCTTTATTTCCTCAGAAACTGCACTTTTATCTTACCCTTTTATTCGAACACTTTACATTTTTAGAAACTCTTATACTTTCAGAAGCTCTTTATCTTTACATTGAATCTAAGTTTAATTTGAAGCCCATTTCCTTTATACGTTTAGTCAGTATCTTTTATACATTTAGTCAGTATATTTATAAAAGACAATCCTAGAGAAATCTCTTAAGAATATCACATTATACATTCACACACGATATAAAATTTATGAAAATAATGGGTTTAAACATGGAAATCAATTATGACACATGTGTCCTAGGATCAATCTAGTCGATCCTGCAAGTAACCAATAATAATCAGTAAATTGGAAGACTAGTGGTTGTTTACTAGAAATCACCGTAAACAAGTATAACAATAAGTCAACTAATAATTAGAAATTTAGTATTACTTATGGTGTTCAGAATCATGTATTGAGTCACAGTTAGTTGGTCGTTGGATTGTTTGTCGTTTATATTTTGAAGAACAAAAACTTGTTTCAAAGATGACAATAAACATAGTTCAGTCCAAAAACATACTCTCAAGTTTTAAACGAAAAGACCTGAAAGTGTCTCAAATATTGAAAATTTATAATGTTTGCCACATAAACAATAAGGCAATAACGGATCTATGATTTCAAATGCAACAGTTGTTGAAACCGTCAGATGAACATAATTATGTATCTAGGTAAAAAGTGTGTGAGGATGAAAAAATTGTTCGAAATATATTTTGGAGGCGTACAAATTTCTTCAAGTTGCTTACCATATTTCCCACGGTATTGATAATTGATTCAATGTAGAAGACCAATAAGTATAAGCTTTCTCTTCTTGGAATTGTTTGTGTTACTTCAACAAGATGATTTATTCAATTGAATTTGCGTTATTGGAATGTGAAATAGAGGATAATATTACATATGATTTGGATATGTTATGTAATATGTTGAAGACTGAGAAAATGTGCCACATGTTATTTTCAACAAATGCGATACCGCACAGATGAATTTTGTTGCAAAGGTATTCCTTACATCATATGTTTTACCGTGTGGGTATCATAAAACAAAAATATGTGAGAAGTAGAATTAAGACAAATTGGGAAACAAACAAATCAAGGGAGAAGACGGAAAAATGGTCAAACCTAGTCAAATATTAGAACGCATAATGGATGTCCAAAATGTTATAATGAATTCTTCTACAAAGAAGTTATATGTCAAATTTGTCATATAGTTCAAAAGTGTGTACTTGAAATATCTATATTTTTTAAAAGTTGAAATTGCAATATTAGACCAGGTGAAAGATAAAATTGTTTGTGCATGAACAAATCAAGTTAGACACCTTGAAAATACTGCAACTAATAAAGTTGAATATACTGATGCTACATTGAAGAACTAGTTGAGATAGTAAGGGTGATTTTTGCCAGGGTTAGGAGTCGCTGAACCAAATTATCCAACGATAACATAATGGAATACATACATAATTTGGTTGCAACATCACAATATTAACATAACTTTAAGGACAAATATATGTACTAATAATTGACTATTAACATATCTCGAGCGGGATTGAACTTTATCTACCACAAAGTTGTGCGAGCAGAGAAAACATTTTCAAATATCTTCTAAGGTGGTTGTATACTTAGAAAAGCTTATGGGTGGTTGTGGGAGGAACAACTAATGTGGGGTCCCTATATACACCATACAAATACTCGAACGACGTTCGTACTTTATCAAGTAAATGTCAATACTTAAGTTAAGACCCGCAAGCCAACCATCCAAAGTACCAGTAGATCTCCTTCAAATTTGGTGTCAGGCGGTGCTCATTGTATGGTGTGAAACAAATATCATCCTCTAGAATGTGATGAAGAGCGTGTATGTATGACTCAATGTTTGGATTCCCCCTAAGTGGGATAATTGAGAATGCATGTGGAAATTCTTCACTATAGTTGGTAACATACTGCCATCCGAAAATACTTGAAAAATGTTGGAGAAATCATGCTTTAAAACGGTTTAGATGAAAATTAGTATTATAATGGTTACATGTTCCATGTAATTAATAATTCACATGCATGTAATTTATATGAAATAGAAGTTGTTTGATGTCTTTTGTCTCATCTTTTGCTGATTAACTTCATACAACTTTAAGTGCAGGTAAACCAAACAAGATATCATTAGTTATACTCGTGAATCCTCGCAAAGTCTAATAAGTAGTTAATATAGACAACATCAACATAGAATGTACATTTGTCAACATATATGTTTGTGCCAACCATAAATTAGAAATATATATATATATATATATATATATATATATATATATATATATATAGTTCACATTGTCTGTGGTAAGTGGTGTGTGCATCATCACTGACATGATTAACAACTCAAGTCAATTAGCTTACATGATTTTCATTTACAATGAAAATTTGGCATGTGTACCTCTAGTATTTATAGTCTCCTTTTAGGGCTTTTCCATGTCATCTCTGAAGTATATCACCATAAGTTCTAATGTATTAGTTTTTCGAATTAGACTATGATCCCAAAAAATTCATGTGACTTAAAGATAGAAGAAACATGACACATCATCTAGAGTAATACTCATATCATCAATTAGTATAAAGTTAATAAAGCATATGTTTAAAATCATAATTAAATATTTTTTCTACCTCACATTCCCTAACAGTGACATGGCTTACATATATAGGGAGTAGTGACATATTCTTTGGCACCAAGAAAACGCTGAGGTGCAGTAACAGGTCCAACAGAAGCATGTACAGAAGCAGCATGAGCATGTACCCCAATTTTTCCCCCTAAGATCATCTACCATCTCATACCATTGCATTTTCCAAAGATCACAAGCTAGGGCTCCCTCCCTCACCTATCTTTAAGTTTGCTCTTATAGAGACCAACAAGCACCTTATTTGTATATATTGTGTATATGATGATTGATATTTTCATAACCATGAGATATGCACATTATTTGTTCCTTAGATGTTGTGTTGTAGGAATTGGTGCAAAGGTTCTCCTTCAAGAAGTCCATAGGCTCATGTGTTTATTTTCATGCCTTCTCCACCAACTCTCAAGGAATTGTCAAGGTCTACTTTGTGATACATATCAAGCTATCATCATTGAATAAGGACTAATGGATAATATCATGTTCTATCTTGCAAGAGGAATCCAAGATACAAAGTTGATTCAAGCGGTTGACCTAATTTGGAGCTTTGGGTCACAAGTACATGGTTTCATCAATTCTCAATATTTTAAAATGGTTCTCCTTGGCATTATTTCCTATTATCATATACAACAATCTATCATCATGTGTATGTGCCCCATGTGTAAGAGAGATCATCAAAGTTGAAAAGTTCTCCATGTCATGGCCAATGCTCTTGGAATTAGGGTTTTGGACTTCTAAGGACCATATCTTGGTTGTTGCTTGAGATTTGTGTGTGATTCCAAATCCATGAGCCTCTTAAAAGGATATTAAAAATTATATTCATTGGTTCAAGAATGTTGATTAAATAGAATATGCTTTGGGGGTCAAAGATTGCAAGCTCTCTAGATTGGTCTTCCATCTTTATTGTGTAACTTAAAAAGATCATAACTTGGTCATCATTTTCCTCCTTGAGCTCATTCTTTTTAAAAAATGGATCTAAGGATGTCTAATAAAACTTAGTTCAATTGGCAAGAATGGAAAATACTTGTAAGATTCTTGTGAAGTCAAAAGATTACAAGTTCTTGGTGAATTTCTCCATTTCTTGATCATCAACTTCAAGGGATCATAACTTGATCATGGTTTATCACCTTGAGGCCATTATTTTTGCACAATAATCTTGAGGATGTCAACTCTATATCCATTTGTGTTCTAAGGTTTGAAGATATTTTTAAAGTGCTTTAAAAGTTCAAAAGATCGTAGGTCATTTCATGATTTTCACCAACTCCACCAGGCCATAACTTTCTCAATTTTTCGAGTTTTTGAGTGGTAATTTTTATATAATTCTATTCAAGAGGTATACTTTGTACCATATTTGTTGATCAAGAGAAAATTTTGATTGGAAAACATTTTTAAAGGCAAAACATTATAGGTCACTTTTAGAAGGCATGTCATGTTTGACCAAGGCCTGGCCTAATTTTCAGTGTTTTTCTCAAATCCTAATGGCTATATCTTTTAGCTAAAGCATCCATTGAAGCTGATTCTTTTTTCATTGTGTTCTACTCTTTTAGGACTTTATTTGGCTCAAGAAAGAATTAAAAATGCACGGGGGAATTGGATTTGGCCTTGGTGTAAATATCGTGCCAAAATCTGTTTGTTGCTTGCCACCAGTTTTTGCATTTTCTTCTTAATTCATTTTATAATCTAGCTTAAGTCTTGTTTTTCGTGTCTAATCGTGTTTAAAAACTTTCCATAATTAATTAGCACCTTGAAACGCAAGTTTTAGCTGAGTTTTGATGCACATAAAGTCACACTTTACTTGTTGTAGGGTGACCTCTATATAGGTTACTTGGCGATTGCTTAACGTAGCTCTATATTTTGTCCCGAATCTGAAAATGATCAATTACATGCATAAAATTCATGTTTTAGAAAGCCCCAAAAGATTGTTTGAGATTTTGATTTTGGTTCAACACTTGTGAAACTTGTCGTGTAGTCTCTATGATTCTATCAAGCTTCTGATAAGTTTTCACTAATTTTGTCCAATTGAAATTCTCAATCATCTTTGATCAAGTGTTGAAATTTTTATTGTTCCAAAATGGATAATATGCTTGACAAAAAGCAAATGAAACTTGTCGTGTAGTCGCTATGATTCTATCAAGCTTCTGGCAAGTCTTCATGCACAAGCTTTAAAATGATCATTCAGCTAACCTTACTAATTTACTAAAAATTGACTTTTACTTTATGCCTTTATTTTATGCCTTTATTTTTTATGTCATTTACTTTTATGCTCTTTACTTTATGCATTTTATTTTAGCATTTATATTTTATGTCATTTTTCTTCTTTGCTCACTTGAGCATTTTATTTCCTTGTTATTCTGAATTTGCTCACTTGAGCTTTATCTTTCCTTTTCGAAAACACTTAATAATTCAACTTAAACACTAAAAAATTTCTTGATTTTTGTTCTCGGACTTGGTTACTTTTCCCTATGCTCGGAGTTTGACTTAGGATTACTTTTCCCTATGCGGATTATTTTGTTTATACTCGTATACAAGTGGATTTCCTATAAATACAGTTGTTACTCTGCCCGTTTTTCTGAAGACATGATTTTACCTGAGGCATAGATTCATCTGAGACTTGGTATTTTGGTCCAGTTATTACTTATTGGCTTGTGAATCTAAAGGATGAGAATATGGTATTGACTTTTTGATGTCAAGTACTAGTTTCTCACCCAGATAGATCTTTTTTTACCCTCACCTTTTACTTTTGTACATAGATTAGCCTCTTCATCTTCTCCCATATTCTTTAATTTTCAAAATCCTCTCTCTTTTCAAAGGACTCATGTTTTTTTTCAAAACTCAAACCGCTTTCATAATAAACTTGGACTTAGGTCCATGCATTTTCAAAAAAACTTCTTTTCTTAATAAACCATCAACCAACTTAATAATACTTTGACATCTTTTCATAAGACTAAAATTAAACTAACCTCACTCAAACCTTTTTAATCCCTTTGTGGCTTTTCCTCTTTAAAACCATTTTCTTGAAAGATTAGACTTTTGTTAATTCTTTTTAGTGATGCAAACTGCTATACTTCTACAATGTGTAGTGAAGTGAGACGTTTTCCACTTGGTGTCGAGGATGCTTGTTGATAAAAATTCGAGCTCAAATTCTCCGCTTTGAGTTGATGAAATGATTTTTTCTCATAATTGGGGTAGTATGTATGTTTACCACTCGGATACGACGGTTATGTTTATTCTTCTTAAAATTAACCAACACATCAATTTTAGTCTTTTTTACCCGAACTACATGGGTTTTGATTTCAACATTGTACATTGTTGGTATGTAGGCCTAGAACTCATTGGAATTTCTATCAAATTAAAAATTGTAAAAAATAATTCTTTTCTCACCTCCACATCTAATTTGTACAAATCTTCTTATAGCACACATACAAATTTTCAAAGAGGTTCATGAGGAGTACTGTAGGTGCTTAGGGTGCCTAATATCTTCCCTTTGCATAACTAACCCCCGCACCTTGATCTCATTTTATTTTAGGATTGTATTCGCTCTTTTTCCTAGTCCTTTGGATAAAATAAAAGCGCAATGGCGACTTCATTGTTATTTTTACGAATTGAGTCAATCAATGGCTTAGTCTCGGAGTTTTTTGCCGCTACAAGTACCAGATCATTGTCTAACTACACTAGGAAATTTAGCTTTCTACTTACTAATAAGTGCTAAAATGTAGTTATTTTGCATATATGTTTTGTGGCACTTATTTGTTCTTGTTTGTTAATAATCGTTGAATAACCTCACTTTTTGTTGTAAATACGTTTTATTGTGTTTTGTGTACATAATGTATCATTTGATTAGTTTTAATGTATTTTTGTAGGTATTTGTTGCATATTTGGAGCATGGAAAATATCCAAAAAGTGTCTATGCACGTGCATATTTTACTTGTCGGGAGAATGGTAGATATGTTACTTGTTAGATATTTTTTAGACACACTTGATCTTCTCCATACTTTTTCAATCTTGTAACTTAGAAAACATATCTTTTGGGAGAAAAAACCCTTTTTTTTTCATTTTTACCAAAATCAAAGCTTTACAACCTCAATCTTTGATACTTTAAGGTTGATGTTCATAAAGTTTTGTTGTTTACTTAATCCTCAAGCTACCATGACAATGGATAGCTAAACCTCTTTTTGTGTCAATATTAGAGGTTGGTAATATAAACTTTTGTATTTATTCCTTTTAATATTTTGTATGTGAACAAGTTGATGATGAATATAGATGAAAACTCTTGTTTTATGATATATATTTGATTTGATCATTATTGAGAAATATGTTCAACTCTAGATCTAGGTTTTTATCTATCAACATATAATTTCTAGACATAGTTTTTGTGAGTTGACCTTATATTAAACTTTTAAAGTTATCATATTAATAGTTAGGTTGAGACATCATCTAAAGATTAATATGATAAATCTCACAATGTGTTTTAGAGATGAAAATTGTTGAGAGGATATGTGATTATATTTATGGTTAACAAGTTCACATGCTCTATTGAGAAAATACATATGAAATAGATTAGCGAACCTTAATCTTGACATGCTTTTACCAATCGATTTCAAATTCAAAACTCTATTAAATCAAAACAACTCTCTTTTAACGGATACTAAACATCTTTGAATGAAATCAGACCTTTTGTGACCAAAACCAAAACCCATTTTATGAATATAGCCCTTAAATTCACTTGAGCTATAGAAAGGAGGTGATATCACATCAATCCCTGTGAAAAACGATAATTTAAATGCTTGTGTAGAAAATACATACAACAATCATGGCTATCGAGAATTATTTTGTCAATGATCTCAACCATAGATAAAAACTAAACGATTAAGATGTAGAGTTTTTGATTCGTTGAAGTTATAATATAAGTCGTCTTATTTGTCTCCAAACAACATAGAAAAACTTTCTATAACGATAGTAGAGAATTTAGGAGTGAAGAGACATTTCGTCTCTAAAATTGTAACTATCATTCAAAATTCATCTTCGACTTTTGCGAATTCACAATATATTTTTACCGAAATTGTAACAAGTCAATCAAAATTATTCTTATGTTAAACCTAGTTGTTAGATAATAGGGTGTAATGTTAAATCAAAATGTGATGATCCATGAAAAATTTACCTCAATATCATATCTTTAAGAACAAACAATATGAGTACTTATGATATTTACAATTTTAGAGAAGAAATTTCGTTTTCACTCATGTTCAACATGGATACTCAATATACTTTTCTTACATTTTGACAGTAGAAACAAACCCAACAATAGCATCTCTTATCAATTTCTAGTTGTAGTTTTGAAAAGCACAAGGTAGCAACTATATAGATAGTTATGGCTCAACAACTTGCACCACATGAAAATAGATGGACCAAAAAAACAAACCAAAATAAATAACATTCAAAAATATTCCTAATGTTCCAATTGGTTGATAATCAACCTAGTATAATTGGTGAGGCACCCATTTAATTTTCCATTAGTTCTATCCTATATCTCTACATACAAATTCCTAGTGTAGGAGTAGTGTTCTACTGACATATACTTTGTTTCTTACCAACCATAGAAACTAAAATATTGGAAGGATAAAAAGTAGTGTAACCAAATAATGCCGAATATAAACAACTTACTATTTATAGTGCCCATGTGGGGAGCAAAAACTTGTTCACATGATTTTCAGCTCCACCATTTTTTTCAATATTTCACATATGAAACTAGGATTAATCTTTAATGCATTCAAAGTGGACTATTTGTATATAATTTAAAATTTATCACAAATAAATTATAATTAAATAGAAATCTCATAAAATATTTGTTATTATTAAACCGTGCTTAAATAAAACCCCTAATTATTTTTTCATGGTTGAAACGAACTTATTTATGTAGGAGTGGCAAATGACATGCTCACCCTATTTAAGTCCGTCCCACAAAAATAAGTAAAAACAGGATCGACAATATTGAGGGTACGAGTCTAATATTTTGTCATGCCCGACAAAAGAATGAGAGGGGTTGGATAAGCATTACACCTCTAAAATCTACAAATCGCAAAAAATAACGTTAATGTCTGTATATGTAAAAGTCTGGAAAAAAATTAGAGTGGAAGATACTAATTAAAGATAACTAAAGGATGCAGGTCTAAAATTTTATTCCAACCTACAAAAAAGTACGAGCTAAACATGTCTAGCAGAGCGGACCCGTTTTACCACCCTTATACCTACACATGACCTCAAAAATGGCTCTAACTCTGAAAGAGTAAATAAGAGATAGTATAACAAGTTGGAATCCATTGAGAAAGTGAAAATCCACAAGATGAAAAGTGAAAAGTTGACCAGAATGAAAAGCAAGATGAACATGTATATGATTATTATAGACCATGAAAACATGATCTATTCATTATTATGATTAAACAAACAAGAATTAGATTAATAAAAAGAAATAAAGAAGGTGGCTCTTGAAACAAGAACTTGTATACTCTTGTTTCCTCTATAAACAAAACATGGGTTTTCCCCCTCTACAATCCCAAAACAAATCAACAGTCCTATTCTCTCAACAATGTCTGAAACCTTAAGGAATCTCTCACTTTCTCCCATAAACTTCTCCTTCACCTTCACCTTGTTTTTCTTATTAAACTCTTTTCTTCTCATTCCTTTTTCTTACTCTTACTCACTCAATGAACAAGGACAAGCTCTTCTAGCATGGAAAAACAGTTTAAGCAATACTTCACAATCTTTAGAAGCATTGTCATCATGGAACTCTTTAGCCACAACACCATGCAGCAACTGGTTTGGAGTGTTTTGCAATCCACAAGGAGATGTGGTAGAGGTAAACTTGAAATCGTTGCGTTTGCAAGGCGAGTTGCCTTCGAATTTTCAGCCTCTCAAGTCCTTGAAGAGACTCATCCTCTCATCAACAAACATCACTGGAAGGATACCGAAAGAGATTGGCGATTATCACGAGCTCGCTGTCGTTGATCTAAGTGGAAACTCTTTGGTTGGTGAAATACCAGAAGAAATTTGCAGGCTAAGCAAACTTGAGAGTTTGTTTCTTCACACAAATTTCTTCGAAGGAGACATTCCGTCCGACATTGGAAATCTAACTAGTCTTGTGAACTTTACACTCTATGATAATCATTTGAGTGGCGAAATTCCAAAGAGTGTTGGTTTGTTGAACAAGCTTCAAGTGTTTAGAGCTGGTGGGAATAAGAATCTTAAAGGTGAGATTCCTTTCGAGATTGGAAACTGCACGAATTTGATCCTATTAGGCCTTGCAGAAACAAGTATTTCCGGAAGCATACCTTCGTCGATCCAAATGCTGAAAAGAATCAGAACTATAGCCATTTACACAACTCTCTTATCAGGGTCAATTCCACAAGAGATTGGAAATTGCAGTGAGTTGCAGAATCTTTACCTGTATCAGAACTCTCTCTCGGGTTCAATTCCATCTCAAATCGGAGAACTCAACAATTTGAAGAGCTTACTCTTATGGCAGAACAACTTAGTAGGTACTATTCCAGAAGAGCTTGGAAGGTGCAAAGAGATTCAAGTCATTGACTTCTCAGAAAATCTTCTAACAGGTAGCATACCGAAGATTCTTGGCGAGCTTTCAAATCTTCAAGAGCTTCAACTGAGTGTGAATCATCTCTCAGGTACCATACCTGCCGAGATTTCAAATTGTGTTTCCTTGACTCAACTTGAAGTCGACAACAATGCTCTATCTGGTGAGATTCCTCCTCTTATTGGCAACTTGAGAAGGTTGAACTTGTTCTTTGCATGGCAGAACAAGTTAACAGGAAAAATTCCGGATAGTCTTTCAGATTGTCAAGAACTTCAATCACTCGATCTTTCTTACAATAATTTGATCGGTACAATACCGAAAAAGCTTTTTAATTTGAGGAACCTCACAAAACTTTTGCTTATTTCCAATGATTTATCGGGTTTTATACCACCTGATATAGGAAACTGCACAAACCTGTACAGACTTAGACTGAATCACAATAGAATATCAGGTAACATTCCAAACGAGATTGGTAACTTGAATAGTTTGAACTTTGTGGATATAAGTAACAATCATTTAGTAGGTGAGATTCCTCCAACACTTTCTAGATGTCAAAATCTCGAGTTTCTAGACTTTCATTCGAATAGTCTTACTGGTTCGATTCCAGATTCTCTTCCTAAAAGTCTACAATTGATTGATTTGTCGGACAATAGTCTATCAGGTGAACTGAGTCATGACATTGGTTCGTTAGTGGAGTTAAGCAAACTAAACTTAGGAAAGAATCAATTAAGTGGAAGAGTCCCATCAGAGATTTTGTCTTGTACTAAGCTGCAGCTTCTAGACCTTGGAAGCAACAGTTTCACCGGAGAAATTCCGAAGGAATTGAGTCTTATTCCTTCATTAGAAATCTCACTTAATCTCAGTTTCAACCATTTTTCTGGTGAAATACCATCACAATTCTCGAGTCTTAGCAAACTAGGAGTTCTTGATCTCTCACATAACAATCTCTCAGGGAATTTAGATTCTCTCTCCAACCTTGAAAATCTTGTTTTGTTAAATGTTTCTTTCAATGCCTTCTCGGGTAAGTTACCTAACACTCCTTTCTTTCGTAAACTCCCTCTAAGCGATCTTGCTGAAAACGAAGGTCTTTACATTGCTGGAGATGTTACAACTTCTGCTAATAGAATGGAATCCAAAGGTCATGCAAAACCTGTTATGAAATCTGTAATGTCGATTCTATTAAGCACGAGTGCCGTGGTAGTTCTGCTCACAGTCTATGTCTTGATTCGTTCGCACATAGCAGAAAAATCGCTCATGGAAAATGAAAGTTGGGAGGTGACTTTGTATCAAAAGTTTGATCTCTCCATTGACGACATTGTCTTGAATCTGACATCGTCCAATGTGATTGGCACCGGAAGTTCAGGAGTTGTTTACAAAGTAATAATTCCAAATGGCGAAACACTTGCAGTTAAAAAGATGTGGTCATCAGAAGAATCAGGTGCATTCAACTCCGAAATTCAAACGTTAGGGTCAATCAGACACAAGAATATCATTAGGCTTCTTGGTTGGGGATCCAACAGGAATCTGAAGCTGCTGTTTTACGACTATCTTCCCAACGGAAGCCTTAGCTCGTTACTTCATGGTTCGGGAAAGGGAAAAGCGGAATGGGAAACACGATATGATGTTGTATTAGGTGTGGCTCATGCACTTGCATATTTGCACCATGATTGTGTTCCTGCTATAATGCATGGAGATGTAAAAGCCATGAATGTTTTATTAGGTCATAGCTATCAACCTTACCTCGCCGACTTCGGCTTAGCAAGAATCGCAACTGAAAATGACGATGATACTAATTCTAAGCCAGTTCAAAGACATTACCTTGCTGGCTCATATGGATACATGGCTCCTGGTAAATCATTTTTCTGTTGCACTAAAATTGAATCTCAGCATGTTTGAATTGACTTATTTAAGTTTATCTATGTATGTTATGACACATTCGTATGATAAGTACTTAATTGATGAATAATCTTCGCTATTTGATAACACTTTAATAGTACTAATTTTTGTCTTTTTTGTTGTTGATCTTAGAACATGCATCAATGCAGCCTATAACTGAGAAAAGTGATGTTTACAGTTATGGTATGGTTCTACTTGAGGTCTTAACAGGAAGGCATCCTTTAGATCCAACTCTTCCGGGAGGCGCAAACATGGTCCAATGGGTTAGGAATCATTTATCTAGCAAAGGCGATCCTTCTGAAATTCTCGATACAAAGCTTAGAGGAAGGGCTGATCCTACCATGCATGAAATGCTACAAACTTTAGCAGTGTCATTTCTCTGTGTAAGCACAAGAGCGGTCGACCGTCCAGCAATGAAAGACGTTGTTGCAATGCTCAAAGAAATTAAACCTGTCGAAACATCAAGATCAGACACTGATGTATTGAAATTAGGAGGCTTAACATCATCTCATAATTCTCCACCACCTCCGAAGAATGTACTTTCGCATGGATCTTCTACTTGTTCCTATAATTTCTCGGACGGTTGATTCAATTCAACATGTTGAGTAAGAACACATCGTATCAGGTCTATGTAGCACTGACACCTCAGATTAAAGTCGTGTCGATGTCTAACACATGTCGCTGCAATGCCAAGTTAGAGCTTGAATTATTAGTTAGTGATTTTATGGCAATATAGTGTGGTAATTTTCTACCCTTTTAATGTAATTTTTCATATTTCAAGAATCCATATATTATTGAGTATATATAAATAAATATTATTTCTTTCTTTAGAAATGTACCTAACAAATTTAGTTTCTATACTTCTATAAATAAATATTACTCTACTTGAGAAAGAGCCTGACTTGAATAAGATGAAAGAATGATTGGCAATTTTGGATATTAGTATATGTAATTTTTTGATACAGAACAACATTTCTTGAATCTCTCTCTATCTCTCTCTTTCTCTCTCTCATCCCCACACTACTACAAAGGCACATCCAAGCCAGCCTTTCAAAACAGTTTTCACATGGTCCCATGTTCAGTATCACATGACTGATGCAGATGCATGTGCTGTCTAAGAGACTTTCCAGCAATTGAAAACTTCTCCTTGAGCATATGAGATGGGATTTGGTGAGATTACTAGATGAGTTTATTATAATCATGCAATCTTTTGTATAGATATTAAGATTGACTATTTGAATTTTATACATACATATAATATTTATGAGTCACACTGTGACAGAAATAAATCTTGATCATATAAATATACATGATACATATGTGGTTAAGATTAAAAGCTTTTAATGGCCAATTAATGACTTTAAAAGATTGCATGAATCCTCTTTTACTACATTCATCTTTGAATTCCTTACGGTCGTCGCAGCTTCTCACGTTCACGCAATTATCCACGTCAATGATCATTTGATTTAGACCGAAAGGAGTAAATTTCAAGCAGATTTTGGTTATTATTTTTAACTAAAATCCAGAGTGAATTAAGGGAATTCAAACACCGAGTTAGCAGAGTCGTCTGTTTAAATTAGAGTTGATGAATTTTTTAAGGAATCCTATTTAACTAGAAATTAATCGTGAAATATGTGTATAGAGACCCTTTTGTCATAGCTTAATCATGAAAAACTATGTTATAGGTCTCCTTACACACTCATAGACGGTCCTGATAATAGCATCGTCTTCAAGACGTAACACAAGTGGTTGAGCTGGTTTGATAGATTAAGCTTTTAAAATATTTACTACTCTCAACTAGGCTTGGTCCTTTTAGTGCTATACCAGTGTAATTGGATGGCAGTGCTATTACTGCATATGAGCAGCACCATGCAATGTTTTCCATACCATAAAAGCACCAGAATTCCCAAACTAGGCACACAAGAAGGATATTCTTAATTTGTACATGCTGCATTATCTAAACCTCAGTGTATCAAAATACTGTAGGCTTTCATTGTACTTAGACAGTACAATTCATGTATTCTGATCCCATCCCATCCCATGTGACATTGACATTGATCAAATGGAGGGAGGCATTGAAATGACTAGTTTGTTGTCACAGTATTAAGTGTCAATGGATCATGCTTCAATACATATCCATGTTATGTTGCAGTTCTTCTTACATTCTCAAGAAACATGCATGGACCCTACTAATAATGAATTTCAAGTTTGACATCAAATTGGGTGTCCATGTTGTGCACTATGTATGATCCTTACCTCTAGTTTTCTCAATGAGAAATTCATGACATCATCTTAACCAAGGTGCTATTTTTATCTCATCAGTCATTGTTCTTTAAAGCCATTTCAACTTCTTAGCATCAATTTATTAATTGTTTGATTAGTCTAAATTTTTTTATTTTTCTGATGAGACGGGAGGGTCTACAGAGGAGCCAAATCTATGAAAGTTGATGATTATTGAAGCATTGGTGCTTCCTCGGCCCACTACCCTTATCCTTCTCTTGCCCCTGAAGTGTGAGAATCCTGCAAGGAGCACATTTTATAATGCAATGTAAAGCACAATGCAACTTGCTTTGCAAGAGGATATGTCAATCAAAAATCAAATGGTTCATTTTCACTATGAGTGTGTTCTTTGACTAGAATGGTTGGCCAAAAACCTTGATCATCAATGTGGTACATCTAGTCTTGAATAAATAAGTTGGATAAATCCTTACCAAGTCCCATTGAAGTAATTGTAATGGGTCATAATACTAGAAAACTCAACGACTCAGAAATATATTGGTATACAAAGTTTAAAATACAAAGCAAACCCAGAATACAAGAGATAGGTTATAGGTAGCACAGATTAACCTCAAGACTTCAAAAAGTGTATAAATTGTGTGAGCTGGAACTCCGACATCTGTAGTAGTTCCTGTACAACAATACCTTATATTTTTTAAAATAAATTTAGTATCTGTTTAACACGAAAAAACTCACGATAAACCAAAAAACTTTCTACGTGGGGTAGATCGGCTCCTTCTAAATTCAGGCATGGATGTATTATTTCCTTCATTATGTTTACTACCTGAACCATTCAAAAGTTTGTTTTCAACTTTTCTAGCTGATAAAGGTTCTTCCACTTGCACTATTCCTCTGCACGTTACAAAAATGCTCTATTATAATTTATCGTAACTAATGATGCTAAGGAGACATAATCCTTTTTAAGATAGAAACAATCGTAATAACTAAATTTACAAAAGAAACAATTCTAGTAACTAAATAAGGAAAGTTACTTCATGCTACAGCCAAACATACCTTGATTCAAGGTTCTGAAAATTCCTTGAAATGTTCTGACGGATCTTATTGTGATTCAAAGCACCACGAACAGCAGATTCAACAAATCTAAGATCATTTTCAGGCTCAGAGTGATCACTCTTTGGAGGTGTCTCCACTGTCTTTTCACCAGCATATTCGATGCCAGAAGTAAACAACGGATAAACTCAGGCTTTTGAATCTTTAAGGGAGATGGTAGATAATGTTTGGCCTTAGCCTTAGTTTCAACCTTGCTTTTCCTAACACCACCTTGTCTTACAGCACTAAGTGCTTGCTTGAATTGTTCCTCTTCATGTTTTACTTGCTCTGCTGAATTCACATGCAACCTTGCATTGTTCTCAAGGGTTGCAGCCATTGACATTGTAACAAGAAATTTGTTAACAGGTACTCTAGCCGAAATGGATGCTTCAATACTGACTGATTGTCTGTTGTGTCATTTTTAACTTGCTTTTAATGACTGACCCTCTGTCAGTAGATGTTGATCTTCTAACTGGAGGTGATGGTGATCTCCCTTTCCTTGAGCTCGCTAATTTTTCGTCGGTGAGAAGTGACATTTTTGGTATGGACTCCTTGTCCATTAATGCTGAGGGAAACCTTGACCTTCTTTGCTTACCCGAAGAGCAGCTTCTAGCCTGAAAATATAGTATGAGATGAATTTATTGAGAAAAAGTACAAGTTACGATTCGATATCACATAATTTCCAAATATACTTATTACACAGACTTCTATCATTGAGAATATAATTTTTCAATAACCTCAACGTTTCTATCATCCATAAGTCTTTGACTAGTTTCAGGCATAATGCTACCACTGGTGCCATATTTGGGCAAATGATAAGGTGAAATAGCTCTTCGTTTTGGAGATTCTATAGCATTTCGAGTATTCCCAGCTTTCCACTGTTCCAGCTCTGTTTCTTTTCGTTCCAATGCTAATTTGAGACTTGATATCTGAAAAAAGATCCAATTGCCTTCATTTGTTGTTTCTATTATATTCAAAATTGTAAAGTTTATGACCGGAGTCCTAACCTCTTCCTTCAGTTCTCGAATTTCTCCAGTTTCTTTATTAGATTGAGCAGCCCCAAGTTCAATGGATGCAACCCTCTCAGCGAACTTGAGTGTGCTAATTGTCTCCCCAATAGCATTAAGTTCGGGATTAATATGAACAAACATCAAAGTTTTTGCATGCCCTCCTAGTGATAAAACAACAAAAGAAACATGGACTAGTTTACGAGTATAGAAAATCAATCAAGACAACTTTGTCAATAACCACATGCATTGTTATCATATTCCAATGAAATTGTACAAACGGTGCTAAAATCTGAAGTAGAATGGTGTTATGAAAAGAGAAATGGAGAATAAAATCTAAACCTTAATGTTATTATCGCTAATTATTATGAGTAGTTTGCAACAGGAGGAAAAGAATAGAGATATGTTACCTAAAGAATCTTGTAACACTTGTGTGAGCTTGCTATTTCTGTAAGGCACATGTAGACTTTTCTGTGCCAGAGCAGAAATAACATCCCCAAGTGCTGAAAGTGATCTATTTATATGTTGGGCCTCCTTTAATCTCTCGCCAACAGCCTCAGATTTGTCAACTCTCTCACTACCAGCCAAATCCACGAGATGGAGACAACCCCTAAGAATGGAGTTAGAAACTAACTCCCTGCCTCGAACATGAACAGTCAAAACACTGCAATAGGATGGAATGGGATCAATAATTTTATTAAATACAAATATCTTATTGTTACTATTTGTCTATCTATATCATGAAGATGTAAAGTTGAATCCGTATAAATTTGCACCATAGAACCTACTGCAGAGGATCCAAGTCAATAAAGATGACATTTTACCTATGAGAACGACTGCTTCTCTCATTTAGTGCTGTAGCACCTACAGCACGGTTTTTCTGACCAATTCTCATTAAATTTAGAACATCTCGAGTGCAAGTAACTGGAACTAAAAATGCATCAGGAACATTGAGGCCATTCAGCTGAGAAGTGTTTCGTACATCTAATGTATATCTTGTTAAGGAACTATAAAATCCATAAAGTAAATGAAATTGATAATATCTATACAATACAATTAGCTAAGAATTTAAGCTACTTTACAGTTTACAGAAATAAACAAATAATTATATCATACAAGTACTGTTCGCTTAAAGGATATCTTCTGTTAGAGCCATCATTGACTAATAAATCTCTTACTTGTTCATTGTATATTTCAATCATCTGGACGAAAACTTCATATTTTATGGAATCTGATCTTTCCTTAGATATACAAAATAAATCACGTAAAGCCCTATAGTTTACACCCCATGTCTCTTCAGCTGACAGATCAGGACCACTCTACAGAAGCAATTAATCATGTTAGTTAATATACATATATGAGAAAAACGATTCCTGATTGAAATTATTGTATACCTACTTTGCCAGTTCAAATGATTGCATCGACATATGTAATGTGAAATGTACTACTACAAATATTAATCATGTGTAAATAATACCATCGTGTAGGTCTTCCCAGAACCGGTCTGTCCATATGCAAAGACACATACATTATAACCATCTAAAACAGATCTGATCAACGGTTGAGTGTCAGCATAAATTTGTTCTACAGATGACAAAGAAGAAAGCATCATGAGAAGGTTTAAACAATAACAAATAAGATCTAAAATAACACAACAATTAGCATATATTAGCAAGAAAAATCATTAATATATTAGCAGGATATGATACCATTACACCATTATTAACATGTAAAGATCAGCATGTAAAAATATGTTATACTTTAATTTTGCTTTTTATACTTGATATGTCTTCTACTCTTCTCATCAAAAAGAAATTCTAGTAAAACAAAGTACATGTTGGCCCTATACCGTATATACCTTTTGCAGCAAGTTATGGAAAAATTAAAATACCTTGAGTTACACTTGTTCCAAACACCTTATCGAATGAAAATACCCTTCTTGCATCTTTTCCTTGCTTGAGGGGATTCACAATCATCATGTCTCCATTTTCTCCAATATAGTCTACCGTAGACTGCCCATTTGATTGTCCCGGTAAGAAGGGTCTCACTCTACAGTAAACCCTAATGGCTCCTGAAGTAACACAATAAATTCATTAATCTAAATATTATCATAAATTAATGAATTCATCAAATTCATTGTTTGGACGCATCTTGAATTCTTATGCACCTTTGAGGTCTTGTACTTGGTTGTAAAGAAAACGGTTCTCTTCCAAAACTTTGTGGTAAGAAGAGGAGGCCACTTCAAGGCTCTTAATATGATGCTCTGATAAGGACATACATAGAACTTAAGTCAGCATACAAGGAATACATTATTCATGGAATTAAAACGAAGTCTTACAAAATTACCTAGTCTACTAAACTCTTGTTCCCACTCCGATTGAATTTGCTTGACTTCAAGTTTTGTATCTTCAAAGAAGTATTTCACTGTCTGCGGCAAGAAAAAAGAAACTTAGCATATGGTGAGCTAAACTGCTAATCTAAATTCATATGTTAGAGCAACAAGAGAAGTAGGTCCTGCTATCCAAAATTATACCTCAAGTTGTTTCTGTTGATTATTGATTACTTCAGAATATTTGGCAGAGTAATTGACATTTTGTCGAAGAATATCACGCTTGCCACCACAAATGCAGAATTTGGAGAAATCATTTGATGCCAAACTACTTCGTTGATTAAGATATAGTGAGATAGCTTCTACAAACTCCCTCTTTGAGAGACAACCAATATCTCCTTTTAATATTTTCTTCAGGAAAAGTCCAAGCTGCGGAAATTGGAGAGAAGTATATGTATTTTAACAAACCATTTTGCAATGAGGAAAAGGAAATTGATAAATAAATGAAAATTATCTTTTGGAGAAAGTAGAAGTACATAAAATTCAAGTATGAAGTACCTCTGTGCCTTGAGAAACGAGCAAAGATGAGAAATCTTTTACTACCTTGCTGAGTAAGGCATCAATTACCTACAAATTGTCACCCAAACCAGAAATGAGACAGCAAGAAGCAAAGAAAATTATATGCAAATGTTCCTTTTATAACATCATTCATATTTTCCATTGTTATATATTCAACATCATTTGAATTTCAATTAGCACTATATTTTTTCTATTAGAACTTAGGACAACAAATCTGGCTATAAAGAAAACAGATTAATAAAGACACACAAGAATTGATCACAAAGTTCAGCCAATTGTTGCAATGTCTCTGACAACAGAATAGCTACTATAGTTTTTCAACTATACGATTCTTAGGATTACATAGTACAATGCAGTGTTTCAATACTATGATCCAGTTTCTAAGTTTACATCAGAACCGTACTGCTCCGCTACACTCAAGCAACTGTACACTTGTCAATACATAAATCTTACCCTATTTTCAATGCTGAATGAGTAATGTACCTATCTTCTACATAGTCATCTATTAGTTAATCATAAAAAAATAAGAAATCATATTTTAATAAACTAGCACATAACCAACAAAAATGCACAAACCAGTAAGGATCTTACCGACCATTGTATTTAGAGGAAGATCATCAATCCCATCTGTCTCTCTAATATAAGCCTGAAGAAGTCTGAGTCCAAAGTGATCAAAAAGGAAAGCAAGAACATTGGTAGTTTTGGTTTCTTCATTCAAGAACTCTTCAGATAGGGTAAGAAACTCTAGCAAATGTTCATACTGCGATGACTCGGACTCATCCAGTGAATCATCAGCACTTTCACTGCCAACTATGGAGGAAGAAGGAGACCTCTTTGGTAAGGAAGTAATTCTCACAGTTCCACCATATCTCCAAACACCAACACCCCCAGATAGTTTCCATTCATAGTATCCCTTCAAACATAGAATGCAGTCCACAACTTTGTTTGATGAACCACCCTGCATTTTCAAGTTTCAAAACACCAATCCTCCTTTAACAGAAAGCTCAAAACCATTTCCAAAAACAAACCAACAAGTTAGCTAAATAGAAATTGAGTGTGAGACACAGTTTCATCTTCAAAACCAAAATGTGTTTGGAAAACAAAATTATATAATTGAGTTATAATTGAATGCATGTGTAATAATAATATTCTACACCGACTATGCATACAAATTAAATTCATACAACAACAACCAAGCCTTATCCCACTAAGTGGGGTCGACTACATAGATCAACTTCTATCATAATGTTCTATCCAGGAGCATGCTTCTATCCAAATCATAAATCTCGAGATCTTTCTTAATAACTTCTCTTCTAGTTTTACTAAGTCTTCCTCTACCTATAATTATTTGACTCCTCTCCATCTTATCTACTCTCTTTACCACAAAATCTACAGGTTCTCTCTCGATGCCCAAACTACTTAAGTCTATTTTACACCATCTTTTCTACTATAGGTGATACCTAGAGCTGTTCATGATACAATTCACTAAGAAAACTAAACCGAACCAAACCGTTTCAATTTACTCATAACCAAACTGAACCAGAATCATTGGTTTGGTATACCAATTTGAAATTCCGAACTGTACTAACCCGCTAGAAGATAATTTTTTCCAAACCAAATCCTTTGTTAAAAGACCAAACCGTTTAACTATTTTTTAGATTTTTTTTAAACTTAAAACTTGTTTTTCATTTTCAATTCGGTTTATTTATCATATGGTTCAATTCTAAAACTATTTATACAATATGATTCGGTTCACTAAACAAACATAATGGTTCGGTTATTTTAATTTCAATTCATTAACAGTTTTCTTAACACTCCTAATACTCAACATATTGTTATTTCTAATCTTATTTTATCTAGTTTTACCACACAACATTCTCATTCTCATTATCCATGCTATATTTACTTTATAATGAAAAAAAAATATCATCAACAATTATGTCTAAGAAATTACAACATTTACATACAATTTAAATAATAAAGAAACCTAAACAAAATAAAAGGAGCATGAAGAAGGAAAAACGAACCTTCTCTAAATCAGAAGCTTCAAAACTCAACAACTGCATATCCCTAACAGCATAAAGAAAGTTCCTCATATTCTCAAAATACTGAATCGCCGAATGCGCCGCTCCTTCCACCGTAGCAGCGTCCGCAAGTGCAGAATTATCCACAACTTTGACAACAGCACCGGGGTTCACTCTGTTGAGGACGTTGCAGAGGATGATTCCGTTGCGAAGCGCGAGGTAGAATTGCTGCTGTGAGGGCTTTGGAGGTAGGAAGGAAGACGCGACGGTGTCCATTTGACGGAGCCATTCTGAGGCTTCGTATCGCCTTGATGCTGTTTGCAATGTTCGCCATTGATAATAGCTTTGTTAGATTGTTCATGGCGGGTGTGATTCTTCGTACGATACGACACCGTTTATTAAGCTGTGAGCACTTTTATTTTAAATCTATTTTTTTATGAAATGAAAATCTTAAAATAACAGAGAAAGAGTGTGTACTGTGTAGTTTATTTTAATGGACTAAAATTATATTATTTTGCCTAATGTTAAATATTTTTGGTCTGTATAAATTATTAAATTTTGTTTATGATTTCTATAAAAATGTACTATATGTTTTAATTTTTATAAAATTATTATACAGGTAGTTTTAATTTTTAAGATTAAACGGATAATTTTTAAATTGAAATATTTATTACTTTTATAAATATTTTTTGGAAAAATATTACATATATATTTAAAATACTATAGAATATTTATTTATTAAATTTTAGAATTTTTAAAATAAGATGAATTAAATATAATTTTTTTAAATTTTAAAAGATATTAATAAAAATAATAAAAATTTCAATATAAAATCAAATTTTAAATTTTTTTGAAGAAATTTTTAGAAGTTCTAAACACATTTGCAAAATAATCGTTCAAAATAAACATCAGTTTAAAGATCAAAGACTAAAACTAAATGAATGATAATTTTATAGAGTCTAAAATATGTAATATTTTTTTATAGAGACTAAAAATAAAATTTAATAATTTATAAAAAATCATATTTAATCTTATTTATATTATATTAATTAATCATTTATTAATATTTTTTAGATTTACTGTTTTATTATTTTATTGTTTTAACTATAATCTATCTTTCTTATTTTTTATTATTAATTTTAAATATGCTATAAGTTATAGTTATATATTTCAAATATATTGTTCTATATTTTAGTATTTTATAATTGAATAAAATATATAATTTATACTTTAAATATCTAAACTTTGACCCAAATAAATAGTATGAAATTAGATTTATTGGATTGAATTTTTTTAATCAATCATCCACAATAAAACTGGTAAATTTATTTTTGAATTCGATAAACGCTTGTTTTAAGACCATGCAAAATTGATGGAAACCGTATCATGAATACTTCTAATTTTAAATTCTTTAAAAGTCACACACATGATATAATAACCTATTCATAATAAATATTTTATTTTTAACCATGTCTTTTTGGTGTAAAATATCATCAAGTTTGTCTAAAATTAATCTCCTTTAGAGAATGTAACGGTTTTTTTAAGTTAAATTATTTCAGGGTCCTTTAAATTATTTAATTGTAATAGATTGGTTCTTTATGTTGTTTTCGCTACATATGAGTCATTTATATTAACTAATATTTGCATCGTTGCCTTTTTCTCAAATTTCTTTTCAAAAAAGTTAAAGTGACACTCATGATAAGGATATGTCACTTAACAGAGGTCAGAGATCATCATTGGATCATATAATAAAATTTTCAGAATTTTTTAGTGTATAAAAATATTTTTAAACTAATTAATATGCAAGAAAAAGAAAAAAAATTAAAGAAAAATAATAAAACAAAAATTAAAATTTACAGAAAATTACATAAAGTGTAAAACGAGATGAAAATATTTCTAAAAAAATTTCGTAATTAATGGATAAAAAATAGATTTAATATAAATTTTAGACGTTTAAATAAAATTAATATAACAAAATAAAACAACATAAAAATCAACGATGCAAATGTAATTAACATAAAAGATTCACATATAGCGAAAATAACATAAAAGATCAATGTATTACAATTAAATAATTTAAATTGAGTTTCTAATAGACCAATGTAATATTGATAAATAAAAAAGTATAATTTCAATGCCTCTTTCAAATCATAATTTTATTCACTATACTCATGAGATTAGTGAAAGGAGGGGAAGGAGTTCTATTATCTCTTTGACTTTATGCTCAATTACTTCTAACTCAATCACATACTACACCACAACATATTAAATTTTTAAAGTTAAAGTAAACCCTTCAATCATTAGTAGTAGCAAAGTGAGTCAACTCATTATGAACCAAAATTATAGTGCTCCTTGCTTACTTACAAAGTCTTAATCAACAATTAAAGTCAAAAAATTTCATCAAAAATAATCCTCTACAACTCTTTCGGCTAGATACTTAATTTGGACCCATTCTTTTTCTTTTCTAGCCACTGTTCTTTTAACGTGTTAAACTAAACTATTGCCATTTTTGTTTATTTTACTTTACTTTTTTGCTTTTGTTAATTAAAGGGGGTGCAGGTGATAATTTGGTAGACAAAAAGGAAAAAACAAATTAAATTACATTACATTAAAAGGATCAAATGAAATTTGTTGCTTTTCATCACACCAAAAATTGTGCCTCATCTCAAGCATCTTTGTTGTCAATTAATCATTTTTATTAATGTAAATTATATGAATCTAAGGTTAATAACTCATCACTGTAATTACATAAAATATGTATATAATAATATTGCGTCATTTATATAGTTAGTCTCTATTAAATTTAATGATAATTGATGTTGAGTTTGACACGGAGAATTGCAATTTGATTTTTTACGACTGTCTCGAATCGAACTATATCAATGGGATAAACTAATTTTTTTATAAATATAATACTTTTTAAAATCAATCTTACTATTTTAAAAGGTGTAGTGGTCCAATTCGTTAGTTGATTATTTAATATTTCTATATAATCTTAATTATTATATAAAAAATAATTATTCAGGAAAAAAGTTCTAAATTTTGAATAGAATTTCTACCATGTGATTTTTTCAAACTTAGTGTCAATCAATATATCTTTTATTTTTTCAATTTGGTGAAGAAATAATTTAAATTCATCAGATAAAAATGTAGCATGAACAAAAAAATTTGTGAGAGAAAGTTATTTCTTTTACTTAATAATTTCCAAATTCCAATAAAAATTTTCATAGTAAGAAACTAGATTGTTCCAAATTTAAGATGAACTCTAAAAATTTGTCCATAAAGTAAATAATGTCACGTATACATACTCCAACAGTTTTACTGCATTTTACTCGGGATTAATAATTTTCAAAGTAGATATACTATATAAAAATGCATGTATTACTTACCTGCTTCTTCTGCTTTTCTATGAGCCAAATCATGATCGTTGAAACTCTCTTCTTCTATGATATTGTTCATAGAAACTAGACCTTTCAATCCTCTCTTTGAAGGAGATGTGAAGAATGAGTTTTGTGATTGTGACACCTCTTGTGGCATTTTTCTATCATATATACCAAAGAAAATTATGAGATAACATGAAGTATATCTATATGGAAAGAAGAGAATTGATGAGAGTGATAAATAAGTATAAGAAAAAAACCTGAAAGCTGAAAGAGGGTTGTTGTTGGTGGCTAGTTATGGTGACTCTTTGGTGAAGGAATGAGCATTCAAAAGTAGTAGTAAGAAACTTACATTAAATGCATGTTATTAATTTGGCTTTAATGTTGTAATTAGTGTGAGTGGAGGGAGAATGAGAAAGAGATATTAAAGGTTAGAATTTGTTGTTACCATTGGCAATATTGTTTTAAGTTGTAGGACCATTCCAACTTACTAAAGGCAAATTAGAAAAGAGTGACTCAAGGCGTAAATTGACAAGAAGTGGGGTTGGAAACCTTAAGAGGGAAAATGAATTATATGATATGTGATCTCTTTCGGTATATTTGGAGGTTATGTATTTGAACTCAATCTTGAACACATAGTATAGTCTTTGTATTCAAACTAAATCTTGAACATGTAGTAGAGATAAATTATTTTGAAAAAAAATATTATTATCTATTATAATCTTTTCAACTCGAAATATTAATCTTTAGAGTTGCACGCAGAGGACACATAATTTTGAAGGGGAAAATGAGGAGTTGCATGTGAAATTAAAAACAAAACAGACTGAAATAGAATACAAATATTATTAAAACTTAAAACATCAACATTATCTTATATTGTTTTCAAAGTGTCTTGTACTGATTTCTTGAAATATTGTTAAACACCTCTTTGGAACCTTTTGGAACGAAGTGTCCTATTATCAAATGCTATTGGGATAGTTTTTTTTTCTTCTGAACTTGTCATTTCCTACTTTGCTATTATCCCTGGTTGTTTTGTGGACAAAAAAATGATGATATTAGGAACATTGATTTTTATTAATTAGTAAAAGGAACAAATAAATGAAATATTTGTTGATATTTTTTCTAGTGAATTTCTTATTCTACCTCATATTCTTATAACGCATCACGTGAATTTCCAATAATGTTCTTAGAAATCGAAAATATATTTTCGGTCCGTATCTTATATCATACTAATCACGTTGAAAAGGGTTTTGTTGTAAATCGAAAATATATTTCTGGTTCTAAATCGTAAGTAAAAATTTTCAATTCCTGGACACGGTTAAAGGCGCTAGAACCTATTACCCTCCCTATAAAGAAACTTTTAAAAACAAACAAATACTCTTTCAATCACTCATTTCAACCCTTTCTCACAAATTCAAAAAAATTCAAAAATCAACATAAACCATGTAAAGACAACAACTAAATCAAACAAGCAACAATCATCTTCAATCAAAATACTCAAGTATACTTAGGAATTCAAGATCTATAATTAGCTTTTTGTTGTTGTTGTTGTAGGTTTATCAAAATCGAGTATAGTCTTATGGATATAAAATATCTAGATGGTAAATTCGGGTCTGATTATCAATGCCTAAAAGAATGTATTTTAAAAGGATTTCATCATGGCGGTTTATGGAGTATAATTTTTCCAAGCTCTTATAAGTGTTGTTGTATAATAGGATGAACTATTTTGTCTCTTTAATAAAATAAATGAATAAATGACATACCTAATGTATTTTGTTAGACATGTTATTATTATTATTATTATTATTATTATTATTATTATTATTAAAGATAGTTCTTTAATAA
Organism: Vicia sativa; assembly: GCA_021764765.1. NCBI lineage: Eukaryota > Viridiplantae > Streptophyta > Magnoliopsida > Fabales > Fabaceae > Vicia > Vicia sativa. The sequence goes on from CM038794.1 coordinate 135,111,092, forward strand.
AAGGTATATTAAAAGAGAAATTTGAAAATAATGGCCAAATATAAGTAGTTTATTAAGATATTTATCTCGCACATAAATAAGACAGCAAGCGGTCAAATATTAATTTACATTTCTTACCAAAAGAAAACAAATTTTTGTATAATTTTTAATATTATTATTTTGAACATTGTTATTATAAATGTTATTTTAATTGTTTGTTGATAAGTATTTTCTTTAAATTTTTAGAAGAAAAAACACTTGTCGAATATTATTTTTGTATGAATATATTATTTTAATATTATACATACCATAATCAAGTAAAAAGTTAATTCATAATTCAAATTTATTTATTTTAATTCAAAACAAAAATTTATAATTATAAAATAGTAAATTTGTATTATAAATTAAAATTCCAAATATAAAAACAAAAATTGAAGAAAAAAAGAGAAGAAGAGAGAGTGTTTTAAAGAGATTTGTGTTTAATATTAAAAAAGGAAAAATATATCAATTAAATAATTCAAAATAAAAGTTAAATAAATAAACGTGAACCTTTAGTTTATAAAATGAAGGAGTGCAACTTAGTGTCATATATATATATATATATATATATATATATATATATATATATAAAAGGAGGGATCAAATTACACAAGGTGTCATAGTTTACTTTGACATAAAATCGCATCCCTTCATTTTATAATCTATCGGTTCAAGTTTAATTATTTATTTTTGAATTTATTTTATTTAATCAACATTTTTATTTATTTTTTATATTAAATACAACTCTGTTTAAAACTCTCCCTCATTCTCTTTCTTTCTATTTTTTTTTTTCGTTTTGAGATTTAGAGTTTTAATTTTTATTACAATTTTATTAGTTCTATAATTATAAATTTATGTTTTTAAAAAATGCTTCAAATCTTTATTATGAAGTGACAATTTTTACTTAATAATGGTATGTATAATATTTAAAGAGAGTTATTTTTGCAAGAGAAAATATTTGACCATTTTTTTCAAAAATTCAAAAGAAAAAAACATACCAAGTAACGGTTAATAAAGTAATATAATAATATAAATATTATATCAATAATAATAAACTATAACATAAATTAAATATTTCACTTTGAGAAACAAATCTCATTTAATACTGAAAAAGAAAATAAATTATATTGATTAAATAGAACACGATCAAAATTAAATGAATAAAAATAGACCTTTTGATTTATAAAAATGAATGGATAAAGTTTAGTGTCAAATTGAAGAGATATATTTAAATTTGACATTATATCTAGTATATGAATTAAGTATTATAAGTTTCAATTTTTCTAATCTACCCATCAAATAAATAATTTTTTTGTTGAACAAAAATCGTAATTATAGAAAAAAATTACAAATATAAAATATGTTAAATTTCTCGTCCCTTTGATTTAAATACACTGTTTAAAATATTTGTTAATATTTCTTTCAGATATAAACATAAAGTAAGGAAAATATTATTTAAATTATTATTTTTCTTTTATTTTAAATTATATTATTTACCTTATATAAATCATTCCACTAGTATATATAACAGAGGAAAGTTCTAAATCTCACAAGTAAAATAATAAAAGCTGTTTTTTTTTTTTTAAATGGCCTCTGTGTTATTCAATGGATCTTATTTTTACTTGATTTTGTTCATTTCTATGGTCCTGCTTCAAGGTAATAAATAAAAAATTGTTTGATCTCGCAACCTGTATACTTCTTACACAATCAACATACTCAAATATACTTAGGAATTCAAGATCTATAATTAGTTTTTTTTTTTTTGTTATAGGTTTATTAAGTGCTGAGTATAGTCTTATGGATATAAAATGTCTAGATGGTAAATGCGCGTCTGATTATAAATGCCTAAAAGAATGTATTTTAAAAGGATTTCATTAGGGCGGTTTATGCGGTATAATTTTTCCAAATTCTTATAAGTGTTGTTGTATAATAGGATGAACTATTTTGTCTCTTTAATAAAATAAATGAATAAAAGGCATACCTAATGTATTTTGTTAGACATATTATGATTATTATTATTATTATTAAATATAGTTCTTTAATAAAAGGTATATTAAAAGATAAATTTGAAAATAATGGCCGAATATAAGTAGTTTATTAAGATATTTATCTCGCACATAAATAAGAGAGAGCGGTCAAATATTGTCTTACATTTCTTACCTTTTAAGTAAACAAATTTTTGTATAGTTTTTAATAATATTATTTTGAACATTATTATTATAAATGTTATTTTAATTGTTTGTTGATAAGTATTTTCTTTAAATTTTTGGAAGAAAAAAATTGATCGAATATTATTTTTTGTATGAATAATATTATTTTAATATTATATATTTCATAATCAAGTAAAAAAGTCAATTCATAATGCAAATTTATTTATTTTAATTCAAAACAAAAACTTATAATTATAAGAGTAGTAAAATTGTATTATAAATTAAAACTCCAAATATAAAAAACAAAAAAAGTTGAAAGAAAGAGAAGAAGAGAGAGTGTTTTAAAGAGATTTGTGTTTAATATTAAAAAAAGAAAAATATATCAATTAAATAATTCAAAATAAAAGTTAAATAAATAAGTGAACCTTTAGTTTATAAAAATGAAGGAATGCAACTTAGTGTCAACTTATATATATATATATATATATATATATATATATATATATATATATATATATATATATATATATATATATATATATATATATATATATATATATATAATCGGATCTACACAAGGTGTCATAGTTTACTTTGACATAAAATCGCATCCCTTCATTTTGGTTCATGATTAATCATTTATTTTTGAATTTGTTTTATTTAATCAACATTTTTTACTTATTTTTTATATTAAATACAATTCTGTTTAAAACTCTCCCTCATTCTTTTTATTTTTATTTTTTCTTCCGTTTTGAGATTCAGAGTTTTAATTTTTATTATAAGTTTACTAGTTCTATAATTATAATTTTATGTTTTAAAAAATGGTTCAAATCTTCGTTATGAAGTGACAATTTTTACTTGATTATGGTATATATAATATTTAAAATTGTTCACTGTTATAAACCCATTCCCCTTTTAGATTTTCGATTTTGATTTCAATAATTATGTATATGTGTTTTGATGTTTTCAACTTACCTTCTTCACGCATGCACCCAAGTACCTCACTTTCCTCATTTTTTTTACTACTGAATAATGGGTGAAATTGGAAATGGGTTTGGAAGGTGAAAATGGTAATGGGTTTGGAAGATGAAAATAGGTTTCAGCGTCAAGAGTTTGAAAAATAGATGAAAATGAAAATTAAAATATTATTCATAAACTATTGATTTTATTCATCTAATTCAATATTAATTCCTTTTTGAAATCTTAATAATAATTTATTATAAAAAAATTGAAGCATTTTATTTAATTTTTCTCATATATAATTGGGCCAAGAAAAATCATAGAAATTGTCACATTAATTTATTAATAATTATCATTTAATATATCACCTTGATTACATATTTTAAGTTATAAAATTAAATATTTTTTTTAATTTATATAAATTTACTCATATTTGTTTATTTTAAAAGGAGTAATTGAGATTTGATTATAATAATATTTTTAATTTAAACCCATTTTTTGATAATAGGGGATATATTGTTACATGATAATACTTAAAATTATATTTTATTTACAAAATTGTCACCATATTTTTTATTTACGTCCATTCTTTTTAGTTTAAAGGGAGTAATTAAGATTTGATTATAATAATATATTTAATTTAAACCCAATTTTAGAAAATAGGGGTATATTGTCACACGGTAATGCTTAAATGATACTTTATTTACAAAATTGCTACTGTATATTTTTACTTATACCCGATTTTCGAAAATCGGGTGTAAATTTTAAAATTATTTTTTTTTTTGTACTAGCGATCAAGAAAGTGACTTAAGAAAGTTTTAGAGTTTATGTAATTTCTATTGAAATTAGTGAAATATGGTTTTAAATGTGTTGTTTTTTGTAATTTATATCATTAAAAGTCATTATAACACTATTTGTAAACTATTTTTGACGATCAATGCATGTTTTCAGACGCATTTGGGGTTTTGGGAAAGTGAAATACGTAACTCTGTTTCGCAGAAGAAATCAGAGGTTTATTTCCGATTTTTGGTAAGAACAAAACCGGAACTATAATTCTGGTTTTTTGTCTGCATTTTTTTCTTCATTTTTTCCACCGTAAGCCATATGCTAACTTTTTGTTCTTACTTCTATAGGAGTTATGTCTGAGAGATTGTCACATTTGAGGCATGGTAGGGTTACACAACATGTTTCTGTGCGGAGAGAGAGGAGTCAAGTCACACAAGCCCCTTCGACATCCGAAAAAGCTATGTCGGATGCACATTCTGCTAGTTCCGATTCTACCCCTTATGTATGTTTCTCCCGTAGCAGACGAGAGTCTCCAGTCCATCCTTCTCCGCCTTCGTCCTACCGAAGACGCACATCCTCACCATCCTCACCACCGCAGATTTTTGAGATGGGATTTGCATCTGCTTCATAGGCGGGGCCATCTGAGGCACTTGTTGCTACACCCTCAACACTTGAGGTATTAGTGGCACCTGAGGTACCAGTGGCACTCGAGGCGCCAGTGCCATCAGAGGCACCGGCGGCAGAGGCGACACCGACGAGTGATGCGTCAGTTCGGGTACCCAGACCATTCCTCGGCATCCTGCTGTATGTGCCCCTCCGACAATGAAGAGGGGGGAGATGAATGAGATTTTTGATGATTTTGAGAATCATCTTGTACCTGAGGAGGCCAAGAGTACCGTGGCTCCACACGAATGGAGTTACACGTACGACTACTTGTTGTGGTTCTTTAGGGTGTTCCATCTATACATGATAGATGATGCTCCATGGAACCCATCCAGGCTGGTTCATTAGGAGATCCTATAGGAGAAGCATGCCAGGAGGGATCATGCTTAGGACGTGTCGCTTTAGTGTCGCCGTATCATGGAGCTTGCTAGGGATGACTTTGACAGAGGGTTGTTTCCTGACGGATCCGATGTCAGGGGAGTTTTTTAGGCCATCATGGCGGATGCTCAGGATGCCCTGTTATACAGGAGACTGCGGAGGGATGCCTCGAGGGTGACAGGTCATTTCATCATCTGACATACCCAGTAGTTTAGGTTGATTGTATTTTGACTTTAGTTTTTTGATTTCGTATTGTATCGAATTTGTATTTTGGATACCATTATTATGAAATGCATTTTGGATAACATTTTTGGTCTTTTATTCGATAAATAAATTGTAGGTCTTTTTTTCGATTTATAAATTGAATAGATTGTTAAATTTCTAATTATAGATTTTCCAATTATTGCTTTAGTTCTATTTTCTGTCATGCCCAGAACCGGAAGTATACATCCGGTACGAAACCGGAGATATACTTCCGGTTTTCACTCAAATATTTCAGAAAGTGGTGCGTACCAGAATTATACATCCGATTTTAGAGGGGCATTTTCGAAATTACATGGGATTTAATTTCACCCCATGGGGTGGATTAAGAAATTCACTTTTTACTATAGGTTAATCATCCTACTTTTTGGCGACATTGATTTTTATTAATTCCATCAATTGCTGTAACATCCTGATTTTCTTTATTAATTATTTTATTATTTATTTGTTATATTAACTATTATTTGATTTGATAATTATCAAATTATTTAATTTTTGTGAATATGTGATTGGTTGATTATATTGGATGATTATGTGAATAATTGATTTAATTGGAATATGGGTATTATATGATATTGGATTATTGAGTGTGAGAATAGTAAAATATTAATTGAATCTCTATATGATGAGTTAGTGTGAGAATGAGATAAGCTCATAAAGAGAGAAGACACTAGTTAGTAAAAATGTTTTAAAACAAAAGAGAAAAATAGAACAAGAGAAGAAAGAGGAGAAATGACGAGAAAAGGAAGAAAGAGAATACAAGAGGAAGAATGCTAAAGAATCTACGTTCAAGGTGGTTAACACATAATTAATAAGATTGTATGATAATGTATTGATGGGAAAAAACATGTTTAGGTTAAAATCACTAATTTTTAAAGTTTTGATGAATAATTCTTAAATATAATGAGTAATTGTGTTTTAATAGAGGTTGATTTTTATTAATTTTATTGGTGTTAATTTTGTACATATTGTATATATATTTGAAGCATATGGCATCGTTATTGTACATATTGTTTATTGGTGTTTATTTTACATCGTTATTTTATATATGACACAAATTGAAATACTATATCGTCATTTTTTTATATGTGCAAGTTGGTTCCTTATGAGATATATCGCAATTGTAGCATTCTTATGTATTTAAGTTAGAAAATCGTTTTCAAGTTACCAATATGTGGAGTTTCGTAAAGTTGTCACGTACAATAGTGTTGTTTGAATTGACAATAAAGTTGTCGAGTTGTTGAGTTATTAAGAATCATATTTCAATTGTTTTGTGAAATCGTGACATGTTTAGAAGAATGTATATGTTTGCATTTTCGTTGAAACTTTATAAATTCATAACTTTTGAACCGTAATTCCGTTTGAGTCTCCATTCAAGGTTAGAAAGTTAGTGCGACATTCTTTCCAATTAAAATAGTTTTGCTGGAAGTAGGTGATTTAAACATTGCGTGGTTGTGTAAAATGACATGTATGTGTGTATATGTATATTGAGAATTGATGTTGGATGGAAATAACATTGTTTGGTATTGTTTGCTATGTGCTATTATGATGCGTTGAATTGATGAATGCTATGAAAGTGATTCATATATGAATATTGACATGATGTATGTGTTTGTGTAATTTGGTGAAATTATGTGAAATATGCTTGTGTGATTAAGATATGAAAATGGTCTTGATATATATATATATATATATATATATATATATATATATATATATATATATATATATATATATATATATATATATATATATATATGTTGAGATGTGCACATGTATTATGAGTTGTCAAGAGGAAATATTTGCTAGATTTTGTGAGAGTTAGTGACTTGTCCTAAATTTGGAGATAGGGGTTTGAAAGTTTAAAGAATTGGCTTTTTGGTGGTTATTTGTCTTGGAGATCTGGACTGGTTTAAACTGAATACCTCGTAAGGATAACAATTGGTACCACATGCATATTGCATTGAGTTGCATTTGAGTCACATGCGTCGATGTGAAATTGTTGAATTGGTGTGCAATATGTGATATGGATGTGAATGTTATATTTTGTGGTATTTGTGATTGATTATTAATTGAATCTTAAATTGTTGAACAATGTTGTATATATATAAAATTGTGAATTGTTGGCATATACTTGGGAATAATATGATTAATTGGGTGATGTTATGTTTCATAAAGCATATGAAGTATGAGAATATTTATCTTATTGCATGTATGCTAAACGTTATATATTATTATATGATTCTTGATAATTATGTAAATTCTCACCCTTCTGCTTTGTGTCCTTGTGATTGGGATTGAAATTCATGCTTGATGTTGCAGCTTATTGATGTGCGATCGACCTAATGTGTCTAACGGTATCTTAACTGCAAGTGCACAGTCTATCGCGGTAGTAATAAAAGAATGTCGAATCCACAGGGACTTTGTAATCACTCTAGTGCTAGGAAAGTAATGCTAGTTTAGCCAAGGCGAATGATGTCACATTTGGTTTTTTAGGGAGGTTTAGGAAAGTAAAACTAATTGATTTTAAACGAATAATGATAAAACGGTCGGTATGTAATAGAGTGGACCTAGAGGATCTAATCGAACCTAAGCGTATAAGGATGGTCAACTTACTTGTTCTGTAGGAATAATCAGTTTAAAAACCTTCAACTCACACTTTCGTGGTCTTATCTTGGATTATACGTCTAAAGCCCTATGCCTGCTCTCGCTAGCTCATAAGTGTTTAGAAAATACTTTTTGAAAACTTAATTAATTCTAATTCGTTTTAAAGCGCTCTCGCTGTATTTAAATCGAATGCCTAACTTTAGCTATCCGGTGAAAATCTCACACTTTCTTGGTCTTGACCCTAACCTATTTACTTTTCTTACTTTAACAAAAGGTTTTATTTTTAAACACAAAAGTTATAACCGAGATTAAGTTGATTAAGGTTTTAGCTTAGGATCTATTAAATGCCTAATGCCTTTAACTATCACATACCGACACTAAGAATTTAGCTAGTCATTGCAATTAGAATTAACTCACAAGGAATGTAATAAAGGAACAAAACAAACATTATGAATAATTAATAAAACTTAAAATAAACAATTGAATATGTAAATCAAATGTAATGGAAACACGAATAAAGCGAATTCCTATGTCCTTCTTCCACAAATCGGAAATTTGGACCTTCGGAATCGGGAAAAATAAAAGAATCCTGAGGCTTGAAATAAATCCTAACTAGAATAACAATTTCCTAATGTTGGAAATTGTTATTAGGAAGTAATGTAAATGAAGGAAACAAGACAATGCAGGGAAAATTAAAAACTGGAAAAGAATAAAAACTAGAAAAGGCTTGGCTTTCGGATTCTGCAGAGCTTCCGCACGGTTAAACTTGATAATGCTCTGTACCTTTCACTTTGAAGTCCAAGCTATTTATAGAGGATGAATGCACTGGCAGTTGGAAGTAGCTTCGTGGGCTTCACTTCAAGACTTCAGAAATAATCGGGAAGTGGGATTGATTTGTGGGTTGAATTGTGGGTTGAGTTGTGGGTTGAGTGAAATCAGGAGTCAAAGACTCTTCTGCTGAGCTTTTCCACGTTCTACACGTATTTCATAAACTGATATATAGCTTGTTACGGTCGTGGTCACTGTGTTACGAGCATATTTCATAAAGTAGCGTGTTACGGTCGTGGCCAAGGCATGACGAGCGTAACCTGTCTTGAAGCGTCTTACGATCGTGGCCAAGGGGGTGACGATCGTCACAGCAGCAATTTCTGGTTTCTTTTGGCAGATTTATCTTTTCTCTTCTGGTCTTTGTTGCTAGCTTTGTGTGTTTTATGTTTTCTTCTAGTTTGAGCTGAGATATGTGGTACCTGCTGTCATACCCCAAAATTTTCCCTCCTACTTCTCAAGACATTTCATACATCCATGCTCAAGGATTCCTCAAGGGTTGATCAGACAAACCCTCTCCTAGACAATCAACCCAAACTAGGGTTTTGCAATTTTCAGATCCAGATGGACTTTCAACATCTCCAATGGTCATCATGCCTCCTCATATGTTTCAAAGATTCTCCATGTCAAGTTTCAAGCCTCACAGGTCAAGTTTTCTTAGACAAATGCTCAGATGGTTGAAAATCAATTGTATTGGACAAAAAGTCAAATGTGGTCAACATACAGTCAAACTTCATGATTTTTGGTCAACATCCTCATTTTGAAGTCGCATTCATCATTTGATCAAGGGTTGATCATGATTCATCAAGAAAACTCAAGATCTGCTCAAAAGTCAAACTTTCCAAATTAGGGTTTCTCAGAGAAAAGTCAACTGAACTTTGACTGAGCATAACTTCTTCATACTTTCTTAGAAATTTTTCCACCACCTCTTGTTTTGAAGGAAATTCAATTCTCTACAACTTCATGTCTCACAAGAATGTTCAAAAAATTCTTCATTTGGAAGGTATGGATCAAAATATTACAGGTCCTTTTCAAAGTCAACAAAAAGTCAACATTTTGTTTTGAAGATATATTGAGCATGGAAACTCCAATTGAGATGAAACCAAAGAGGTTGGTTAGAGGACTCTTAGATATTTCCAAAAAGTCCAAGAACACTCAAAAATGTGGAAAATTGAGCAACATACACCATTCACAAGTTGGGCATTTTTGAGCAATTGCACAAAAGGAGATATTTGTCAAAATACAATTTTTTCCAAATGGGCCTATAATTTTATGATCCAAACTTGATCATAATATTATTTGTGACCTATTGATGCTTGGCCATGACAATTTTCTATTTTATTGATTTATTTTTGAATTTTAAACCATTTAATTCAAAATTAAATTATATAAAATATGAAAATAAGATATTTTTTCAAAAGGAGTGAATTTCTATCAAACTTGAGGTCAAAGATAGCCCATGGAACATACCAAATTCGTGCTAGCTCTCACATTGAAGAGAAAATCAAATTTCTTCCAAAATTTGATTTTATTTGAAAAAAATTTATTGCACATTCATGATCCAATCTTTTTTCCTTCTTTTTGCCCTCTCAATTCACTCTATAAATACTCAGCCTGTTGCACATCAAAGAGGACGAAACCCTAGCCCCATACACAACCCTTATTTTGCCAAAATTTTTCTCAAAGTTGGAAATTTCGAATTTTACTTTTCAGTCAGTTTCAAGGAGTTTTAAGCCCTCCATTGTGTTCCTTGATATCCCAGCAAGCAAAAGCAACTCTTACTCGAAGCCAAATCGCTCTGAATCGTGTCCTTGAACTCTCACCGGTTTGAATTTTTTCTCAATTTCGATTTATGTATATCATGCATTGTTAATCGTTTTTGTGTGTTTATTCGTATCCAGGACATGCATTAGGTCACATTAGAACCATTACATGCAAGCTTAGACGTGAGAAAACTGATTTGCCATGGTTAGGGCAATTCAAGCTGCTTCGTTCGAACTGGTAGTTACAGGTCGTTTCAGTCGAAACCAATGGCACCATTGAACTCAGAAGGTTCGATTTAGGGGGGTAGGGTCCTCCTTTCCCGTTTATCTCTTTTATTTTGCAGGTTTTGGATTTTGTTTGGTCGGAGAAGACGACCGGAGCTAGGGCTCCGGCGTCGCTGACCGGTTGACTCCGGTGTATGCATGTGTGGCGTTTCCGTGCTTCCGGATTCGTTCCTTCGTATCTGCCTGGGGTCCACACGGCTGACTGGGTTTGAATTCAAATCAGGGACACACGTATCATTTACATTCATTTGATTTCAATCTCACAAACACCAAATGCATGATGGCGCAGCGGTTAAGGCGTTGCATGGAAGATTCTCCAAGAGGTCACAGGTTCAACTCCCACCAGGACCATTCTCTTTTTCCTTTTACAAAACTTCATATTTTTTCTATTTTTCTATTTTATTTTTTAAAATATTTCCATTCAATTTAATTTATCTTTCATAATTTTTATCATGCATTTAAAAAATACCAAAAATATTTATTTTTTGCATACATATTAGAAAAATGCTTATTTAATTTTTAAAATTAAAAAATATTATTTTTGCATGCATATTTAATTTAATTTCTATTTTATCATTTAAATAGCTTTTAATTGTTTTTAAATTATCAAATTAACTCCAAAAATTCCCAAAAAAATTATTTTAGCATATTAATGTTATTTCTTGCATAAAAACTTTTTCTCATTCAAAAATTATTATTTTTACTAACATTTTCCTCTTATGCAATTTCCTCGTATTTCCCGATTTTTCATCTGTTCACAGGTTATCCCGTTTCGGACAATTTTTATCGCTTTCTTTTCATATTATGTAATTTCCTATGGGATGTAATAGTTTAATTAGGACTTTTATTTTCCACACTTTTCAATTATGTATCTGCCTCAAAGCCATGTAATCGCGTAGGATTTATCTTTCCGCATTTTACTTTCCGCAATTTAATTTCTGCACCCTATAAGCTGCTAGTAATTAGGCGTGTATGGCAAGACTAAAATTGAACATAGCTCACTCTAATTTTCAAGATAAAATATCTGAATCAACACACTCTTTTCACACATGCACCCCTTAGGGTAATTCTCTCTTGTTGCCTTTACGAATTCAAATGGTCAAGTCCCTCGAACGTAGAGGTATTCTAGCACCGTTGCCTTTAAAACAAATCATCATAGTCCCTTCGATACAAAGATCATAAGACCCACGATGTCGCCACGAATACATGATCTTGACCTCGATTGTCGCCACGAAAATGATGATAGTCCCTTCGAATGTGCTAGGATACTTCCTACAAGTTGCCTTCTATGACCATCCGATGTCCCTTCGAATGTCCCGCTTACATCCAACGAATAGAGTTACCTACCAACTAATGGTATGGATAGCGCTATTCTAAAGGAAAGTAAAATAACACGGAAACGACCATTATGAGTAGGTAATAAGACTTTTAGTTGCTTGCTCTATCAAAATACTTTTTGCACCTCACACTTTTGTCAAAGTTCAAACTCTTTTCAAAACGAAACATTTCCGAACACTTTGTATACATTCCTACATGAATCATTACAAAGTCAAAGCAAAATGTCTTTTCAAAACATTTTTGTCAAACACACAGAAAGCATAATTTTAAAGTGATCTAAGAGCAACTAAGAGCCCGTAGATAACTACGGATGGAAAGGGTGCTAATACCTTCCCTTTTCATAACCTTCTCCCTTACTCGAATCTAACGAAGGTCTTTTTCGTACTTTTACCTTCCTTAATTGGATAAAAGAAAAGTCGGTGCCGACTCTTGCTATCCGCACATTTGCGATACAAAACCTACAAAGTCAGTTCACCGTATTACACGCAAAAGTCATAAAACTCGAATATTCGGAGTTAATCGGTCGATATGATATAAAACGGGTTAATTTCATAGTAAATATATGATACGGTTTCGTGTTATCAAATTCCCCCATACTTAAACCTTTGTTTGTCCTCAAGCAAAATAAACAATTAGAAAAATCGAACAAGTTTTTATATACGCACAAATCCAGTATACCTTTTGTTTTCAAATTATTACAAGAAATCTTAAGCTAGTTCGGTCAATAATTAAGTAAAACATCAACGATACGCTAATGACACAAGCAACAAGCTAGTCGTTGACTTTCCGTTTTAAACAAAACGTTCAGTTATTCCGTTATAATTCATCTTAAAGTTTCTTGTACCTATTTCACCCGGTTTCGTTCTCGCGCAATCACGTAGTGGAGTAGCCGGTTAGTGGTTCTGATCATAGCATAATGGTTTCTGGCACAATAATGTGGCAACCTTTCTATCCAATTGTAAGATGCGGGGGATCAGACCGTAGTCTGCCCTACCAAGTTTAGTACCAGATGCTTCTAAACCACCTAAACAATGGATTCTTATGTTACTTAGTAAGGCTTTTGCATCCGTTGGATTAAACGATCGGGTAAGGATTGCCCGATTTAATTGGTGCATTACCTATTTCCTTAAAGCATGTAACATTTTTCTAAATAATTAACCAAGATCATCCACTTATATTCATCGGCTCTCCACATGGTTTGTGTTAAGACGGTGCCGACTGCTAATATAAACTACTTGGGGTTATTTTAGGACTTAAACTCAAAATATCGGTATAACAGTTATTGAGACGGATCACGTAAGTGGGGAGTCAAAGGTGTCATAACCGTATTGTTCTCGTTGAATCGTTCTCGGCTTTCTAACTATGATTTCGTTTAAATTAGGTAACTAAAGGCTATGCGAAAATAAAGAGCGAAAATTTTGGTATGGCTGAATAAAATGGGGAGAAAGTGAAACAACGAAAAATTACTAAAAATAGAAATTGAAATTACTCGTTTAAATTGCAAATGTGGTACTCCTCCCACATTATATCAAACATTGTCTCAGTGTTATGATATATCGGCGGGGAAAAATTCAAAATACATCAGGAAAACAACAGAAAGCAACAAGGAAAAAGAAAATGGAAACTATTGATGACCACGGCCTCGACTTCTAGTTCGTGATCTTTTGGAGGGAGTGGCTTCAGAGTCTGTGCTCTGGGGTCCAAGAGATGTGACATCCATCCTTAAAGCATTCAGCTCGCACAGGGTTTCATCCAGCTTTTCGTTCATGGAGCGCTGACCACTCAGGATTTGGGCGTTTTGTGTGGATAAGCTGTCATAACGCTCCTGATGCTTTCTCTCAGATGCGGCATTCATAAGATTCTGCTGATGAGTGGCTCGAAGAATGTCTTCATAAGTGAGAGGAGGTGGAGCGGAGGAAGACTCAGGGATGTCAGGTGTTGGTGCAGCTCGATCCAGTTCTTCCTGCATCTCATCAGCGGGAGCGACAGGTGGTTCGTCATGCACAGGAGCATGGCCTTCAGGGGCTTCAAGGTCAAACAGCCAATTGGCTCGGTTTTGTGGATCAATACGGTCCCTGCAAGGCAGAACAATGTTAGAATACACAATGTTCCATATCACTGGATGGAACTTGCCGTCATCCCGCTCGTGGATAAGATGAGCAGATTTGCAATGGTCCAAGGTGAGCAAAACCGGTGCTCGGGAGGGTAGATGAGCAAGGGTGTCGCCATGATTCAAAGCCAAGGCAAGAGAAGTGACAAGCCCTCCGAAGTAGAAAGGTTTGCTGCCTCTGGTGCAAATGGAATGAATATGGGCCAGGAGAAAGGGCACGGCGTTGATTTTCTAGCCGGTGAACATGCAGTGCATGAAGAATAGCTCCTTGGAGTTGAGCTTATGGTTATTGTCTCTTGCGAAAATGGTGTTGCAAAGGATTCGATGGAAATAGCGAATGGCAGGATTATGGATTTGTGTGGCATTGAGGTGATCGTAGGAGTTGGCACGGTTGTTGGTTAGACTATGCCATATATTAAAGGATTCCTCGCCGAAATTGTCAGGTACACGAAGGCGGGCACCTTCATCAGTACAGAAGTCGAGCAATCGTCTGAACGCATTCTGAGAGAACTCGTACTCGGTACCGAAAATGCGAAGCCTCGCCACTCCAGAAAGTTGGTTGGTTGGACCATTAGGAGTTATGTAGCAGAAAGAGCTGAGGAACTCAAGAGTGAGGTTCTCGTACGTGGGCTGGGGCTGGCTATAGAGGGTCCAAAGGTTGACATTCTGGAGAAGATGTTGGACACCTTCAAGCAATCCAAGGTCTCTCAGGCAATCAATGTCGACGTACCTAGTAGGATGGAGACCTCGACGTTGAAACTTCAAAAACTTGGTTCATTGGGTTTCACCTTGGTCACCCTCACGTAGGTTGATGCCTGGGATTTGCTGGTTAATGTTTGTGTAACACCCCTTCTAATTACCCGCGTTTTAATAAATTATAATCAGAGTTTTTAAAATCACAATTCAAGAGGCGTCACAATTTAAATAATCCAAATCAATCAACACAGTTGTCATGCTTTCACTGAAGAATAAATCCTTAAATAAAATAGACTTAAAGTTATGTTTAACAGCGGAAATGAAACATAACCAATCCCGAATACATCATTCATAGTTATTCCAGGATAATAGGTCAAAACATAATTCAAAACCATTAAGGATATCCATTAAAGGATTTCAAAACAACGTTTTCCCAGTGTTACGTCTACCAGAGCACGACACTGACACGCAGATTAACTAACTGACTCGACTCTAGAGCTATCCTCACCAACTCCAAGCAGCTAATCACTTCGGATCTGAAATCGTTAAAGTAAGGGTGAGATTTCTATTCAATATAAAATGCATTATACGTTTTTAAATTCAACAGAATAATCGAATACATTAATCCATTGACCAAACACATAATCGTAGTCAATTCGCAAGGCATCTCACACAATGAACATGTATATAACAAACAATGGAAATTGCAACACTGGAACCCATCCTAGCATGTTACAATCCCATATGCAATGCAGACTCTATGCATGTGGTACCAAAAACGTGAACCAAGTTCACCCACTGCTCCGTTTACATGTGGAAAGACAGCGTAAATCCATGATTCGCCCACAACCATTGGGTCAAGAATCTAGCCTCACTACCTCTAAATCCGGGTAAGTCTGTTGGCTCTGCCAGTTCACTTCCGCACAATGGGAATGAACCAATTTAACAAATGCTTATGCATGCACCATAAAAGCATGCAACATCAATTCGACGGATTATGATCACAACATAATTCCACATAATGCCAACATCAACGAATATCGCATGATAACAACATAATCATGAAATAATTATCACAAAGCATAAAAATGCCAAACGCTTACTCTTCAATTAGTAAGACTAACACCAGTATATACAACAATAACAACTGAGATCAACAACCATCATGAATACACAACATCGACAACAACACATGATATCAATACAATCATGAATAAACAACAAGGAAACCAACACATAAGCGTCAATCTTCGTTCAACCTGTCAGAACAATCCGAACCAATTCCTCCACCATTCTTAAAACTACCATAGTTCACCAATCGGAAAAATGACTCTTTTCAAAATAAAATCCATTAATTTTAATTTTCTTTATTTTATAAAATAGAGTATTTAATTTAAGAAACAACGTCCAAAACGGAGACTAAAACGGACTTACGGTTTGAAAGTTATGAATTTTTAAAGTTTAGTGTTTTCCAAAAAGAAATATGGAACCGGTTCCTCCATATGGGGAACCGGTTCCTGAGTTCAAAAATGTCATTTTTAGTGATCAAAACACTGGGAACCCGGGTTCTCCCATATGGGAACCGGTTCCCACGATCTGCAGAATTAAAAACTGCTATTTTTGACAGCATTATGCATTCTAAAACACTTCCAATCATTCCCATACGAATTGCAACATTAGGAACACCAAAATGCATCCATTTTACACCATTATAACATCATACAACATTATTTCATCATTCCTATTTATTATTTGACACACTAATGGTTTCCGACCTATAATCCGACACAAATAGGGATGAATCCAACAAACCTAAATTAATCAAAATCGAATTTCCTAACATACCCAATTACCCGGTTGATTCCCAAAACCCATAAGGCATTAAAACCGAATGAAATCACCCCTTACCTCGCGAGGATCTTCGATTTCCTCGGCGTCGTCTTTTTCCTCTCTTCTCTTCTCTTCTCCAATTCTACGTGAAATAGCTTTTCTCCAAAAGACTCCTTTTTCCTTCTTTTCCTTTTTATATTCCTTTTAATATTCCTTTATTATTCCAAATAAAATACATAATTAATACTTAGTAAAAGTAGAGTGATTTACTCCTCACACCCACTATTTACTCTGCACACCTCCAACCCTTCTTTCTTCAATTAATCCAATTAAATCCAAAAATATAAATACTTAAGACTTTAATTAAATAAATAATTAAATTCCCATTTATTTAATATTCGAATTAAATCGGGGTGTCACAGTTTGCCATTTGCATGCAAGAGTGTTAGAGTGAAAGTGGGGTGTGGGTTGGAATGAGGAAAAGATATAGATGATATGGGATATATATATAGTGAAGGAAAATAATGGGGAAGTTGGAAAATATGAGGGGATTAATGGTGAGTTAAATGGGGTGAATGGAGATTAATGAAGGAAGTGGGACGGTTTGAAGGTAGTGGAAGAAGAAGAGGGAAAGGTTGAAGAAGAAGGAAAGAAATGTTGTCTGCTAAAGGGTTATTGATATAACCCGTGTTACGGTCGTAACACAGGGATGACGAGCGTAACACGCTAAAGGGCGTGTGACGATCGTGGGGGTGGTATTACGGTCGTAATGGCAACAAATTATGCAGATTCTAGCAGAACAAAGATACACTTGCACTGAATGGAACAAATATAAAAGCACAGCATATTAAACATTCCAACAACAGTCCAACTTAAACGTGATATTAATCCAATTAGCACATACTCCAATTATCAAATCATCATACAATCAAAATAAGAGAAAACAAAAATGCATTGTAAAGAAGATACTGAATGTAAATTTAGATGGAAAATAACAAATAATGGAATTAATAGTAAACTAAATACTATTCTTTTGACAGGAAGGAAATTTTGCAAAACTGAAAATGAAATGAAATATTCTAATAGAAAGGGAAACTACCTAGAAACAAAACAAATTGGAAAAATACTTAAAACTGAAAACTGCAGCTTCATCCAATCTTTGATTTTAATTCTTCTAAAGCCTTGGTGATGTTATAAAATTGTTCCATAGTAATATCAGTCAAACTAACGATATCCAGACGCATACTCTTCAATTCATCCTTGATTCCATCAATGTCGGTCTTATAAGTATCCAAAGTGGTCAAAATGGTATTCAAGTGTGTAGTGTATTCTCCTTGGGTTATGTCAGGAGCTTCTGGTGCTTCAACCATATTGGTAAAATCATGGTAACCAGGAGGGGTTTCAGGATCTGTTTCTTTAGACATGATGTTATCAACAACATAATAGGACTGAGGTGTTTCTGGTGTTGAAGGATGGTCAGGAGGAGTCAGTTCATAAATCCAGTTATCTCGGTTGTGGACACTTACTTTGGCATGGTTGGGAAGGGTAAAGAGAGTGACAACTTCATTCCTTATCAGGTATTCATAGGGTGCAGGACCTAGATTTCCTATTATCCGGTGGTTGAAACAGAAATCAATGTTCATAGGCCTAATTGATCCGAATGGTGCACAATTATTCAATTGGTAACGAAGTCCGAGGGCATTTGCAATCATGGTAACTAATCCTCCCACACTGACAGGGACATTAGTGTCCTCACTAATGCGGTTAAAGGTTTCCATCAGGAATGTGACAGCATTAACAGGGCGTCCTTGGTGCATACAATAAAGCAAAAATACCTCATCCTTGGATACAACAGTTTGATTCTGTTCTTTTCCAAATAAAGTGTGGGCTAGAATCCTATGGAAATAGCGGATAGCGGGGTTATGTATCTCATTGTTATCAATGCTATCCGGGTCAGGGTGATAGTTTCCGGTTAAGGAACCCCAAAAGTAATCCAGCTCAAAATCCATTAAATCCGCCTGAGTGGTAGTAAAAGCAAAAGGTCCGCTAGGGAATCCTAGTAGATCGGCTAAATCCCTATGGTTATAGGTGAACTCTATACCGAAAAGTCTGAACGCTATTATTCCTTTTCTGGCTCCGACACCGTGTTCAGGTATATAGACTAGGGAACTCAGGAATTCAAGGGTAAGCTCTCGGTAGGTGATAAACCTAGACTTAAGGTGGGCTTTCTCCCATCCCAATTGGTTAAGCATATAAAAGACACTATCAGTTATGCCTAAAGTGTCCATAGTGGGTTCATCATGATACAGGGTCAAACTGATGTCTCGTTGAGACAAAGCCTCAAACCTTCTTTGTTGGTTTCTTCCTCTAAAGGTAGTTTCCATAAAGTTTTGTGGAGGATCCATAGCAAAAGTAAAACGGGGAAACAGAGTAGAGGAGAAAGTAAGAGAGAAAAAGACTTTTTCAGAAATCCTATGGCAAGTAAAGTTGTTTTGAAATCAGCAGCAGTTTTACAAAAGTTTGAAAAAGAAAATAGCGAATTGTAAAAGAAATAAAACGGAAACTAAAGATAAAATAGCAATCAAAAACAAGTAAATGGGTTTCCTCCCATGAAGCGCTGTTTTTAACGTCATAAGCCTGACGAAGTGCCTAGTGAAAAATCATTCGGGAGAAATAGTGGGCAATTCGACAAGTTTTAGACTATTCATATAATCCCTAATTTCAATATGATTATATTGTTTTAAACGCTGTCCGTTTACAATGAACGGGGCACTATTCCTATCCTTAATTTCTATCGCTCCGCTAGGGAACACTTTTGTAACTTCGAAAGGACCAGACCATCTAGATTTAAGTTTTCCAGGAAAGAGTCTAAGTCTAGAATTAAATAGGAGTACGACGTCTCCCACACTGAATTCTTTCCGGGATAAGCGCTTATCGTGCCATTTTTTAGTTCGTTCTTTGTATATTTTAGCGTTTTCATAAGCGTCTAATCTTAATTCTTCCAGTTCATGTAAATCGAGGATTCGTTTCTTGCCAGCAGCAGTGTAGTTAATATTGAGCGTTTTTATTGCCCAATAAGCTTTGTGCTCTAATTCTACCGGGAGATGACAGGATTTTTCGTACACAAGCTTGAAGGGTGTAGTTCCGATAGGAGTCTTGTAAGTTGTCCTATAAGCGCATAAAGCTTCGTTAAGCTTGGATGACCAATCTTTTCTAGATATAGCGACAATTTTCTCTAAGATTTGTTTAATTTCTCTGTTCGAAACTTCGACTTGTCCACTAGTTTGCGGATGATAGCGTGTTGCTACGCGGTGCTTAACTTCATATTTAGATAGTAATTTGTCAAATATCTTCGAAATGAAATGAGAGCCACCGTCACTAATGACAAGTCGAGGTACACCAAATCGTGGGAAGATAGTATTCTTAAAAAGCTTAATCACTACTCGTGTGTCATTTGTAGGAGAATCTATAGCCTCGATCCATTTTGAAACGTAATCGACAGCTACGAGTATAAATTTGTTTCCGAAAGAAGAAGGGAAAGGTCCCATGAAGTCAATTCCCCAAACATTAAAGACTTCGACTTCTAGAATTCCTTTCTGAGGCATTTCATCACGTCTTGAGATATTACCGGTGCGTTGGCAGCGATCACAGTTTTTAACGGCGATGTGGACATCCTTCCAAAGATTAGGCCAGAAAAGGCCGGCTTGTAGAATTTTGGCACAGGTTTTAGAAGTGCTAGCATGTCCGCCACAGGGAGATGAATGACAGTGAGAAATGACATCTTCTATCTCTTCTTCGGGTATACAACGGCGGAAAATTCCATCAGGTCCTCTTTTGAATAAAAGTGGTTCGTCCCAATAGTAACATTTGAGATCGTGGAAGAATTTCTTTTTCTGTTGGTAAGTTAAATCCGGTGGAAGCGCACCAGCAGCTAAATAGTTAACTATGTCAGCATATCATGGTAGTCCTACAGTCGTATTGATTTCTTCCACGACTTCCTCAACTTCTAGTTTGTTTAAATCCAATCGAGATAAGTTGGTTATCATTTGTGCTATCAGATGTTCATATGGAAAATCGTCGTTAATTGGCACTTGTTCGGGTTTTATACCTTCTAATCTTGATAAATAATCCGCTACGACGTTTTCGGTTCCTTTCTTATCCATAATTTCTAAGTCGAATTCTTGCAGAAGTAAGATCCATCGGAGGAGTCTGGGTTTTGCATCTTTCTTGGTAAGTAGGTATCTGATAGCAGCGTGGTCCGTATAAATGATGATTTTTGCTCCTACGAGGTAAGAACGAAATTTGTCAAGTGCGAAGACCACGACTAAGAGTTCTTTTTCAGTTGTGGTGTAGTTCATCTGAGCCGAGTCTAGCGTTCTGCTGGCGTAGTAAATTGCATGAAGTTTCTTGTCCTTTCTTTGTCCAAGAACTGCGCCTACGGCGTAATCACTTGCATCGCACATGATTTCGAAAGGTAACCTCCAATCGGGTGGTTGTATGATTGGGGCGGAAATAAGTGTTGTTTTAAGGGTTTCAAAAGCCTTGAGACAATCGTCATCGAATATGAACTCAGCATCCTTCATTAACAGACCGGTAAGTGGTGTTGTAATTTTCGAGAAATCTTTGATAAATCGTCGATAAAAACTGGCGTGTCCTAGAAAACTTCGTATTTCTCGAACGGTCTTAGGTGGTTGGAGTTCTTTAATCACTTCTATCTTAGCTTTATCAACTTCAATTCCTTTATTGGAGATAACATGTCCAAGTACGATTCCTTCTCTGACCATGAAATGACATTTTTCCCAGTTAAGCACAAGGTTTACTTTCACACATCTTTCTAAAACATTCTCGAGATTAGATAAGCATCCTTCAAAACTTTGTCCGCACATAGAGAATTCGTCCATAAACACTTCCATGATGTCATCAATGAAATCTGCGAAGATCGACATCATACATCGTTGAAAGGTCGCTGGGGCATTACACAATCCGAAAGGCATTCGTCTGTACGCGAACGTTCCATAGGGACACGTGAATGCAGTCTTCTCTTGATCATCAGGGTGAATAGGAATTTGGAAGAATCCGGAGTAACCATCTAAATAGCAGAAATAGGAGTGTTTGGCTAATCGTTCTAACATTTGATCAATGAAAGGTAAAGGAAAATGGTCTTTCCGAGTGGCTTTGTTTAGTTTTTTGTAATCAATGCACACTCTATGCCCACTAACTACTCTTTGTGTTATCGATTCGCCTTGTGCGTTTTTCACGATAGTGACACCTCCTTTCTTTGGCACGACATGTACTGGGCTAACCCATTTACTGTCGGAGATTGGGTATATAATTCCAGCTTCCAATAGCTTTTTAATTTCATCTCTGACTACAGTACTGAGGATCAGATTGATTCTTCTTTGAGGTTCTCGAGAGGTTCTACAATCCTCTTCTAGCAAAATACGGTGCATACAAATTGAAGGACAAATTCCTTTTAAGTCGGATATGTTATAACCTAATGCAGTAGGGTACTTCCTTATAACGTCTAAAAGTTTCTGAGTTTCGAGCGTTCCTAAACTGGAATTTACTATAACAGGTCGAGTATGTTCAGTATCTAGGAATTCGTATCGTAAGTTGTTAGGTAGAACTTTTAATTCTAACTTCGGTTTCTTTGGACATGGCATATGATTAGGTGTGAGTGCTAGACTTTCGCTTAGACTATCATCTTTATATGGTTCTCGCCAATTGTCGTCTTCGAATATCAGAGGGGTTTGAATTTTCATTATTTCAGAGTATGTGGTTTGTTCAGCTTCCATCTCTCTTACGCACTCGTCTATATTGTCGATTAGATAACATGTGTCGTTCATGGCGGGTGCTTGTAAAAATTGAGTAAGGATGAATTCCACTTTTTCCTCTCCGACTTCGAATGTTAGTCTGCCCTTCTTTATGTTAATTATAGCTCCAGCTATGGCTAGGAATGGTCTTCCTAATATGATAGGGGTAACTGAATCTTCGGTAATGTCCTTGATTATGAAATCGGTCGGGATATAGAATTGACCTATTCTAACTGGAACATTTTCCAATATACCCACAGGATATTTAACTGATCGGTCAGCTAATTGAACAGACATTTTTTGTGGGTCTAAGTTCTCCCATTTCCAACTTTTTGCAAATAGATAAGGGCATGACACTGATACTTGCTCCTAAGTCGCATAGAGCTTTGTCTATGACGAACTTTCCACTGTTACAGGGTATAGAGAAACTACCTGGGTCTTTTAACTTAGGAGGCATGTTGTTTTGAATAATAGCGCTACACTCAGCGGTGAGTGTAACTGTTTCGTTATCTTCTATCTTTTTCTTGTTAGATAGGATTTCCTTAAAAAATTTAGCGTATGAGGACATCTGGGTGATGGCTTCTGTAAATGGTATTGTGATATTTAGTTGTTTCAGAAGTTCAACGAATTTCTTGAATTGGCCCATCGTTTTGGAATTGGTTAATCTCTTGGGATACGGAATTGGTGGTTTATAAGGCGGTGGAGGCACATAAGGTTTCTCTTTTTCCACTGCCTCTTGGTTCTCGCTTTCCTTTTCTTTTGCTTCATTCTCATTTTCACTTGGCTTGTCTTGCTTTTGGTACATTGCTGGGTTTTCTAGTCTCAGATTAACAGGTCCATCAAGTTATTTTCCACTCCTTAATATCATAGCATTAGCGTGTCCTTTCGGGTTAGGTTGTGGTTGACTAGGAAATACTCCAGCAGGAGCAGCAGTAGGTGCTTGTTGTTGGGCTACCTGAGAAATTTGAGTTTCAAGCATCTTGCTGTGGGTAGCTAAAGCATCGACCTTGCTAGATAATTGCTTAATTTGCTCATTGGTGTGTAAATTCTGATTTAGAACGTCCTTATTGGTCTGGGATTGAGAAGCAATGAAGTGTTCTATCATGATTTCCAGGTTAGATTTCCTAGGAACGTTGGAAGTATTAGGTCCGTTATTAGGATGATTTGGGATAGCTTTCGGATAACCAGGTGGTATAGCAGGAGCTTGTCCAGGGGCATGCAACGCATTGTTGCTTTTGTACGAGAAATTCGGATGATTCTTCCAACCTGGGTTGTAAGTATTACTGTAAGGATTTCCCTGTACGTAGTTTGCTTGTTCGGCTGGAACTCCGGTTAGAAGCGGGCATTCTGGAGCAAGATGTGATTGGAGACCACATAAATCACAAGTTTCGGCTACTGCAGCTACGGTAGCTGCGGGAGTGATGGTAAGGTTCTCTAGCTTTTGGGTAAGAGCTTCCACTTTAGCGTTAACTTGATCCAGGCTATTCACTTCGACCATGGCACCTTTCGTTTGAGATTTCTCTACATTAGCTCTCTCACTTCCCCATTGGTAATGGTTCTGAGCCATGCTTTTGATAAGTTGGTTTGCATCGGCGTATGGTTTATCCATCAGTGCGCCACCAGCAGCAGCGTCTAGAGTCAATCTTGTGTTGTACAAGAGACCGTTATAGAATGTGTGAATGATCAACCATTCTTCTAAACCATGATGAGGACAGAGTCTTAGCATATCCTTGTAGCGTTCCCATGCTTCGAATAGAGATTCGTTGTCTTTTTGTCTAAAACCATTGATGTTGGCTCTGAGCATAACAGTTTTGCTTGGAGGAAAATATCTAGCTAAGAAGACTTTCTTCAACTCATCCCAAATAGTGATTGAGTTTGAAGGAAGAGATTGGAGCCAAGCGCGAGCTCTGTCTCTTAAAGAAAAAGGAAATAGGCGCAATCGTATCGCCTCGGGGTTTACTCCATTCGCTTTCACAGTGTCTGCGTACTGCACAAACACTGACAAATGTAGATTTGGATCGTCAGTAGGAGATCCAGAAAATTGGTTCTGCTGAACGGCGGAAAGAAGCGAAGGTTTCAGCTCGAAATCGTTTCGAGCAATAGCTGGAGCAGCAATACTGTTATGAGGCTCCGCTTGAGAAGGAACTGCGTAATCCTTAAGAGGACTAGGTGGAGGCGGTGGTTCAGCCATTCTTTGTAGTTCGTCGATATCCGGAAGTTTAGACGGAGGAAGATTGTTGAGTTCACAGTACTCCTGAATTCGTCTTCTTATTCGAAGATAACGCTCAGGATCGTTTATTGGTATATGCAAAGGACCGCCTTGAGAGCGAGTATTTGGCATACACAGAGGGAAAAATAAATAATTGCCTTAGTCTAGACAGTGCTACTTTAGGAGTGCACTAGTGACTAGATCAAAGTCCCCGGCAACGGCGCCAAAAACTTGATGTGCGGTCGACCTAATGTGTCTAACGGTATCTTAACTGCAAGTGCACAGTCTATCGCGGTAGTAATAAAAGAATGTCGAATCCACAGGGACTTTGTAATCACTCTAGTGCTAGGAAAGTAATGCTAGTTTAGCTAAGGCGAATGATGTCACGTTTGGTTTTTTACAGAGGTTTAGGAAAGTAAAACTAATTGATTTTAAACGAATAATGATAAAACGGTCGGTATGTAATAGAGTGGACCTAGAGGATCTAATCGAACCTAAGCGTATAAGGATGGTCAACTTACTTGTTTTGTAGGAATAATCAGTTTAAAAACCCTCAACTCACACTTGCGTGGTCTTATCTTGGATTATACGTCTAAAGCCCTATGCCTGCTCTCGCTAGCCCATTAGTGTTTAGAAAATACTTTTTGAAAACTTAATTAACTCTAATTCGTTTTAAAGCGCTCTCGCTGTATTTAAATCAAATGCCTAACTTTAGCTATCCGGTGAAAATCTCACACTTTCGTGGTCTCGACCCTAACCTATTTACTTTTCTTACTTTCGTAACAAAAAGGTTTTATTTTTAAACACAAAAAGTTATAACCAGAGATTAAGTTGATTAAGGTTTTAGCTTAGGATTTATTAAATGCCTAATGCCTTTAACTATCACATACCGACACTAAGAATTTAGCTAGTCATTGCAATTAGAATTAACTCACAGTGAACAGAATAAAGGAACTGTAAAACAAACATTATGAATAATTAATAAAACTTAAAATAAACAATTGAAGTATATTGTAAATTAAATGTAATGGAAACCTGAAATAAAGCAGAATTCCTATGTCCTTCTTCCACAAACCGGAAATTTGGACCTTCGGAATCGGGAAAAATAAAAGAATTCTGAGGCTTGAAATAAATAAATCCTAACTAGAATAACAATTTCCTAATGTTGGAAATTGTTATTAGGCAGTAATGTAAATGGAGGAAACAAGACAATGCATGGAAAATTAAAAACTGGAAAAGAATAAAAACTGGAAAAGGCTTGGCTTTCGGATTCGGCAGAGCTTCTGCACGGTTAAACTTGATAATGCTCTGTACCTTTCACTTTGAAGTCCAAGATATTTATAGAGGATGAATGCACTGGCAGTTGGAAGTAGCTTCGTGGGCTTCACTTCAAGACTTCAGAAATAATCGAGAAGTGGGATTGAATCGTGGGTTGAATTGTGGGTTGAGTTGTGAGTTGAGTGAAATCAGGAGTCAAAGACTCTTCTGCTGAGCTTTTCCATGTTCTGCACGTATTTCATAAACTGATATATAGCTTGTTACGGTCGTGGCCACTGTGTTACGAGCATATTTCATAAAGTAGCGTGTTACGGTCGTGGCCAAGGCATGACGAGCGTAACCTGTCTTGAAGCGTCTTACGATCGTGGCAAAGGGGGTGACGATCGTCACAGCAGCAATTTCTGGTTTTTTGGCAGATTTATCTTTTCTCTTCTGGTCTTTGTTGCTAGCTTTGTATGTTTTATGTTTTCTTCTAGTTTGAGCTGAGATATGTGGTACCTGCAAAAAGTCATAAAAACTCGGAATATTCGGGAGTTAATCGGGTCGATATGATATAAAACGGGTTAATTTCATAGTAAATATATGATACAATTTCGTGTTATCACTTATAGGAAGACTCATGCTCGGCCAAACACACACTTAGGAACTCGCTCGGATTTGAAACGAAATACCCTTGTCGAAAAGGTTTTCATAGAAAAAGGTCCGAAGACAAAATGATTTGCAATTGGTGGATTGGTTTTATCTTGGCGAAAGTATTTAAGTTTGATTAATCATGTTTTGAGATTTGATAAAGAAAAGGTTTTAGTCTTATTATGAAAAAAGGAGAAGAAAAACATCTAAGGGGGACTATCTAGCTCTATCCCTAATGTTTTCATACAAAGGTGGCCCTATGTAGAGAATTAACAAGAAGGGAAATTTCTACTTAATGTTGGCATACATGGATATTATCCTAATGTCTATTTGGAACACACTTATTCGAGTGTAAGACCAACCTAAGGTAATCTGGAAACAAACTCATCTGAGAATGAACCACCCTAACTGTTATTTGGAGTACACTCATCCGAGAGTAAACCAAAGATCCTAAGGGAGCAAACAAAGGAAGAGGTAAAAGGAAATATGATATGAAGAATGGAATAAGCATCAAATGGAAACAAACTCATCTCGAGAACCGGACCACAACCAAAGCCTCTCAGGAACACCCCATATGAATGTGAACCATGCGCAAAATATCATAACATATTCTTTTCTTTTCTTTGTGCAGAAATAAAATGCGGAAATTAAACAGAGCAAACTCATTTGAGAATGAACCGAGCCTCTTAGGAACATCCCATACGGGTATGGACCGGATAAATAGTACATGTACATATGTCTTTCTGAAAGTTTTGATAGAACTGTAAAGATACATGCAAAAAGGAACAAACTCATATCGAGCGTGAACCAATTGAATTAACTTAGAACAAAATCATACCGAGAATGATTCTAAGACCACGTCAAATGATGAGTCGAACTCATCTCGAGAATGAATCAAATGATACAGGAAAATAAACAATTGTGCGGAATCACCTATTCGAATATAGGGTTTTAAACATACATAATTAGCAATCAGAAAGTGGTGCCTGCTACAGGAATTTAAACAGCTACCTTGAGCACATGCTCTTATTTACATAAGTTATAGAAATCGATAAATGCAATATTTAAAAAATCGTTTCGAGGTTTATACCAAACTGATAACAAAATCCGCAAAGGCAAGCTTAATGAGTGTAAGAAACTCGGAATACTTCGCAAGCTATCATCAACAACACACAGAGTCAGAATAGCACAGGTGCAATCAATGTAGATCAGTCACCAAATAGAACTCGAGCAAATGATATCCGAATCGACTTCCTAAAATATGCACATCTCACAAAAGTGGTTAGAAAATAACAACAAAATTGAAACATAACTTGTAGATAAAGAAACATGTATCAAAATGAAGTATTATTATATACAAGGCAACATGAACAAGTAACATGAACATATCACTACACTCCCGGGCAGCATTACATCAACACTTGAAAGTGTACCGAAAATCAACTTATGATTGAGAAAAATCAATTCCAACATCAAGCACTTGTGTCTTTTAACTCAATGATGAGTAAAGTGTAAATTGAAACATGTAAGAGTTGTAAAAATGCTTTTCGAGACAACATTGCAATTGTATTGGAAACATGCCAAAAATTGAGTTTAAAACGCACAATGTTTGCTATTGGAATTAATCAGATACAAGAACAAGTATCAATGATTGAATGGTGCAACAACAAACCATGTTTAGGTACTAATTACAAATTATGGACAACACTTTACAAACATTAACATTCACCATGAAATAAAGTTGAAATCAATATTTTGGCATTTTGGGGATGAACATTAACACATGCATAATTAGAAACTAGTGAGTTAATGAATCAAACTAATTAATATCAAAATGTTAAAGAAACATTAACATCAAATATTTAACTCATGATTTATCAACACTTTTCCGAAGTAAGGCATAAACTCACAAACAACAACTCATGAATCAATTATCCAATACTAATTTTCTTTAACGTTTTGATCTCACAATCTTGATTACATCAAAGAATTAGAGTTAAGCTAAATCTAATGTTAGTTTATGTTCACATTCTAAATCAAAATTAGTTTTGAAATCTAAACTATGGTTAATACTAATCAAGAACCTAACTTATATTAAGTCTAGGTTCTAATCAAGAAATCAATCATAGTCTACATTCTAATCTCAACCTAAACTTCTAATTCAATTAATTTGTAAAGAATTCAACACATGAACATGTGATAGTGTCTAAATCTAAACCTCAATATTATTCGAGTTCAAGAATTAAGCATATTAACATGTTGAATCAATGCAAATTAATCAACACAAGATTAATTATCACATTTTCATGTTATTCCTCCATTCAATTTCTATCAATTAAGAAATTATACAAAATCACGTAAACTAAGCACTTATTTCCGAAAGCACTTACCAGAAGTGGAAATTGGAGAATTGAAGAAGGTGTTGAAGATGTTGGCCGAAAAACCACGTCGCGACGGAGAGAGGAAGACCGTCCAAACAGATGCGTGGCGGAGGGTGGGAGGACCGACCGCGATTAGACCGAGAGCGAGAGGAAGCGACATGTGTCGCGTTGACTGGAGACAAAAGAAGAATGACCAACGAGGGCTGCCGGTGGTGATGCGTCGGAGGGATATCTGGCCAGATTAGTGGTGGCACGCAGTGGTTGGTGGTGGTTGTTCTTGAATTTGGAGGGAGAATTGAAGTTTGATTGTTGTGGGGTTTTTGTGAGTTTAGAGAGAGATGAGAGAAATTTGGTGAAGAGAGAGAAATGAAATTGAGAAAATGAATTGTTGGTTTTAAATTATGAGAGAAAAATTTAATTTATAGTTGGAAAAATTGGGATTGGGTGAACTACACTCAAATTGGGCCCAAATTGGCTTTATCCGAGTAAAATTCGTCAAATCGACAAGGTCATCGTGATTTGTGTGAAATTCGGCATCGGGCCCAACACAAAAAGTATCCAGAATGAAAATCATGGCCATTGACAAAATTTCAACTTGAACGGACGAACGGTTAAGGAGATATGAATTTTTTGAAGTTTCGTCTGATGTTGAGAAACTTTAACACATGCAGAATTTTCACTGCACATCCTTGAGAAAATGCCTCGAACGAGGATCTTCTATTCAAAATTCGAACTCGGGATACAAATGAAAGTTGAAGAGGATAAAATTTGTGAACTTTTGGCACTAGTCCCATTACGATCGGATAAAAATAGAGAGAGATGAATTTTTGAATGTTGCGCATCAGATGAATTGATATCCGGTTCAACACGAATACCTCGTCAAAGAAATTCTGGTTCTTATCCATAAGGAATCAGTTCTCGGCCTGAACACGAAAGTCAAAGAGGACGTCGAGGCAAAATTTTGGGTGTTAGAGCCACTCAATTCTAACGTTTCAGTCAAAATTTATGAATTTTTTAGCGTTCCAAAAATACGGTTCAACAAAAAAAATTAGTTTATTACTCTTGAAAGATCAATATTTCTGGAGACTTTCTTCACACAATTAGCCTCCGACCTGAGAATAAAAGTTGGAGATAATATCGAGATGGACTCGCCAGTCGAAAATCAGCCAAAAATATTGAACGAGTTGAGAGTTATGAACTTTTGAATGCCCGAAATGCAGATAAACAACAGGTAAAATGAATTCCGCTTCAGAGAAAATTAAACCATTCAGAGGTTTTCCTTGATGAATCGACCCTTGGTCCAAACATATAAAAAGTAGAAAATTCCAAGACGATCCCAATGCCGATGGAACCACTTCATTATAGTATTCTAGTCGAAAGTTGCAAATTGATGAGTTTGAACCAGCAAAATCGTTGTCTCTAATCCGAACTATTGCAAATCAACTGAAACACTTGGATATCTCTACCATTTGAAATATGTTAGAAAACACGAGACCCTGTCACGAGGATGACTCAACTTAAACAATGATTGAAGTATTCGGGAAGCCACGTGATACTTTTAACCTCAAAGAGACAAATTTTTGCTTTAAACACTGTCTGACTAAATAATAACTCTTTTTGACGATTCTGCGTGGAGGTATAACCATGTCCCATGGTTAATGTACAAATGACATGTATGCAATGCACCTAAGGATTAAATGTAATTCAATTAATATTATAACTGAAGAGGGTGAATTTTGGGATACATCAATGACACCAGTAACAAACAGTCTTATCTTCAAAAGTTGGCATGTTCTCGTTTGCATGCGCTTTTCCCTTCGCAGAATTTTACATGTCTTATTTCAATGAACTGATAAAGCCAAAATTCAGTTATTAGCCTAGTTTCAAAATATTCTTGTCGAACTTCCATTCGACTCTTTACCAAAAACTCCAAGTCTCATCATCACACTATTTCACCATTTTGAAGCTACTTTACCAGGCTTCGGCCGAATTGCTGCTCAACTTCTTCGTTGAATAAAAAATTGCTCACTTCAATTATTCTTCTCAACAATCCTTTTCACAATGACAATTTCTTTTAAGCGTCAAGTTTATAGTTAATAGTAAGATAAAACGTATCCCCAGTAGTCAAACTCACTTCATTGAGAGTTCTTCTTAGTCTATCTGCTACTTACAACTGGAAATTGATTCAGTTAGACATAAATAATATATTTTTTAAATGGTGACCTCTTTAAAGAGATTTATATAGATATGCCACTTGGTTACCCAAGTGAGGGAGAAAACATATTACATAAGTCATTGTATGATTTAAGACAGGCCTCAAAACAATGGTACCATAAATTCTCAACAACAATTATGCAACTAGCTCTGATATCATATTGAAGGTTGAGAATTCCATAGTAAGAGAGAAATCAATTATCTGGTTTATTGAGAACTGATAGAGTTATAAATTGATATATGACACATAGATATATAATAAAGAGTTTGTAAACTAGCTACACTCTAGAATAAGGATTTGGCTTTTCTACCTTTATGGCGGCAAAGTTACCGTAACTTTAGGCAAAATATTTACCTTTTTATAAAATAAAAATTAAAACAAAATAAATAAATGGATCCAAGAGAAAATTTGACGAGTGAAAAAGCAAAAGACACGATTGTGACACCCCAAATAATTCAATTATTAAATAATTAGAATTTTAATTTTTAATTTAATTAGAAGTTTAATTATTGGTATTTTTGTGTTATCGGAATTAATTAATTAATTAAACAGAAGTGAAGTGTTGGTGGTGTGAAGTGTAAAGTGAGGGTGTGAGGAGTAAAAGACTCTACTCATACTAATTATTTTATTATTATTATTTTAAAATAATAAAAGGAATAAAATAAAGGAAAAAAAGGAAAAGAGAGAATTGGAGGTTTTCATCATACGTGCAATTGAGAAGAGGAAGAGGAAAGAGGAAAAGCCAAAGCGTCAGAGTCCGAGGAATTATCACAAGGTAAGGGGTGATTTTATCCGATTATGATGCCTTATGGGTTTTGGGATTCAATAGGATAGTTGATTATGTTAGGGAACCTGGATTAGAATTCTCTAGGTTTGTAGGATTTGATCCAAATTTACCCAATTGCATGAAATTAGAATGAATGGATGTTATAGGATTGTTGGATGTGGTTAAATGGTGTTAAACTTGACTATTATACTGTTGTTGGAATGATTTTTGTGGTATTGAATGTGTTGATTTGTAGAGGAATGATGGGGTTTGAGTTGGGAAGAAGAATGCTTTCAAATTGAGTATTTTCTGCTACAAAACGCGCAGGAACCAGTTCCCAGTATGGAGGAACCGGGTTCCCTTTGTAAAAATCACTAAAATTGTCATTTTTGAACTCAGGAACCGGTTACTCCTGGGGAGGAATTGGGTTCCCAGTGCAAATTTCACACATGAAAATGACATTTTTTGCAGGAACCCGTTCCCACTATTACTTTTTGGAAAATACTAAACTTTATAAATTCATAACTTTCAAACCGTAAGTCCGTTTTAGTCGCCGTTTTGGACGTTGTTTCTTAAATTAAATACTCTATTTTATAAAATGAAGAAATTATAGTTTATAGAATTTATTAAAATACTCTATTTTATAAAATGACATTTTGAATGAGATTTTCTATTTTTAATAAATTGTAATGCCCTTTCGTTTAAGTTAACTCTGATTTAATTATTAATTCGTGGGGTATTTTAGAAGGGGTGTTACAATAGTGGTATCAGAGCATAGTCGGTCGTTGTGACCAGTGTCTTAATGTCATTATCCCTTTGTACGCGACAATTGTGTACAACACTGTCGGTACTTGTTGCTTTTCTGATTGCTTATTGCAGGAGTAGTGTGAAACTAAGTGGGGGAGAAGAGATGCTTCCTGGATATATTTCGATTGTAAGTCATTGGTACGAGGTACTGCTTGAGAAGACAGTGCAAGAGTGGTTAGAGTTGTTGGAATCGTTTGGACCATGAGTCATAGTTGGAAGTGCAAAATGGCGAGTACGATTCTAAGATCAGAAAGTGTTGGTAATGATGGTTTATACTCCAGTATGATTATCGGATGTCTATTGAAAAATTGAGGAATTGATCATCCTTAATCTCTTGTTGATAGTAGACGGAATCATATTGGATGGTATACAATTGTCTTGCTATCTAAGTGGGGCATAAAATGATGAATATGAATGAAGTTTGGTAGAATCTTGTGAACCATATGAGTTGACGAAGACTCTAATAAGGACAATGAATTAAGATGAATGATCAGAGTTGTGCAACTGTTAATGATGGTGCGATGGTGTTTATGTTGTATTCTTCGACGGAAGCGAAAGGAAAGGCTAAGAGTAGTGAATTTCCTGTGGTGAATGAATTTCCAGAAGTGTTTCCGGAAGATGTTAGTGAATTGCCACCTGAGAGAGAAGTGGAGTTTACTATAGATTTGATTCCTGGAACTAGTCTGGTGTCGACGGTGCCTTATCACATGTCGACATCTGAATTATTTGAATTGAAGAAGCAGTTGGATGAATTACTTGAGAAGAAGTTTATTCGTCCTAGTGCTTCGCCGTGGGGTGCTCCTGTGTTGTTAGTTAAGAAGAAAGAAGGTTCAATGAGATTGTGTGTTGATTACAGGTAGTTGAACAAAGTTACAATCAAGAATCGGTATCCATTTTCGAGAATTGATGATTTGATGGATCAACTAGTTGGAGCTTGTGTTTTTCAGTAAGATTGATTTGAGATATGGATATCATCAGATTTGGGTGAAGACGGAAGATATTCAGAAAACTGCATTTAGAACGAGGTATGGATATTATGAGTATTTTGTTATGCCGTTTGGAGTTACTAATGCATATGGTGTTTTCATGGAGTATATGAACAAGATATTTCATCTGTATCTTGATAAGTTTGTGGTAGTCTTTATTGATGACATTCTGATCTATTCGAAGAATGATGAAGAGCATGCAGAACATCTTAGAATTGTGTTGGAATTGTTGAAAGAGAATAAGCTTTATGCGAAGTTGTCCAAGTGTGAATTTTGGTTAAGCGAAGTAAGCTTTCTTGGTCATGCGATTTCCAAGAATGGCATTGTTGTTGATCATACGAAGGTAGAAGCGGTATCTCATTGGGAAGCGTCGAAGAATGCTTTTGAAATCCGTAGTTTTATTGGTCTTGCAGGTTATTACAGAAATTTCATAGAAGGATTTTCGAAGTTAGGTTTGCCGTCGACTAAGTTGACAAGAAAGGGTCAAGTGTTTGTTTGGGATTCTGAATGTGAGAAAGGATTCCAAGAGTTGAAGAAGAGGTTGACTAGTGCTCCGATTTTGATTTTGCTGAATCCGGCGGAATCTTTTGTTGTGTACTGTGATGCTTCATTGATGCAGTTAGGTGGTGTTTTGATGCAGGATAAGCAGGTAGTGGCTTATGCTTCAAGACAATTGAAAATTCATGAAATGAATCATCCGACTCATGATTTAGAGCTGGCAGCTGTGGTATTTGTTTTGAAATTGTGGAGGCATTATTTGTATGGATCTCGATTTGAGGTATTCAGCGACCATGAGAGTCTGAAGTATCTCTTCGACCAGAAAGATCTAAACATGAGGCAGAAGAGGTGGTTAGAATTCCTGAAAGATTATGATTTTGGTTTGAATTACCATCCTGGTAAGGCAAACGTTGTTGCAAATGCATTGAGTAGGAAGTCGTTGCATATGTCTATGTTGATGGTGCGTGAATTAGATTTATTTTAGAAATTCAGAGATTTGAGTTTGGTATGTGAGACTACTTCTGATAGTGTTAAGTTGGGTATGTTGAAGTTGACTAGTGGTATTCTGGAGGAGATTCGAGCTGGACAGAAATCTGACGTCGGTTTAGTTGATAAATTGACATTGATCAACCAAAGTCAAGGAGGTGAATTCCGAATTGACGAGAATAGTGTTATGAGATTTGGTGATAGGGTGTGTGTTTCAGATATTGCAGAACTTCGGAAGAGTATTTTGGAAGAAGGACATCATAGTGGATTGATTATTCATCCTGGTGCTACTAAGATGTATCATGACTTGAAAAAGTTATTTTGGTGGCCTGGAATGAAGAAGGAAATTGCTGAGTTTGTTTATGCTTGCCTGATTTGTCAGAAGTCGAAAATTGAACATCAAAAACCGTCAGGATTGATGGAACCATTGTTTGTACCGGATTGGAAATGGGATGGAATTTCTATGGATTTTGTATCTGGTCTACCGAGGACAGCGAAGAATTGTGATTCTATTTAGGTTATTTTCGATCGGCTGACGAAGTCTGCTCACTTTATTCCGATAAGAATGGATTACCCTATGGAGAGGTTGGCAGAGTTGTATATCGAGAAGATCGTGAGTTTGCATAGTATTCCTTCTAGTATTGTGTCGGATAGAGATCTAAGGTTTACATCAAAGTTCTGGACGGGGCTGCAAGAAGCTTTGGGTACTAAGTTGCGGTGAGTTCCGCTTATCATCCGCAGATAGATGGTCCGACG
This sequence comes from Vicia sativa, assembly GCA_021764765.1. Taxonomy (NCBI): domain Eukaryota; kingdom Viridiplantae; phylum Streptophyta; class Magnoliopsida; order Fabales; family Fabaceae; genus Vicia; species Vicia sativa. The sequence continues at coordinate 135,146,587 of CM038794.1, forward strand.
GAGAGGACGATTCAGTCGTTAGAGGATTTGTTGCGAGCTTGTGTGTTAGAGAAAGGTGGAGCTTGGGATAGTTACTTGCCATTGATTGAGTTTACCTACAACAATAGCTTTCACTCGAGTATTGGTATGGCTCCATTTGAGGCATTGTATGGTAGGAGGTGTCGGACACCATGGTGTTGGTACGAATCTGGAGAAAGTGTTGTGATTGGACCGGAAGTCCAACAGACTTCAGAAAAGATCAAGATGATTCAGGAGAAGATGAGAGCTTCTCAGAGTCGTCAGAAGAGTTATCATGATAAGAGAAGGAAGGATCTCGAGTTTAGTGAAGGAGATCATGTGTTTATGCGAGTTACTCCGATGACTGGCATTGGTCGAGCTTTGAAGTCAAAGAAGTTAACTCCGCGCTTTATTGGTCCGTTTCAGATTACAAAGAAAGTTGGAAAAGTTGCTTATCAGATTGCTTTACCGCCGTCGCTTGCAAATTTGCATGATGTTTTCCATGTATCTCAGTTGAGAAAGTACATGATATTTAGGATGATATGTACGAGATAATTTGACTATTGAAACGCTGCTTGCGAGAATTGAGGATCTGAAGTTGAAGCAGTTGCGAGGTAAAGAGATATCACTGGTGAAAGTATCTTGGGGAGGACCAACAGGTGGAAATGTTACTTGGGAGCTGGAGAGCCAGATGGAAGACTCTTATCCTGAACTTTTCGTCTAAGGTATATTTTCGAGGACGAAAACTCTTTTAGTGAGGGAGAGTTGTGACACCCCAAATAATTCAATTATTAAATAATTAGAATTTTAATTTTTAATTTAATTAGAAGTTTTGGTATTTTTGAGTTATCGAAATTAATTAATTAAACAGAAGTGAAGTGTTGGTGGTGTGAAGTGTAAAGTGGGGGTGTGAGGAGTAAAAGACTCTACTCATACTAATTATTTTATTATTATTATTTTAGAATAATAAAAGGAATAAAATAAAGGAAAAAGAGGAAAAGAGAGAATTGGAGGTTTTCATCATACGTGCAATTGAGAAGAGGAAGAGGAAAGAGGAAAAGCCAAAGCGTCAGAGTCCGAGGAATTAGCACGAGGTAAGGGGTGATTTTATCCGATTATGATGCCTTATGGGTTTTGAGATTCAATAGGATAGTTGATTATGTTAGGGAACCTGAATTAGAATTCTCTAGGTTTGTAGGATTTGATCCAAATTTACCCAATTGCATGAAATTAGAATGAATGGATGTTATAGGATTGTTGGATGTGGTTAAATGGTGTTAAACTTGACTATTATACTGTTGTTGGAATGATTTTTGTGGTATTGAATGTGTTTATTTGTAGAGGAATGATGGGGTTTGAGTTGGGAAGAAGAATGCTTTCAAATTGAGTATTTTCTGCTACAGAACGCGCAGGAACCAGTTCCCAGTATGGAGGAACCGGGTTCCCTTTGTAAAACTCACTAAAATTGTCATTTTTGAACTCAGGAACCGGTTACTCCTGGGGAGGAACTGGGTTCCCAGTGCAAATTTCACACATGAAAATGACATTTTTTGCAGGAACCCGTTCCCACTATTACTTTTTGGAAAATACTAAACTTTATAAATTCATAACTTTCAAACCGTAAGTCCGTTTTAGTCGCCGTTTTGGACGTTGTTTCTTAAATTAAATACTCTATTTTATAAAATGAAGAAATTATAGTTTATAGAATTTATTTTAAAAAGAGTTGATTCTTCCGATTTTGTAAACTAAGGTAATTCTAGAAATGACGATGAATTGTTTAGAATTGTTCTGACGGGTGGAATGAGGATTACATGCTTATGTGCTGTTCCTGTTGTTTATTCATGATTATGATGTTATCATGTGATGTTTGTTGGTGTTGGCTATGTATGTAATGATATTGTGATATCATGTTTCGTTATTTGAATGTTGCATGCTTTTGATGTGCATGCATACACATTTTGGTGGTGGTTAATTCCCATTGTGTGGAATTGGACCTGCAGAGCCAATACCCGTACCCAGTGGTTTAGTGGTGGTGAGGATAGATTCGTGTCCCAGTGGTGTATTGTTGAATCATGATTAACGATGTGTCCGAGGTGTAAACGAAATAGGGTGTGGATTTAGTTCACGATTGGTACCACATGCATAGAATCTTGCATTGCATATCGATTATAACATGATAGGATGATTTCTAGTGTTATAATCTTATTGTTGCTGTTTTGTGCATATTGAACTGTATGAATTGTATTTGTAGACTGAATCTGATTATGCTAATGAGGGTGAAATAACGTATTAAACTGTTTTATTGTTTTTAGAAACGTATAATGCATTTTAATTGTTGATGAAATCTCACCCTTACTTTGATGATTTCAGATTGAAGTATTAGTCGCTTAGGAGCTGGTGAAGATGACTTTTGAGTTGTGCTAATAGTTTATCCGTGTGTCAGTGTCATGCTCTAGTAGTTGTAACACTGGGGAACGATTGTTTAGAGTTATAGCATTAAACTCTGTTTTCTTTTGGTTTATGTTGGAATAACTATGAAGTGAATTTTATTCCAGTTTTGTTGGTATTTTCCGCTGTGTAGAACATGACATTGGTTTTGATTATTTTAATAAAGTTCTTCAGTAAAACATGACAACTGTTTGATATTTTCTATTTAAATGAATTGCAACGCCCTTTATTGCATGTTACTGTGATTAATAATTAATATTCACGGGATATTTTAGAAGGGGTGTTACAACGGTACCTGCTCGCTAAAAAGCAGCAGATCCCAACCCCTAGAATAACTAACCTACAGTTAGTTAAGTTACAACAACTTATAACTACCTAATAACAACTTTTCTATATCAATCTCATAATATAGGAGCATTAAGCTTGACCCTTGATGAGTGGAGAAAAGTTGAAATTGAAAAATGTAAAGATGCAACCTCACAATATGCCAAAGAGTGTTAGTATTGTAGTTCTCAGTTCCGATTCTTTCGCTGACAACAAGGAAAGAAAGAAAACATGTGTCATTATTTTTTTGTGTTGATGTTACGTAGGAGCTGTTGTTTGAGCATAATTGTTTGGGTCCATTGCATTTTCCATTTGCACACTTGGATGTATTCATGATTAATATTTATCATCATTCACGCATGCCAATAAACTCATGGGGTGGTATGGCAACTCAACCCACACTCGTTTGAATTAACCGAACTCGTGATTCTAGATGAAGAAACATTGCATGATATGATCATTTTAAGTTTTTGGTCTCATTGGGGTTTCTTTTGATAAAAAAATACTTAGGGGTTTGATGAAGAATATAAAGATGGAAAATGGATAATGATGATTTTAGGGGATTTGGAGAAATCCAATAGGACACAATCTAAAGGACAATTTAAGTCACACAATTCCGTTTTTGCGGAAACTATGCTTTTCGCCTAAGTTGCAAACATTCGATATTTGATGAGTTAAATAACTAGATTCAAAAAAGAAAAAAGAAATTAAAATGGTCAGGGGTATATTTTAAGGTTATTTAAAAAATCAAACTTAACCAATAGAGTTCAATTTAAGAAGTCAGGGACTAACTTTTAAGAGTTCTAAAATATAAAAGATCTAAAGTTTTTGAGATTTTTTTAACACATCATATACTTTTTTAATACATTTGACGAAAATACTTAAATATCTTTACATTTCAGTGATATATTTCTGGAATGCATTCAGGATATGATAAAAAAACAATTTTTTTAAAGATACATTTATGATAGTAAATCAATATTATATTTCTGAAATAATGCTTTACATAATGCAGCAAAAACGAAAATGAAATACACCAAATGCACAAAATTCTAACATTATTGATATCATAAAATAAGCAATACATAAGAGATTTTAACATAGATCAAACATTACACTTCAACATTCAGGTGGACGTTGCAACAACTTGATAATATCATCGACCTGGTCTCGAAATAGTCGCATCCAGCTCGATCAGAACTTTTAATTTTAAACGGAAGAAGGTTCTCCACATAGCCCGTAAATTAGTGTTTGTCTTCAACTTATGGTTGTTGAACTCAAGATTCATTTCTTCGTCAAATGATGGCGAGCGGTACTCAATCTTCACAATTTTCTAATTGTCACCATATGATAGGAGCTCCTACAATATGTATTACAAATCTTTAAGAGGGATGTATTCGTTGATCTTAAATTCTCGAGATGATGTATTGTCGATAAAGTGAACATTTCTAACATACCATTTGATGTCCATGCTGGTTTTTTGTGTTTTGGTATGAAACAAAATCACGAGTGAGCTTATTTATAGTAGTGTGATGATATTATAGACCACACAAACCATATATGTTGATAGAGAATGTACCGGAGATGTAATTCCGAAAACACCTTTAATTTGTTCCAGAGATGCATCTTCGAAAACTTCTCTGGTATTAAAAACTAAAAAACATAACAAAAACAGAAGCAAATAATTATCTTGAATGCTGGTATTTTTGGACAAACTGCAAAATGCTTATATCCCATAGCATAATACATTAACAAAATTTCATATACAATAAAATGATAAATAACTACTTAAACGATCAGAAATAATTGTCGTCTACCAAATCTATAGGTTGTATTCCCTTTGACTTTTCCTTATTTTTTCTATTTAAATGTTGTTCAATTTGGTATACTCTTGCATCCTTTCAATAAATTAGTCTGACTAAGTCTCAAATTGGATTGTATAATGATTCACCCACTACGCTGGTATAAGAGGTATAGGGCATCTTAGTTTCAAATACACTTGAAGAAAATACCGCAAATTTGAAAACCACCCAACACAGATGATACGATCATTGGTACTTGATGGTGGAGTAGAGTGTAGTGAGAAAAAGTTTTCGAGAAACTGTGTCTTATAAGATTAATACACACTCTCTTATACGCCCTTGTAATGAGATGACCCATCTCAGGGAAGCGCATCCATTTTTCCTCCGATGCAAATCCACTGATGCAAGGTACAAGAGCGTGATAAATTTCTTCAACTTTCTCTTTAGTCCCGAACACCCGTGTGTATAATTATATATTTCTCTTCAACTCTCTGATAAGAGTATCGTAGACAAGTTCAACATATCTTCACGGTCCTTTAACATTGACTGATAGACCTCTAAAGCCCATGCAAAAATGTCCTCTTTTCGCAGTATAGAAATGCAAAACCAACAGAAAATACATCTTCTCAGTTGATGTAACACCATCAATTTCCAGCAATAGAAGCATGTATTTGTTGGTCTTATACATTGAATCAATTATAAGCACAGTGGGAAACATATTGAACAATTTAATTGAATTAGGATTATTTTATATATATATATATATATATATATATATATATATATATATATATATATATATATATATATATATATATATATATATTGTAGCAACTCGATTTTCAAAAATCATTTAAATTTCGAAAACTAGTGAAATCGCCACCTAATTTTATTTGTTCCAAAAGGAAAGGGAAAATATAGATAAAACCCCATAGATGCGGATAAGGCGGTATACGTGACCAAAAACATGGAATCGGGAGTCGGTTATGTAAGGGGAAGATATTAGCACCCCTTACATCCATCGTACTCGATGGGACCCATTTAGTTTTACGTGTTTGTGTGTGTGTTTATTGCTAAATTATGAATACCAAAAGAAGAAAAAGAATTTGTTTATTATTATTTTGAGTTTGACACGGCTTCGAAACCGTGTGCCTACGTATTCCCTTGTGCAATGGGAAAGTCAAAACTCCGTAGTTCCTCTCAAAAATGTTTTAAGTTGGTTATGTTGATTTTATAAGAAAAATCGTGCATTTAGATATTTCAAATGCTTGAACTTGGACTTGTTTAGTTTGTCTGAAAATCTTAAGTCCTCGTTAGCGTTTGAAATGGCTATTGCACACTCTTTCATTGGAAAAGAGTTTGATTATCGCATATGAGCGAGAAAATGATTTTTTCAGTGAGTTGAATTGATTTTAGGTGGGTGAAAAGTACCGAACAATAGGACTAGCATCCTACGATTCAAATACTAGAAACAAGATGAGCTCAATGCCCAACGAGTCGTCTATCATCCAAAAGTTTTTCTTATGAAAGAGTGAAGTGAAACAAAGTTCACGTTATTAAGAATTTCTAAACAATTGGACTAGCATCCAATGATTTAAAGATTCGAAGTTCATTTGTTTTACAAGTGTTTAAACAATTGGACTAGCATCCAACGATTTAAGTACTTGAGTTTTTATTATAAAAAAAAGAAATTTGAAAATGCACTCAACGTTGGATCGAAGTTTGTAATTTAATTATGAAAAGCGTTTTAGAACTCGATGCGTGAGAAATGGAATCGAGTTATGGTTAATTAAGTATATGGACTTAACTAACCTCGTGAGAATAGGTGCTCCTATCCCCAACCATGAGACCCTGGTGCATGGGAAATTGGTATATAAACCAATGTTATTTTCGGGTTATGATTAACTAAAGCAACAAGGGCTTTAATTAACCTCGTGAGGATATCCATGCCCATCCCCAACCATGAGACCCTTTAAGAAATCGGCTTATGAGCCAATCAAAATAAAAATCGGAGTTATTTTTATATTAATTGTTCGTGACGTATATAATGGTGAACAAGCAAGCGAGGAAAAAGAAATTTATAACGGACAAATCAAACATATGAAGATCAATATAAATCAAGGAACAATTAACTTATCCAAATAAATTTCGTCAAAAAATAAAATTTAGTAAATAAAATGGGTTAAAAAGAAATAAAAATATAATGATTTAGTAAATAAAATTAAAGATCAATTGGAAATCTTTTGTTTTTTTTATAAAAAAAAAGAATAAAATGAAAATAAATAAAGAAATGAGTAAACAAAATTTATATATATAAAAAAAGAAAAAAAAAGAATAAGAATAAAATAATAAAAAAAGATATGGGAGTAAACCGGTTGGATCATTGGGCCGGACCGGTTCAACCCAGATCCAAGCCCTCACCAAAAATAGAACGAACCGGGTAATTGGGTGAAAAACCCCAATTCCCAAATCAGTTCGTCTTCTTCACGCGAAAATAGAACACGAGAAAGAGGAAAAGAGACATGGCCGATTCCGAAAGAGCGTTCATGAACCACACCCAAACTTCACCGATTTCGTAATATAACAACAATCTCCGGTCAGAACCTCCGTTATTTCCAAACTTTCGACCAAAAACTTTCAAAGAAAACTCTACAATCTGACCAAACAAAGGTGTTTTCAAATCCAGATCCTGGGTTTCGAATACTGCTGGAAGAAGGTCGAATCACCTCATAATCCGGATCTCCCTCACGACCTTAACGATGCAAGGTGCTCGTGGTCGCATCTGGATCATCTCCGAGTACTCAATCGGTAAGGGTAGCATACATTTGTGACTTTCAATTTTCGAAACATTAACCTTCTAACCATACACATCTTTCTGCTTTGTAGGGAAAACGAAATGGGCAGTGGTATGAACATGAAGTCAGCGCGATACCTCAGCTCTATGGAGTACTAATTTTATATTATTTTCTCCTTGAGCTTCTTATTGGTATAAACAACAAATTTAGAGGGCAACCATCGAACTGGCCAAGACATAGCAGGTGGTAAAAGAAACTTCAAATATCCATTTTTACACTTTGTTCATATTCTAATAGGATTTACACTTATTTTATGAAGAAATGGTGCAGGATATACAAGATTGGCAGAATACCTCGACTCTGTGGAGTACTGATTCAACATCAGCCTATCCTTGAGTTTCTCATCGGTATCACCACAGATTTTGAACACAGAACATTCAAACTGGAAGCTACATGTATCAGGTAACAACAAAGAAAACCTCAAGCATTCATTTCTCAGTTAACTTGTATCTTAATGTAAGTCACACTTATTTATGACAGATGATGCAGGGTACATAAAACTAGCAGAATATCTCAACCTCATGGAGTAATAATCGAAAGGTAGCTTCTCCTTGGGCTTGTCATTGATATTATGCATATTTCAGATACAAGACAATCAGGATGACAGAAAAAAGGTATCAGGTAACATAAAGAGAACCTTAAACATTTGTTTTGTATTTAGTTTGTATTCTGGTAAAAGATAATGCTTAGTCATAAAAAAAATATGATGCAGAATATCCTAGACTGATGCATACACAAGGATGGGTTAAAAACTCAAAGTTAAAATGTAGAGGGATATGTTACTTGAGTGAAGTTGCAGTGGCAGGTATGGTCAGCTTCTCCCTTCTTTCTGAGCTGAACTGAATAGAGTGTGAGTAGTTTAGCTCTTTCTACTTCAAATTTCAGTGTGAAATTTGAAGAAGAAAATAAGGTTGAGATCTTTGAGTGAAAAGTGTTTAGGGAGGAATTTCAGCAGAGTTTTCTTAGGCTCAGAGTGGCTGTTGAATGAGAGGAAACAGGGTGGTTTATATAGAGTGCAGGTTTGTGTGAGAGAGGGTTGGAATGAGGTCAGAAAGGTGGTTTGGAGCTAGGTTAGGATAGATGATTAGGCTTGGAGTTAGTTAGAGTGGAGGGATAGCACCTTGGTGCAGCAGATAATGGGAAACATCTCCAATGTACTATTTTTATCTTTCTCAAAAGATTTTAACTGATGTAACAGTAAAAAAGGGTTGGGTAAAATGCTAGCAAAACATATTATTTTGTGAAGTGTAGAAGTGAGCTGTCCATAGGACAAAAAAGAGGTACAGGCTGGAAAAAAGTTGAAATTTTATCTGTGGTAAAAACTGACAAAGTGGACCCCCTTGCTTGCACATTCATTTACAGAAACATGGGAAAACATAATCTGTTTCATTAAAAAAATATTGCTTTTCTTGCATTTGAAGCTTTCTTTCCTTAAAACAAATTCAAACTAACAGTTTCTCAATGTTGTCCCTGTGATTTATGTTCTTGTTGCTTCTACAAATTTTCGAATACTTGATGCTCACTAAATTTATGGCTCTTTGTAGGTTCGTCACTGCATGACACAAGGCGTTTCAATATCTCAAATGCGAAGACAAGGCAGATTCATAAAGAAGGTGACATGGATTTGCACAACTTCAAATATTTTTCTTTATTTGACTGAAGTTAGATTTTAGGAACTTGAAAAATATGTCATAAAAAATGGAGTTTGTAGAAGCTTCAGTATTCTTGCACACCTTGCTATTTACTGATTGTTTACCTGTTCTAAACTTTCAATGAAGTTCTCTAACCTTTTTTCAAAGAATACCTACATCTTGAATTGAATGACTCCTATCTTGTGTTTACTTGTGTTTTCCCTTTTTTAGCTTCATGACTTACTCGTGCAAATTTTGATTTTTCTCCTTTAATGCTCAAGTGAAATTCCCGTATGATGCAGGTTTGAAGTAAATCCGATGTAGAAAGTGGACGCACAGTGTGTTACGGTGTCGTGTCGAGTCATAAACTACTCAAGTTCCTGCAACTGGATACCAGACACACCTATTTTATTTCCCATCTGCTGTAAATCAAACTTAATACTTTTGTTTCATGACTGGAGCATCCGGTTCTGCGGTATTTAGAGACACTTGAACCATGTGTATAATTCTGGTTTATTTGTCACTTGAAGAAAAACATGAGAATTGGTTTAATGTTGGTGTATGCAGGTTTCTTGTATGGTGCATGATGTCGTAAGTTGCTAGCTTGCCGCTTATAGGAGATTCAAAAGAATGACGCATTAGGCTATGGTGAATAGCAAGAAACAGAACGGTGGTACATCCAGCTTGGCAAAATGGAAGGAATTTGATCATCTTGTTTTCTTTGTATTAAGCTACTCTTTTTCAATATTCCAACATTCTTTCTTTTCTTTATTTTTTTTTAAAAAAAAAGACTTGTTGTAATAACAAAAGCAATTACTTGTTGTAATAGAAAACCTTGTTGTAATAGAAGCAAAATCCCAATGAAAAATTTATTCACATTATTCCGTATTGTATTCAACCTTCCTTTCTAAGTGTTATGTATAACTTGAAATGTAATTCCATGTGAACAATATTAATGGACTTGTAGCATTATTACAACATCTTCCATTAAACTTATTTGCATCGGTTTTACTTCACATATGCCTCTAATGGAGTCATGCTAGTTTCAAAATTTGAATATTAAAAAGGAAATGGATTAAAATTCAAATATAAATTTGGCTCCAAATTTTATTTCAAAGGTTTACTTCTAACTTGATAATTCCCTTCATTTTTCTTAGAAATTGAAACCAAAATCCAAACACGACTACAAAGGACAAATGCCATTGTAAAGCAAATACAAAAATGAGAAAAAGCAAATACAAAAATGAGAAAAATGATTATGGTTTTGTTAGCCTCTACCCGAATGTTCTTCCATTTAAGAAATCAAACTTAACATTTGAATCTACTTGTTCTTTTTCTTCTTTAAATTCCAAGCCTTAATCACCAAAATCCTAATATTGCATCCCACACAAAAACCCAATCACAAATGAAACTAAAGGCCCAGTAATTAACCTTCCACAACGAGAAACCATCAAGTTGACCGTCAAATTCAACACTCGCTTTTTATCCATCACAAAGATAATGCATGTATGCATGCAATTGGATTAGGGCTAACAGTCATGCTCAATATGATTAGTAAAACAGAAAGTGAGGCAAATTTTGGGGTGTGACAACTGCCCCTATTTAAATATATTTAACCAGGCGGTTTGAAGAAACATTTCTTTAAATCGTCTGGTAAAAGATAATTTAAATACAACATACCCTAAATTCGCCCTAAAAACAGGTATGATATGCATGCAAATGTCATGATATGCGAATGCGATGAACCAAGAAATCATGATAATTTCTTTTATTGTGCAATATTAAAGCGTGTAGGCTCATCAAGGTGTCAAGAGGACAAAATTGATAATGGACTAAATCTTCCGAAAGTTATGGCGTTCCACCAAGAACGAAATTCAACTTCTTCTTCAACCCATACATTTCATCTGGAAAAGCAATAAATTTTTTTATTAGTTCTCTTGTCAATATCAGCTCGGTTAATCTGGCTGAAGAGTTTCTAATTAGATGATTGAAGAATGGGCATGTCAGCGTTCCCATGAACATATCAACCAACTCCCTATTAGACAAGGGTGGTTCAACTCCGCCTGCTAGATCTCTCCATTTTTGGGCATACTCTTTGAATTTCTCATCACGGCCCATAGACATGCTCTGTAGTTGCATACGAGTTGATGCCAATTTAGCATTGTATTGATATTGTTTGTAGAAAGCATCTGCCAAATCATTCCAAGTATGAACGTGGGTATTCTCTAGCTGATAATACCACTCCAACTATGTTCCGGACAAGCTCTCTTGAAAGAAATGTATCCACAGCTTCCTATCTTCAGTATGAGGATGAATTTTCTAAAAATAGGACTTTAGATGCAGCTTCGGGAAAGAAATGCCATCATACTTAGCAAAGGTATGGACCTTGAACTTGAGGGGAATTACCATCCCTAGAACCAGACTCAGATCATCAAAGTTTAACCCTGACATTTTCAGATTCTCCACAGCATTCAGGAGGTCTTCAAGTTGCTTGTACTTTTCGTCGTTAGGATATTGCTCGCTCATATAGTCTTCCTCTTTGTTTTCAGACTCATGACAACTTCCTTCATTGTTTTTGACGCTACCTTCAGTTTCGCCGCTCTTGTCTAAGAATTCAAGTTGTCTGACCACCTTGACTAGACCTCTGTACCTTTTTCCCATGTTGAGAATGCTAATAGTCTTCTTCTTTCTGGTGATGAGCTTCTTCAGATATTTCTGCCCTTGAGCTAAGCTGGTGAACATTTCCTGGAGCTGAGCGTTCTGAGCTTGGAGATCTTTGACAGTCTGTTCGAGAGCCATTTATGCTGTAATAAACAGCGAGAGAATAAGAAAGTCGGTCTTCAGTGTACCCGTTATGAGATGTTATGCTATGATATGCGATGCTATGCAATGCAATGTTTTCAAGGACCTTAAGAATTTAAATTTGGTAAACAAGCAAGAACAAAATTTTTATTAGTTGACTTAGTAAGTACAAATAAAAGTTCAAACAATAAAAATGAGATTCCTAGAGCTTAGGCCTCCCATGGACGCTTTCTCTTTGTGTTGAAATAGTTGTTGATGCCTTTCTCATTGTGAAGTAGCTTTGTCAACTCCAATACTCTTTTTTCGCTTGCATAGCATTGAGCTTCGAAGGTATCCCTTTCTTCTTTGAGTTGAATCCAGGATCTCTTAAATTCTTCAAAATTAGTAGGCATGTCTGGATGAAGAATGGTATAGGGTTCGTCACCTATAGCAACAGGTTACATGATTACTGGCAGGATAGCAGTAAATGGCATCATGAGTTTTTGAGCTCGAGCTCGCACCCATTTGAGGTAAGGTTCCCAGGGAATGGAATTTTTATGCCCCAAGGTCTTGGTATTAGTTTTCTTCACCATGCCCCAGACGTGCACAAATCTTCGACGATAACCATGGAGATCGTTGTCGTAGTCAAATACGATGTCTTAGAGAAGCATATCATGAGGACCATATCTTCGAGCATAACCAAACTATTATAGTGCTAGAGAAGGGTTGTAGGTGATACCTCCTCTTATGCCAAGGAGTGGTACATTAGGGAATTCTCCACAACGCTCAATAAAAGTGAAGTCCTTTTGAAAGTAGAGACACCAACGAATATCTGAATGAGAGAGTGGCATCAACCTTTGTTCGTTCTTCATTACTGATTGAGGAAGATGCGAAATAAACCACCTGGATAATAATGGTACGCAACACATGAGAGTTCCTTGTCTTTTCATGGTACGAGTATGGAGAGAATGCAGAATATTTCCAAGCAAAGTAGGCACTGGATTATGAGTGAGGAAAATCTTGATGGCGTTCACGTATATAAATTGATCTGGATTAGGAAATAACACTAAACCATAGCTTTTCCAGAGTATTTCTAGCTTGCTTTTTGCTTATACAGATTGTTATCCGTTTGGTATTTTCTTCTCCTTTTTTATCGCATTATTTTACCGCTTTTCTAGAGAGCATGAGAAGTAGGGTTTTACTGCTTTCTTTTTCCATGAGAAGTACGAATAGAGATGCATGATGGAGCTTCCGTAGCTAGAGCATGTTTAGGAACTTCTCTGGTTTATTTAAAGACCCGTTTATGGCGATTATGTGTGCTAACTGTGTGTGGTTTGTTTAAAATCCTTTCCGTGCAAAGGGAGGTAATTTTCATTGTGTGTTTACTTTTGTGCTTGCATATGTCATGAGTGGTTAGGCAACCCAGTGTGGCACCACCAAGAAAAGTCCCGCTTATGATACTGATGATATTGATATATGATGATATGAAAGGGCAAGCGGAAAGGGTTCACAATCAACCCCAGCACAGTTCAGTCTATGTCAGCTCAACTCACATGAATGGTGAAGCTTCATTTATCGAGACAATAAATAAAAAGTGGCAAAAGTCCCCTATTCTGGCTCTCCATGATTTGTCATAGAGTTCACATTCACATGCTCTAATACTCGCACTCATATGCTCCTCACACTTGGTAATTCATATCAAGTTGTGATACCTTTCTCCCATAGGAAACTCCTGGTTGACACGTTTAATTCCATTCGTGGCTATGGTTTTCCTCCAAAAGAAGGCTCCTGGTTGACTTTGGTGATTCGCTACCATTGAGGCTATGGGACTTCTTTCATATTCCCCGCGCATGTGTGTATCATTTGATTGTGCATTGCATTGTTTGTGTGCTTCTTCCAAAGCACTTGTTTGCTTCTTCCTTTTTGTCGTCTTAGACTCTACCTTATGTAGAGATTCGAGATAGACATAGATTTAGGTTATAAACCTTTACCATCTTCCCTTTTTTCGTCTTCGACTCTACCATAGGTAGCAATTTGAGATGGACGTAGATCTAGGTTGTGAACCTTTGATATGCTCCCTTAGGATTCTCTCGACTCTATCTTAGGTAGAGATTTGAGTTAGACATTAGGATTGTTATCCATGAATGCTAACTTAGTTAGAAGCTCCATTTATCCTTGACCTTATGATTAATCATTGTATGATAACATTAGGGGTAGAACTAGTTAGTTTCCCTTGCATGTTCCTCTTCTTTTCCATCCTTGCATGTAAAACTAAAACTTTCTTTTCTTTTGAAAATCAAAAAACTTAATAATGGTTCAAAACTCCTTTCTCAAGGTAAAAGCAACCAACCTCACTTAAAATCCTTTTTGTCTACAGACTTCTTTTTCATTTGAAAACCTTTTCAATAAGGGTGCTCCCTTTAAAATCCAAGCAAATTACTAAGTGTGCGAGCAACCGAGCATAAAACTTACTATAAGCTGCAATGCCAAGCATGAGTTGCAATTGTGAGGATGCGGAACAGAGTATCCCATAAAAAACATTGCAATCCACCAAAACATGTGAGTCGAACTATGACGCTCTGACTTTCCCATTGAATGAGGGAATACATAGGCATCTGGTCACAAGACTCGATCGAGCAAACTTTGTAAATAGTTCCTTCTTTTCCTCGTGTTTGTTTATTTTCTTTCTTTCACATGCATTTTCTTTTAGCATTAGACATAGGCATAACGATTAAGCAATAGATAGATATAAGACACTCATTAGATAGAAAATAGAAGTGGATACCGTAGAGTAATACGGGCTGGTGTGGGGTGTTAATACCTTCCCCTCACGTAATAGACTCCCTTACCTGATCTCTTGGTCGTAAGACTATGATTTCTCCCTTTCAGGTTTACTCGATGTTTACCTTTCTCCTTAGGCGAGATAAAAAAATGTTTGATGGTGACTTTATTGATATTCTATCAGATGAGTTTGTCCAGTTCCTCCAGTAAGTGTCATCAAAATCATACAATGATGACAAATTAGCTAAAAGCAACTCAGAATAAGTATCATCAACTAATTCAGAATGCAATTCAATGTGAAAAACAAAATGCTCTTATTTGTGGTGTTTTATGGCATCATAAATGTTAAATTTGGTATTAATTTTACCAAACTCTATGAATATTGTTCCATCATCAACTTTATTTATTGTTTTTGTTGTCTTCAAGAATGGTCTGCCTAAAATGATAGGTGCCTTGATTGACTTTTAATAAGTTTCTAATTCCATATGTAGAATATAAAAATCTGCAGGAAAAGTCAAATCATTAACTTGAACAATTACATATTCCACTATTTCGACAGGGTGAGCATTGCTTTTGTTCGCCATTTGAATAGTCAGACGTGTATCCTATAAAGGTCTGGGATCAAGGTTGTTATAAATAGAAGTAGGCATAACATTAATGAAATATCCTAAATCTAACTTGCAATTTTTTAACTTGGTCTAACCAATGGTATAGAGAATAGAGAAAGTTACCAAATCTTTTCACTTTTAGGGTATGGCTTGAGTGAGAGCTGAGACATTCTGGTCCTTTTTGGATTTTTAGGTACGTGCATAGGCTGAATGAGAGCTGAAACATTTCGTCCCATGTTAAAATTTTAATTTACTTTCAATCTCCTTTTGCGTGTGCACATGCCTTTCAAAAAATTTGCATATTTGGGAACCTTCTTAATGACATCAAGAAGTGGAATGTTCACTGCTACTTTCCTAAACACGTCCAATATTTCTTTATCCCTTTATTCCTCATACTTTTTTTTTTTGTTTTAACTAATCTTCGTAGGAAAGGAATTGGTGGAACATACTCTTTTTCAACAGTAACTTCAGATATGGGCTCAACAACCTTTTTATTTTTTTTAGGGTTAGTTCAAAAGATTCAACACTCTTTTAGGATCTCAACGAGATTTCACTCACATTAGGGCCTTTTGAATTCACTACTATTAGGGATGGTGGATGGTTAGATCCTAGAACTTGCATGGCATTCATTAAAGTGGAAAGTTGTCCAATTTGTGTCTGCAAAGTCTAAATACTGGAATCTGTTTATTGCTCTAATTGGAGATTATGTACAGCCATTTGCTTGACAAGGTCCTCTAATGATGGTCCGAAAGCTATAGAGGTAGTCACGTGTAGAATGTTTTGTGGCGGTTGTTGCACACTAAAATTTTCCCTCCTAGTTTCACCTTTCTATGGTTTATCATTTGCATTTCATCTGCACATCCTCATTAGATCATTTACATTTCAGTCATTCATTAAGGCATGGGATCAAAAGGATCAGCTTTTATGCAAGATTTGGGTTTCATATTGGTTGAGCAGTAGACCATAGAAGTAGGGTTCGGGAGAACGATTATCAGGGACTCTTTATTTTTCTGGCTACGAGGTTTGATCATTGTGTTCATCTAAGGTTGACTGAAGCTAGGGTTTTGTCTCTTCATCATCATGGGACTTTGGTCTTCATTATTTGAGATCGTTTATCAATAACTTGTTTTCATAAGGCATTCAACCGCTGTCTATTTCAAGATCTTGGATAGAAATATGGTAAGTTTGCTAAAGTTCATTGTCATTTAGGCTTTTAGGATCAATCAAAAGGGGCATTACTTTGTTTTTATTATAAGACACTGGTGACGCGAGCCCATTTGGTCTCTACGAGTTAAGTCTTAGAGCATCATGATTTAAGGGTTTTCTCATCAGACAATTGGTGGTGAACTTGTGGATTGCAAAGATGTCATATGTTTGAGTACAAGGACTACAAATTAAGGTTTTGGGTATATTCTCTAACCAGTTGAGTTTTGATTTACAAGGCATTGTAGCTTGAGAATCAATCATGAGTGTTCAGTTTAAATTCATTTATAGTGGAACTATGAAAAGTATACAAGTTTGATTCAAAGGTCTTCATCAAGATTCATATGAATATCCTTCATGATTCAAACTCAATACTCACTACAAGTTTCATATGCAAGATTCACTTATGGTTAGTCACAAGGTTCAAAGTTTCAGGTGAAGTTTTAGTTTATTTAGTAAGTAGTAAACAATATTTGAGGCTTTCAAATTCCAAAACACTTCATGCATCAAAAGGCCAAATTTCATTCCAAGTTCATCATTTCATGATGCAAGTTAAAGATATCAAGGACTTAAAATTCATTTGGATCCAAAATTTTCTTCAAAAGAAAATCATTCAAGACTTAAGATTCCATTAAACTCTTTTCATTTAAGACTTATTACAAGTCTTATTCACGTAACAAGGAATCAATTTTCACCACCAAAATTGTGTTTTGTTTATGATCCATTCTAGCTGCATTAAAGATGAAAATACATTAATATAAAAGGCATCATTTGATAAAAGTTTTGTTTATTGCAAAGAGTCAAATATTACAAATACCAAAATCCATCCTAAAACCTAATGTTCTATCCATGATCTTCATGTCATAACCAAACAAATCCTTCATTTGTTGCTATCCCACACAAGCTACTCAAAATGACATGTCTCTATCTTGCACTATGCTCCAAAACTAAACTTTCCCAAAACCTTCCATAAACCCTAAAAACATGTCTTAACAAACAGCTAGAATTACTCAAAATGGTAATACAAAAGTTGTACTAAACAAGAAATAGAACAGTTTGACATTTTACATTCAAACTCACAAAATTCCCTCCAATTTGGCTTTTCATCAACTATAAATAAGGGGGGACCGAAGAAAAGGGGGTCTGAAATCACACAAGAAGAGAGAAAAAATGACTTCAGCTCTTAAACCTATCTTTCATCCTCTATCTCTTACTCTCCGAACCTAAATAATACAACATCACTCTTCTGCTCCACCCCAACTTTCTTCTAACCTAATAACCACCCTCAAGCTCATCTGTCATGTAATATTTTTCTATAACAAGCTCCCTACCTATCTCTTCTATGATAAACCCAAGGTTGGTTGATTGACTTTTATCAGTACCATTGGCATTCTAATTTCTAGACACACCTTCAAAGTTAAATCCTTCTTCAATGCATTCATCAGAATCGTGCATTCTCTTATATTCATTCTCTTCAAAGTGTAGACCATCCACGAAGTCTTCACTTGATTCAGTCTCATCACCATTATCTTCATCACAACTTTAATGTCATTTTTGTCTCTCTATAGAATATTTATATAGGTCAATTCACCTATAGTTGGTTTGGGCTCGGTATAAATTTCAAAATCACAATGATTGTTCTCAGCAAATAAAGCTAACAAGCTTGCATCCTCATCATTTCTAAATGTTTTTTAAGATATTTTTCCAAAGAACTGTCTCATGCTTCCACCATATTTCTATTCCATCCACACTAAATGCAGAGTCCACCCCTTTAATAAGGTCAGGAGCTTCAAAGAATGACTAAAATTTTGTGTCTTGTCCACTGAAAGCATAAATATCCCACCTTCATACCTTAGCTTTGGGTCTTTTACAAAATAACATTTTGTATAAAACACAACCTTGAATAATCTTATCGTATAAACAGGGTAAATTTGACATTGCAACACAATAATGAACCACACACAATTATAAATCCTATAACTTACCGGTAAACACGACAGTGCAGTAAAGTGGACCAGATATAATGCACAAAACTATTATTATGTTGGAAAATGGATACCATAAACAATTCTAAAAATATTATAATACACATGTATGAATCTTGAGACCGCATCTTTCAAACATTATCTTTCAAACGAAAGTAACTCAGAATCGATGCAATAGGGATTCAACCAATGAAATTTTTAAGGAGCTATAAACGTCTTCAATTTAACTTCAAAAAATGATGATAAGATTTGCACATTTGGGGGTTTCGTACAATTGAAGATTTGGAGACATTTAGGGTTTCTAGTTGCACAAGAGGGAAAACCAAATAATCTGAAATATTAACTCAACATAAAATATCTTAAATAATTGAGTCATTATTTTAATTACAATAAAATAAAATAAATTTACTTATACATGTGGACTGCGTCATCACTGTCTTATAGTCTCATTTAATATTAGGGACCAATTATATAGACGGAAATTTTTGACTAACCATTCTTTAAATAAAATATTTAGAGAAATTAAAAACAAAAATTGCAATATTACGAAGACCAAAAAATATTTAATCCTAAAAGTTATACTATCTATTCATCATTCCATCACATAATACAAGTTTACATGGAGAAGTCATTTTTCTCCTTCCTTTACGCATTGTTTGACGTGTGTGTTTGTTTTGTTTTTGATTTTGTCATTGTGCATTTTTAGATGTTCTTCGTGAGATTCTTTAGAAAAATATTGACATATATCTAGATAATAGTTATTCTGCTAACACGGTTCCATAACTCACCATCAAGGTATAGAAGAGTAGAAACTTTAAAGGATGTTTTTCACATCCAAATGATGTGCCGACAAAAATTCTTCTCTAAGGATAGATGTTTACAGAAGATCCAATGATGAATTATCTTGCCCTTTTGTTCCGCTCCAATAGAAATACTTGTAAATAGAAAATTGCTATTTTGACATTAGAATTTGACTGTAATATTCACTTTTTTCATTATTTTATTATATTAAAATTTAAATCATGCTCATTTAATGCTTTATAACTACGGTGTACAAAAGATATCGTGTGATAATTTAGATAATTTAGTGTCAAAATAACAATTTTCTTTTAAATATTATAACACTCAAGTCAATGACCACGGTAGATGAGAGCTTTTATAACCACAATACCGTATCTCTGTCTTTGATTTGAATTTGTCTTTTAATTTTCTAAAAGTTCACTATGATTTAATCCTTAAGGTCACTGTCTCAAAGGACAATTGTCATCCGATCGCTTGGTCTTGTTATCCAACGACCATTGATGACTAGACATATTCAAGTTAATCAAAAGAATGGTCTTATCAACTTTGGAAGTTAGAATTTTTGGAACGAGGATAACCTACCAAATCAGCAAATCGTATACCGACATAAATCATGTTCCAAGAGGATTTTAACGTGCCACGGTACACATTAAGCACGTCGTTATTCAATTCTTATGCAAGAATCCCATCCATACATATCTAAACTAAACCTTCCTATATTCTATTTTGAAAAGAAAAATAATACAAACGACTACAAATTCCGTAAGCAGATAAACATTCTTTAGAATTTTGCTATACATGCATCTAGATAAGAAAAGTTGAATTTCGTGTGTAGTCTTTGAAACAGTGCCAATAAAGAAATATATCTATAAATTTATTTACATGTTCGACGCTTAATTAATTAAAACAAATAACAGAAAAAACAAATTCTTATTAGAAATCCTCGTAAATAATTGTAACTAGATTTAAACTCGCGCGATATTATTTAGTTGAAGATATTTAAATAGGGACAGCTGATGTATTCTAATTTTTGTCTTAGAATTTTTCATTATTTCATCGTCACAATGTACCAAGATCACATATAAGAGTTGGTTCTCCTACTTCTCATATTCTTAAGTTTGCTCTCAAGGGATCGTCAAACACGTTAACTGTGTATCTTGTATATATGTGGCTTACATTTTTTTAAC
Organism: Vicia sativa; assembly: GCA_021764765.1. NCBI lineage: Eukaryota > Viridiplantae > Streptophyta > Magnoliopsida > Fabales > Fabaceae > Vicia > Vicia sativa. The sequence goes on from CM038794.1 coordinate 135,166,990, forward strand.
ATCTATTTAAAATACCAAAAATATTTGCTTTCGCCTTTGTATATTTGTGTTTGAAAGTGTCGAGCCAAAGGATCTAACAAGTGAAAGTTTCCGGTGTTTTCCCCCACACTTGTTTTACACTAATTTTTCAAAAAAAAAAAATTGCAGTGCAATCAATTTGCACTTTGGAGCAATCGATTGCTCAGTGATCATTTCAGCCAATTTTCAACAAAAAAAACCTCAGTGCAATCGATTGCATTGCGCAAAAATCTGAAAAACTGGGCAATTTTCAAGTTTGTGAGCTTTGGCTCCAATTTCTTTTTTATTTTCTTTGTATTTCGAATTTATTTTTTTGATCACTCAAAATTCCACGACCTTGTCATAATTAAACTCTATCATACACCCTCATTTGATGACATAAACACCATTTGATTCAAATTTGGCTCCAAATTTATTTTCCAAGCCTAATTCCATACCCAAGCCTAATTTCAAACCACCACTAATTCTCAATCTTAACTCCTATAAATAGAGGTCTCCTCTCATTCAAATCTCAAGCTTTTGATAGCTAAATTCACCTTGTCAAAATTTCTCTCCATTCTCTCAATTTCCCCAATTCACTCATTTCACTCAAAACTCTTCTTCTTCATAAAGATTAGTGAATCTTTCATTGGAATTTGCTAATTCTTTGAGCTAAACCTCCATCCACACTCTTTTTCTTCATCAATTCTTTAGATCTAGGCGTGTGATTCTAATTTTTGAAGTTGAATTGAAGAATTTGTGAAGAGTTACTCTTGCCAATTTTCATATAGATCTACAAGTGGTGAGTGTTGATCTTCATCTTTTACAATGCGATCTCTTGATAATTCTTGTGGTTTGATTCATTGAGAAAACTTGTTTATAGTTCCATTGATGTTAATTTCTCAAAAAAATAGTGGAATTTTCGTGCTTAATTGAATCAAAGGTCACAAGGTGTTTGTGGAAAAGTTTGAACAAGAATTTTGCCTTTAGAAATGTGATTTTTCTGTTTTTAACAGTAAGCAATCAATTTGCAGTGTAGTGCAATCGATTGCTCGGGCTTCGTTTTGAATTTTTTTTTAAACTGTTGTTGTGCAATCGATTTGCACCTGAGTGTAATCGATTTGCACAGTGCAAAATGGGGTTTTTCACTTCTTTTTTGACTTGTTTTGGATATTACTCTTCTTATACTCTATTATTTTGATGATTGCCTTGGATTGTAGTCTTCAACACCTAATTTGTCTTTAATCTCAATGGGCTTTGGGTGTTGATGAGGTTGGAAAAATGTATTGTTGATTCAAATCTACCAAAGAATTAATTATACAATTGATTCTTGGTGCTTTGAGTTAACAATATATTTTGTGCCTTAATCCACCAAGATGAGTGGTTGACCTTAAAGATGGAAGAATTTTTTAGAAGATAATCCAAGTTGATCGATCATTTCTCATCCCTCTTCATCTTATCCCATTCTTTTTTATTTTACATGTGTTGACAAACATTAGAAGGTGGTCTACATATCATTCTTCTCGTTTGCTTTTTCATCACATAAATCAATATTGAATGGCCTCGTTGTAGGGTGACTTCTACATAAGTCACTTGGCTATTGCTTAACATAGTGCTATATTGCTTCTTCTTCATCTTATTTTCTTTGTCCTGAATCGGAAAATGATCAATTGGAGGCATAAACTTCATGTTTTGCAAAAATCCCCAAAAGATGGCTTGAGCTTTGATTTTGGTTCAACACTTGTGATACTTGTCGCGTGGTCGCTATGATTTTTTAGTCAAGCTTCTGAAAAGTTTTCACTAACTTTGTCCTTTTGAAATTCTAAACCTTCTTTGATCAAGTGTTGAGACTTTTGATTGTTCCAAATAGATGATATACTTGACAAAAAGAAATTGAAACTTGTCGTGTGGTCGCTATGATTCTATCAAGCTTCTGGAAAGTCTTTATGCTCAAGCTTCAAGATGATCATCTAGCTAACAATTAATTATTAGCAATTGACTTTTACTTTATATGCCTTTATTTTTCCGCTTTTATTTTTCTGCCCTTTATGTTACGACTTTACTTTATGTACTTATTTTTAGCATTTACATTTTCATGTCATTTTTTTTGCTCACTTGAGCATTTTATTTTCTTGCCATTTTGAATTTTCTCATTTGAGCTTTATTTTCCCTTTCCAAAAACACTTAATAATCCAACTTAAACACTAAAAAACTCTTAATTTTTGTTCTCGGACTTGGTTACTATCTCTATGTTTGGAGTTTGACCTTTGGACTTAGGATTAGAACCTCAACCTCAGCTTGGAGATTCTGTGATTCTGACGTTATTCTTTCTGTTCTTGGGCTTTTATTTTACTATGTGCAGATTATTCTATTTGTACTCGTTTACGAGTGGATTTCCTCTAAATACAACTGTTATACTGCCCGATTTTTGAGAGATAATTTCATCTGAAGCATTGATTTATCTGAAGCTTGGTATTTTCGTCCGAAAGGAAGGAATATTGTATTGGCTTTTTGATGTCAAATACTAGTTTCCTACCCGGTTAGATCTTTCTTTACCCTTACCTTTTACTTTTTGTACATAGGTTAGCCTCTTCATCTCCTCCCATATTCTTAAATTTTCAAAATGCTCTCATCTTTTTCAAAACCTTCTTTGTTTTCAAACTTTAACCATTTTCACAATAAACCTCGACTATGTCGAGCAACTTTTCAAACTTATTTTTATTAATCAAATGTTAATCCATCTAACCATACTCTAACTCTTTCAAAAAGACAAAAACATGCAACCTCATCCAAACCTTTTTTGTGCCCTCGTTCACTTTCTATCTTTGTAACCTTTTTGTGATCAAACATTAGTCATTTATAATTGAGATGTTCTTCCTCTATCCTCATGGTTCTCGACTTATCCACTTGAGTACTATAGGTGTTCACAAACCCTCCCTCATGTTGGTCCGTAGTCCTTTATTCTTTATCATACCATGTGGGCATTTAGACGAGTCTTCTCCTTTAAAAATGACGACTTGTCTTTTCATTTAAAATCAATAAACACACCAATTTCAGTCTTTTTACCAGAACTACATAGATTTTGATTTCAACATTGCACATTGTTGGTATCAAAAATTGTAAAAAATACTTCTCTTCTAATCTCTCCAGACACTTTTGTACATACTTCTTTTAGCACATATACAAATTTTCAAAAAGGTTCTTGCGGAGTACCATAGATGCTTTAGGTGCCTAACACATTCCCTTTGCATAACTAACCCCCATACCTAGATCTCATTTTTTTAGGATTTTATTCGCTCTTTTTCCCAGTCCTTTGGATAAAATGAAAGCGTGGTGGCGACTTCATTGTTATTTTTTTCGAGTTGAGTCAATTTAATGGCTCACACTCGTAGTTTTTGCCGCTATAGAAAATTGGCGACTTCACTAGGGAAAGTTATACTACAACAAGGTTGTTGTAATCATGAATCTTGGAGGAGATTCAAGTCCAGGGAGAGTGTGATACAATAAATAACTACCTATTCTTATCTGCCTTTATGCGAAACTATCAAGGAGAAGCCAATGTATATGGTTATACTCTAAGAGACTGCATAGTTTATCTACAAGAACTCATCCTTTCCTTTAATACTAGATGAGATTTAGTATATGGTTTGTGTAGAGATAACAATTGTGATTATTTTGTATCCTTAATTATAGATCCCCTAAAGAATGAAAGGAGTACATTTGAAGTTCAGTGGAGACATTGTGTGCATAAGTCCATGCTTATGGAAAAATCTGAGAATTATCTTAGACTATTTAAATGAAGGAGCTTGTTTGTGTTGTTGTGAATAAGTGAACTCCTTCTAATATTATGCCTAAAATGAGGGAACTTGTTAAGAGATATTTAGGAAGTTTGTTAAGGGGCATGGATGGAAATAGATCCCCTAGATAGTTACTTCAGAACCAAGGCAGTTAGGTTCTGTAGTATTGTTGTGGATGTCCCAAATGATGTTGGAACATTATAGTTGATATTGTTAATCTCAATATTCAAACTCCACAATCATCAGAGGCAATTTTGTCTATTATGGTGAATAAAGAGAGGTTGAAGAAGTATTATGCTCCGACATTGTATAATTGCTAGATTGGTTTAGAAACTTCGATAAGTATCAACAACCATTAGGGAAGAATCTACACAAAAGAATAATTAATCTGCAAGGTACTGAAAAGATAATTCTTCTGTTGAATAGTCTAAATATTAGTAAATGTTCCTTTTTACACTAAGATGAAATTGGTGATGAAATTCATACTGTAGTAGTGTGATATCTTAGCCATCCAAAAGTCATGACAATGTATGGATACTTGGAGTTTAAGTCAAAAATATCCTCGAAAAGTTTATTTCTCTGAAGAAGTCAAGTGAATATATGTAAATTATTGCTGAAATTATCAGGCCAGAATCATGTTTCTCATTGTTGAAGCTTTATGGAGGAACAATGTCAAATCAACATGGTGTAACTTTGTGAAGTTATGAATAACTTGATGAAGCATACCTGACTGGTGGGAGAAGAGGTGTTGGTCTCATAATACAAGAAAACAATGTCTGATTAAGTGTGATAACATTAATCAGGACATGTTTCTACATGATTAACAAGGGTGAAGTGAGCTATGAATTCATTGGAATTGATTCTCTTCAGCAGAAACACTCAAAAGCTATTAAAGGTATTCAAAGATAGCTTGGATGGTGCACAGTAAGTCAACCGATAGTTTCTCAACCTTAATTAACACTTTTGACAAAGAATCAATAAATTGTTAATTCCCAAGTAACTGATGTGCTATTTATAAATATCACCTATACCCTCTAGTCACAAGTGAGTATTCCGTATTTTCATAACCAATAACCATGAGTTTTGTTTAAGTCTGGGCAAATTATGGTTGAATCTAGTTTTGTGAGGGTCTCATTCGCCAAGTTTTGGCTAAAAAGGGGGAGAAAGGTTATGTGAGAGCATGTATGCAAAAAACTGTGAGAGCATATTGTCATACCCTAATTTTTTACCTAATATACCATTTCATATTATCTACATATGCATCATTGCATCACTAGCGAATTTCAAAGCCAAATAGCTTGTGTGCTTGATTCTTGAGCCAAATTAAGGTTTTAAATAAAATCTTTCATCAATGCAAGATGTGATCAATTAAGGTTTGAGTCTCCATTCACCCCTAGTGATTTATCTTCACAAATCATCAACATTTGATCTTCATATTCCAAACATTTCCTCTAGATCAATCTTGGATATACCAAATTAGGGTTTTGATCGAGGATGGTGCATCATTGAATTTTTGCTCAATGCATGAACTAATTGCTTGGATAAGAATATCAAGATCACCAATTCAATATCTTGACCTAATTTATTGGTTCAAAACATCTCCAACGCCATGGTTGATTAACAGTGAAATTCTGAATCATCTGACAAAAAGTCAATTGTCCAGATCAGTCAAACTTTGACTTTTTGGTCAACTTTTGAAATTCAAATTTTTTCAATCATCAAAGCATTTCATATTATCCATCATTATCATCAAGAATCAAAGATGTGGAAAAAATTCAAAACTTGATTTTTCTAAACACTTAGAAAAAATTTCAAGTGTTTTTTATCACTTTTTCATGGCCATTTTTCACCTAGATCCATTTTGATTACAGAAAAACTCTCAACATGAAAGTTTGTAGATCTTTCTCCAAGATTTCCAAACGACAACATGAAAAAATATTTTGTGGAGCTAGGGTATTGAAATTAGACATTATATGTCCAAAAATTTGTATTATAAGTCATTTTCACAAATGTTTCACGCCATTTTCAAAGGATCCTATGTCTTTCTCTTCTAGAAGTCTCAGTGTCCCAAAGATATTTTGATTTCATAATTGGAGAAGGATAAGAACACTTGAGATTTTTAACCATGGTTTGCATTTTTAACCATGTGCATTTAATGTAAAGATTCCTTCCTTATAACTTAAGCTCCAAGTTGCAAAAATCTTCAATTTTTGCTTACATTGATCTCCAAACACCTTGGCCTATAAATAGAGGTCCTTGCATCATTTGAAAATAACACCAAAACAACTCCAAGCTTGTTTTCTCACTTCTTTCTTAAGTTACAAGTTTCAAAGTTTCAAAAATGTGAGAATTGCAACTTCTAAACCTTGCAAGTTCTAACCAATTTATTGCTTCAAACACTCTCTAAACATCATTAGGAAGTTGTTAGAACCAATAATCCATCACAAAAACAACCAAAACCAAGATTCATCAAGAAAATCCCATAAGCGTGCATTTTGAGCCTTAACAAGCCAAATCCAAATTCACTCGTGCGTTTTCAGTTTTAATTATTCAAACACCATCCGTACATCCCATAGAGGTGATCCAACCCCTTAGAACACCTTTGTAACCTCAGAATCATCATCTTCAAATTGATCAAGTTGCAGTTGTAGTCGGGCAGGGAGTTCCAGGCTATCCCAAGACAAGCTAAGCACTTAAACACGTTTCTTGAGGTCCAATGAAGTTGTCTAGATCATCAAACAACTTCTGGAAACATTCTAGCAAGGAATTCCATTTCTGCTCATAGAGGTAAGTAACTCAAACTTCTAATTCTATGATTTGTACGTTACAGATCAAAAGTTGTCATGCTATCATGTTTCTTTACATATGAGGATCATTAACCCTCAATCAATTGGCATTTATCTTGCATCTACACGATTTAATTAAGTTTTGATCAAAATAGGGTTCATCTGGATTTTCATGAATTCACTCATCGTACACTTAAAATAAATGCAATTAAAGGTCACCATCGTGTTCCTTTTTTTTAAAAAAAAGAGAAAGTTTCACTTTTATATCTTTCAATTTCATCAAGAAACAAGGAAGTTATGAATCTAAGCTTGAGGTTGAAGATGAAGATGGTGGCGCCATTTTTCAATTTTTCAAATAATTCGTTTATAATATAATTAACTGGAATAAAATAAATAAATGGATGTATATCCACCCCAGTGGTAGAACGCGTGCCTCTTGAGTCATGTGTTGCCTCACGTCTAGGGTTTGAATCCCCCTCGCCCCAGACCTTTTTCAATTTTTTCTCATTTTTTCAACTATTTTCCAATACCATTCATGACTTGTTTTCAAATATATTTAACTGAAAAATGTTTGTTTAACAATTCACGCATGTGGCTCAGTGGTCAACCTTTTGAAACCTTCCAATCCAAGGTCCTGAGTTCAACACTCACAAAGGCCAAGTCTATTTTTTATCACTTGTTTTTTTCATATTTTCTAACAAACTTCAACATTTTCAAAAACCAATCAAAACTTCTCATTTTGAGATGATTTTTTGCACACTTGTCATTTAATACATCTATTTTATGATTATGTCAAAAAATTACAATAAATTTTTTCTTTTGATATATTTTTATTAGGTTAAAAGTAAGAATTTTTAAGTGTTTTTAAATACTTTCGAAAAAATGTTTTCTTTTTGATTTTTCTACCTAATCTTTTACAAACATTCATGTGAATAATTTTCACTCTTCAAATATTTTCAAAATACTCAAAATGTTTTAAATTGACTTACGCACCTCTTTTTCCATGATCAATTCGATTTATTCCTTGAAAATACAAACCGAACTAGGTTTTTTCCTCGAAAATCTTTCGAACTCAAAATCAAATTGATCATGGGCCTCCCTTATGGTGTAAGTCCCAACCCCCTTTGTACATATTTAATTCCTTGTACATATTCAACCTTTTTTGTACATATTTAATTCCTTGTACATATTCAACTTTTTGTACATATTCAAGTATAAATAGCTTCATTCGCTAGTTTCATCCGCTTGTTTATACACCAATTCCACTGGTATTAAGAGGAGCATTATTCTCGATGAAACTTCTCTTATTCCAGTGGTACTCCCTTAAGGTATAAGTCTCACTCCTTTGTATATATCCAAGTACACTAGCTTTATTTTCTTGTTTTATACACTTGTTTATATATTTTCCTTCATAAACTCCTATGAATGCACACACTTTGTCATATATATATATATATATATACTTGTTCATGTTTATTTATGTCATTACAACTAGTATAACAACTACGTTCCCCATAGCCTCCTTTTGGGCTTCGTACAAAATAACCCCCTCGTTGATTTAGCCTCCTCTTGGGCTTCGTACAAAAGAACTCCCATGTTGAGTTAACCTCTTCTTGGGCTCCGTGCAAAAGAACTCCCTCGTGGATTTAGCCTCCTATTGGGCTTCGTACAAAATAAATCCCTCATTGAGTTTAGCCTCCTCTTGGGCCTCATACAACAAAGAGATTTAGAAATCTCCAACAGCCTCCTATTGGGATTCATACAAAGAACCTCCTTAGCTAGGATAGAACCCAAAGAGTATGGTTTCCCGGTGAAATCATTATTAAAGCCAAGCCAGCCATACCTTATAGCCTCCTCTTGGGCTTCATACAAGGACCGTTGATGTCCCTCGGAAAGCCTCATCTTGGGCTCACAATACAAGGACCCTCGATGTCCCTCGAATAACCTCCTCTTGGGCTTACAATACAAGGACCCACGTGCTTCTTAAAAGCATCCCCCTAAACAATAATAAAACATTTCTCCTCAAAGATGAGACATGAGTCATCTCTATGGAAGAAGTATCTCATCTATAGCATCACATTCAAATCAAACATTTTTCAAATCAAACACGTTTTTTAAATAAATAAACAAAACATCTTTCTTAACTGAAAGTGGCAACGCTTGTACACTCAAGCAAAATGCCCAATGCTTACAATGAAAGATTCAATGTTTTTTTCAAAACATCTTCTCATTCTAAGAACTATAAGTGGTATACTTGTACACTCAAGTTAACACCCATTTCTTACAATGAAAGATTCAAAAAATCAATTTTCAAAATGTATGTGATGAAATAGATTAGATACATTTTTTCATTAAGATGACCGTAACATGGTGGGAGAATTGACTTGTTTATTTTGTGTTTTATCGCAAATGTTGCGGATAGCAAGAGTCGCCACTGAATTTTCTTTTATCCAATAAAAGAAAGGTGAAAAGAACAGGAAAAACCTTTTATCGATTCATAGTTATCTACGAGCTCTTAATGGCTTTAGCTCACTTTTTGAAAACTCGCTTTGTATGTGTGTGTGATTTGTTTGAAAATGTTTTGACTTTGACTTCGTAATGATTCTTGTATCAGTCCTCAAGAATGTATATGAAGTGTTTGAAAATATTTGTTTTGAAAAATGTAACTATGTAATGATTCTCGTATGAATGAATACAAAGTGTTTGTTTGAAAATATTTTTGAAAAGAGTGTGAGGTGTGAAAAGTATTTTGATTGAGCAAGCAATTTTGAGTCTTTATTACCTACTCAGGAAGGTCATTCTTGTTATTTTCCTTCTCCTTTAGGATAGCGCTATTCGTACCATTAGTTGGTAGGTAACCATATCCATTGGATTTAAAGGGACAGGCGTAGGGTCATCGTATGGCCATTAAAGGCAACATTGTAAGGATACCTTATCAATTCGAAGGGACGATCATCACTTATTCGTAGGCAACAATCGAGGGACAAGATCAAATATTCGTAGGGAACATCGAGGGTCGTCGAGGGACTATGATCTTTGTGATGCTTTAATTTGAGGGACTTTGCTAATGGTACCCCTACGTTCGAGGGACATGACCATTTTTTATCTAAAGGCAATAAGAGAGGATGTCATAGGGGGTACAAGTGTGAAAAGTGTGTTTAATTCGGATATTTTATCTTGGAGATTAGGTTATTCTAAGATTGATTGATTAGTCTGGCCATACAATTCTATTAGCCATACATCTAAGCAGTTTATATGCAATTATAGAGTGAGGAAAGTAAATGCGGAAAAGTAAACTGAAATTCCTGGCAGCAGATACGTGATGTCACAGAGAATGTTATGACACGGTATCTGACACTCTGTTAACAATTCACACAGTAAATTCAAACAGCAGTAAAGAACACAATAAATTGTTTACCCAGTTCAGTGTGTAACTACACCTACATCTGGGGGTTACCAAGCCAGGGAGGAAATTCACTATTAGTAGAATTAATTTAGGAATAAACCAACCAGTTTATCTCCTTCACTTAAAACCTACCCAATGCAACTTCAATCTAAGTCCTACTTAGACCTGAGTTCCTACTCACTCCCCCTCAATCACAGCAGTGATATCAACCTATTGATTAATTGAATTGTGAAGACACACTTCAATAAACTATCTTGATTTTGCTTCAAAGCTTTAATCAAGAGACAAAACACTCGTGCTTCAAAGCTTTGAGTGATAAACTACCCTTACAACCAAATCCTAGTCCAAGGCACTTATCAATTGATAATTGCTTGGCTCACAAGAGTAACTAGAATTACACAAAATACAACTTGCTAAATCTTCAATACAGTCCAGAGGCGCAGCAGCAGAGTAAGGGTTCTATTCCTATTATAGAAGCAGTCCTGAAACTTCAGTTTTTGGGCTTCCATAATAATAGCTAGGGTTCACTTAATTAATCCTAAAAACTTGGTCTTTTCAACAACCAATTTAGGTTTAACTAAGATTAACCTAACATCCACGTGAGCATGCAATCTAATAACAGAAAAACATAATAAAGCAGCTCAACAAACTTCCTGAAAAATCTCAGGAAAAAACAGATTCTGCAGAACAGAATGTCACACAGGATGTCATGACATTTGTTATGACATCAATCAAACTTCTGCAGAATTTCCAGCACAGCACTTGCTTCCAGATCTGAGCTGTACTTAAGCATCCTTGTCATGTAGGATTTATCTTCAATCTCTGAATGTCATGACATTTATCAAGACATTGCTATAGTCTAGTTTTACCAAAAAGTAATGTCAACTTAAAACACTAACAAACTCCCCCTTTGGCAAATTTTTGGCTAAAACTACTTAAGTCACCAGAGTACCTATGCAGCAGAAGAAAACAGACTAGTTCTAAGCTATCCTAAGCTTAAAAAACCAGAACCTAGAGAAGATAAATTCTACCCATGATTTTTCATACAATTTCCCAATTGCCCACATTTACCCATATATAAATCTTCATACAGTTTCCCAATTGTCACACATATACTTCTCCCCCTTTTTAGCCTCAAAGGGGCCAGAGGAACCAGTACAAATACCCCAACATTCATCATATATTATAGAAGTACCATTATAGTTTAAAGTTACAACTCTGTCAAATGATTACAATCATCCAAAACAATAAGGGAAAAAAGCAGAACAAAGTTAATCAATAAAACAGCAAAACAGAAGCACCATAGCAACAGGCTATCAGATCAAGTGCTCTCTTCTCCTGAAGAAGCACTGTGAAAAGAAGCATCTTCAGAGCTTTCTTCAGCTCCAGTCATCTGAACATCATCATTTTCAGCATCACCATCAGAATCATTACCAGCTAACCCTACATCCTCAATCTCAAAAACAGAGTCTTGATCAGACTCTGAAGGTTCAGGTACCTTCCTCTTCTTATCAATTGGTGTCCTCTTGGGTCTAGAGCTACCACCAACATTTTTTACTCTACACTTCTTTGTAGAGGGTCCAACCTTGTTCTTCTTCTCAGCCTTAGAAACATTGTCACCAACCTTTTCTTTGACAGGGGAATCAACAGGAGTTTCAGTATCAGGATCCACAGGGGTTTTCTTGACATGATCATCAGATGTCTTGACATTCTCAGTGACATCTGGATCAACTGCTAAACTAGGGCTAGCAGACTTTTGGTTTAGAGGGACAGAAACCCCAGGTACAGAGTGGTTTTCGTTTAGGATCCTGGTTACTATCCTAGCAATGGCTTCTTGCACATACCTAGAACCTTCTCTATTTGCTATTTCTGGAGGTACAGAAGAAGATGGTTCAGAGGTCTTACCAGAAGGTGATGCTTGTGACCTTCGTGCATTCCTTGTGTGCAGTTTCTTGACCTTCTTAGGGTCAGTTGCCATTGCACGTAGTGGAGTGACCTTCACAGGTTCAACATGCATAGCTTCAGCGCTTTCCCTAATCTCAGCCATGGTAGGAGATGAAAAGCCAGAATCTTGGGATGATGAGGAGGATGAAGACATATTTTGCTGAGATATTTTGAGGGAATGAGAACGAGAATGACAGAGAGTTTGAGAGTATCTTTTGGATGAAGAGAATAGGATACTTTCAAATGAAGAAACTGTTATAAGAAAGAGTCTCTTCCTATTCTTGGACCTTTTAAAAATAAGATGAAAATAATTAAATGACCCACTTATAATTAATTGAAATAAAAGGTCTCTTCCATTCCTTGTTGTGAGCAATCTTAATTGCTACAATTCCTCATATTGACAAATACCCAGTTTGCCCCTTAAATTTTCAAACTAACTAGCATCAAGAGCTTTAGTAAAAATGTCAGCCATTTGAAGTTCAGTGGCTACGTGCTCCAATTTAACCACTTTCTCTTCTACAAGATCTCTGATGAAGTGATGTCTAATGTCAATGTGCTTAGTCCTACTGTGTTGTATAAGATTCTTTGAAATATTAATAGCACTCAGGTTGTCACAGTACAATATCATGACATCCTGTGTGACATTTTACTCAGTCAGCATCTGCTTCATCCAGACCATTTGAGAACAACTGCTACCAGCTGCTATGTATTCAGCTTCAGTAGTGGACAAGGACACACAGTTTTGCTTCTTGCTGAACCAAGAAACAAGATTGTTTCCCAAGAAGAAACATCCTCCAGAAGTGCTTTTTCTATCATCAGCACTACCAGCCCAATCAGCATCACAATAGCCAGACATAATTGGTTCACATCCATGAGAATACAATATACCATAATTGCAAGTTCGATTCACATACTTCAGAATTCTCTTTACTTGATTGATGTGACTTACTTTAGGTTCAGCTTGGTATTTTGCACATACCCTAACAGCAAATGCAATGTCAGGTCTGCTGGCTGTTAAGTATAGCAAGCTTCCAATCATGCTTCTATACAAGCTTTGATCAACATTTTCTCCACTTGTGTTCTTGGACAACTTCAAATGTGTAGGAGCAGGAGTCCTTTTATGGCTGGCATTCTCCATTCCAAACTTCTTGACAATATTTCTTGCATACTTGCTCTATGAAAGGAATGTTGAGTCTTCCATCTGTGTGACTTGCAGTCCAAGAAAATAAGTCAACTCTCCCATGAGGCTCATTTCAAACTTAGCTTGCATTTGATTGGCAAAATGTCTCACCATTGTGTCTGACATTCCTCCAAATACTATGTCATCAACATAAATTTGAGCTACCATTATCTTTCCTCCTTCATTCTTGACAAAGAGAGTTTTATCCAAGGCTCCTTTCCTATATCCTTTGTCAGTAAGGAACTTGGTCAGCCTTTCATACCAGGCCCTAGGAGCTTGCTTCAGTCCATATAGGGCTTTCCTCAACTTATAGACATGATCAAGAAAACTTGGATCCACAAATCCTTTAGGCTGTTCTACATATACCTCCTCATTCAAATAGCCATTTAGGAAAGCACTTTTCACATCCATCTGAAACAATTTGAATTTCAGAATGCAAGCAACCCCTACTAGTAGCCTGATTGATTCCAGTCTAGCCACTGGAGCAAAAGTCTCATCAAAATCAATCCTTTCAACTTGAGTGTATCCCTGAGCAACAAGTCTTGCTTTATTTCTGGTGACAACCCCTTCTGCATCAGACTTATTTTTGTAGATCCATTTTGTGCCAATGATGTTTGTTCCTTCTGGTCTAGGAAATAAATTCCACACTTCATGTTGCTTGAACTGGTTCAATTCATCTTGCATTGCTCCAATCCAGTATTCATCAGTTAGAGCCTCTTTGACATTCTTTGGCTCAATTTTTGACACAAAGCAAGAGTTTGAGACAATTTCTCTGGATCTTGTAATGACACCACTGTTTGGATCTCCAATGATGAGTTCCTTTGGATGATCTTTCTGAATTTTGATAGAAGGATCTTTGTTAGCTTCCTCTAGTTCAAACTTTGGTGAAGTAGGAACAGGCACATCATCCTTATCAGACACTTGTGGTGATGTCTCAAACAATGTCTCAACATCATCTGTGACATTGTTTTCCGGATGATGATCATCAACTATGACATTAATTGACTCCATCATAACTTTAGTCCTAGAGTTGAATACTCTATATGCTCTGCTGTTTGTAGAGTATCCTAGAAAAATGCCTTCATAACTTTTAGAGTCCATTTTTCTCCTTTGATCAGGATCTGTCAGAATATAACATTTGCTGCCAAAAACATGGAAATATTTCACAGTAGGTTTTCTTCCTTTCCATATTTCATACAGGGTGGAAGATGTTCCCTTTCTTAAGGTGACCTTGTTGTGAACATAGCAAGCTGTATTCATAGCTTCATCCCAAAAATGGATAGGAAGTTTCTTAGCATCAATCATTGCTCTGGCAGATTCCTGTATAGTCCTATTCTTCCTTTCCACAACTCCATTTTGTTGAGGGGTTATAGGAGAAGAAAACTCATGGTTGATTCCTTCTGAGGAGCAGAATTCATCAAACTTGCTTGTTAGTGTTTTAAGTTGGCATCAATTTCGGTAAAACTAGGCTTTAGAAATGTCTTGATAGATGTCATGACATTCAGAGATTGAAGATAAATCCTACTGGACAAGGATGGTAAAAGTACAACTCAAAACAGGGAAGCTAAAGCTGTGCTGGAAATTCTGCAGAAAACAGTCTGATGTCATAACAGATGTTATGACATTCAGTGTGACATTCTGCTCGAATCGCTTTTTCCGAGATTTTCGAAGTTTGTTGAGCATTTTATTTATGTTTTTCGTTGTTAGAAAGCATGCTCACGTGGCTGCTAGGTTAATCTTAATTAAACCTAAATTGGTTGTTGAACAAACCATGTTTTTAGGAGAGAATTAAGTAAACCTAGCTATCTTTATGGAAGCCCAAACTGAAGATTCGGATCGCTTCTATATAAAGAAATCAACCCTTACTCTACAGCGACGCCTCTGGATTCCATTGAAGACATTGAAGGTTTTTGTTTGTGTACTGTTAAGGTTAGTAACAGTTGGTATTGTGTAATTCTAGTTTCTCTTGTGAGCCAAGCAACTATCAATTGATAAGTGCATTGGACTAGGATTTGTTGTAAGGGTAGTTTATCACTCAAAGCTTTAAAGCACGAGTGTTTGTCTCTTGATTAAAGCTTTGAAGCAAGATCAAGATATTTTATTGAAGTGTGTCTTCACAATTCAATTAGTCAATAGGTTGATATCACTGCAGTGATTGAGGGGGAGTGAGTAGGAACTCATATCTAAGTAGGACTTAGGTAAAAGGGTCATTGGGTAGTGATTAAGTGAGAAGGCTGTCAACAGGTGTGTTGGCTGTAGAGTCTTTGAATTGATACTACTAATAGTGAACTTTATCCCTGGCTTGGTAGCCTCCAGACGTAGGTTTGTTAGAACCGAACTGGGTGAACAACTTATTGTGTTATTTACTGCTTTCTATATTTACTGTGTGAATTGTCAAAGCAGTGTCAGATACTGTGTCATAACATTCTCTGTGACATTAAGTATCTGCTGCCAGGAATTTCAATTGGCATCGAGCGCACCCGCTTGTTATTTCCGGTGAGATCTAGGGATAATAGTTTCTGGCATAATGGATAAGGAAGCAGGATTTGGAGGTAGACCACCTATTCTGGATGGGCCAAATTATGAGTACTGGAAGCCTCGTATGGTTGCCTTCCTAAGATCAGTGGATATCAAGGCTTGGAGAGCTGCTGATAAAGGATGGAAACATCCAACCAAGGTTGAGAAAGATGGGTCTACTGTATTGAAACCTGAGGAGGAATGGAGCAAAGAGGAAGAGGAGCTGGCTCTGGGAAACTCTAAAGCTTTGAATGCTCTATTTAATGGTATTGACAGAAATATCTTCAGATTGGTTCATCAATGTGAACTGGCCAAGGATGTTTGGGACACCCTCAAAACTACACATGAGGGAACATCTAAGGTGAAGATGTCAAGACTTCAGATGCTCACTACCAAATTTGAGAATTTGAAGATGAAAGAAGATGAGACTATTCATGAGTTTCACATGAATGTGTTGGAGATTGCCAATGCCTCAGGAGCACTTGGTGAAAAGATGTCAGAGGAAAAGCTGGTGAGAAAGATTCTCAGGTCCTTGCCCAAAAGGTTTGCAATGAAAGTTACTGCAATTGAAGAGGCTCAGGACATCAGCATCCTGAAAGTTGAAGAACTTATTGGATCCCTTATGACCTTTGAGATGGGAATCAGTGAAACTGGTGACAAAAAGAACAAGAGCATAGCACTTGTATCCAACTCAAGAAGGATGGGTGGAAGATGAGGAGAAGATATCTGAAGCTATAGCTATGCTTGGAAGACAGTTCAACAAGCTCATCAAGAGAATTGATCCAAGGTCAAGGTCAAATGTCAAGGACATTCCATCTGACATCAACAGATCTTATGACTCCAGCAGAAGATCCAAGTCAAGAAAAAGGAAGTCAAATTAGGAGTCCAATGTCATGAATGTGAAGGATATGGACATATTAGAGCTGAATGTCCCACCTTTCTTAAGAAACAAAAGAAAGGAATGGCTGTCACTTGGTCTGATTCAGGAAGTGAATCTGAGGAAGAAGGTGCCAAACTTGTCACCGCTCACCGGAGTATACAACTCGACATGGACTCTAGTGATGAGGAAGTGACATTTGAAGAGCTTGCTGAGACCTACAGGAAGCTGTGTGTGAAAAGTGGTGAAGTGTGCCAGCAGAATGAGGAACAGAAAAAGTTGATTGAGAAGTTGGAAGCTGAGAATGTGAAGCTAGAGGTCGAGAAAAGGAAAACACACCACTATAAATCTCCTCAACAAAGGACATTGTCATGTTGAACTCAAAACTTGATCAGATGTCTAAATCACAAAATGATGACATCCGCAATCGATAAGTTGGAGGAAATTCTTCACTTGGACAAGATGTGGAATAAGCATGGTCTAGGATATGTGGTTGAAAAGAAACCTTGGTGACATTAAGAAGCGAGACATGGGAGAACAATGTCAAAACAATTGTCACAAAGACAAACTAGGAAATGTGTCGAACAGGTATGTGATAAAGAGATTTGCCAATAACTAGGAGAGGAACAAACCTGGGAAGTCAAAGGCAAAGAGGTTGCCATTCCACAAAACAGGAAATAGGCATTGCCTCAGGACATGTGAAGGCTAAGGAATTTGTTGACCACAGAAAGAAAAACAGACCACATGAACCAATGTCAAATCAGATGTCACAACATTGGGTTCAACATCAAAATCATAGAAACATGAATAGGGATGTCAATGGGGCGGGGCGGGGCCGGGGGGACACTTCCCCATCTTTTTCCCCGCCATCAAATTCATTCCCCGTCCCCGTCCCCGATCTCCGTCACGGGGGAATTTCTATCCCCATCCCCGTTCCCCGCGGATCCCCGTTCCCCGCGGGGATCCCCATAGATCCTACATTTATTCATTAATATTTTATTTTTTTAAAATGTTTATATTTTCTATAAAAATAAAAAGCACAAAGAATTCACATATTTATTATGTTATTAAAAAATACTAGTATTTGACATTTATTATTTTTTATTAAAAATACTAATGGAACACAAAATAATAATATTTTTTTTTATAAATTTCTATAAAATGCTATAAAATTCAACAAAATGAACTATAATACTTTTTAAAGTAACAATATGCCTAAACAACTAAAAAAATCCAACAACATAATTATGCTTAAAAAACTATACTTCATCAAAACTAATAAGGGATAATTATAAAATTTAGCATCATGAGTATGCTTGAAAATAATAGGCGGGGCGGGGTCCCCGCGGGGCGGGGTCCCCGCGGGGCGGGGGGTGTATTCCCCGTCCCTGTCCCCGAAATGCTCTCGGGGGAATTTTTCTCCCCATCCCCGCCCCCACGGGGGAAAATTCTCCATCTTTGGGGCCCCGAACGGGGCGTTCCCCGCGGGGATCCCCATTAACAGGTCCAAACTGACATCCCTAAACATGAACAAAAAGTTTCAAAGATGGAGATGTTATTATTGTGGAAGATTTGGTCACATAAAGTCCACCTGCTATAGGCTACATGGGTATCCTAATCAAGTTCCTTATGTGAAGCATAAGTCCAACAAGGCATCATACACTCACCAGTGGAAGAAGAAAAAGACTACAGCTCTGATAGCACAGTCTTCTCTTAGAGTACCTTCCAAGGAAGATTGGTATTTTGACAGTGGGTGCTCCAAGCATATGACTGGAGACAGAAATCTTCTCAATGATGTTAAGCCTCATTCTACCAGCTTTGTTACCTTTGGAGATGGAGCTAAAGGAGAAATCAAAGGTGTTGGAAACTCAAACTGGTCTGGAGTTCCAAACCTGAATGAAGTACTGCTGGTAAAAGGTTTGACTGCAAATCTCATTAGCATAAGTCAGCTATGTGATATGGGATTCATAGTCAACTTCACTAAGACTGAATGTCTTGTGATTAATGATGAACAAGCAGTGATTATGAGAGGTGTCAGATCAAAGGACAACTGCTACTTGTGGGAATCTGAGAACCCCACTCTGCCATCTATGTGCTCTACAGATGAAGAGAAAGTGAAGTTGGGGCAAAGAGAAACTGATCAGCCACACCTCAGAGGAATGAAAAGGATCAGTTCCATAGAGGGAGTCAGAAGATTACCAAGAATTCTCATGGGAAAAGGGAAAATCTGTGGTAATTGTCAGGCTGGACAGGAAATCAGAATGCCACACTCAATGTCCAGACATTTGATCACTCCTGAAGTACTAAAGCAAAGCACTAGGTTCTGGCATGAAAGGTTGACCAAGTGTCTTACTGTCAAATGTTACAGGAGAAAAGTATTGGATGAAATCCTCATTATCAGAGGAGGAAATATCATGGTGGCTTCAATCCATGATAATCACTTGGTTTCTGAAGAAGTCTCAGACACAATGAAGAATGGCAGCCACACTAGGACTATTACCCTTCCACATTTGAAGGTGTCCAAAAGAACAAGTGGAAAAGGTGTTAATCAAAGCTTGTGGAAAAGGATTTCTGTTGGAAGTGTCCCCTTGAGAAGTAATTGGATCAGCAAGAAGCAAAACTATGTGGTCCTATACAATGTTGAAGCTGAGCTCACAACAGCTGATAGCAATTGTTCTAGGGTGGTCTGGATGAAGCAGACACTGATTGGGTACAATGTCATACAGGATGTCATGACTTTGTACTGTGACATTGTTACAAAAGTTCTTGAAGTTAGTCAGCTTAAGACTTTAAGGGACAAATTGGGTTTTTGTCAATATGAGGAGTTGTAGCAATTAACTGTGTCTACAACAAGGGATAAAATGGACTTGTTATTTCAATTACTCATAAGTGGGTCATTTAGGTATTTTCATCCTCATTTTAAAAAGTCCAAGAATAGGAAGAGACACCCACATATAAAAGGTTCTCCTTCTGAAAATAGTATCATTCTTTCTTCATATAAAAGAAACTCTGAAGTCAGGGAAAATGTTGAATCCATGCAAGCTGAAGCACTGAAGGTTACTCCATTGCGCGCAATAGCTACTGATCCAGAAAAAGTTAAGAAATTGCGCACAAGAAATGCAAGAAGATCACAAGCATCCCCCTCTGGCTCTGGTAAGACCTCTGTTCCATCATCTTCTGTTCCCCCAGAAAGAGTGAACCCAGAGGAGTCTAGGTCTGCGCATGTAGCAATCGCTAGGATAGTGATGAGTATCCTAAATGAGAATCAATATGTTCCTGGAGTTTTAGTTCCTCTAAATGAAAAGTCTGTTAGCCCTAGCTTAGCAGTGGATCCAGATGTCACAGAGGATGTCAAGACATCTGGTGATCATAATACTTCTCCTATCAAGAATAATGAAGACCATTCTGTTAAGGAGATTGATGTAGGTATTGATGATGCTCATAACAACATCTCTGCTGATAAAGAAGATGAGACCTCTGACAACATTCTTGAGAAGTCCCCAGCAAAATGTTGCTCTGATAAAGCCACTGCTGGTTATATTTCTGATAGTATTCTTGAAGAATCACCAAAAAATGTTCCTCCGTAAAGTCCCCGATGACTACATTTCGACAAAGATTTTGGAAGAGTCACCTCAAGAATCTAACCACTTAACTGAACCTCCAGTCATTGATTTAGATGAGATGTTCTCTGACAATGATCTTATTGCCAATGTCAATCCAAGCATTGCAAAAAGAATGATGAAAAGAAAAGGAAAACAGGCAGTCACACAGAGCCCTGAAAAAGAAACTGAAGATGTGTGCAAAGCTGAGAAGTATCACAAGGCTGGATCCTCTACAAAGAGAAGTAGAGTGACAACTGTTGGTGGTGACTCTAAACCAAAGAGAACACCTATTGTGAAAAAGAGGAAGGAACCTGAACCTGTGGAGTTTGATGTTGAGGAGAATGTCACTGACATACATTCAAGAAAGAAGCCAACACTTGTCAAACTTCCCAAAGTGCCTGAAGTGGCAATTGATAACATCTCATTCCATCATCCTGAAAGTGCTGGAAGATGGAAGTATGTTTGTTTAAAGAGGGTTGCACTAGAAAGAGAGTTGAACAAGAGTGCTTTAGGGTGCAAGGAGATCATTGATGGGGATAGAAATTCTGATGATTATCAGACTGTTTATGTGAGGGGGAGAAAAGTCAGGTTTTCCCCAAATGTGATCAATAGATTTCTAGGAAGATCTGCTAACACTCAACCAGAGCTGGAGGAAACTGACAACAAGATTTGTCAAACCATCACTGCCAAACAAGTCAGACAATGGCCTCTAAAGGGAAAACTCTCAGCCAGCAAATTGAGTGTCAAATTTGCCATACTGCATAAGATTGGTGCTGCAAACTGGGTCCCAACCAATCACAAATCCACTATTTCTAATGGATTGGGAAGATTCATTTATGCAGTAGGAACTCAAGCTTCCTTTGACTATGGCTCCTACATATTTGATCAGACACTCAAGCATGCTAACAGCTATGCTATCAAAGGTCCAATAGCTTTTCCCTCCCTGCTATGTGGAATTATACTTGATCAGCATCCAGACATTCTTGGTGACAGAGATTCAGTCTGCAAGAGAGCCCCTGCTCTTGGATTCCACTACAAACTGTTCCAAGGGAAGCATGTCCCAGACATTGTCATGACATCTGCTGAGACATCAACTGTCAAAGAAAATTCTCAGAAAGCAAATGTCATTGCTGTGCTAAGAGCAACTTGCAAGGAGCTTGAAGCAAGAAAGCAAAGTCTGGAAGCGCTTATCTCTCAACTAGAGCAGAACATAGAGGTTGAGGATGAAGAGAAAGCTGATAATGATGTTGTAGGTGATGCTGAAGATGATGATATTCAGATGGCTGGTGCTGAAGAAGGCTCTGAAGAAGCTTCCTTCCACAGTGCTTCTTCTGGAGAAGAAAGCACTTGAAGCTCCCTGCCCCTGCTGCTGCTGTGTTGCTTCCAATATTCTGTCAATTCTCTTGTTATTTGTATTCTGTTCTGTTTTGTGTCTTGTATTTTTGTCCATTTGTTATTCTTTTTGGATGACTGTAAACATTGTCCTGACTGTGATGTATCCCTGTTATACTTGCTGGTACTTACTTGCTGGTATATTTCTTTTGTTGTTGACACTTTTTATTCAAAAGTTTGGGGGACTTGTATGGTTTCCTTTGGCCCTTTGTGGCTAAAAAGGGGGAGAAGAAATACTGTGGGAAGTATTGACTTTGGGAACTTGTATGGCATGTTGGGGATTGTATGGCCTGAAATTTTATGGCCTGTTTGTTTAACAATTGTGTGGGCAATTGTATGTGGGAAATTTTGGGACTTGTGTATGGGTAGAATTTATCTTCTCTTAGTTCTAGTTACTTGAAGCTTAGGAAAGCTTAGGAAAACTTAGAACTAGGTTGTTAGTCTTCGCTGCATTTTGTACTGATAGTCTAGTAGTTTTAGCCAAAATGTGCCAAAGGGGAGTTTGTTAGTGTTTTAAGTTGGCATCAATTTTGGTAAAACTAGGCTTTAGAAATGTCTTGATAGATGTCATGACATTCAGAGATTGAAGATAAATCCTACTGGACAAGGATGGTAAAAGTACAGCTCGTGGAAGCTAAAGTCTGGAAATTAAATAGTCTCGATGTCATACAGATGTTATGACATTCGTGACATTCTGCTCAGAATCGCTTTTGAGATTTTTCAGGAAGTTTGTTGAGCATTTTATTTATGTTTTTCTGTTATTAGAAAGCATGCTCACATGGCTGCTAGGTTAATCTTAATTAAACCTAAATTGGTTGTTGAACAAACCATGTTTTTAGGAGAGAATTAAGTAAACCCTAGCTATCTTTATGGAAGCCCAAAACTGAAGATTCAGGACTGCTTCTATATAAAGAAATCAACCCTTACTCTACATCGACGCCTCTGGATTCCATTGAAGACATTGAAGGTTTTTTGTTTGTGTACTGTTAAGGTTAGTAACAGTTGGTATTGTGTAATTCTAGTTTCTCTTGTGAGCCAAGCAACTATCAATTGATAAGTGCATTGGACTAGGATTTGTTGTAAGGGTAGTTTATCACTCAAAGCTTTAAAGCACGAGTGTTTGTCTCTTGATTAAAGCTTTGAAGCAAGATCAAGATATTTTATTGAAGTGTGTCTTCACAATTCAATTAGTCAATAGGTTGATATCACTGCGGTGATTGAGGGGGAGTGAGTAGGAACTCATATCTAAGTAGGACTTAGGTAAAAGGGTCATTGGGTAGTGATTAAGTGAGAAGGCTGTCAACAGGTGTGTTGGCTGTAGAGTCTTTGAATTGATACTACTAATAGTGAACTTTATTCCTGGCTTGGTAGCCTCCAGACGTAGGTTTGTTAGAACCGAACTGGGTGAACAACTTATTGTGTTATTTACTGCTTTCTATATTTACTGTGTGAATTGTCAAAGCAGTGTCAGATACTGTGTCATAACATTCTCTGTGACATTAAGTATCTGCTGCCAGGAATTTCATTGCTGTTCTCAAATTCCTTTCCATGATCACTTCTTATTCTGACAATGCAGCCTTCCTTCTCTCTTTGAAGTCTTTTGCATAATTCATTAAAAACATCAAACACATCAGATTTTTCTTTGATGAAGTTTATCCAGGTAAATCTGGAGAAATCATCCACAACAACATAAGCATATCTTTTTCCACCAAGACTCTCAACCTGCATAGGCCTCATCAAATCCATGTGTAACAGCTCCAGCACCTTAGAAGTGGTCAGATGTCTTGACATTGGGTGTGACATTCTGGTTTGCTTACCAACCTGACACTCACCACAGACTCTTCCTTCATCAATATGAAGTCTTGGTATTCCTCTGACAGCCTCCATGAAAATGATCTTTTTCATTCCTCTGAGATGCAAATGACCAAGTTTTTGGTGCCACAATTTCACCTTCTTTATCTCTGTCTCAGAGCACAAGAGATTGGTGTTCTCAGACTCCCACATGTAGGAGTTGTCCTTTGATCTGACTCCTCTCATAACCACTTCTTGTTTATCATTGATTACAAGACATTCAGACCTAGTGAAGTTGACTTTGAATCCCATATCACATAGCTGACTTATGCTTATGAGATTAGCAGTCAAACCTTTTACCAGCAACACTCCATTTAGGTTTGGAACACCAGAACAATCCAAGTTTCCAACACCTTTGATTTCTCCTTTAGCTCCATCCCCAAAAGTAACAAAACTGGTAGAGTGAGGTTTGACATCATTCAGAAGATTTTTGATTCCAGTCATATGCTTAGAACACCCACTGTCAAAGTACCAATCTTCCTTGGCAGACACTCTAAGAGAAGTGTGAGCTATCAGAGCTGCAGTCTTCTTCTTCTACTGTTGAGTGTATGATACCTTGTTGGTCTTAGGCTTCACATAAGGAACTTGATTAGGATATCCATGTAGTCTAAAGCAAAAAGGTTTTATGTGTCCAAACTTCCCACAATAATGACATCTCCATCTTTGAAACTTTTTGTTCATGTTTCTTTGATCTTGATGTTGAACCCAATGTTGTGACATCTGCTTTGACATTAGTTTATTAGGTCTGTTCTTCTTTTTGTTATCAGCAAATTTCTTTGCCTCAACATATCCTGAGCCAGACCTATTTCCTGCCTTGTGTTGTGACATCTTCTTTGACATTGATTTGCCAGATCTGTTCTTCTTCTTGTCACCAGCAGATTTCTTTGCAGCTTCATATCCCAGGCCATGCTTATTTCCTGCATTCTGTCCAAGCTGAAGAATTTCCTCCAATTTATTAGTACCAGATGTCAACATTTTGACAGACTTAGACATCTGATCAAGTTTGGAGTTCAACACTATAATTTCACTGTTGAGGTGATTTATGGTAACAGTGTTTTCCTTCTTCTCAGCCTCCAACTTTACATTCTCAGCTTCCAACTTCACAATTAGCTTTTTCTGTTTCTCATTTTGCTGACATACTTCACCACTTTTTATACACAGCTTCTTGTAGGTTTCAGCAAGCTCTTCAAATGTCACTTCCTCATCACTAGAATCCATATCAGAATTGCACACTCCAGAGAGAGCAGTGACAAGTTTGGCTGCTTCTTCCTCAGATTCACTTCCTGAGTCACCATCAGACCAAGTGACAGCCATCCCTTTCTTTTGTTTCTTCAGAAAGGTAGGGCATTTAGCTCTAATATGCCCATATCCTTCACAACCATGACACTGGATTTCTCTGCTTTGACTTCCTTTTTCTTCTGACTTGGATCTTCTGCTGGAGTCATAAGATCTGCTAATGTCAAATGAAATGTTCTTGACATTGGACCTTGACTTTGGATTAATTCTCTTGATGAGTTTGTTGAACTGCCTTCCAAGCATAGCTATAGCTTCAGATATCTTCTCTTCATCATCCTCATTGCATCCCTCTTCAGTATTGGATACAAGTGCTATGCTCTTGTTCTTCCTGTCAATAGTTTCACCGATTCCCATCTCAAAAGTCTGGAGAGATCCAACAAGTTCTTCCACCTTCAAGGTGCTGATGTCCTGAGCTTCCTCTATAGCAGTCACTTTCATTGCAAACCTTTTAGGCAATGATCTGAGAATCTTTCTCACCAGCTTTTCTTTTGGCATCTTTTCACCAAGTGCTCCTGAGGTGTTGGCAATATCCAAGATATTCATGTGAAACTCATGAATGGTCTCATCTTCTTTCATCTTCAAATTCTCAAATTTGGTAGTGAGCATCTCAAGTCTTGACATCTTCACCTTGGATGTTCCCTCATGAGTAGTTTTGAGAGTGTCCCAAACATCCTTGGCCAGCTCACATTGATGTACTAGTCTGAAGATATTTCTGTCAATTCCATTGAATAAGGCATTCAATGCTTTAGAGTTCCCCAGTGCTAGCTCCTCTTCTTCTTTGTTCCATTCTTCCTCAGGTTTCAAGACAAAAGTCCCATCTTTCTCAAGCTTGGTGGGATATTTCCATCCTTTGTCAGCAGCTCTCCAAGCTTTAATATCCAGTGACCTCAAAAAGGCAACCATACGAGGTTTCCAGTAATCATAATTAGATCCATCCAGTATGGATGGTCTACCTCCAAATCCTCCTTCCTTATCCATAACGCCAGAAACTATTATCCCTAGATTTCACCCAGAAATAACAAGCAGGGTGCCTGCTCTGATGCCAATTGAAATTCCTGGCAGCAGATACGTGATGTCATAGAGAATGTTATGACAAGATTCGACACTCGTTAACAATTCACAAGAATTCAAACAGCAGAAAGAACACAATAAATTGTCTACCGGCGGTGTGTAACTACACCTACATCTGGGGCTACCAAGCCGGGGAGGAAATTCACTATTAGTAGAATTAATTCAGGAATAAACCAACCAGTTTATCTCCTTCACTTAAAACCTACCCAATGCAACTTCAATCTAAGTCTTACTTAGACCTGAGTTCCTACTCACTCCCCCTCAATCACAGCAATGATATCAACCTATTGATTAATTGAATTGTGAAGACACACTTTAATAAAC
Source organism: Vicia sativa (assembly GCA_021764765.1). NCBI lineage: Eukaryota > Viridiplantae > Streptophyta > Magnoliopsida > Fabales > Fabaceae > Vicia > Vicia sativa. The sequence goes on from CM038794.1 coordinate 135,193,030, forward strand.
TATCTTGATTTTGCTTCAAAGCTTTAATCAAGAGACAAAACACTCGTGCTTCAAAGCTTTGAGTGATAAACTACCCTTATAACCAAATCCTAGTCCAAGGCACTTATCAATTGATAATTGCTTGGCTCACAAGAGTAACTAGAATTACACAAAATACAACTTGCTAAATCTTCAATACAGTCCAGAGGCGCAGCAGCAGAGTAAGGGTTCTATTCCTATTATAGAAGCAGTCCTGAAACTTCAGTTTTTGGGCTTCCATAATAATAGCTAGGGTTCACTTAATTAATCCTAAAAACTTGGTCTTTTCAACAACCAATTTAGGTTTAACTAAGATTAACCTAACATCCACGTGAGCATGCAATCTAATAACAGAAAAACATAATAAAGCAGCTCAACAAACTTCCTGAAAAATCTCAGGAAAAAACAGATTCTGCAGAACAGAATGTCACACAGGATGTCATGACATCTGTTATGACATCAATCAAACTTCTGCAGAATTTCCAGCACAACACTTGCTTCCAAATCTGAGCTGTACTTAAGCATCCTTGTCATGTAGGATTTATCTTCAATCTCTGAATGTCATGACATTTATCAAGACATTGCTATAGTCTAGTTTTACCAAAAAGTAATGCCAACTTAAAACACTAACATAAACCCTACGTTATTACAAGGTTTTGGGGAAGATATATAATTGGAGGTGCAGAAATTAAATGCAGAAAGTAAATCTACGCTATTACAAAAATATCCTTGCGACCTATACATCGATTTCTAGAATTTAAAATGCGAAATAAATAAATAGAAAATAGAAAAATGTTTCAAATGTTAGGAGAATGTTATAAACCTTATTACTATAAGAAAGTTTTTTTTGAGTTTTTTAGAAATCGATTTTTGTGAATAAAACCCTAATTCTATTTTAATTAGTATTTAATTAAGAAAAAATATTTTAAATGCAAAGAAAATTAAATATTTTTGTGTCAAAAATTAAATAAATGTTTTTAAATCCTAAATCTAAAATCCAAACATTTTTTTAGGGTTTTTTATGTGTGAAAAGAAATTAAATTGGTTATAAAAATAAAAGAAATAAGAAGAAAAAAATGCAAGAAAACAAGTGGTAAAAAATTAGGATGGCCCTGGAGAGTGTTGAACTCGTGACCTGAGGGTCATAGGTTCAAAATTTGGCCATTAGGCCATATGCTTGTTATGTTTAGATCTCGCCTCCAATTGTATGTATATGAAAACATCTATAAATCAAAAGTTATGAAAAATCTTGCCAAAAGGTAGGTTCGAACCAGCGACCTGATAGAGGGTAAGGGACTAGCGTGTGTATGGGTTTCACTGGGGTGGCTATACATCCATTCATATAATCAAATTCATAAATATGTATATGCAACTATTTTATAGATCATGGGCCATGTTATATATAAGTTCAGATCATAAAAACCAAGGCCCAATTAGAAGTAATTCAAGATTGATCAATGTTTTCTTCATGCACTTCTTCCAAATTTCCAATTTTGCTCAAGCAATAACTTGCTCAATTTTTATCATTTGAGAGTGTTCTTGAACTTTTTAGAAATCTTAAGATGTCCTCTAAGAGATCCTTTTGGTTTCATATTCATTGAATTTTCCATAATCATGTACACTTCTTTTTAAAAAGATGTCTTTTTGTTGACTTTTAGAAGGACCTCTAATGTCTTGAACCATATGTTTCAAATGAAGCATTTTTGGGCAAAGCTTGTGAGAGACAAAGTTGTAGAGAATTGAATTCCCTTTAAAATTAGCTTTGGTGGAAAAATTTCTAATGAAGTATGTGAAAGTTATGCTTGTTCGAAGTTTTGTTGACTTTCCCTTAATCAACCCTAATTTAGAAACTTTTGACTTTTGATCATTCTTTGAATTTTCTTGATGAATCATGATCAACCCTTGATAAAATGATGAATGTGACTTCAAAATATTTATATTGACCAAAAATGATGAAGTTTGACTGAATGTTGACCACAGTTGACTTTTTGTCCAGTAAAATTTATTTACAACCATCTGAGCAATTGACTGGGCAAACTTAGGCTATGAGGCTTGAAACCTGGCATGATGGTACTTTGAGACATATGAGGAGGCATGATCCTCACTTGAGACAATGAAAACCATTTTTTACTTGAGAGAAACAAAACCCTAGTTGTGGGTTAATTGCTTAGGAGAGGGTTTGTCTGATCAACCCATGAGGAATTCTTGAGTATGGAGATGCATCTTGACCTAAAAAACATGAGGGAAAATTTTGGGTTATAATAGTGACATTTTTTGTTGTCTCTTAAAAGCATTGCTTCCACTAGCACATAAGTGGGAACTACGATTGCTCTAACTTTCTCAACCTCCTTTTGAGAATACGTAGGCACAAGGTCTTACCCTTGACAAGCATATTTCTTTCTCTCTCAAACCACCCAAACCTTAGTCACCCTTAGACCCTGAGCTAAAATTGTTGTGATTCCCTCTAGGGGATTTGTATGTAGAAGATTGCAATGATCTTTGCGAGCATAATCATAATAAGTAAACTTAGGTTCCTACCCAACTTACCTTCTTAAATCTCAAAGGAGAAATTTTCTCAAAATAGCATAGCAAATAAAACACAAACGCACAAGAGATCCTATAGAGTACTATAGATACATAGGGTGCAAATACCTTCCCTTTGTATAACCTAACCCTCTTACCCAAGAATCTTACTCCATCATGCTTTGCGTTTAGTTACACACTAATCGCATCGCATATATTTTTTAGGGTATTTCAACTTTCCCCTTTTCCTTTCTTTTTTTGGAAACAATAAAGCTTGGTGCTCACGACATCTTTTAAAAAAATCAAAGTAAATTTTTTTTTGAGCCGGAGAGCCAAATTCCGATTTGGTTCCCTCGTTCTTCACTTTTTACCGCGAACAGAAAAATGAAAACTCTGTTGGGGAGTGCCAAGTTTTTTTTTATTCCAAAAAAAGGGGGTTAAGTCTTAATTGTGCATTTGTTTATTTTATTTTTTATGTATTTTGTTCTATTACTTGCGATTTCATGTGATGGAAAAAAATCCTAACCCAGATTTAATAAACATTTAAGAATTATGTGGGGGTATAGTCTTGTTAACTTACGAGGAGTCTCAGTCCTTAATAAGTTAATTTGAGAAGATAGTGGAGGTTTTCTTGGGGGTAATTTTGTTTAGCAAGTTTGTTATGAAGACATTTTTGCTTTTCAAGCGAACCAGCAAAGTTGAGTTGGTCATAGAACCCATAACCCATCCTGGCCTTTTAGGATGTAGTGCAGAAACTATTCAGGTATAGACTTGGATTAGTTGTCACGCGAGACTACGATCAGGAGAGTTTTTATTGAAAAATATTATTAGACTATGAGTTAGTTGTTTAATCTGATAATATTTAAAAGAGAAGCATAGACCCTGTATTATCAGTAGAACATGTTTTACAAGTGATTAAACCCATAGTACTTACCCACGTTTGGTTCTTATCCAACCATCCTTGAGCGCTTTCTTTAGCTTTCAACTAAACCTACAATATGCACACTAATACTCAGATAACTCATCAAACGCAGCCAAATCAAATCAAATAGATATAAAATACAAAGAACTCAACATGGCTAAAAATGCTCAAATAAATCTTAAAACATAATGCAAAGTGTTATCGGAATGACTGATTCAGACCAAAAGCATGGTGGAATTTAAGTACAAATGGTGACCGATCACCTACTTTGCAGAATTCAACATTCACTTCACAACCCAGAGTAACCTTTCCTCAAGTCACTATGTCGGTTTCTCAACCAATTGTGACAAATTCAGCTCATGTGGTTCACATTATTCCTTATGTGAACAACTAAGTTTATCATGATCTATGAAACAACAAGGATCCTCGTGGCCACATGGAAGATCTCCAAGAATAGTTTAACAAAATGTAGCTAGAGATCAAGACTATCAGTGGAAAGGATTTATTTGGAAAAATGCCCAAGATCTGTGTCTGGGTCTCAGTGTAAGAATACCAACCAAGTTCAAAGTCCTCGACTTTGAGAAGTACAAAGGTAATTCTTTCCCACAAACATATCTTGTAATGTATGCTTGGAAGATGTCTAATCACAATGATAATCATCAAATGCTCATTCACTACTTTCAAGACAACCTTATTGGCACCGCTCTAAAGTGGTACATGGGATTGGATAGTACTAATATTCTAACTTTAAACGACCTAGGCGAGGCTTTTGTTTGACAATATAAGTACAACTTGGACATGGCTCCAGATCGAGACCAACTTAGAGAAATGTCTCAATGGGATAAAGAGACTTTCAAAGAGTATGCCCAACGATGGAGGGAAATTGTTGCCCAAATTAATCCACCACTAGAAGAGAAAGAGATGACTAAGATCTTCTTGAATACTCTTGGCCCTTTCTACTACGAGCGCATGACCGCCAGTGCTCTAAATGATTTCACCGAAATGGTAAACATGGGGATACGATTGGAAGAAGGAGTCTGAGTAGGAAATTTTACCAAAGAAGGTGGATCTTCAAGCGGAACCAAGAAATTTAGAAGTGGTTTCCCAAAGAAGAAAGAACAACATGTTGGAATGGTTAGACGGTGTGCCAAGTGATCGAGACGGGGGTTGAATAGATCACCTCTTTATTATTACTAATTTAAAAATGTTTATTAGAGTTAATGCTAAAATTGCAGAAAGCGACACATGGTCCTGAATTGACTTCCATCTATTCTGAACCGGCTACAAGAAAACCGGACATGCGATAGATTGCTGGATTTTAATTGAGATGAGAATGGTGAATTAACAGAGAAAATATTTTGAATTAATGCACTTATCACTATAACACTCTTTCCAATGAAATGAAATTAAGCTAGCACTTTTGTCAAACAATTGGAGGATGCTTGTTCAATGATCAACGACAATGGAGTTTTGACAAAGATTTTCTTCAAGCCTTGTATCAATGAACATAAAGATTGCACACGAATTGAATCACAAACCTATTGTAAAAGTAAAGAGATGGAGAGAAAGAATACAATACGCGGAGCGATTTGGTAAGGAAGTTCCCCACGTTCATCCTCGCGTGTGGGTACGTCTCCCTCTCAATTTCCAAATTGGAATTGAGAACTTCTATATCAATATGTTAAAAAATGTTTACAAGGTTGCAATACAAAGACAGAAAAACAAATCCTGCAGATCTTCTTCTTCTTGTATCAACCTTATCTTGATTTGAGCCGATCAAGATCACACCTACAAAATTCACAGACAATTCACCACTTCCACGACCTGTTTGCGAAATCAGCCCGATCTCCAAACCATACGCTATGGCTGAATCTGCTTTGTGCAATCGTGACTAAAAAAGCCACAAGACACCTTCGTTCTTGCTGTACAAACCTTCTAGTTTTTCCCCAAAACCCCCTTCGAATTTTCAACTCAGCTAGATCACCGATTGTACCACTTAACGTTATCTCTTTGATCCCTTGATACAACGAACAATGATGATTATGTGTCAATGTTCTTGAACCAAGATGATTGAGAAGATGATGAAGATGAAGTCTCTTTCAGGTTTCTATGCTCAGAAATTTGGATGCTCACAAACTGCTTTTGTAACAACTGTGTATCCACTGAAAACTGCCAAAACTGTCTTATATAGAGAAATAGCAAACGTTAGTTGAAATATAAACTTATGCGTCGAGACATAAATCGTATGAGTCGATACAAGATACGTATGAGTCGACCTGAGAGAGTTTGTATCGATACATACTGTATTAATCTTTGATTCCAGAGAGTAAACATATGTATGAGTCGATGCAAATATCGTATGTGTCGACACAAACAACTTATGTATTGATACAAGAGGTTTTGTATCAATGCATACTGTATTAAGATGACTTCCAGAATGTTGAAATAACTATGAGTCGATGCAAGCATTTTTGTATCGATACATATTATTTGTTAAAATGATTTCCGAAAAACTAACTTCAGTATGAGTCAATACATAACACTTATGTGTCGATGCAAGATTGATATGTGTTGACTCAAGTGCTTTTGTATCAATACAAAAACTAAGGCATGCAAATAGAACTTAACTCCAATGTTTTAATGTATTTTTATATCGATGCAAAATGGTATGTATCAATGCAAGACTGATATGTATTGACACAAGTGCTTTTGTATCAATACAAAGACTAAGGCATGCAAATAGAACTGAACTCTAGTGATTTTATGTATTTATGAATCGATGAAAAATGATTTGTATCGACCCAAAAGGCATATGTGTCAATGCATGGTTATATGTGTCGATGCAAGACAACCTACAAACTCTTTTGTATCGACTCAAAACACGTATGAGTCGTCTCATATTATGTAAAAACTATTTTTATGGATTCATAAAAGTATATGTATCGATGCAAGCATGTATGATTCAATACAAAAGGTTAGTTGTTATACCCCAAAATTTTCCCTCTTACTTCTCAAAACAATCCACAACTCCATACTCAAGGATTTCACAAGGGTTGACTAGACAAACCCTCTCGTAAGCAATCAATCCAAACTAGGGTCTTACACATCTCAAGTCAAGATGGATTTCAAGTGCTCTAGGTGGTCATAATACCTCACCATATACCTCAAGGGATCATCATGTCAAGTTTCAAGTCTTACAAGTCAAAATTGCTCATCCAATTGCTCAGATGGTTGAAAATCAACTGTATTGGACAAAAAGTCAATTGTGGTCAACATACAGTCAAACTTCATAACTTTTGGTCAACATCGATATTTTTAAGTAATATTCATCATTTGATCAAGGGTTGATCATGATTCCTCAAGGAAAGTCAAGATTTGATCAAAAGTCGAAATTTCTAAAATGGGGGTTTTTAGACAAAAGTCAACAGAACTTTGACCAGGCATAACTTTCACATACTTTATCAGAAATTTCTCCACAAAAGCTCATTTCAAAGGTAATTCAATTATCTACAACTTCATGCCTCACAAGCTTTGGCTAGAAACGCTTCATTTGGAAGTTATGGATCAAAACATTACAGGTCTTTCTAAAAGTCAACAAAAAGTCATCTTTTTGCAAAGAAGTGTTCATGAACATGGAAACTTCAATGAATATGAAACTAAAAAGATTGTTTATAGGACATCTTAATCTTTCTAAAAAGTCCAATAACACTCAAAAATGTTAAAAATTGAGCAAGATACAGGTTGTGCAAGTTTAGCATTTTTTAGGAGGTGCATAAAGAGAAATACTTGAGAAAATCAAAACAATTCTAAATGGGCCTAGAATTTTATGATCCAAACTTAATCTTAACATTATCCATGGTCTCTATGCTCCTTGCCACGCCTCCTTTCCAATTTATTTAAATTTATTTTGGAATTAAAGCATTTAAATTCAATTTTAATTAAATAAAATACAAAAGCAAGGTCTAAGACATGTTTGGCTTGATTTCTACTTATCTTGAGGACCAAGGAAGCGCAAACAAGATGCCAAATTCGTGTAAGAGGCTACAAGGAAGGAAATATCCACTTTTGGCAAGTTTGGATCAATATTTGTGTGGAAATAATTTTGCATTGAAAGCAATGTATTTTCCCTTTATTGCTTATCAAATCACTTGCTATCTATATAAAGAACAAGATCAGATGCTCAAGGAACAAAATCCTAGCCTCATGAACCAACCCTAAACTTCACAAATTTTCAAAGAAATTTGCAAAATCGTGTTTCAGATTGCAGCCACTTTCTAGCCGTTTCATTCATCCATTCGTGTTCCTGGAGGTCCCAGGAGTCCATACCAATCCTTACACGAAGCCTAAGCCTTCCAGAACACGTTGTCTAAGTCACACCGGTTGGTAAGATTTTCTTGAAATCAATTTTGGTTTTCTAAGCATTTTTAACATGTTTGATATGTGTGTTCGTGTTCAGGACATCCCTTAGAACAGGTTAGACGTATCAATTGTGAGCTTTAAGGATTGCTCGATGGTAGATGTTATTGTATGAATATGACATCGAGTACCACGCGCAAAAAGCAGTCAAATGAAGCATTCTCGCCGATAACTTGGCTTATCAACCAATCAACGAATACAAGTCTCTCAAATTATACTTCTCTAACGAGGATGTTATGTACTTGAAGATGAAAGATTGTGAATAACTGTTACCTGAAGAAGGTCTGTATCCTAAATCAAGATGGGGCCTAATTTTTGATGGAGCGGTTAACATTTTTGGAAATGGAATTGGGGAAATCATCATCACTCTCGAGGTCCATACTCAAGGATTTCACAAGGGTTGACCAGACAAACCCTCTCCTAAGCAATCAACCCAAACTAGGGTTTGGCCATCCTCAGATCAAGGTGGTTTCCAACTTCTCCATTGGACATCATGCCTCATCATATGCTTCAAATAATCTCCATGTCAAGTTTCAAGCCTTACAAGACAAGTTTCCTCAGACAATTGCTCAAATGGTTGAAAAAACAATTGTATTAGACAAAAAGTCAATTGTGGTCAACATACAGTCAAACTTCATAATTTTTGGTCAACATCAACATTTTGAAGTAACATTCATCATTTGATCAAGGGTTGATCATGAATCATCAAGAAAAGTCAAGAATTGATGAAAAGTCAAAGTTTCTAAATTAGGGTTTTTACACAAAAAGTCAACAGAACTTTGACCAGGCATAACTTTCACATACTTTATCAAAAATTTTCCCACCACCTCTCATTTTGAAGAGAATTTAATTCTCTACAACTTCATGTCTCACAAGCTTGGTCAGAAAATGCTTCATTTGGAAGATATGGATCAAAACATTACAGGTCCTTTTCAAAGTCAACAAAAAGTCAACTTTTTGTAAAGAAGTGTTATTGAGCATGGAAACTTCAATTGAGATGAAACCAAAGATGTTGTTTAGAGGACATCTAGAGCTTTCCAAAAAGTTCAAGAACACCCAAAAATGTTAAAAATTAAGCAAGATACACTTTGCACAAGTTGAGCATTTTTGAGGAGGTGCACAAAGAGAAATACTTGATAAAACCCAAAATTTTACAAAAGGGCTTAACTTTTCTTGGTTCAAACTTGTTCCTCAGCTGAATTGGAACCTCCAAGCCCAAGGCCACGAATTTTATCTTTTATTTTTTATTTATTTTGGATTTTAATCATTTAAAATCCAATTAAATTAAAATAAAAGGTAGAAAATCAAAATTAATTGCAAAATATATTTTTCTCTCATTCTTGAGGTCCAAGCAAGCCACACAAACTAGGAAATTCGAAATTTTGCATTAATTGGCAAAGGAATTGATTGAAATTTGATCAAAAAGGCAATATTTGGTTTTATACCAAATCAAATATTTTCTCATTGATTGGTACATTATTTCTTCATGATTCTTGACCTAAATCCATCCACTATAAGTACACAATGCATTCACATGACACAAGGATAAAAATTCTGCCTCTAAGAACCCTAACAAAGCTCAAAAAATCTGTGTGGTACAAGCTACTTGCAGCCCTAGTTCCAGATCGATTCAGCCAATTCTAAGCATTCCAATACATTCCTGGAGGTTCAATGATTCATTCTAGATACTCACAAGCCATCAACAAGCCCAGAATCACACAAACACGATTTCAGTTTGCACATTCTAACTCAGTTTCAATTTTTGATTTTTATGCATATTTAACATGTTTTGATGTTTTGTTTGTGTTTAGAATGGAGTTTTGAAACTTTCTGCATAGGTTAATTGGAGTTTAGACACCGGAATCGGAATTCACCATGGTTAGGGTTCATAAGCTCTAATTAGGGTTTTCTGAAATAGGAAAAATTGGACAAAACTAAGACCACCATCGTGCTCAGAACAAAATTTCCAGTCGAACCATGTACTCACAATGAATTTATATTGCTTGTATTTGATTTTGAAAATTTACAGGGGCTTTAGCGACGAACAAGGCCGTCGCTAAAGGTTTAAAAATTTAAACGAAGAAGATGAAGATCTTCGCGCGCGTTCTGGGGCCCAGGAATTTATTTCGTTTATATTCTTTTTGTTTCATTTAACTAACACCAAGTGCAGGATGGCTCAGTGGAAAACAACGTGCGTGGTGAAGGCATGGTCAGGGGTTGGATCCTTGGCATTGAAATTCTTTTTTACCACTTTTCCAAACTAACACTTTTTCTTATTTTCTTTTCATATTTTCTTTCTTAATTTAATTTCTTTTCAAACAATTTTCTCATGCATTAAAAAATCACCAAAAATATTTTCCTTTTGCATTTATGTCAGAAAAATACTTATTTAATTTTTGACATAAAAATTAATATTTTTGCATGCATATTTTAATTAATTGTTAATTAACCATAAAATTGACTTTTAATTATTTTTTCTCAACAAAACCAATCCAGAAAATTCCCAAAAAAATATCCTATTATCTAATTATCATTACTAACCAAAAAACCTTTTTTTACAAATTTCCAAAGCGTTTTTGCTAACATTTTCTTATTTATTTTCGATTATCTATTTCTTATTCCGCATTTACAATTCTAGAAAGGATGTATAGGTTGCAAGGTTTTTATCATGTAATAGCATAGATTTATATTTTCTGCCTTTACTTTCCGCACTCCTATATTATGTAACTGCCCCAAAGCCATGTAATAGGACACTTTCCGCACTTTACTTTCCGCAATTTACTTTCTGCACCCTATAAACTGTTAGTAATTAGGCGTGTATGGCAAGATAAAAACGAATGTAGATCACTTCTAATTCCAAGATGATATATCTGAATTTAACACACTCTTTTCACACATGCACCCCTTAGGGTATTCTCTCTCGTTGACTTTCCAATAAATGGTCAAGTCCCTCGAACGTAGAGGTATCCTAGCACCGTTGCCTACGAAACATATCATCATAGTCCCTTCGATACAAAGATCATAGACCCACGATGTCGCCTACGAAAACATGATCTCGTCCCTCGATTGTTGCCTACAAAAAGTGATGATCGTCCCTTCGAATGTGCTAGGATACTCCTACAAGTTGCCTTCTATGACCATCCGATCTCCCTTCGAATGTCCCTTCTACATCCAACGAATAGGGTTACCTACCAACTAATGGTATGGATAGCACTATTCTAAAGGAACGTAAAACAACACGAAAACGACCATTCTGAGTAGGTAATAAGACTTTTAGTTGCTTGCTCTATCAAAATATCTTTTCACACCTCACGCTTTTGTCAAAGTTCAAACTCTTTTCAAAACGAAACATTTCCAAACACTTTGTATACATTCCAGCGTGAACCATTACGAAGTCAAAGCGAAATGCCTTTTCAAATACATTTTTTCAAACACACACACAAAAAGCAAATTTTTAAAAATGAGCTAGAAGCAACTAAGAGCCCGTAGAAAACTACGGATGGAAAGGGGTGCTAATACCTTCCCTTTTCATAACCTTCTCCCTTACTCAGAATCTAACGAAGGTCTTTTTCTGCTCTTTTCACCTTCCCTTAATTGGATAAAAGAAAAGTCGGTGGTGACTCTTGATATCCGCAACATTTGCGATAAAAAGCAAAACAAATTCCAAAGTCAGTTCTCCCACGTATTACAGAACTGGCGACTCTGCCGGGGAGACACCCTAAAGAGAGAATACCTTAGGGATTTCTAGATCATTTTACTACTTTCTGTTTGACTTGCTTGCTTTACGTTTAAGGGTTTCTTGGGTATTATACTTGTGGGGGATCCTACACCCGTGTCCAGGTTTCCTTAGGTAAGTAGCAATAGATCGTCGCGACCGTTAGGCGTATACCAAAACGGTCAACATGATGGCTACGTTAGTGCGACACTTTGGATGTCCTAATGCTCCTCATTTTCAAGTTGAGGCTAGTATTTGGCATCTGCGTGATGTCATCAGCACTAACTCAACTTTTAGAACCCTAATTGACCCATCTTGGCCATTAGAAGGTAGTGAGATGGACGACTTTGGTGTAGACCGAGGTTGGTTGATACTCGATGCTACGCTCATTAAGATCAGACTTTTGGGATGTTTTTGGTCGACCACTTGGTAGTCATATTGAAATAAAGCCTACGAGAAAGATCAATGAGATTAGATTCCTAGAACCCGGTTACTATTATAGGACAGGATGAACCAACTCAAACTTTGGTAGGGTAGACACCTATACCTCATGCAAGCCTTAAACCTAGGGCTATTGTATGATTTGTTTGTGCTTGCTAAACATGACATCGTGACATCATAACATTGCATATCATTTCTAACTATTTCAAGGACCTAGGGATTTATCTTTGCTCTGTTTTGTAGGGATTATGACTTCCAGAAAGACTATCCGAATCAACTTCATGGGTGTACCTTCTCAGCTCAAAGATTTGGTTTTAGAAATTCCCGATCATGCTCAGTTTGTCAAAAGACATGGTTATCTACTTGACTTGGTTATCTCCAGTTTTGAAGAAGATATGATGCACGTCTTATTCCAGTTCTTCGATCCGAAACACCATTGCTTTATATTCCCAGATTATCAGTTGGTTCCTACCTTGGAAGAGTTCTCTAAGCTACTTGGGATACCTATTCTTGACCAGATGCCATTCACCGGTTCAGAAAAGGATCCTAGGTACGAAGACATCGCATCAGCATTACATCTAAAGCGCTCAGACATTGAAGCCAATTGGGAAACAAGAAGCGTAGTTAAGGGTTTACTTGCTAAGTTTCTGATAAAGAAAGCCCGAGAATTCCTCAAAGCTATGAGTTTCCAAGCATTCGAAAACATCTTGGCCTTGTTAATCTATGGGTTGGTACTATTTCCTAATCCGATCAATTTATAGACGTGAACGCCATCAAGATATTCCTCACTCGCAATCCTGTTCCTACCTTACTTGGAGACATCCTACATTCTCTCCACACCCGTACTATCAAAAGACAAGGAACTCTCATGTGTTGTATACCGTTACTTTTCAGGTGGTTTATTTCGCACCTTCCTCCATAAATAGTGAAGAACGAGCAAAGGTTGAAGTGGTCTCAAAGGCTGATGTCACTCTCTTATTCAGATATTCGTTGGTGTCTCTTCTCTCAAAAGGACTTCACTTTCATTGAACATTGTGGAGAATTCCCTAATGTACCACTCCTTGGCATAAGGGGAGGTATCACCTACAACCCTTCTCTAGATCTACGTCAGTTTGGTTACGCTCGAAGAGATGGTCCTCATGATATGCTTCTCCAAGATATTGTGTTCGACTACAACCACGATCTCCAGAATTACCATCGAAGGTTCATACACGCTTGGGGCATGGTAAAGAAGACTGATACCAAGACTTTGGGGAACCAAAACTCCATTCCTTGGGAACCTTACCTCAAATAGGTGCGAGCTCGAGCTCAAAACCTCATGATGCCATTTACACCCGTGTTACCAGTAATTATGGAACCTGTTGCTATAGGTGACGTACCCTATACTGTTCTCCATCCTGACATGCCTACTGATTTTGAAGACTTGAAGAGATCTTGGATTCAACCGAAAGAAGAAAGGGATACATTCGAAGCTCAGTGTTATGCAAGCGAGAAGAAGGTACTAGAGTTGACCAAGCTACTTCACGAGGAGCGGAACATCAACGCCTACTTCAACACCAAGAGGAAGCGCCCATAGGAGACTTAGAGCTTTAGGATTTTTGTTCTTTTATTTTTCTGAACTATCTTTTGTACTTAAAAAAAAAAGAGAAAGAAAGAAAAAAGAAACTAATAAAAGTTTGTTCGTGCTTGTTTAACAAATTTAAATTCCTAAGGTCCTTAAAAACATTGCATTGCATTTGCATAAACATCGCATATCATGGCATAACATTGCATAACAGGTACATTGAAGATCGGCTTTCTCATTTTCTCGCTATTTATTTTAGAAGAAATGGCTCTTGAACCGACTGTCAAAGATCTTTAGGCTCAGAATGCTCAGTTCCAAGAAATGTTCACTAGCTTGGTCCAAGGCCAGGAAGATCTGAAGAAGCTCATCAACAGAAAGAAGAAGGTCATTGGTGTTCTCAACATGGGCAGACGTCACAAAGGTGGACCTAGAGTGGTCAGCCGTGTGGAACTTTCAGACAAGAGTGTTGAAACTGATGAAAGTGTCAAGAACAACGAAGAAAGCCAGCATAAGTCTCAAAACAGAGAAGAAGACTATGAGAACGAGCAGTATTCTTTTGAGGATGACAAATACAAACAACTTGAAGACCGTCTGAATGTTGTGGAAAATTTGAAAATGTTCGGGGCTGAATTTTGATGATTTGAGTTTAGTTCCTGGTGTGGTGATTCCTCGCAAGTTCAAGGTTCCTACTTTTTCCAAGTATGATGGCATCTCTTGTCCGAAGCTACATTTGAAGTCCTATGTTCAGAAGATCCATCCTCACACTGATGACAGGAAGCTGTGGATCCATTTCTTTCAAGAAAGTTTGTCTGGAGCTCAGTTAGAGTGGTATTATCAGCTAGAGAATACCCACATCCATACCTGGAATGACTTAGCAGACGCTTTCTACAAGCAGTATCAGTACAATGCTGAATTAGCACCCACTCGCATGCAGCTACAGAGCATGTCTATGGGTCGTGATGAGAAGTTCAAAGAATATGCTTAGAAATGGAGAGATATAACAGGCAGAGTTCAACCACCCTTGTCCAATAGGGAGTTGGTTGATATGTTTATGGGAACACTGACATGCCCATTCTTCAATCATCTGATTGGAAACTCTTCAGCCGGATTCACCGAGCTGATATTGACAGCAGAACGCATTGAGCCTGGAATCAAGAGCGAAAAGATTCAGGTAGAGTCATCTTCAAATGCTGCGAGGAGATCTTTTGGTAAGAAAGAAGCCAATGCTGTGTATGGTCAGAAAAGTCAAGCCAAAACTGATCGTGCTCAATCTGTGGGGGCAGTTGTGATCTCCAATCCTACACCAGCGCAACCTCAGCGAGACAATACGCATAACCAGAACGTGCCACGAAGACAGTTTACAAAGATCAACATGCCTTTGTCGCAAGCATTGCAACACATGTTGAAAGTAGAGCTGATTACCCTGAGGGATCCTCCTCAAAGCATGAACACTTCCTCTCCGAGATATAATCCTAATGCAAAGTGTGCTTACCACTCCAATAGCCCAGGACATAACACTGACAATTTTTGGGCTCTGAAGAACAAGATTCAAGACATGATGGAAGCTAAAGAGATTGAGTTTGATCCTCCTGTTGAGACTCTGAATGTGATCAACGCACCTATGCCTAACCATGGCAAAAGTTCCAATGCTATTGACAAGAACTCTTATGTTTTTAATATAGATGACTTGACTATTTCTCTAATGACTGTTAAGAAGAACTTGCTGGAATCCGGTGTCAATCCAGGATGTCAGGAGAATTGCCGTCGGTGCCCATCTGCACCTGACGCATTTGCTTGGTTGAGAAGACGTATTCAGTGCATGATGGATAACCGAGAAATGCTATTTCTGAAACCTTTGCCTGTAGAGAATCTGTGTGAAGACATGTCTAAGAATCTAAAGATCGAAGATGCGAGTGAAGCCATACCAGAAGTATGGGATACCTTGGGGAAGCCAAGTGGAAAGTTCGATTACATGGTGAAGTATACTGTTCCTGAAAGCTACAAAATTCCTATTGAAAATGTTAAGGCAACCAGATGGGGAGAAGATTTCCCAAAAGACTGTGCTGATGTTAACACAATAAGGATTTCCTCTGTTGATCTTATGCCTAGAGTGGCACCCCTCATCATTACTTCTCCCAGACCAGTTCCATATTCCTCTAACAAAGGTATACCTTGGAACTATGGAGCCGAGGTTTACTATCATGGCGTCAAGCAAGACCCTCTGACCATTGAGGATCTTACAGTTGAAGCTACCATTCCCGACATCGACAACATCACCGGATCATGTAAGGTGACCAGAACCGGAAGAGTGTTTTCTCCAAAGATCTCTCCTCCAAAAGACACTGCGACTTCAGCTCGCATTCCAACTATTGAACCAGTTCCCGAGGCGCGAGGGAAAGAACCAGTAACTCATCCTGCCCAGACAGAAGTACCAAAGGAAGTTGCTGAAGACACCTCCAAACGAGAAATGGAGGAAACTCTGAAGATTATCAAGAAGAGTGACTACAATGTTGTGGAACAGTTGGGACGGACTCCATCCAAAATCTCCATGCTTGCTCTGCTGTTGTGCTCTGAGGCCCATGCTAAAGCCTTAGTGAAGTTTCTGAAGAATGCTCACGTACCGCAAGATACCACTACTGATCAGTTTGAACTTTGTATTGCTAGCCTGGCTGCCAGCAACGACCTAGGCTTCTCTGATGTTGATTTAACTCCTGCCGGAAGGAAACAAAACAAAGCCTTGCACATCTCTGTTGAATGCAAGGGCGATACGTTGTCTCATGTTTTGGTAGATATCAGTTCTGCTCTGAATATCCTACCGAAGAGTGCTTTTGACCGACTTAATGTGGAAGGATTGGTCTTGAAGCCCAGTGACATAATTGTGAGAGCTTTTGATGGTTCTAAACCAACAGTACTTGGAGAGCTCATCCTACCAGTTAAAGTCGGTTCCCAGACTTTCGACTCCACTTTCTTTGTCATGGACATCCGTCCAGCTTACTCTTGCCTACTTGGACGCCCTCTTGGATACATGGGGCAGGCGCTGTTACCTCTACCTTGCATCAGAAGCTGAAGTACCCAGTGAAGGGGAAGGTCGTTACAGTATGTGGTGAAGAGGAATACATGGTAAGTCATATGCAGTCATTCCGATAACTCGAGATAGAAGGTGAAATCTTTGAGACTCCCTGTCAAGCCTTCGAAACAGTTCCAAGAGTCATGCCTGTTGACTCTTCTATCACTCCTGAAGTTACACATGTTCCGCCTAGGATGGCCTCGCTGAAAGATGCTCAAGCTGCAGTTGAAGAAGGAGGTAGAACTATTTGGGGTCAGCTCCCCGATCTTCCTTTCAAATCTGACAAGACTGGTTTAGGCTTCACCATCAAAGAACAGAAGATGATACGCCGCGAACGTGCCGGGAAGCTTCCTTTCCGCATCAGCAAAGATGGAGTTCATGTTATAGAAGACAACGACAGCGACTTCGACATTAGCGATTGGATCTTCCCAACTCCCGACAACAGACTCGGCAATTGGAAGACCGAAGACGTCATACCAATCTCCTTTAGACAGGAGTAATTGCTTTTGTTTTCTGTTATGCGTTTCATTTTCTATGCGTTGAACAATAAACTTTAAAGCCTAATGCCTTGCCCGGGGCATCACGGCTCGTTTGCGAGGGTTATTATCTGTCATTTGCATATTTTCATTCAATAAAATCATTGGACTTTTGCATTTAAATACTGTTTTCTTTCTTTTACTTTTACCACCCCTTCAAAAGATATGTGTTCTTACACACACCCACGTGATACACTGCAGATTCACTCCGAATCTCGTTGATAACAGCTACGCTATTGCTAAATATGACTTTGATAATCCGATCTACCAAGCCGAATACGAAGGTGAGGAAGATTGTGAAGTGTCGGGAGAACTTGTCAGACTGCTACAGCAAGAAGAACGAGTTATACAACCACACGAAGAGCCAGTTGAGGTTGTGAATTTGGGTACTGATGAAGACAGAAAAGAGATCAAGATAGGAGCAGGTCTTGAAAGCAGTGTCAAAGAAAGATTGGTTCAGATGTCACGAGACTATATTGATGTTTTTGCTTGTTCATATGAAGATATGTCAGGTCTAGACATTGACATTGTGGTACACCGGTTACCGACGAAAGAAGGTTTTTCTCCCAGTAAAGCAGAAGGTCCGTCGTATGCGTCCTGAGATGTCAGAGAAAATCAAAGCTAAAGTTATGAAACAATTCAACGCTGGTTTCCTAGCCGTTACTTCTTATCCACAATGGGTTGCAAATGTGGTTCCTGTACCTAAGAAAGATGGTAAAGTACGAATGTGTGTGGATTACAGAGATCTGAATAGAGCAAATCCGAAAGACGATTTTCCACTCCCTCATATTGATGTTCTAGTCGACAACACCGATCAACATAAGGTTTTCTCCTTCATGGATGGTTTCTCCGGTTACAATCAGATCAAAATGGCTCCTGAAGACATGGAGAAGACTACTTTTGTTACACAGTGGGGCACATTCTGCTACAAGGTCATGCCGTTCAGACTGAAGAACGTTTGCGCCACTTATCAGCGTGCCATGGTGGCATTATTTCATGACATGATTCATCACGAGATAGAGGTCTACATTGACGACATGATAGCTCGGTCACAGGCTGAAGAAGAACATCTCGATCATCTACGAAAATTGTTTGATAGACTGAAGAAGTGCAGACTGAGACTCAATCCCAACAAGTGAACCTTTGGAGTCAGATCCGGTAAACTCTTAGGGTTTGTTGTCAGTGTTAAAGGTATTGAAGTTGACCCCGCCAAGGTTAAAGCTATTCAAGAAATGCCAGCGCCCCGCACCGAGAAAGAATTCAGAGGTTTCTTTGGACGATTGAATTATATTGCCAGGTTCATTGCACATCTAACCGCTTCTTGTGAGCCAATCTTCAAGTTACTAAAGAAAGATCAAGTAGTAGAATGGAACGACAAATGCCAGATATATGCAGACAAAGTGCACGTACCTCCAGTATCATTGAATGTTTTAACCGCTCTTCGGCCTTTCGCAATGTGGGGCATCGACATGATTGGAGAGATCAAGCCCACCGCTTCCAACAAACATCGTTTCATCCTTGTGGCAATTGATTATTTCACCAAATGGGTAGAAGCAGCCTCGTTCGCATCGGTTACCAAGAATGTTGTGGCTCGACTCATCAAGCATCATCTTATCTGTCGGTACGGCACTCCCGAAAGGATTATCACAGATAACGACTCTAATCTCAACTACAAAATGATCACCGAACTTTGCACGTAGTTCAAGATCAAGCATCACAACTCTTCTCCATATCGGCCTAAGATGAATGGTGCAGTGGAAGCCGCCAACAAGAATATTAAGAAGATTATACAGAAGATGACAGTGACTTACAAGGATTGGCATGATATGTTGCCATTTGTTCTCCATGGTTATCGCACTACAGCACCAACATCCACAGGGGCAACCCCTTTCTCTCTTGTATACGGTATGGAAGCAGTCCTACCAATCGAGGTTCAGATACCCTCAACCAGAGTCCTCCAGGATGCGGAATTAGGCGAAGACGAATGGGTCCAAACTCGCCTTGACCAGATCAACTTGATCGACGAGAAATGACTTGCATCCATCTGCCATGGACAGATCTATCAGAAGCGAATGATCAGAGCGTTCAACAAGAAAGTCAAACACCGAGTCTACCAGGTCGTTGATCTAGTAGTCAAGCGCATCATCCTTCCACAAGGTGATCCCAGGGGCAAATAGACTCCCACCTACGAGGGACCGTTTGTAGTCAAAACAGTATTTTCAGGCGGAGCTCTGATACTTAGCACCATGGATGGCGAAGACTTCCCACACCCTGTGAACGCAGACATAGTCAAAAAATACTACGCATAAACGAGACCCGCTAGGTCGACCAGCCTAGGCAAAAATAAGGGCATCCTGGCGAACCAAAAGGGTACGGGCAAAAATTAAGGATATATACAAAACATGTACACCCGGCAAGTCAAAAACCTGCAAAGGCAGCTTGGGCAAAAAAGGGTATCCCGGTAGACTGAAACCCGAAAGGGCGGTCTAGGCAAAATTTAGGGATTTAAGCGTACACTATGTCTCGTCCAGATCACCTACCTACAGACTACTATCAGCATTCAAGATTCAAATGGCGAAAATCAATCCACTCACTTTCTACTGACAGCAAGGAGATGAGATAGTCGAAATATATGAGCACTAGCATAGTTGAAACTCGACGAGATTATTTCCGCATAGCTTTTTACTATCATTGTATACAAACTACTTGGCCATACGCCACATTTCCAAATTAATACAAGTTATTTCTTTTACAATGTTCGCTATTGTTGTTTTTCGCATAAAGTCCAATGATTGCTTTGAATGATTATATGCATTTGACAATAAATATATGTTTACAAACATGCGAAAAGCGAACATACAAAAGTAACTACTACAGGTTCTAAGGAATTGAGATGACCACTAAAGTCACCAATGCATCCCCCGCAAGTTACTTTCACAAGAGTACAATCCCCGCAGAGCCATCACTCTCTACAAACCTTCTCCGACGAAGTACAAATTTCCTTCCACCAGTGTTCCAACACTCCAGGCTTCATGACATTAGTCCCGAAAGGATCCCAATCGCCTTACCTCGATTACATCGGCCGAGCAAGAATGGTTCATCTCCAACAGAGGTATTTATCCCCAGCAGAATATCTCTCAACGATTATCATTCCCCCGGCAGCAGCCATATCCAGACTCGAAACTTGGTCAGATAGAGCATCGGAGGAAACCTACATCTCCATTATTCCCCAGCCGATGGTTTCAACGAACTTCAGATTCATCACCTCTAAGAACCCTAACAAAGCTCAAAAAATATGTGTGGTACAAGCTACTTGCAACCCTAGTTCCAGATCGATTTAGCCAATTCTAAGCATTCCAATACATTCTTGGAGGTTCACTGATTCATTCCAGATACTCACAAGCCATCAACAAGCCCAGAATCACACAAACACGATTTCGGTTTGCACATTCTAACTCAATTTCGATTTTTGATTTTTATGCATATTTAACATGTTTTGATGTTTTGTTTGTGTTTAGAATGGAGTTTCGAAACTTTCTGCATAGGTTAATTGGAGTTTAGACACCGGAATCGGAATTCACCATGGTTAGGGTTCATAAGCTCTAATTAGGGTTTTCTGAAATAGGAAAAATTGGACAAAACTAAGACCACCATCGTGCTCAGAACAAAATTTCCAGTCGAACCATGTACTCACAATGAATTTATATTGCTTGTATTTGATTTTGAAAATTTACAGGGGCTTTAGCGACGAACAAGGCCGTCGCTAAAGGTTTAAAAATTTAAACGAAGAAGATGAAGATCTTCGCGTGTGTTCTGGGGCCCAGGAATTTATTTCGTTTATATTCTTTTTGTTTCATTTAACTAACACCAAGTGCAGGATGGCTAAGTGGCAAACAACGCGCGTGGTGAAGGCATGGTCAGGGGTTGGATCCTTGGCATTGAAATTCTTTTTTACCACTTTTCCAAAATAACACTTTTTCTTATTTTCTTTTCATATTTTCTTTCTTAATTTAATTTCTTTTCAAACAATTTTCTCATGCATTAAAAAATCACCAAAAATATTTTCCTTTTGCATTTAGGTCAGAAAAATACTTATTTAATTTTTGACATAAAAATTAATATTTTTGCATGCATATTTTAATAATTGTTAATTAACCATAAAATTGACTTTTAATTACTTTTTCTCATCAAAACCAATCCAGAAAATTCCCAAAAAAATATCCTATTATCTAATTATCATTACTAACCAAAAAACCTTTTTTTACTAATTTCTAAAACGTTTTTGCTAACATTTTCTTATTTTTTTCGATTATCTATTTCTTATTCCGCATTGACAATTCTAGAGAGGATGTATAGGTCGCGAGGTTTTTATCATGTAATAGCATAGATTTATATTTTCTGCCTTTACTTTCCGCACTCCTATATTATGTAACTGCCCCAAAGCCATGTAATAGCGTAGGACATTTACTTTCCGCAATTTACTTTCTGCACCCTATAAACTGTTAGTAATTAAGCGTGTATGACAAGATAAAAACGAATGTAGTTCACTTCTAATTCCAAGATGATATATCTAAATTTAACACACTCTTTTCACACATGCACCCCTTAGGGTATTCTCTCTCGTTGCCTTTCGAATAAATGGTCAAGTTCCTTGAACGTAGAGGTATCCTAGCACCGTTGCCTACGAAACATATCATCATAGTCCCTTCGATACAAAGATCATAGACCCACGATGTCGCCTACGAAAACATGATCTCGTCCCTCGATTGTTGCCTACGAAAAGTGATGATCGTCCCTTCGAATGTGCTAGGATACTCCTACAAGTTGCCTTCTATGACCATCCGATATCCCTTCGAATGTCCCTTCTACATCCAACGAATAGGGTTACCTACCAACTTATGGTATGGATAACACTATTCTAAAGGAACGTAAAACAACACGAAAACGACCATTCTGAGTAGGTAATAAGACTTTTAGTTGCTTGCTCTATCAAAATATCTTTTCACACCTCACGCTTTTGTCAAAGTTCAAACTCTTTTCAAAACGAAACATTTCCAAACACTTCGTATACATTCCAGCGTGAATCATTACGAAGTCAAAGCGAAATGCCTTTTCAAAAACATTTTTTTAAACGCACACACACAGAAAGCAAATTTTAAAAATGAGCTAGAAGCAACTAAGAACCCGTAGAAAACTACAGATGGAAAGGGGTGCTAATACCTTCCCTTTTCATAACCTTCTCCCTTACTCAGAATCTAACGAAGGTCTTTTTCTGTTCTTTTCACCTTCTCTTAATTGGATAAAAGAAAAGTCGGTGGCGACTCTTGCTGTCCCAACATTTGCGATAGAAAGCAAAACAAATTCCAAAGTCAGTTCTCCCACCGTATTACAATGCGTATCGAAGAAGCCATCAACTTAATGATCAAGATCCTTGACATATATGAAGATTCAACTCTTGTGATCAATCAAATCAAAGACAAGTACAAAACTCATCACCTTGGTTTGATTCCCTACCGAGAATATGTAAGACGCTTGTTGACTTTCTTCAACAAAGTTGAATTGCATCACATTCCTCGAGATCAGAATCGAATGGAAGACGCCTTGGCCACTCTATCTTCCATGTTCAAATCCAATCATTGGAACGGTATGCCTAGGATCAACATTAGATATCTTGAAAGACCCGCCTATGTGTTTGCAACTGAAGCAATCATCAATGACAAGTTGTGGTTCCATGATATCAAACGTTTCCTTCAAACTCAAGAGTACCAGCTTGGGGCATCACACAAAGATAAGAAAACTCTAAAGAGGATTTTTAGAAATTTCTTCCTGAATGGAGATGTGTTATACAAAAGAAACTTTGACATGGTCTTGCTTAGATGCGTGGATAGACACGAAGCAGAAATGTTAATTACATGAAGTGCATAAAGTGCAATGTCTAGGAAAATACTAAGAGCATGTTACGTTGTCAATAAGTTTGTACGCAGATAAGATCCATATGCCACCGACTCTACTCAACATTCTCTCCTCTCTGTGGCCTTTCTACTTGTGGGGCATCGACATGATTGGAATGATTGAACCAAAAGGTTCAAACGGTCATCGCCTTTTAAGGTCCAATTTAATAACCTTTCAAACTCTTCAATTATCGGGTCCAACTGAAAATCCTGGAACGTGAAACACCGTAGAGGAGCATCTTAAAACTTCACTAAGACTTTCAAGGCATGATGATCAACCGTTGCATCCAATAGTTCCAAAATCCCCCCGTATCTAGCATGAAAATTATTCAACTGAACATATTTCACCTTCTCCTTGAGCTTCAACAGAGATCGAGTGTCAGGGATCTTGAACTTGAGATAAGGGTTATGCTTTCTGATTAGATCCATGTGTGATCTGATCACTTTCAAGAACGAATCTTTTAAAGATACCTGAAAATGGAAACAAACATGATGAAAAATGAATTATTAATGCAAACATGCAATGCAAATGAGTTAAGATGGGATCCAACAAAAGTGTAACTGTAGATCATATGATAGGTCATTGGGTGGTGGGTCATGGTTTCGACGTCTACCCAACAATTCCCCATACTAGACGGTTCTAATTTTTTTTGCTAAATGTTTCTCGGAGTCTCAGATCCCCTTTTAAAAATATTATCGCCATGACGATTATGTTTTCAAAAGTATACTCCAAGAAACGGCTCTTAAAGGGATACTCAAAAAACCTTTGAGCGGTTGGTCTCGGTTTTGGACATCCTAATACTTAGAGTTAGAGGCCCTTTGTCCAAGAATTATCGTCCCCGCGCTAGCGTGCGGTGCAACAACTCCCTTAAAAAGACCAACTCTAAGGTGTACTCTTCACGTCGACCCCAAAGACACAGATGTCTAGTGGACCTAAGCTACGCAACCACTCTAAACTTAATGTTTCCTAGAAGCCTGGCTATTGGGCTTATCTATGAATCATAACCAACAAGTTCCCAATATCATAATATACATCAACAGGATAATATATAAAATGTAAAGAAATAATAGGCAATGAATAATAAACATCAAAGCAATAAACAAACACACAAACATGCGAAGAACTAAACTAGGGTTGACTCGCTTAGTCAAAAAGAATTTTAAAAAGTATTCCCGAGTGAAGTCTCCAGCTGTGATGACTGGTTTTTTCGTTGGTTGTTTTAAAAACAATGAAGTCGCCACCTAATTTTATTTGTTCTAAAAAGAACGGGGAAATATAGTTAAAACCCACAGAATTGGATAAGGCGATCTACGTGACCAAAAGATACAGATTCGGGAGTCAGTTATGCAAGGGGAAGGTATTAGCACCCCTTACATCCATCGTACTCGATGGGACCCGTTTAGTTCTAAGTGTTTGTGTGTGTGTTAAATTGCTAATTCATAAGTTAAGATCGAAAAATAAAAGAAACAGGGTTTATTTATTATTATTTTGAGTTTGCCGCGGTTTCAGAACCTTGTGCCT
The DNA here is from genome assembly GCA_021764765.1 of Vicia sativa. NCBI lineage: Eukaryota > Viridiplantae > Streptophyta > Magnoliopsida > Fabales > Fabaceae > Vicia > Vicia sativa. The sequence goes on from CM038794.1 coordinate 135,217,705, forward strand.
ACGTATTCCCTCGTGCAATGGGAAAGTCAAAACTCCGTAGTTCTTCTCAAAAATGTTTTAAATTGGTTGTATTGATTTTATAAGAAAAATCGTGCATTAGGCATTTCAAATACTTGAATTTGGACTTATTTAGTTTGTTTGAAAAGCTTAAGTCCTCATTCATGTTTGAAATGGCTATTGCACTCTCTTTGTAAGAAAAAAGTTTTGATAGTCGCATATGAGCAAAAAAGAGATTAAGTGAGTTGAATTATTTTTTAAGTGGGTGAAAGTACCGAACAATAGGACTAACGTCTTACGATTCAAATACTAGAAACCCGAGGAGCTAATGCTCAGACGAGTCGTCTATCATCCAAAAAGGTTTCTCATGAAAAAGTGAGGTGAAACAAGTTTCACGTTATTTAGAAGTCTTTAAGCAATTGGTCTAGCGTCCAACGACTTAAAGACGAAGAGTTTATTTGGGACAAGTTTTTAAACGATTGGCCTAGCGTCCAACGATTTAAAAACTTGGATTTTATTATGAAAAAGTTTTGAAAATGCACTCGACGTTGGATCGAGGTTTGGAACTTAATTATGAAATTATTTCGAAGTTTGGTACGCGAGGAAATGAGAAATGGAGTCGGGTTATGATTAATTAAGTATATGGACTTAATTAACCTCGTGAGGATATGTGCTCCAATCCCCAACTATGAGACCGTTGTGCATGGAAAATTGGTATGTGGACCAATATTTATTCGGGTTATGATTAATTAAAGCAACAAGGGCTTTAATCAACCTTGTGAGGATGACCATGCCCATCCCCAACTATGAGACCCTTTAGGAAATTGGCTTATGAGCCAATCAAAAGAAATCAGATTAATTTTATATTGATTGTGTGCGAAGTGTACAATGGTGAATAAATCGCACAAACAAATAAATGAGTTAACAACCATACAATACAATCGGAAATTTTAATAATTATTAGAGTAGTTTTTTTATTTGATAAAAAATCGACTAATAGTTTAATCGATAAATTGTCAAATAAAAACCTTCATAGACTAATTATTATTTAATACATCGAACCAAAATTAAATCATTTGCATAAAATAAAATAATTTAAAAGATAAGAGTTTAGAAAATGGGCATGTTTATGCAGAAAAATTGGGTGTGGGAGGAAGCAATCCAATCTGGCCCAACAGTCATAAGCCCAAGCTCTGAACGATTCTGTGTGAACCACAACAGCAAGTCCACCAAAGGCCCTCATTCACATGCGTCAGATCCTGGGTTGATGGGAGAAATGATGATCAGACGGTGGACACCATACTTACTTTCCATCAGAAGGTTGATATTTGAGATGTACACCATAGGGTCACAAGGTGCATGGCAGCGGATCACATGGAACAAACAAGAGGGGTGGTGACAAGTGTCACCACCGGATTAAAGAAAAACAAACATAGTTAATTAGCCCAAAACAAAGTTTATTTCTCCCTAATTAAAACGAAATGTCTCTCTCTCTAAACCTCTACGCTCTGCCTTCTCTCTAGAAAGGGACCTCACCGGAAATCGCATGCGGCCACGCAGGAAATCGCCTCACAGCGGTTACGGTGGCGGCGTAGCTCAGATGGCCGTTTTTTATATTTTCATAATTGTCTCTCTTTTCTCTCTTCTAATCGGTACTTGGTTTTTGCAGATTCACGCGGGTTAGACCTAGGTCTTAACGAGAGGGTGATGAAACCTAGGGTTTCTGAGTTTTTTACGGCAGCGAGTATATGCGTGTTACGAGAGAATAGAAAAGGATGGCGGCCGTGAGCTCGCAACCACCTCTTCTCCTTCCCTGGAGCCGATAATACCTTTCTTTTTTCTTCTTCTGATCCGCGAACGATTTGCCTTTGTTTCTGAAACGTGAGGTTCTAATTGATCTCTGAAGGGGTTAGGGTGTAGGGAGATGATGATAGAACTAGGTTTTTTTTTCTGTTTGTGGCTTACTGGTTTGATCGTTTCTGTTATTTGGTTTTCTGGTTTTGGAACAATGTGGCCGCTGCTAGAGTTTTCGTGAACAGTGTCTGCTGGTTAGGGTTTCTTTGTTTGCTATCTTATGATTGCCTTTTGTTAGGGTTCTGTGAACAGTGGTTGCCCTATGTTAGGGTGCATTCAGTGTTTAAATATCCTCAGGAATTAGGGTTTTTGCTTGCTGTTATGGACTCTCTGATTCTTGGCTTAACAGGCCCTTTGGCTGTGTTCTAATATGGGTTTTCTGATCTGTTATGTTTTCTGAACTTTTGTTTTATGATGTAAACCCATCTGTTTTCTGATATGCTGTTTTGCTAGATTTGTCATTCTTGCCATGTTGTCACACTGAAACTGAAACATACTTGCTGCCCTTTACCTTTTTTGTGAACCAAAATTAATTTTGTGATTTGCAACTGAGGTTGTGGCCGATGAAGGATGAAATTGATTTTGACTGAGGCCTTCTTTAAGCATGATGGAAAACCTTAAATCTTGATTCTTGCCTCTAATCCCTAATGATGAGTTAGAAAATAACTTGCTTGAAAAAATTCTGTTTATATTACTTTGCTTTATTCTTTAACCGTTTCCTTTCCTTTTGTTTCATGGCATGATCGATGGTGAGGAAGACAAGGTGAAGAGTTTGGAGATGATAACATGACAAAGTGTGAGAACAAGTATCTTGAAGAGGAAGCTTGGAGGGAAATTCAAAAATAATGGGAAATCCTCTTAGAAATCACTAGGATCCAAAGTTTCTCTTGGTTTGCATTGTAGAATTAGTTATTAGGAATTTGGACCAATCTTGTAACTAACTTTAAAGAAACATATAGGTTCTTTTGTAATGTCCTATAAACTTGTATAAAATACAAATTGAATTTTGAAAGAAAGTTATATATTTCAAATGCATTTTGCCATGTTTTTTTTTGAATAAATTTGAATGGTTTTTGAATGGACTTTAGTTGAAGAATGAACCATGAATGGACACTTTAGCCCAGCACATGTAATATCCATGTACAAAGTAGATAAACAATGAGTCCAACTTCTTATTCTTAAATTCACACTAGCTTGTGTTTCAAGAAAACTCAAACAATCCAAACTATTACCCAATTTCTTGCAAGCTTTGAACAATTCCATTTGAGAACCCTTGAAAACTTGGTGACTCTCAATCGTTGACTGGATAGAAGCAAACCCTCATGTAACTTCAAGGAAACTTTAAAACAATTTAAGTGAACCTTAAATTTAAAAGATCAAGATTTAAATTAATGATAGAAACCAAAGATGTCCTTATTAGATAGAAATTTGTAACAAATGATCCAAACCAATTTTAGTCAACTTCTAATGATTCCATGATCTTATAAGGAATACAAGGAAATAAAGTCCTGATCTTGTGCAATGACGAAATTCAAAGGAGTGTATTCCTTGAAGAAGGGACGCCTCACGATCATTCCTCACAACTATAAACCCAAAAAAAATTCACTGCCTGAAGATAAAACACTGAGCTTAGGAGGGTAAATTTTGGGGTGCGACATATGGCATGAAAGCAGTACTCCCCGTGGAAGTTGAAATTCCATCAATGAGAGTCCTCATGGAGGAAAAGTTATCTGAAGCTGAATGGTGTCAAAGAAGATACGGTCAATTGAACTTAATCGAAGAAAAATGTATGACCGCTTTGTGTCATGGATAGTTGTATGAAAGAAGGATGAAGAAAGCTTTTGACAAAAAGGTTCGACCTCCTGAATTTCAAGAAGGCGAACTTGTGCTTAAAAATATTTTCTTGTCTTTTCAACCAGATTCTATGGGAAAATGGTCTCCTAATTACGAAGGCCTGTATGTTGCTAAGAGAACCTTCTTTGGTGTTGTTATGACTCTTGCAACCATGGACGGCGATGAACTCCCATATCCTGTAAACGCTGACGTAGTCAAGAAATACTTTGTCTAAAAAAGACAAAAGAATAGCTCAGTAAGTCCAAAACCTAAAAAGGGCGACTTAGGAAAAAATGAGCGTCTCGGTGGACTGAAAACCCGAAGGGAGATCCAGGCAAAAATTAGAGACAATAAACAGAAAATTTTATCTTGGTAGATTGAAAACCTGAAAGGGAAATCTAGGAAAAAATTAATGATTATTGACAAAGTAACTGCCTTAGTTCGTACTTCATCAATTTGAAGAATCTTCCATCAACGGATCTACGATCAAATCTTCTCCAATCTGAAGCAACAAGCACAATTGGAATTCAAAGTTGTTAGGGAGAATAGCAGTTATTGCTTTCAATGTAGCCTTTTCCTAATATTTACCATTTCCAACTTTTGTAAATAATCCATGGAATCACGCCTTTGGCTGATTACCATCCTATCAAGAAAATTTGAGCCTTGTACCCATTTGTTTGCAATTCTTGTTTTATTCTATCTTGCAAAGTAACGCTTTTACTTGTGATAGTCACGTTTGAAACAAAAAAAACAAAAAAAAAAGTTTTTAATGAATTTACTTCTAAACTTTTTGAAATAAAAGCAAAATTTTCCTTTGAATTGTGAACATAGAAGGAACATCAATAGTTATCTCCATGAGTGTTTCGACCTCTAAAGGATAAACTATTATTGAGAAGTTTTCTCTTCCCCGAAAGAGATTATCAGATAACGGTAGTCTTGTCTAAAACGAATTCCCAAACATGGCACTACCAGTGAAATCTAAGCATGTAACTTTGATTCATCACTTATAATAACTACGCCTTACTGAAAATTTTGCTGAGTATCTGATTGAACTGCGACAGTAGTCCTTTCTCCAAATATGATTTATTGTCATTTCAAGTATCATCAGCATGCATATAACATTCATAACTTTCGTACATATTTGCATCATTAATGCATTCTTTCATTTTCCAATGTTTGCTTCAATATCACTGGTTTAGGTTGCATTTATTCCCAAAAACAAGTATGGGCGTGTCATCCCTCTAGTAGACTGTCACCCCTAAGTAGAAATAACACATTCTTTCTCCAGTTCCCCAATCGAGTTCGTTCCTTGTTGGGTCCAGAGTCTTGTTTGATCATTTATTTCCAGTTCATTCTTGGATAGAACCTCGTCTGTAATCCATTCAGGTCTAGATTTCACAAAAAATCTACCTGCAAACAATAAGCAATAGCCTCGCCATCCGAGCCACTTATTTCTTTTTCATCTTTGAGCTTATCATAAAACAATTGTTCTTCCTAACAAGTACAATCATGAAAGTTCATTAACAAATATTTACAGTTGTCTTTCTCTTCGAGAAACATGTATCTTTACAATCAAAACGCTCGAATCTTCATAAAAAGATCCTCAACTCGATTGTAATTGGGAAAATAGAAACTCAGTTGAGATCTGTTTCCATTACTGTTTGTTATTCACAAGGCTGAATACTTAGTAAAAATCTCTCAAGAATTACCTTGTTATAGTTATCACTTTGCTGATAATTGGTAATATCTTCATAACTCATACCATTTACCATGTCTATCACAATGCTGATAATAGGTAAATGTGTTTTCATTATAAATTAACATAACTATCACCAAGATGATAATTGGTAATATCACCTTTGCTTAGCTTGAACATCGTCACCAGGCTGACAGAAGTTAATCTCCTTGTTTCCCAAAGTTAAACTGATAATCACTTCCTCTGTGAATCTCTTTTCCCAGTGAAACATATACTTATTTCCCAACAAACAAGATTCTTCTTTCTTAGACAGATAGAAACATCCTCACAGATATTTTTCACCAGTTGTATCACCCTTCGGTACCTCCTTGGTGAATTTTCTGCAATCACTTTGCATTACTCGCATTTTTTGGTATCTTAGGCCCAAAATTTACGTATTATGATATTTAAGTCTCTTCCCACCTATCGAGACGAAGATTTTCATCTTCATATCTCAGGTTGAAGAAACTTAAATAGGGGCATCTGTCATACCACAATTTTTGACCTAAGATACCATCTCATATTATCTACATATGCATCATTGCATCATTCACAAAATTCAAAGCCAGATAGCTTGTGTGCTTGATTCTTGAGCCAAATTAGGGTTTTAAATCAAATCTTTCATCAGTTCAAGATGTGATCAATTAGGGTTTGAGTCTCCACTCACCTCTAGTTATTTATCTTCATCAATCATCAACATTTGATCTTCAAATTCCAATCATTTCCTCCATATCAATCTTGGATCGACTAAATTAGGGTTTTGATCGAGGATGGTTCATCATTGACTTTTTGCTCAATGCATGACCTAATTGCTTGGAAATGATCTAAAGATCACCAATTCAATATCTTGACCTAATTTCTTGGTTCAAAACATCTACAAAGCCATGTTGATTAACAGTGAAATTCTAAATCAACTAAGAAAAAGTCAACTGTCCAGATCAGTCAAACTTTGACTTTTTGGTTAACTTTTGAAATTAAATTTTTTTAAATCATCAAATCATTTCATATTATCCATCATGATCATCAATAATAAAAAATGTGGAAAAAAGTCAACAAAAAGTCAAAACTTGATTTTACTAAACACTTAGAAAAAATTTCACCATGATGGTCCATAACCATGATTTTAGGTCATTTTTCACCAAAATTTCAAGTCTTTTTTGCAATTTTTCTCTTCTAGAAGCCTTGTCACCAAATGAGATAGGATTGAAGATATAAAAATATGATGGCAATGATTGGAAGAGGATGGAATCACTTGAGTTTTTTAATCATGGTTAAGAAAGATTCCATGTGCATTTAATGAAGAATATTCCTTTCTTATGCCTTAAGCTCCAAGTCACAAAGTTCCAATCCTATCATTGCCTTTCTTGCAAAACATCTTGGCCTATAAATAGAAGCATTTCCTTCATTCAAAATAACACCAAAACAACCATAAACTTGTTTTCTCATTCTTTCTTATTTTGCAAGTTTTCCCATTTTTCAAAGAGGTTAGAATTCCAAATTTCAATTCTTGCAAGTTCTAACCAAAGATGTCATTCAAACCTCTTCTAAACATCATTTAGAAGTTGTTTGAACCTTTAAACCATCACAAAAATAGCGAAGAGTCAGTTTTCTCAAAAAAATCCCATTTGTGCATGTTTTGAGCCTTAACTTGCAAACTTGAAATCCACTCGTGCGTTTTCAGTTTTTATCATTCAAAACACCTTCCATACATCCCACAGAGGTGATCCAAGCCCTTAAATAAATTCTGTAACACCTCCATCATTATCCTCCACTCAAAAACCAGTCAGCTACAATTTGAGTTGGGTAGAAGGATTCAACCAGTTTTAAAGCAAACTTAGGATTGAAACACACTCAGGGACATTCAACGAAGCTAGGAGGATCATCACTTTGCACCTGGAAGCTCTCAAACATGTTCTGCAAATTTGCTTCAAGAGGTAAGTCTTTTGAATTCTGATTCTCTTATACAAGAATCTTTGACATCATTTTAATAGTTAGAAATGTAGATATCATATTGATCAAGCTTTTTGAATCCTCAATTTCACTTAAAATCAATCGTGCCCATAGATTAGTTGAATTTTTTAGTTAGGTTTTAATTGGTACTTTCTGGAAATTCTCTTTGATCTTTGAGTCTTGGCTTTAATAAGTTACATGGTTGAAATCGTGGTGAAATTCTGAGAAATTTAGCATTTTACATTTTTCAAATTGATGGAGAATTAAAGAAATTAAAATTTGGCCATGAAAGCTTGTCATGAGGAAGAAGAAGAAGGCCATGGGGCCATCTGTTTTTATTTATTTGCGTTTTATAATATATATGTTTGTTTATGTTTAAATGAACGGATGTATAGCCATCCAAGTGGTAGAACGCGCGCCTCTTAAGTCTTTGCCATGCCCAGGGTCTAGGGTTCGAACTCCACCCAATCCTTTTTCTTTTTCACTCTTTTCACTCTTTTCCAATTTTTAAACCATTTTCAAACTGATTTCTCAAACTTGATTTCAAACATAGTTTTATCAATGCGTGTAAATAACAAGTCACACATGTGGCCCAATGGTTAATCTTTTCACCTTTGAAAGTCAGGTCCTGGGTTCAAACCTCTCCAAGACCAAAACTAATTTTTTATCACTTGTTTTCTTAAGTTTTTTAACAAACTTCAACATATTCAAAAACCAATCAAAACTTCTCATTTTGAGATTATTTTTTGCACACTTCTTTTCGATATATTTTTATTAGGTTAAAAATGAGACGTTTTTAAGTATTTTAATACTTTTTCAAAAATGTTTTCTTTCTGATTTTTCAAACCTAATCTTTTTCAAAAACTCTTGTGAATATTATTCACTTTTCAAAATCATTTCAAACTTTCAAAAAACATTTCAATAAACTTACACACCTCTTCTTCATGATCGATTCGATTAATCTTTGAAAATACAAATCGAACTAGGTTTTTTTCCGCGAAAATCTTTCGAATTCAAAATCAAATTGATCACGGCCTCCCTCACGGTGTAAGTCCCAACCCTTTTTATGCATATATTTATTTCCTTTTACATATCAACCCTCCTATGTACATATTTAATTCTTTGTATCCACCCATTTGTGTACATATTCAATCCCTTGTACATATTCAATCCCTTGTACATATTAAATCCCTTGTACATATTCAATCTTTGTAAATATTCAAGTATAACAAACTTCATTCGTTTGTTTTCATCCGCTTGTTTATACACAATTTCCAATGGTATTAAGAGGAGCATTATTCACGGTGAAATCGCTCTTAAACCAGTGGGCCTCCTTTAAGGTGTAAGTCTCATTCCTTTGTATATATCTAAATATCGTCAGCTTATCCGCTTAAACACTTGTTTATATATATCATCTATCATCACTACTTTGCATATTTCCTTCATAAACTCCTATGAATGCACACACACACACTTTATCATATATATATATATATTTGTTCATATACTTGTTCAAAGTGTACTTATGTCATTACAACTAGTATAACAACTAGGATCCCTTTAGCCTCTGCTTGGGCTTTGTATAAGATAACTCACTTGTTGAGTTAGCCTCTGCTTGGGCTTCATACAAGACAACTTACCTGTTGAGTTTAGCCTCCACTTGGGATTCATACAAGACAACTCCCCTGCTGAGTCAGCCTCCTCTTGGGCTTTGTACAAAAGAACTCCCTCATTGAGTTTAGCCTTCTCCTAGGCATCATACAAGAAAGAGACCCAGAAATCTCTAACAACCTCCTACTGGGCTTCCAATACAAAGAATAACTTTCGCTAGGATAGAACTTAAGAGTATAGTTTCCCAGTGAAATCACTCTTGAAAATCCTAAGAGGATGGTTTCCTGGTGAAATCACTCTTAAAGCCAAGCCATCCATACCCTATAGCCTCCTCTTGGTCTCACAATACAAGGACCCTCGATGTCCCTCAGAATGCCTCCTCTTGGGCTCACAATACAAGGACCCTCGATGTCCCTCGGAATGCCTCCTCTTAGGCTTACACTACAAAGACCCACGGGTTTCTTAAAAGCATCCCCATAATCAATAATCAATTTCTCCTAGAGATTTAGACATTTATCATCTCTATGGAATAAGTATATCATCTATAACATCACATACAAATCAAAATTTTTAAAATCAAACTCTTTTCAAATACTTTTTCAAACAAAACATCTTTTAATTGTAAGTGGTAACGCTTGTACACTCAAGCAAAACACCCAATGCTTACAATTAAAGATTCAACATTTTTAAAACATCTTTCTTAACTTGTAAGTGGTAAAGCTTGTAAGCTCACGCAAAACACCCAATGCTTACATTGAAAGATTTCAAACAATCAAATTAACTTTTCAAAAATGTATGTGATGAAATAGATTAGATACATTTTTCATTAAGATGACATTTATCTTTGTCTCTTAATAAAATCACCTTTGCTTCCACTAGCATAAGTGGGAATTACGATTGCTCTGACTTTCTCATTCTCCCTTTGAAAATATGTAGGCACATGGTCTCATCCTTGGCGAGCATACTTCTTTCTCCCTCAAACCAAACAAACCTTAGCTCCCTTAGATACGAGCTACAAATGCTCTGATTCCCACTAGGGGATATGTATGCAGAGGATCCCAATGATCCTTGCGAGCATAATAATTATAACAAAACTTAGATTCATGCCTAACCTACCTTTCTTAAATCCCAAAGGAGAAACTTTCCCGAAATAGCATAGCAGATAAAAAACACAAACATATCAAAATATGCAAAAAAAGTTCCTATAGAAAACTATAGATATATAGGGTTCTAATAACTTCCCTTTATATAACCAACCCTCTTACCCTGGTGTCTCCCCAATGCGTTGCTTCTAGTTCATGCTAGTCGCACCGCATATCATATTTTATTTAGGGTATTTCAGCTTTCCCCTTTTCCATCTTCTTTTCTTGTTTGGAAACAATAAAGCTTGGTGCTTGCGACATCTTTTAAACAAAAATCAAAAAGAGTATCTCGTTTTAAACCTGAGATTCGAATTCCGATTTGATTCCCTCGTTCGTCACTTTTTACCGTGAAAAAGTAACCAACATCATTCTTGCAGTCTGGTACTATCTTCATCACTCACTTAAATGTATATATACTATTAATAGTAGTCTATCTCAATTATATCTTCTGCTCATAAAACTACTCTTATGAAGATCTTTCCTCCAATTTCTCATCATGTTTTCATCAACTTTTCTTGGTAATGAAGTTCTACATGAGATCATCATTGAGAAACAAATTGAATTTCTTCCTCTCAAGAGTAGCATTGTGGATGTTTCATACTTCCATCAGTGGACAAGGTACTTCACCAAGCTGGAGAACCCAGTCTATGTGAATCTTGTCAAGGAGATTTGAAAGTATGCTTATCTTGATTTTGAAACTGGTTATATTCACTTTTACATCTTTGATATTCCCATGTCCATTCCTCTCTTCTCAATCACTCTGGCAACTGGTTGTGAAAACATAAGGGTTACTGTTGACTTCGTTAAAAATAGGTTCATCATGTCTGAAAAATTTGCTCCTCTTCATGACATGTCATCTGGATATGAACCCATTAATCTTGGAAATCTCCTGCCTATTCCCAAAGCATGGTTTAAACTTGTTGAGCCCAATTTTCTTCCCAGAGGGGCAAAACCAAGACCTTTTAAGGTATGATGACCAAGATTTCATCTATCTTCCGATGGATAAAACTCGAGTTAGCCTACCTCAGTCCATCTTCAATTATACGTGGAAATCTATTTTTGAATCCAAAAATGGAATCAAATCCTACACCCCTTATGGGAGAGTATTATCTGAAGTTTTCTTCCAAGAAGGAATAGTGGATCTGATTAAAGAGATGATAGTTGAGGATGGCTCTGAGAATCATTCTGAAGATTATTTATTGAAAACTAAATGTAGAATATTTAGTGGTTAGGATGATATCTCTTTTTTTTCTCCCAATTATGACTATCTATGTTGTATTGTCTTTCATCTAATCATCCTTTAAAATTATGTATGTCGTATCCTTATTAATTTATAAAGTTGTTTACTTTTCATCAGTTACAATCTATTCCTTGCTTAATATGGATATAAATACTCGAAATGACTAAGTAGTTAGACAGCATAAATTAATTAAAAATTCATTTAAAGCACTTTTGCATGCGTTTCTAAAAGCATAGGTAAGATCTTAAATATTTAACGTATGTCAGTGAGTTTCCCCTTGTTTTAAGAAAGTAGTTGGTTGAACTTCTTTTCTTGAACAATTAATATTCTCTCATAAACAAGACTAATAATTATTTTTCTTTTCCCATGTATCTGCTTTCCCTTGTTAACTCTAGATAATCATAACCTACCTAGGAGATTCCAGTCGTCTCTCATAAATTCTCTTCAATCTCTTAACTCTATAAACAACACCACTTTTCTCCTTCACTTTCCCTCATTCTCACTTCATCCATCTTATTTTAAACCTTAATTCATGCTATCATAATTTCTACCTAAACCTTTCACGGAAACGAAGAAACCCTAGAAGTTATTCAGGAAAAGCGTCCCAATCTTGCCCGACTAAAATACTATGAATTAGAAATAGTAAGAAGAGTGCAAGTTCAATCATGATCAGGATATTACTCCCTGCTCAACATTCCTATTTTCCATGTCCTTCTCAAAGAATTATGGAAATACGCCAGAATCAGCGACGATGAGAACATCATCTAGTTTGAAATCTTCAGACTTCCTTTTGTAATCACCCTCTCCTCCATTGTTAAGGTCACTGGTTGTGTCTCGTTTGGAGTCACAATTGATGACTATCAGTCTGATCTTGGAATGGTAGAAATGTTTATGCTTATTCATGACAATTATGCATCATTTGATCCAATAAATCCTGAAACTCATTTTCCCACTCCCAAAACATGGTTCAAATTCTCTCTTTCCAACCTTCGTCCTCGGGCCAAGGAAAGAAGCACTCTAACTCATGAAGATAGAATCTTTGTATTTATTTTAGTTCATCACTTTAAGATTAATATTCCCAAAACTATCTTCAATCATCTGAAAGATTCTATTAAAGTCTCTAGAGCTCAGCCTGAATCTTACATTCCCTATGGAAGGATTTTATCTGAGTTAATGGTCAAAGAAGGAATCTGGGAAGCGATAAGGTTGAATGGACCAAAAAAGGCGCTAGCCTAGGATAAGTGTGATAGGGTAGATGCAATGGAAGAATTTGAAGATTAAAGTATTGTTTGTAATGATCTTAAAAGACCTTAGTTGTTTTTGTTTCTGTTTTTAGATTGTTTTTGTTTCCCTCTTAATGTAAACATTACTTCTTAATGAATTATCTTTGACTTTATTGCATGATGTTGGAAACTCTAACTTTTTGATTACATATTTAGAAACTTAACTTTTTGATGATGTCAAAAAGGGGATGTATTATAAATGATTTTGATATAACTTAGAATGATATAAAACATGCATTTACTACTAACGTGAGCTTATGTGTTGATAATTAACTAAGGAACTCTAACCAAGTTCACTAGGCATCCTGAATAGGTTAAGGTTAAATATGAAAGTTCTATGAACATATGTTCAAAAATCAGATAAACCCATTGTTGTTCAGAAGTTTGAAGAACCTTCTGAAAGATACAACTTAAGCAGAAAATCAGAATATAAAGAAAGTTGTGTATGTGACTCTTAAAACAAGACTTTGAAAGAGTTAGAGATAGTTCTAAGTCAAGATATAATTGGAGAATATGGAATTTATCTACGTGAAATTATAAATTGAAGATCTCAATTAAAAGGATGTGCATTCAAGAATCAAGACTCTCAAAATCCTTCTATCTGATCTGTTGGAACTGGGGGGAGTTTCTACTCAAATGGTCCTTCGTCAGAAGTTCTGATCTTTACCAAGTCTGTGATTAAGAGGGAGTCCCAATTTAAAGGTTAAGTATTCCTTACCTTTCTCATTTATACTTTATTCTAATTTCGTACAAAATTGTGTCATCAAAATACATGGTTTTGTCATCATCAAAAAGGGGCAGATTGTTAGAACAAGATTTGGTTATGCAATTATGTCTCTGAGTTTTGATGATAACAAAGAGTATGTTTGTGTGAACAAAGTTGACACTCTAATGTTTTTTATACTTTTATAATTGAAAAACAGGTTCTGCTTCTAATGAATGGCGTGACCAAGACATTAGAAGAAAAAAAGCTCAGCTTCCAAGCTACAGAGGTTCTGATGAACAAGTAGTGAGGAAAGCTTCAGAAGGCTCTACAGCTCAATAACTCTGATATGTGTGTCTGAAGAAACCAGTCTAAAGATCTCAAGACAGAATTTTTGAGTGAACATATTCTAGATGCTGAAGACTCAAGTTTCAGAAGACAAAGGGTTCTGAAGACCAAATGTTGAAGACTTTGAAGACGTAGCTCTGAAGACTCTGAAGACTTGAAGCTCTTATGAACTTGGATGTGATACAAGGTTCTAAGACCAAATGTTGAGCACTCTAAATACGAAGTTCTTAAGACTCTAAAGACTTGAATCTCTTCTAACCTTAGATGTGAAACAAGGTTTTTCAAGAGAAAGTGTTAAGCACTATGAAGCCAAAGTTCTGAAGACTTTGAAGACTTGAAGTTTTGACACACCAGAAGTTATGTTCTCTCCTCTTACTCTTGCTCCCAGAAGCCTCAGAAGTACATAAAGATGGAAGATGGCGTTAACATGGTACAAATAGTACACAATACGAAAATGGTGTATTCAACTATCTCTCCACTAACGTAAATTATGGAAAACAAGAGGACATGAAAGTACTATTTTGTAATGGCTCTCTTTTTCAAATGGACAACAGATTTATATTGACTGGCTATATAAAGGGAAGAATCAAGAGTTTGAGTTGTTGTTGATGTGTGCTAAAATGCAACAATAATGAAAATTATCGTTGATGAAACACAACGAAATTATCAATTAGTGTATCAACAACAAGAACAACATGTAGAATAACATATAGTCTTGAATCATATTACTTGATAATCTCAAACCAGCAAATCATTGATTCACACTACGCTTAAGTTAACATCTTGCAAATATGTTTAACGAGCTACAAAAGACAACGAAGATGATCATGGAAATTCTATTTGAAAATCACCAACATGAGTATTTTGCTTCAAGTTATTATAGAACAAGCGCTATTGTCCAAAATGATCTAAAGTGAATCAAAAAGGAGTAGCTATTCTATTTACTACATCAAGATCCTAGAAGCTTATGAAGAAGAAGATTTCAGAAATCTAAGTGTTTTGGGTTGTGGTTCGTTAAAAAGAAACTTGAAGAAAAGAAGATCATACATTAAAGCTGCAAAACAATGTAATATCCTTTAGTCTGTACTAGGATCTTCTGATGTATTTAATTGAGTTTACATATGCTTGTGTAGAAGCCCTATTTGATAAAAAAACATTGTAAAGGCAAATAGTTGTTTGTTCTTTCTAAAGGACCGGGTAGGTCAAAAGCTTTAGGAAAGTGGTAAACAATTCTTCTAAAGGACCAGGGAGGTCAAAAGCTTTATAAGGTATTGTGTTCCTTCTAAAGGATTGGGTAGGTCATAAGCTTTAGGAAGGTGGTAAATAATTCTTCTAAAGGACTAGGCAGGTCAGAACCTTTATAAGGTATTGTGTTCCTCAAAGGACCAATTAAGGTCAGAATCTTTGGGTAGACTAAGATGGATGTCTTAGTGGATATTAGTCACAACAGTTGTCTGTGCATATTGTAATCAAGTTGATTATAGTGGATTAAGACCTTGAGTTCAAGGCAAAATCACCTTGGTAGGGTGGACTGGACTTGCTTGAGAACTTCTCAAGTGAACCGGGATAAAATCATGTGTTATATATTTTTGTTTATCGTTATTGTATATGCTTCTAAAGACCTTTTCAAGAACCTCACTCATCGCAATATTGATAAGATACGAAAATCAAATCCCCAATACTTGTGTTTTCTTCATACCTTCCCAAAACACATCATCTGCAATATCACATATAATTTGTTGAGTTTTTTCATAAGCACAAGCAATGCAAGATCCTTTTGAATCTTAGGGGCAGTCATAAGGTTATTTCCTGGAGCCCAATCTGTTACACTAGCTATCTCTAGGTTAATTTCCTTTAAAGTGTCCACCGACTCAACAAATGCCCTCTTAAACAAAGAGTTAAGGGACATGTCACTCCCTTTAAATGACATTCCACACCTCAAAAAACTTAGTAGCTATAAGGGATGTGTTTACACGAGTACGACATTCGACATTCATTTGCTTACTTTGATTAACAAATGTGTCCTTAATAATTTGGTTTAGGTTCATGAGTGCATAACCCATATGCACACAACAAACATGACCCCTCATATTTAGAGAAAATTTTAAATAAAAAACATGGCAAAAAAATGCTAGGTCATTAGATTCACTATCATCAATCCAGCCATACAAATCAAACCAATCTTTGCAAAATCGACGTCTTTGTTTATCTTGAACAAACCAAAGGTAAACAAAATTTTTAGGAGGTTAATGACGACCTATTTTTAAATAAGCTTTTCTTACCTCATTTTAGACGTCAGGATGATAGCTTGAAATTGGAGGCCTAATTCCTAGATTCGTTTCCAACAATTCATAATCAAAAACTTTGATAATCTCATTTGGATGTTGAGTTTCCGATGCTTCTAGATTAACCGAAGAAATAGCTTTGTTTCTAGAAAGTACCAGAAAAATTTCTTCATCCTATAAAGAGAATAATGAAAAAATTTAAAATAGTTATTCATATTAATATTATAAAGATAACATTGAAACTAATTGATTACAAAGTAAATCCTTTACGATAAATTGAAGGGAAAAAAATTAACAAATTGGGGTTTTAGGGTTCCACCGAAAAATAAGGAGAAATTAAAATATTCACTTAACCGTAGGTTATCAATCACATATGAATAGATGTATCCAAGCCAAATAGAAAAATTAAAGAAAAACAAAAGAGATTAGTAAGGAGAATGAGAGAATTATTGAGGTTTCAGAGGAAGAATGGTTTTTACAGTAGTCAAGTAAAGAGATAAGTCAAATAATTTTTTACTTTTAGCTTTTAATCTCTCACTAAATATATAGTATAAAAAAATAAAGTATATGTAGTACCAATATTTTCGTCAGCCGCATGATGATGTTGTAGCTATAGTGTATGCTAGCTAATGTTACCAATAATTTTAATTTATTATTTCATATATATAGTATAAAAAATTGAAAAATTCTGGTGGGGCTTTAGCCACACCCAACCCCTAAGTATATCACCGAGTATGATAAATCTAAATATATTTTAGAAGTTAGAGATCTTAAAAGAAGAAATTCTTGCATGAGAACAAACCTAAATTACACAACTACAAAAAGCGCATACAACAATGCTAAAGTCACCAAAGTTTCCCCAAAATCATAGTGACACGGCGAAAATAATGCGCTAACATTTTTTTAATTTTTTTAATTAAAAAATTAAGTTTATAATTACGGTTGTTTCATTAACCGTGGTCGTGGTGATACATTCTAGCTTTCATAAGTTTGATCCTCAGCTTCCTCAAATAGTTTATTTTAGTGCACGTCTTTTCAATTATATTTATATATAATTAAAAAAAATAATTTATCACTACGACTATTTTATACTACCATTGTTACACAATGACAATTCTTTGTATATATTAAACACTAAGTACTCTTCCACTGGTAAAAGAAACAAACCCTAAGAAGAAAACAACCATAACACTAATTATTGTTGTCCATTCTCGTCTTAATGTCTTATTCAAAGGGTGTAAAATCACGATCTGAAAATTTTTGTGCTTGTGACAGCCGTATGGTTTCGTTCATATGCAAGAGGGGCCAAAATAGAGGAAGAATTTTTGGAGATGTCCAAATTGGTGGTCTGGTGAAACATGTACTTTGTTCATTCGGGATGATGAACTGAAATTAGAAAATGAGAGAGATGTGATTCCATAGTTGGAATCTGTTGGGTATTTGAAGGTTATGTATACAGATTCAAAAAAGAAGAGCAAGAATTTGAAGAACAAACTGAAGTCGGAGAGATCTTTTGGAAATTTGAAGATGTTATTTTTAGACGGTGTGGCAAGTGATCGAGAGGGGGGTTGAATAGATCACCTCTTTATTATAACAAATTTAAAATTTCCTATCAGAGTTAATGCTAAAATTGCGGAAAGCGACACACGGTCCTGAATTGACTTTTGTCTATTCTGAACCGGCTACTAGAAAATCGGACATACGATAGTTTGCTGGATTTTAATAGAGATGAGAAAGATGAATTAACATAGAACTTATGATGAATTAATTTCAATTATCACTATCACGCTATTTCTAATGAATGAAATCAAGCTAGCACTTTTGTCAAACAGTTGGAGTATGCTAGTTAAATGATCAATGACAATGGAGTTTTGATAAAGAGTTTCTTCCAGTCTTGCATCAATGAAGAGAAAATTTCACACCAATTGAATCACAAATGTATTGCAAAAGTAAAGAGATAGAGAGAAAGAATACGATACGCAGAGCGATTTGGTAAGGAAGTTCCCCACGTTCGTCCTCGCGTGTGGGTACGTCTCCCTCTCAATTTCCAAATTTGAATTGAGAACTTCTATATCAATATGTTGAAAAATGTTTACAAGGTTGCAATACAAAGACAGAAAAAAAAATCCTGCAAATCTTCTTCTTCTTGTATCAACCTTCCCTTGACCTGAGCTAATCAAGAATCACCTGCAAGATTCATAGACAATTCACCACTTCCACAACCTGTTTGCGAAATCACCCTGATCTCCAAACCTTGCACTAAGGCTGAATCTGCTCTGCGCAATCGTGACTAACACCTGCAAGATACACAAACAATTCACCAGTCCCACGACCTGTTTGCGAGATCACCCCGATCACCAAACCCTAAACTGCGGCTGAATCTTCTCCGTGTAATCATGACTAATAAACCCACAAGACACCTCCGTTCTTACTGGACAAACCTTCTGGTTTTTCCTCGAAGCCCCCTTCCAAACTTCAACTCATCTAGATCACCGATCGTACCACTGAATGTTATCTCTTTGATCCCTTGATCCAATTACCAATGATGATTATGTGTCAAGGTTCTTGAACCAAGGTGATTGAGAAGATGATGAATATGAACTATATTTTCATGTTTCTATGTGCTTAGAAATTGGATGCTCACAAACTGATTTTGTAACACCTGTCTCTGCTGAAAAATGCCAAACTGTCTTATATTTGGAAACAGCAAATGTTAGTTGAAAAACAAACTTATGAGTCGACACATAACTCGTATGATTCGATACAAGATACGTATGAGTCGACCTGAGAGAGTTTGTAACGATACATATTGTATTAAGCATTAATTTCAGAGAGTAAACATATGTATGAGTCGATGCAAATGTCGTATATGTCAACACAAACAACTTATGTATTAATACAAGAGGTTTTGTATCAATGCATACTGTATTAAGATGACTTCCAAAATATTGAAATGGCTATGAGTCGATGCAAGAAATTATATATCGATACATACTATTTGTTAAAATGATTTCTAGAAGACTAAAAGCAGTATGAGTTGATACATAACACGTATGTATCAATGCATACTATTTGTTAAAGTGAATTCTAGGAAACTAAACACAGTATGCATCGATGCAAGCAGATATGTATCAATACATACTATTTGTCAAAATGAATTTCAGGAAACTAAACACAATATTTATCAGAACTTCTGTTGTGTTCATATCAGAACCTTCTTCTATATTGATTCACAATCTTTATTAGAACTTTTGTTATGTATCAGAACTTCTGTTACGTGTTAGAACTTCTGTTAGGTTCACAATATCAGAACTGCTGACATAGATCCATTCCATCATTTCTTATGTAAAACTTTACGTATCAGAACTTGATCAGAACTTCTGTTACGTGTCAGAACTTCTGTTAGGTTCACAATATCAGAACTTCTGACATAGATCCATTCCATCAAAACTTTTGTAAAACTTTACGTATTAGAACTTGATCAGAAATTCTATTACGTGTCAGAACTTCTGTTAGGTTCACAATATCATAACTTTTGACATAGATCCATTCCATCAGTTCTTCTGTAAAACTTTACGTATCAGAACTTCTGACATATATCACTCCATCAGAACTTCTGTAAGACTCACGTATCAGAACTTCTGACATATATTCATTCCATCAGAACTTCTGTAAAACTCATGTATCAGAACTTCTGACATATATTCATTCCATCAGAACTTCTGTAAAACTCACGTATCAAAACTTCGGACATATATTCATTCCATCAGAACTTCTGTAAAACTTTTCTTCTTCTGACATATTGACACAAGAGGTTTATACATGACTAACACACTGACCACTTTTACACAAACATGTACATTTATTCAATTAAACAATCAAACATATATATTTGACAATCAAGCATATATATTTGTACATTTATTCAATTAAACAATCAAACATATATATTTGTTATCATTCAAAACTATCTAGCATTCTTGCACACATTATGTAAGGGTTTCTCACAAACTTCCCCTTTTTGATGATGGCAAATTCTTGCAAGATGTATGTTGATTGATAATTGATCCCCCTGAGTTTGTGCAGGATTTCTAACATGATATCCTCCTTTTTGGTCATGACATTTCTCCCCCTGAGTTTGTGCAGGATTTCTATAACATGAAATCTGCCTTTTCTCCCCCTTTGACAACATTAAAAAGCGAAAAAGAACAGTGCCGAAGTAGTAGTTGACAACAGTAATAAGGAAAACAGTAAGGCAAACACAACAATATTTATTTATAGACGACAATCACAAAGATTGACAGGTTTTAGGGTAAACACAAACTGTCACTCACACAGAGTGTCAGAGATAAGGCAAATGACAATCAAACATATATAAACATTTGACAATGAAGTAGAGAAATAAGATAAAAGCAATATCACTCCATTTCCATTAAGTTTGATTCTAAAAACCCACTTAGTACCTATGATATGATGGACTCGCGGACGAGGGACAAGTTCTCAAACGTTATTTCTATTAAATTGATTAAGCTCATCTTGCATGGCCATTAGCCAAAATTCATCAATCAAGGCCTCTTTGGCATTTTTAGGTTATACTTGTGAAACAAATGCGAAGTGATAGCAGAAATTACTTATCTTAGAACGAGTCATCACTCCTTTTGATATGTCTCCCAATATGTTGTCAATAGGATGGTCTTTTGAGGATATCCAGGTTGGTGGAAGAGATTTCACGTCTGCTGGCCTTTCTTCCTCATCTTTAGACTATGCGTTTGGATCTTATTGGTTTAACTGACGTCACAGTGGAGCAATTCTATAACATCACCCAAGCCTTAGAGATATTAAAAGAAAAGATTGGATGAAGCAGTTTTTAGTTTATTAGTTTTTCAGTTTTTAGTTTTTCAATTCTTAGTTTTTTAGAACTTTTCCATTCTGCTTTGTTTCTAGGTAGTTTCAATTCTTTATTAAATTACTGCATTTCAATTTACAAGTCATTTATTTTCTGTCAAAAAGAACAAGTTACTCAATTTGAATTAATGCAATTGTTTGTTTTCAATTTTAAACTTACATTCATTATTCTGCTTATAATGTTTTATGGTTTTCTACTCTATTGCGAATTATATATATTGGATTATATGTTGAATGAATTAATGTTGTGTTTATGCTGGAATGTTTGAGATGTCCTGTAAAAAATATATATTGCTCTGTGTAATTGTGTTCTGTTCTGTAAAAATTTGCAAAATTTGTAGCTGCCACGATCGTAATCCACCCCCCACCCCCACGACCGTCACACGCCTTTCAGCGCGTTACGCTCGTCAGCTTGGTGTTACGACCGTAACACGGGCTACATCAGTAACCCTGTTAGTAGAACGTTCCCTTTCTTCTTCCATCAACCTTTCTCTTTTCGTTCTTCCATAACTCCCCAACCATCCCACTTCCTCCATTAACTACCCATTAACCCCATTCAACCCACCACTAATCTCTCTCAATTTTCAAACTTCGCACTATCTCCTTCCACTACATATACATCCATTACCCGTATCATCTTCTCATTCTCTCATTCACCATCCACACCCATTCTCACTCAAACACTCTTGCATGCAAGTGGCAAACAATCTCTAACCTATTCCTGGCATTACCCTACGTGATGGTGAACAAGGAGAGACTCAGCGTGTTAAGTTTTTGAAATTCCAACGTCGAGGTCTACACCCCACTAGGTATGTTGACACTGACTGCCTCAGAGATCTCGGTTTGCTTGAAGGTGTTCAACGCCTTCTTCAGAGTGTCAACCTGTGGAACCTATGTAGCCAGCCCCAGCCCACGTACGAGAATCTCACTCTCGAGTTCCTCGGTTCCTTCTGCTACATCACTCCACCTGGTTCAACAAACCAACTTTCTGGTGTTGCGAAGTTTCGCATATTTGGTACCGAATACGAGTTCTCTCAGAACGCGTTCGGACAATTGCTTGATTTCTGCACCGATGAAGGTTCCCACCTCCGTGTACCCGACAACTTTGGAGAAGAGTCTTTCAACCTCTGGCATAGCCTCACCAACAACCGAGCACACTATTATGATCATCTCAACGCCACTCAAATCCAAAATCCGGCCATACGTTATTTCCACCGTATCCTGGGTAATACAATCTTCACAAGAGATAGTAACCACAAGCTCAACTCCAAGGAGCTATTTTTCATGCATTGTGCATTCTCGGGTCAGAAAATTAATGTCGCACCTTTCCTCCTGGCCCATATTCACTCCATCTGCACCAGAGGCGGCAAACCTTTCTATTTCGGAGGGCTTGTCACTTCTCTTGCTTTAGCACTAAACCATGGTGACACCCTTGCTCATCTGCCATCCCGACCACCGTTCCTGCTCACTTTAGATCATTGCAAATCAGCCCACCTCATTCACGAGCGGGACGACAGAAAGTTCCATCCAATGATACAAAACCGAGTTTACGCTAACATTGTTTTGCCTTGCAGGGACCGAATCGATCCTTAGAACCGAGCCAACTGGCTATTTAACCTTGAAGCCCCTGAAGGCCCTGCTGCTGCTCAAGAAGAACCTCATGTCGGCCCCGCTGATGAGATGCAGGAAGAACTAGATCGAGCTGTTCCCGTGCCTGACATTCCTGAGTCCTCCTCTGCTCCTCCACCTCCATCTTTTGACGAACTCCTCCGAGCCATTCATCATCAGAATCTTATGAATGCCAGAGCCGAGAGGGTGCATCAGGAGCGTTTCGACGCCCTACTCGCGCAGAATGCCCAAATCTTGAGTGTTCAACGCTCGACGAATGAAAGGCTCGATGAAGTGCTAAGCGAGCTTAATGCTTTAAGGATGGATGTTACATCTCTTGGACCCCAGAGCACTGACTCTGAAGCTACTCCCTCCAGAAGGTCACGAACCCGAAGTCGCCGTGGTCGCCAGTAGTTTTTCCTTTTCTTGTTGTTTTCCTTGTTTTTCCGTTGTATTTTTAATTTAACCTCGCCATTATATCATAACATTGAGACAATGTTTGATATAGTGTGAGAGAAGTACTGCATTCTTATTCCAGAATGAGTAATTTCATTTCTATTTCAGTAATATTTCATTTTCTCCCCATTTTATTTAGCCATACCGAAATTTTTCGCCTGTTATATTCGCATAATCGTTAAGTTACCTACTTTAACTGAAATCTTAGTTAGAAGGCCGAGAGCGATCCAACGAGAACTATA
The DNA here is from genome assembly GCA_021764765.1 of Vicia sativa. Taxonomy (NCBI): domain Eukaryota; kingdom Viridiplantae; phylum Streptophyta; class Magnoliopsida; order Fabales; family Fabaceae; genus Vicia; species Vicia sativa. The sequence goes on from CM038794.1 coordinate 135,240,897, forward strand.
CGATTATGACACCTTCGACTCCCTACTTACGTGAATCGTCTCCATTTCCGTTATACCGATACTTTGAGTTTTAAGTCTTAAATTAGCCCCTAGTAGTTTATATTAGCAGTCGGCACCAGTCTTAGCACAAACCATGTGGAAAGCCGATGAACATAAGTGGATGATCTTGCAAATTATTTTAAACAGAATGTTACATGATTTAAGGAAACAAGTAATGCACCAATTAAATTGGGCGATCCTCACCCGATCGTTTTATCCAACGGATGCAAAAGCTTTTACTAAGTGACATGAGAATCCATTGTTTAGGTGGTTTAGAAGCATCTGGTACTAAACTCGGTAGGGCAGACTACGGTTTGATCCCCCGCACCTTGCAATTGGATAAAAGAGGTTGCCACGTAATTGTGCCAGAAACCGTTGTGTTTTGATCAGAACCACTAACCGGCTATTCCACTACGTATGTGTGAAGATAATGGGCTTAATGTGATTGCGCGAGAACGAAACCGGGTGAAATATGAACGAGAAACCTTGAGTTGAATTATAACGGTATAATTGGATGTTTCGTTTAAAACGGATAGTCGTCGACTAGCTTGTTGCTTGTGTCATTAGCGTATCGTTGTTGTTTCATTCGATTTTCTTGGCCGGAACTAACTTAGGATTTCTTGAAATTATTTGAAAACGAAAGGTATACTAGTTATGTGCGTTTATAAAAACTTGTCCGATATTTTTAAATTGATTATTTTGCTTGAGGACAAGCAAAGGTTTAAGTATGGGGAAATTTGATAACACGAAATTGTATCGTTTATTTTCCATGAAATTAACCCGTTCTGTATTATTTTGACCCGATTAACTCCCGAATATTTCGAGTTTGTCATTACTTTTTGCAGGTATTTATAACTCAGCTCAAAACAGAAGAAAACATGAAACAATGCAAGAAAGCATCAAAAGAATAGAAGAAAAAGATAAATCTGTCAAGAATTACAGATTTTGTAGCTGTGACGGTCGTAACACATCTGCCACGACCGTAAGCCATCATGAAGAGTGTTACGACCGTAACGCATCCACCACGACCGTAACACGGAGAAACACCAAACCTGCTCGTAACGCATCAGTGACGACCGTAATGCGCATATCAGTTAAATGAAAGTGCAGATCGTGGCAAAGCAAAATAGAAGGAGTTTTGAAACTCCTGATTTCTCGCCCACGTTCACCACTTCTTACTCAACTACCCACGTCCCTACATTTATGGAGATTTTTAAGGAAAGCTTCGTGACAAATCTTCAAGCCAACTGCCAAATTCATTCCTCTATAAATACCTCAACATTTCAACGTTGGAGGTATAGAGCATTTTATAGTTTACTTGTGCGGAAGCTCTGCCGATTTTCGAACCCAGTATTATTTCAGTTTTTAATTTCCTCTGCATTCGATTATTCCCGTTCTTTCATTTTCATTGCCCAAATAATAATTTCCAACATTAGGAAATTATTATTATAGTTTAGGATTTATTATTCAAGCCTCAGAATTTGTCATACTACCGATACCAAGTCCAAGTTTCCGATTTGTGGAAGAGGGATTGAAGTATTGGCTTTATTTTCAGGTTTCTATTTTGCAATTGTATTACATACCTTTTAATTAATTAATGCAAGCTTAATTTATTATTCATAATGTCCAATCTATATTTGTTTGTTTTTATTTCCCGTACGTTCATTTTAATTTCCATGGCTAGCTAAACCTTTAGTGTCGGTATGGGATAGTAAGAGACATTAGGCATCTGATCAAACTTAGGCTAAAACTTTAATCAACTTAACTCTGTTTATAACTTTTTATGGTTAAAAGTAAAACCTTCGTTACGAAAGTAAGAAGAGTAAATAGGTTAGATCGAGACCACGAAAGTGTGAGGTTTTTAACCGGATAGCTAAAGTTAGGCATTTGATTTAAATACAGTGAAAGCGCTTTAGACCAAATTAGAATTAATTAAGTTTCCAAAAAATACTTCTAAACACTTATAGGCTAGCGAAAGCAGGTATAGGGCTTTAGACGTATAATCCGAGATAAGACCATGAAAGTGTGAGTTGAGGGTTTTTAAACTGATTAATTCTATAGATAAACCAAGTTGACCATCTTTATATGCCTAGGTCCGATTAGATCCTTTAGGTCGACTCTATTGCATACCGACCATTTCATTTCATAATTACTTTAAAATCAATTAGTTTACCTTCCTTAACCTTCCCAAAACCAAACGTGACAATTTCCGCCTTAGCTAAACTAACATTACTTTCCCGCACTAGAGTGATTACAAAGTCCATGTGGATTCGACAATCTTTTATTACTACCGCGATAGGTCGTTGCGATTAAGATATCGTTAGACACATTAGGTTTATCGCACATCAAGTTTTTGGCGCCGTTGCCGGGGACTTTGATCTAGTCACTAGTGCACTCTTAAAGTAGCACTGTCTAGGCTAAGGCAACCATTTATTTTCCCTTTTGTGTATGCCAAATACTCGCTCTCAAGGCGGTACTTTGCATATACCCATATACGATATCGGCGTTATCTTCGATTAAGAAGGCGAATTCAAAGTACTGCACTCAACAATCTTCGCCGTCTGTTCTTCGGATCTCGACGAATTACGAAGAATGGTGATCCACCTCCTCCTCCTCGTCCTCTTAAGGATTACGTAGTTCCTTCTCAGCGGAGCCTCATAAATATTGCAGCTCTCGCTATTGCTCAAACGATTTCGTTGAAACCTTCGCTTCTTTCCGCGTTCAGAGAACCGGTTCTCGGAGTTCCTACCGCGACCCTAATCTACATCTATCGTGTTTGTGCGATGCGCAGACAACGTGAAAGCGAATGGAGTAAACCCGAGGCGATACGATTGCGCCTATTTCCTTTTTCTTTAAGAGACAAAGCTCGTGCTTGGCAATCTCTTCGCCAACTCAATCACCACTTGGGGTGAGTTGAAGAAAGTCTTTTAGCTAGATATTTTCCTCCAAAAGCTGCTATGCTCGAGCCAACATTAATGGTTTCAAGCAGAAAGACAATGAATCTTTATTGAAGCATGGGAGCGATACAAGGATATGCTAAGACTACCCTCATCATGGTTTAGAAGAATGGTTGATTATTCACACATTCTATAATGGTCTCTTGTACAATACAAGATTAACCATAACGCGCTGCTGGTGGCGCATCGATGGATAAACCATATGCAAGCGAACCAACTTATTGAAAGTATGGCTCAGAACCACTACCAATGGGGAAGCGAGAGAGTTAATGTAGAGAAATCTCAAACGAAAGGTATCAAGGTTGAAGTGAACATCCTGGACCAAGTTAATGCTAAAGTGGAAGCTCTTCCAAAAATTAGAGAATCATCCATCACTCCTGAAGCTACCGTAGCTGCAGTGATTCCAACTTGCGATCTATGTGGTATTCAATCACATCTTGCTCCAGAATGCGCCCTTTTGACCGGAGTACCAGCCGAACAAGCTAACTACGTACAAGGAAATCCTTACAGTAACACGTATAACCCAGGTTGGAAGAATCATCCAAATTTCTCGTACAAAAGCAATAATGCGTTGTATGCTCCTGGACAAGCTCCTACTACACCACCTGGTTATCCAAAAGCTATCCCGAATCATCCTAATAATGGACCTAATACTTCCAACATTCCTAGGAAATCAAACCTCGAAATTATGATAGAACACTTCATTGCTTCTCAATCCCAGACCAATAAGGATGTTTTAAATCAGAACTTACATACCAATAAGCAAATTATGCAATTATCTAGCAAGGTCGATGCTTTAGCTACCCATAACAAGATGCTTGAAACTCAGATTTCACAAGTAGCTCAACAGGCACTACTGCACTCCTGCTGGAGTATTTCTGGTCAACCACAACCTAACGAAAGGACACGCTAATGCCGTGATACTAAGGAGTGGAAAAGAACTTGACGGACTGTTGATCCAAGACTAGAAAACCCGAATGTATCGAAGCAAGACAAGCCAAGAAAGCGAGTGAACAAAGGAAAGGAAAGCGAAACTCAAGAGGTGAAGAAAAGAGAAACCTTATGTGCCTCCGCCCTATAAACCACAAATTAGTATCCTCGAGACTAACCAATTCTAAATCGATGAGCCAATTTAAGAGATTCGTGGAACTTCTGAAATAACTAAATATCATAATACCATTCACAGAAGCCATTACCCAGATGCCATCGTATGCTAAATTTCTTAAGGAAATCCTATCTAACAAGAAAAAGTTAGAAGATAACGGAACAGTTACCCTCACTGCTGAGTGTAGCGCTATCATTCAGAATAACATGCCTCCTAAGCTAAAAGACCCAGGTAGTTTCTCTATACCCTGTAACATTGGAAAATTCGTCATAGACAAAGCTCTATGCGACTTAGGAGTAAGTATCAGTGTCATGCCCCTATCTATTTGCAAAAAGCTGGAAATGGGAGAACTTACACCTACAAAAATGTATGTTCAATTAGCTGACCGATCAGTTAAGTATCCTGTAGGTATATTAGAAAATGTTCCAGTTAGCATAGGTCAATTCTATATTCCGACCGATTTCATAATTATGGACATTACCGAAGATTCAATTACCCCTATCATATTAGGTAGACCATTCCTAGCCACAACTGGAGCTATAATTGATGTCAAGAAGGGCAGATTAACATTCGAAGTTGGAGAGGAAAAAGTGGAATTCATCCTCACTCAATTTCTACAAGCACCCGCCATGAATGACACATGTTATTTACTCGATATTATAGGCAGTGCGTGAGAGAGATGGGTGAACAAACCACATATTAGAAATAATGAAAATTGAAACCCTCGATATTCAAGGCGACAATTGGCGAGAACCATATAAAGATGAGTCTAAGCGAAAGTCTAGCACTTACACCTAATCATATACCATGTCCCAAGAAACCAAAACTAGAATTGAAAGTTTTACCCAAAAATCTACGATACGAATTCCTTGATACTGAACAAACTCGACCTGTAATAGTGAATTCCAGTTTAGGAAAGCTCGAAACTCAAAAACTTTTAGACGTTCTAAGGAAATACCCTACTGCGTTAGGTTACAATATATCAGACTTAAAAGGAATTTGTCCTTCAATTTGTATGCACCGTATTCTATTAGAAGAGGATTGCAAAACCTCTCGAGAACCTCAAAGAAGAATCAATCCGATTCTAATTGTAGTCGAGATGAAATCAAAAGCTCATGGAAGCGGAATTATATACCGATCTCCGACAAGAAATGGCTTAGCCGGTGCATATCGTACCTAAGAAAGGAGGTGTCCTTTATCGTGAAAAAGCACAAGCGAATCGATAACACAAAGAGTAGTTAGTGGACACAGAGTGTGCATTGATTATCGAAAACTAAACAAAGCTACTCGGAAAGACCATTTTCCTTTACCCTTTATTGATCAAATGTTAGAGCGATTAGCCAAACACTCCTATTTACGCTATTTAGGCGGTTATTCGGATTTTCCAAATTCGATTCACCACGATGATCGAAGACTACATTCACGTGTCCCTATGGAGCGTTCGCGTTGACGAATGCCATTTGGATTATGTAATGCTCCCGCAACTTTCCAACGATGTATGATGGCCATCTTCACATATTTCATTGACAACATCATGGAAGTGTTTATGGACGACTTCTCTGTGTGTGGACAAAGCTTTGAATGATGTCTATCTAATTTAGAAAGTGTCTTAGAACGATGTGTGAAAGTAAACCTTGTGCTCAACTGGGAAAAATGCCATTTCATGGTCAGAGAAGGAATCGTACTTGGACATGTTATTTCTAATAAAGGAATTGAAGTTGATAAAGCTAAGATAGAAGTGATTAAAGAACTCCAACCACCTAAGACCGTTCGAGAGATACGAAGTTTTCTAGGACACGCCAGTTTTTACCGACGCTTTATTAAAGATTTCTAAAATTACAAAACCACTTACGGTCTATTAATGAAGGATCTGAGTTCATATTCGATGGCGATTGTCTTAAAGCTTTTGAAACCCTTAAAGCGCACTTATTTCGCACCAATCATGCAACCGCCCGATTGGAGGTTACCTTCAAATCATGTGCGATGCAAGTGATTCTGTTGTAAGCGCGGTTCTTGGACAAAGGAAAGATAAGAAACTTCACGCAATTTACTACCAGAATGCTAGACTCATTTCGGATGAACTACGCCACCTGTGAAAAGAACTCTTAGCCGTGGTCTTGGCGCTTGACAAATTCCGTTCTTACCTTGTAGGAGCAAAAATCATCATTTACGGACCACGCTATCAGATATTTACTTGCCAAGAAAGATGCAAAACCCAGACTCCTCCGATGGATCTTACTCTTACAAGAATTCGATTTGGAAATTAAAGACAAGAAAGGAACAGAAAATGCCGTAGCAGATCATTTATCCCGTTTAGAAGGTATAAAACCCGAACAAGTGCCAATTAACGACGATTTTCCGTATGAACATCTGATAGCACATATGATAAGCGACCTAGCTCAATTGGATTTAAATAAACCAGAAGCTAAGGAAGTCGTGGAAGCCATTGACATGACCATAGGATTGCCATGGTATCGACATCGTTAATTATTTAGGCTGTTCCACGACTTAACCTACCAAAAAAGAAATTCTTCCATGATCTCAAGAGTTACTATTGGGACGAACCACTTTTATTTAAACGAGGACCTGATGGAATTTTCCGCCGGTGTATACCTGACGAAGAAATAGAAGATGTCATTTCCCACTGTCATTCATCTCCTTATGGCGGACATGCTAGCACCTCTAAAACATGTGCCATAATTCTCAAGCCAGCCTTTTCTGGCCTAACCTGTGGAAGGATGTCCACGTCGCCGTTAAAAACTGTGATCGCTGCCAACGCACCGGTAATATCTCAAGATGCGATGAAATGCCTCAGAAAGGAATACTTGAAGTTGAAGTCTTTGATGTTTGGGGAATAGATTTTATGGGACCTTTCCCATCTTCTTTTGGAAACAAGTTTATACTCGTAGCTGTCGATTATGTTTTAAAATGGATCGAGGCAATAGCTTCTCCTACAAATGACACACGAGTGGTGATAAAGCTTTTCAAGAATATAATTTTCCCGCGTTTTGGTGTTCCTCGACTTGTTATCAGTGACGGTGGATCTCATTTTATCTCAAAGATATTTGTTAAATTACTATCTAAATATGGAGTGAAACACCACGTAGCAACACCTTATCATCCGCAAACTAGCGGACAAGTCGAAGTTTCGAACAGAGAGATTAAACAAATATTAGAAAAAATTGTCGCTATATCTCGAAAAGATTGGTCATCCAAGCTTAACGAAGCTTTATGGGCTTATAGGACAGCTTACAAGACTCCTATCGGAACTACACCTTTCAAACTTGTTTACGGAAAATCATGTCATCTCCCGGTAGAATTAGAGCATAAAGCTTATTGGGCGATAAAGACACTCAATATTAATTACACTGCTGCTGGCGAGAAACGAATCCTCGATTTACATGAACTGGAAGAATTAAGACTAGACGCTTACGAAAATGCTAAAATATACAAAGAACGAACTAAAAAATGGCACGATCAGCGTTTATCTCGGAAAGAATTTAGTGTGGGAGATGTCGTACTTTTATTTAATTCTAGACTTAGACTCTTCCCTAGAAAACTTAAATCTAGATGGTCCGGTCCTTTCGAAATTACAAGAGTATTTCCTAGCGGAGCGGTAGAAATTAAGGATAGAAATAGCGTCCCGTTTATTGTAAACGGGCAGTGGTTAAAACAATATCATCGTATAGATAATAGAGATTATACGAATAAGCTTAAACTCGTAGAACTGCCACCTATTTCTCCCCCGACTAATCTTTCACTAGGTATTTCGTCAGGCTTATGACGTTAAAAACAGCGCTTCATGGGAGGCAACCCATTTTATTTGTTTTTGTTTGCTATTTTGTTTGTATGTTTTTGCTTGCTATATATGTATTTTTCATTTTTAAAACTTTTATAAAACTGCTGCTGATTTCAAAACAATTTTACTTGCCACAGGATTTCTGAATTGTCTTTTTCTCTTTACTTTCTCCTCTACTCTGTTTCCCCGCTTTGTTTTTGCTATGGATCCTCCACAGAACTTTATGGAAACCACCTTTAGAGGTAGAAACCAACGAAGAAGATTTGAGGCTTTGTCTCAGCGAGACATCAGTTTAACCTTGTATTATGATGAACCCACTATGGACACTTTAGGCATTACTGACAGTGTTTACTACATGTTTAACCAGTTGGGATGGGAGAAAGCCCACCTGAAAAATAGGTTTATCACTTACCGAGAGCTTACCCTTGAGTTCCTAAGTTCTTTAGTTTACATCCCTGAACACGGTGTCGGAGCCCGAAAAGGAATCATCGCCTTCAGACTTTTTGGTATTGAGTTCACCTATAACCATAGGGACTTAGCTGCTTTATTAGGATTCCCCAGTGGACCCTTAGCTTTTACTACCCCTGAGGCCGATTTATTGGATTTTGAGCTGGATTACTTCTGGGGTACTTTAACTGGAAACTATCACCCTGACCTAGAAAGTATGGATAACAATGAGATTCATAACCCAGCCATCCGTTATTTCCATAGGATTCTTGCCCACACTCTGTTTGGAAAAGAACAAAATCAAAATGTTGTATCCAAGGATGAATTATCTCTGCTTTATTGTATGAACCTAGGCCGCCCTGTCAATGCTGTCCCACTCCTGATGAAGACCTTTACCCGCATTAGTGAGGACCCTAATGTTCCTGTCAGTGTGGGAGGATTGGTTCAATGATTGCAAATGCTCTTGGACTTCGTTACCAACTTAATAACTGTGCACCATTTGGATCAATTAGGCCCATGAATATTGATTTCTGTTTCAACAACCTGATAATAGGAAATTTAGGCCCTGCACCATATGATTACCTGATAAGGAACGAAGTTGTTACTCTTTTTACCCTTCCAAACCATGCCCGAGTAAGTGTCCATAATCGTGATAATTGGTTGTACGAATTGAATCCACCTGACCATCCATCAACACCAGAAACACCACAATCATATTTTGTTGCTGATAATTTCATGTCTGAAAAGGAAACGGATCCTGAAACTCCTCCTGGTTACCATGACTTTACAAATATGGCTGAAGCGCAAGTAGCCCCTGACATAAACCAAGGAGAATACACTACACAATTAAACACCATTCTGACCACTTTGGATGCTTATAAAACTGAGATTGATGGAATAAAGAATAAATTGAAGACTATGCGTTCGGATCTTATTGGTTTAACTGACATCACAGTGGAGCAATTCTATAACATCACCCAAGCCTTAGAGATATTAAAAGAAAAGATTGGATGAAGCAGTTTTTAGTTTATTAGTTTTTCAGTTTTTAGTTTTTCAATTCTTAGTTTTTTAGAACTTTTCCATTCTGCTTTGTTTCTAGGTAGTTTCAATTCTTTATTAAATTACTGCATTTCAATTTACAAGTCATTTATTTTCTGTCAAAAAGAACAAGTTACTCAATTTGAATTAATGCAATTGTTTGTTTTCAATTTTAAACTTACATTCATTATTCTGCTTATAATGTTTTATGGTTTTCTACTCTATTGCGAATTATATATATTGGATTATATGTTGAATGAATTAATGTTGTGTTTATGCTGGAATGTTTGAGATGTCCTGTAAAAAATATATATTGCTCTGTGTAATTGTGTTCTGTTCTGTAAAAATTTGCAAAATTTGTAGCTGCCACGATCGTAATCCACCCCCCACGACCGTCACACGCCTTTCAGCGCGTTACGCTCGTCAGCTTGGTGTTACGACCGTAACACGGGCTACATCAGTAACCCTGTTAGCAGAATGTTCCCTTTCTTCTTCCATCAACCTTTCTCTTTTCGTTCTTCCATAACTCCCCAACCATCCCACTTTCTCCATTAACTACCCATTAACCCCATTCAACCCACCACTAATCTCTCTCAATTTTCAAACTTCCCACTATCTCCTTCCACTACATATACATCCATTACCCGTATCATCTTCTCATTCTCTCATTCACCATCCACACCCATTCTCACTCAAACACTCTTGCATGCAAGTGGCAAACAATCTCTAACCTATTCCTGGCATTACCCTACGTGATGGTGAACAAGGAGAGACTCAGCGTGTTAAGTTTTTGAAATTCCAACGTCGAGGTCTACACCCCACTAGGTATGTTGACACTGACTGCCTCAGAGATCTCGGTTTGCTTGAAGGTGTTCAACGCCTTCTTCAGAGTGTCAACCTGTGGAACCTATGTAGCCAGCCCCAGCCCACGTACGAGAATCTCACTCTCGAGTTCCTCGGTTCCTTCTGCTACATCACTCCACCTGGTTCAACAAACCAACTTTCTGGTGTTGCGAAGTTTCGCATATTTGGTACCGAATACGAGTTCTCTCAGAACGCGTTCGGACAATTGCTTGATTTCTGCACCGATGAAGGTTCCCACCTCCGTGTACCCGACAACTTTGGAGAAGAGTCTTTCAACCTCTGGCATAGCCTCACCAACAACCGAGCACACTATTATGATCATCTCAACGCCACTCAAATCCAAAATCCGGCCATACGTTATTTCCACCGTATCCTGGGTAATACAATCTTCACAAGAGATAGTAACCACAAGCTCAACTCCAAGGAGCTATTTTTCATGCATTGTGCATTCTCGGGTCAGAAAATTAATGTCGCACCTTTCCTCCTGGCCCATATTCACTCCATCTGCACCAGAGGCGGCAAACCTTTCTATTTCGGAGGGCTTGTCACTTCTCTTGCTTTAGCACTAAACCATGGTGACACCCTTGCTCATCTGCCATCCCGACCACCGTTCCTGCTCACTTTAGATCATTGCAAATCAGCCCGCCTCATTCACGAGCGGGACGACGGAAAGTTCCATCCAGTGATACAAAACCGAGTTTACACTAACATTGTTTTGCCTTGCAAGGACCGAATCGACCCTCAGAACCGAGCCAACTGGCTATTTAACCTTGAAGCCCCTGAAGGCCCTGCTGCTGCTCAAGAAGAACCTCATGTCGGCCCCGCTGATGAGATGCAGGAAGAACTAGATCGAGCTGTTCCTGTGCCTGACATTCCTGAGTCCTCCTCTGCTCCTCCACCTCCATCTTTTGACAAACTCCTCCGAGCCATTCATCATCAGAATCTTATGAATGCCAGAGCCGAGAGGGTGCATCAGGAGCGTTTCGACGCCCTACTCGCGCAGAATGCCCAAATCTTGAGTGGTCAACGCTCGACGAATGAAAGGCTTGATGAAGTGCTAAGCGAGCTTAATGCTTTAAGGATGGATGTTACATCTCTTGGACCCCAGAGCACTGACTCTGAAGCTACTCCCTCCAGAAGGTCACGAACCCGGCCGTGTGTGCGAGTTTTCCTTTTCTTGTTGTTTTCCTTGTTTTTCCGTTGTATTTTTAATTTAACCTCGCCATTATATCATAACATTGAGACAATGTTTGATATAGTGTGGGAGGAGTACCGCATTCTTATTCCAGAACGAGTAATTTCATTTCTATTTCAGTAATATTTCGTTATTTCATTTTCTCCCCATTTTATTTAGCCATACCGAAATTTTTCGCCTGTTATATTCGCATAATCGTTAAGTTACCTACTTTAACTGAAATCTTAGTTAGAAGGCCGAGAGCGATCCAACGAGAACTATACGATTATGACACCTTCGACTCCCTACTTACATGAATCGTCTCCATTTCCGTTATACCGATACTTTGAGTTTTAAGTCTTAAATTAGCCCCTAGTAGTTTATATTAGCAGTCGGCACCAGTCTTAGCACAAACCACGTGGAAAGCCGATGAACATAAGTGGATGATCTTGCAAATTTTTTTAAACAGAATGTTACATGATTTAAGGAAACAAGTAATGCACCAATTAAATTGGGCGATCCTCACCCGATCGTTTAATCCAACGGATGCAAAAGCTTTTACTAAGTGACATGAGAATCCATTGTTTAGGTGGTTTAGAAGCATCTGGTACTAAACTCGGTAGGGCAGACTACGGTTTGATCCCCCGCACCTTGCAATTGGATAAAAGAGGTTGCCACGTAATTGTGCCAGAAACCGTTGTGTTTTGATCAGAACCACTAACCGGCTATTCCACTACGTATGTGTGAAGATAATGGGCTTAATGTGATTGCGCGAGAACGAAACCGGGTGAAATATGAACGAGAAACCTTGAGTTGAATTATAACGGTATAATTGGACGTTTCGTTTAAAACGGATAGTCGTCGACTAGCTTGTTGCTTGTGTCATTAGCGTATCGTTGTTGTTTCATTCGATTTTCTTGGCCGAACTAACTTAGGATTTCTTGAAATTATTTGAAAACGAAAGGTATACTAGTTATGTGCGTTTATAAAAACTTGTCCGATATTTTTAAATTGATTATTTTGCTTGAGGACAAGCAAAGGTTTAAGTATGGGGGAATTTGATAACACGAAATTGTATCGTTTATTTTCCATGAAATTAACCCGTTCTGTATTATTTTGACCCGATTAACTCTCGAATATTTCGAGTTTGTCATTACTTTTTGCAGGTATTTATAACTCAGCTCAAAACAGAAGAAAACATGAAACAATGCAAGAAAGCATCAAAAGAATAGAAGAAAAAGATAAATCTGTCAAGAATTACAGATTTTGTAGCTGTGACGGTCGTAACACATCTGCCACGACCGTAAGCCATCATGAAGAGTGTTACGACCGTAACGCATCCACCACGACCGTAACACGGAGAAACACCAAACCTGCTCGTAACGCATCAGTGACGACCGTAATGCGCATATCAGTTAAATGAAAGTGCAGATCGTGGCAAAGCAAAATAGAAGGAGTTTTGAAACTCCTGATTTCTCGCCCACGTTCACCACTTCTTCCTCAACTACCCACGTCCCTACATTTATGGAGATTTTTAAGGAAAGCTTCGTGACAAATCTTCAAGCCAACTGCCAAAATCATTCCTCTATAAATACCTCAACATTTCAACGTTGGAGGTATAGAGCATTTTATAGTTTACTTGTGCGGAAGCTCTGCCGATTTTCGAACCCAGTATTATTTCAGTTTTTAATTTCCTCTGCATTCGATTATTCCCGTTCTTTCATTTTCATTGCCCAAATAATAATTTCCAACATTAGGAAATTATTATTATAGTTTAGGATTTATTATTCAAGCCTCAGAATTTGTCATACTACCGATACCAAGTCCAAGTTTCCGATTTGTGGAAGAGGGATTGAAGTATTGGCTTTATTTTCAGGTTTCTATTTTGCAATTGTATTACATACCTTTTAATTAATTAATGCAAGCTTAATTTATTATTCATAATGTCCAATCTATATTTGTTTGTTTTTATTTCCCGTACGTTCATTTTAATTTCCATGGCTAGCTAAACCTTTAGTGTCGGTATGGGATAGTAAGAGACATTAGGCATCTGATCAAACTTAGGCTAAAACTTTAATCAACTTAACTCTGTTTATAACTTTTTATGGTTAAAAGTAAAACCTTCGTTACGAAAGTAAGAAGAGTAAATAGGTTAGATCGAGACCACGAAAGTGTGAGGTTTTTAACCGGATAGCTAAAGTTAGGCATTTGATTTAAATACAGTGAAAGCGCTTTAGACCAAATTAGAATTAATTAAGTTTCCAAAAAATACTTCTAAACACTTATAGGCTAGCGAAAGCAAGTATAGGGCTTTAGACGTATAATCCGAGATAAGACCATGAAAGTGTGAGTTGAGGGTTTTTAAACTGATTAATTCTATAGATAAACCAAGTTGACCATCTTTATATGCCTAGGTCCGATTAGATCCTTTAGGTCGACTCTATTGCATACCGACCATTTCATTTCATAATTACTTTAAAATCAATTAGTTTACCTTCCTTAACCTTCCCAAAACCAAGCGTGACAATTTCGCCTTAGCTAAACTAACATTACTTTCCGCACTAGAGTGATTACAAAGTCCCATGGATTCGACAATCTTTTATTACTACCGCGATAGGTGCGCTTGCGGTTAAGATACCGTTAGACACATTAGGTTTATCACACATCAAGTTTTGGCGCCGTTCTTTGATCTAGTCACTAGTGCACTCTTAAAGTAGCACTTGTCTAGGCTAAGGCAACCATTTATTTTCCTTTTGTGTATGCCAAATACTCGCTCAAGGCGGTACTTTGCATATACCCATATCGATATCGGCGTTATCTTGATTAAGAAGGCGAATTCAAAGTAGTGCACTCAACAATCTTCCGTCATTCTTCCGGATCTCGACGATTTACGAAGAATGGTGATCCACCTCCTCCTCCTCGTCCTCTTAAGGATTACGTTCCTTCTCAGCGGAGCCTCATAACGATTGCAGCTCCTGCTATTGCTCAAAGCGATTTATTTGAAACCTTCGCTTCTTTCCGTCGTTCGTGAACCGGTTCTGGAGCTCTCCGACCCTAATCTACATCTATCGTGTTTGTGCGATGCAGAACTGTGAAAGCGAATGGAGTAAACCCGAGGCGATTCGATTGCGCCTATTTCCTTTTCTTTAAGAGACAAAGCTCGTGCTTGGCTTCAATCTCTTCACCAACTCAATCACCACTTGGTGAGTTGAAGAAAGTCTTTTAGCTAGATATTTTCCTCCAAGCAAAGCGCTATGCTCGAGCCAACATTAATGGTTTCAAGCAGAAAGACAATGAATCTTTATTCAAGCATGGGAGCGATACAAGGATATGCTAAGACTACGCCTCATCATGGTTTAGAAGAATGGTTGATTATTCACACATTCTATAATGGTCTCTTGTACAATACAAGATTAACCATAGGCAGCTGCTTTGGTGGCGCGATGGATAAACCATATTAAGCGAACCAACTTATCGAAAGTATGGCTCAGAACCACTACCAATGGGGAAGCGAGAGAGTTAATGTAGAGAAATCTCAAACGAAAGGTATCAAGGTTGAAGTGAACAGCCTGGACCAAGTTAATGCTAAAGTGGAAGCTCTTACCCAAAAATTAGAGAATCTTTCCATCACTCCTGCAGATTTTACCACTGAGCGTTATCTCTTTGATCCCTTGATCCAATTACCAATGATGATTACATGTCAAGGTTCTTGACCAAGGTGATTGAGAAGATGATGAAGATGAAGTATATTTTAAGGTTTCTATGTGCTCAGAAATTGGATGCTCACAAACTGATTTTGTAACACCTGTCTCTGCTGAAAACTGCCAACCTGTCTTATATATGGAAACAACAAATGTTAGTTGAAAAACAAACTTATGAGTCGACACATAACTCGTATGAGTCGATACAAGATACGTATGAGTCGACCTGAGAGAGTTTGTATTGATACATATTGTATTAAGCATTGATTCCAGAGAGTAAACATATGTATGAGTCGATGCAAATGTCGTATGTGTCGACACAAACAACTTATGTATTGATACAAGAGGTTTTGCATCAATGCATACTATATTAAGATGACTTCCAGAATATTGAAATGGAAATGAGTCGATGCAAGCAATTATGTATCGATACATACTGTTTGATAAAATGATTTCTAGAAGACTAAATGCAGTATGAGTCGATACATAACACGTATGTATCAATGCATACTATTTGTCAAAATGAATTCTAGGAAACTAAACACAATATGCGTCAATGCAAGCAAATATGTATCAATACATACTATTTGTCAAAATGAATTTGAGGAAACTAAACACAGTATTTATAAGAACTTCTGTTGTGTTCAAATCAAAATCTTCTTCTGTATTGACTCACAATCTTTATCAGAACTTCTGTTAGGTTCACACCTTCTGTTATGTTACGTATCAGAACTTCTGTTACGTGTCAGAACTTCTATTAGGTTCACAATATCAGAACTTCTGACATAGATCCATTGCATCAGAGCTTCTATAAAACTTTACGTATTAGAACTTGATCAGAACTTCTGTACGTGTCAGAACTTCTGTTAGGTTCACAATATTAGAACTTCTAACATAGATCCATTCCATCAGAACTTCTGTAAAACTTTACGTATCAGAACTTATGACATAGATCATTCCATCAGAGTTTCTATAGGACTCACGTAACAGAACTGCTGGCATATATTCATTCCATAAAACTTCTGTAAAACTCACGTATCAGAATTTCTGACATTATATTCATTCCATCAGAACTTCTGTAAAATTCACGTATTCCATCAGAACTTCTGTAAAACTTTTCTTCTTCTGACGTATTGACACAAGAGGTTTATACATGACTAACACACTGACCACTTTTACACATACATGTACATTTATTCAATTAAACAATCAAACATATATATTTGACAATCAAGCATACATATTTGTACATTCATTCAATTAAACAATCAAGCATATATATTTGCTATCATTCAAAACTATCTAGCATTCTTGCACACATTATGTAAAGGGTTGCTCACAGTTATGTTTTCTTATCTTCTTTTTGTTTAATATTTACTTTGTTATAAAATGTAATAGTTGTATTAGGGATGATGAACTGAAATTTGTCATCTTATGTTTAATGTTTTTTGTACTTTATTTTAAAATGTAATAGTTGAAGATGCAGTGGACATGAATATGCAACTAACAGACCATTTATTACGAGTAAGTTCATCGCAATAATTTTCATTTATATATTTTACAGTTTAGTTGATAACTAGGTTATGTTGAATGTTTAAGCTGAATATTCGAGTATTTAAGAGAGTTAAGTAGGTTAAAACTTCATTAGACATTATACTTTCATTACATAAGAGTTAAGTAGATCAAAAACCATAATCAAATCTAAATCCTCTAGCTAAGATAAAGTTAGACCAATCATAGTCATCCTCGTCATCATCAGAATTGAAAAAAAAAATCAACATTTGCCTTCTTAACCTTCTTCTTCTTTTCACTCTTAGAGCTCTCATTAGTCTAAAAACATCACCCTCTAAAACAACATCTTGAATATGAGGATGGTTTGACACCACAACACCGGCCTCTATAGCAACATCTTAATTATGAGGCTGGTTTGGTACCACAAAACCCTCCATAGCAACAATTGGATTTTCAGTATTGTTGGTGGCTTGAGCAAAAGAACTCATTTTGATTCCTTTGGATGAAGTTAATTTTGTGTGTTTGATTCTTTCGCTTTTATATTGATCCATCTGATTCTTCATCTTATTATCTTGGAAGTTTAAAAACCAAAACTACTAATCATTGTTTCTTTAAACTATACACTTTCTTTTCTCTTGGAAGTTAGAAAGATTGCATATCACGAGATGAAAATTTAACACTTATTCATATACTATATCAAAACGGTTTATATGAATAACTGTTGTTATAAGGTGTGTGCCTTCCAGATTACTATGACGGTTACTAGACCGTGATTATATGTACCACATATACTATTACATGCTACATAATAATGTCTGATCCCGCGTGATTATATATCGTTCCCAACCGTTGTTAAAACCCTTTTCACAATAGTGTTAATTTTTTTAAAAAGAACTAATATGAAGAGATAAGTTTTTTAATTTATTTAAATATAATTAAATTTTTTAATTATCATCATAAAGTGGTTGTGAAAATAGAGAATATATAAATTAATTATTTTATTTTTTAATTAACATAAAAATTATAATTAATCGTGTGTAAATTTACGATTAATTATAATTTTTATGTTAATTACACTCTTCATAATAGTTATCAATTTTTTAAGATTTAAAGTTAATTGGCTAAAAATATAAAGGATTTTTCACCTTTATTAAAGATTAAGAATTCATAATAAATAGTTGTTCATCCTAATAATCGAATGTCTTTTGATTAAATTAAATAAATCTGAAAAATTCTCGAGTATTAATACCACATTTAAACAAACTTAAGTGTGTTTTTTATACTATTATTCAACAAGGTTTTTTTACTTTTGCTCCTTCGTATAAATTTGATAATACATATTATTATTTTTATCATATTGAAATCCATTTCAATACAAGAAACATGGAAAAATACTAGTAATATTATTAAAACACCCATCAAAACTTTTATGAGAACCAAGAACTAGAACAAAATTTCTAAAAGGACATGATGTAGAGTTAAGAATTATAATAAACTAGAAAAAGAAAGTGGGCTCCACATCCAATTCAGCGCCACGGTGGATTGAAAAGAATTCTGATCAACTCTGAAGCAGCCACACACTGTTACAGGTCCACAGACACTCACGGTGTTTCATTTTCAAAAAATTTGTGCTACTAGTTTAATTAATATACTAATTTGTTTTAAAATATAGAAAATTAATATTAAAAATATATAATATGTCTATTCTACTCCATCATACTCCCTCTATTTTATAATAAATATCCTTTTAATAAATAAAATTTGTTTTAAAATATTATTATTTTTACTTTTTAATATAATGATGATTATTATTATTTCAATATCTTTTAAGATTTTGAATATTATTTTTAATATATTGATAAAGTTATTTTTATAAAAGTATAATGTCTTTTAATTATTTAATTTGTGTGTAAAAATTTTAAATAATAATTATTTTTTAACGGAAGAAATGTTTTTTACAGATTTTTGAAGACATAAATATTAACATGAAAATTTACAATTTATAAATTAAAAAAATATAATATTTGCGAGGCGATCTTATCATACATTATTTTTTGCGAGACAGAGTAAGATGTTAGGTTATCACCCTAAATAAAATCTGATTTATCGGTTTTCAGTTATTTTTTGTAAGAGGATATGTTTGTTATTTTTGTAAAGGATATATATATATATATATATATATATATATATATATATATATATATATATATATATATATATATATATATATATATATATATATATATATATATATATAGTCTATAATTAGAAAGAGGTGGCGAATAAACCAAACCAAAACAAGGGTCTACACATGTTGTGTGTTCCATCATTGAATGTTCTGTTGACATATGAACTACAAAGTCTCCATCTTCGATTGAAAACTCTCACCCTCTTCAATTTCTGTGCACCTTTTTCTCTCACTCTCAATTTATTGTGCTCACAAGGTATTTTTTGGAGTCAGCATTTTACTACTTTGTCATGTGCATTTGCTTGGTTTTTTGTGTGTTTTTAGTTGGATCTAGATTTAGTTATGAAAAACCCATTGATTGTTTGGTAATTGGGATGTAGTTACTTACAGAGATGAAATGGGTGAGCATGAATTTAGTTTCTTTGTTTTTTATTTTGGTTGCAAGTTAAATTGTAATGAACTTCTCCTTGCTTTGAAGCTGTTTGATTATTTGTCTATTAGAGGTTCAATTCACTTTGTGCCTAACTCGCTGTTGAAAGTTTGTCATGAGACAAGAAAAACCATGTCCTATGGAAAGTTTCAATATAACCGTTTGATGATTCTGCTTGAAAAATGATATCTGCTATAATTGTTTACCCTTTTATGTGTTTTATATAAAATTGGAGAATGAGTTATTGTTTGACTTGAGTTATTAGTTTAATTATATGGTTTAATTTTGGGATATTTGAGAATATAAATGTTTCTGCTAGGTCTGGGAAACCATTGCAGTATGACAAAAGAACAACATGCTACTTTAAGCTGGTTTAGTCAATGCATGTGTTGAACTGCATAAGAATATTCTTAGTCTTTTATAATATGAGTGATGACCAAAAGTGTCAAAGGGTTGAATAAATAAATGTTTTGACTTGATCCAATAAAACATATACTTGCAAGCTGTGTTTTGAATGCTTTGCTTTTAGATTGTTGTAGCCTGCAAGGTCCTGCATAAACCCCATATATCTATAATTAATATGTTTTTTTTTTGTCTTTTCTTGAATATTGTTTTATCGTATTTCCGTAACTGTTATTTTTAACATTTTTTTCTTCCAGGTATTTGCTAATGGGTGGTGCGAAGTCAGCTGTTGATTTAATGGAATCTTCATCTGAAGTTCATTTTTCTGGATTTCACACGGATGGTTTTGAGCAAAGAGAAGCTAGCATAGAACAACCAACAACATCCGAAACTGACATGTACAATCAACCTTTCGTCATAGGTGTGTTTTCTTATGGCAAGTTTCCAAGTTAGTAGTAAAGTCATCAACAACTTCATATTTGTGTCTATATGTGGTAGCCGGACTTTGCGTTGTGTTTCTCGTGTCTGCACCATCTTGATGGTTTTGCTGCTATTATGAACTCAGAGGTGCTAGAGACCATACATGATTTCGATTCTGTTCAATAACACCAATAATTTGTTAGATGCAAATCAATAACTTAGTAGACTGATAAGGTAGGTAGGGTCAGTGTATATAAATACAGAAGAGAGAAAGGAGAATATAGCTAGTCATTCGAGAGAATTAGGGACTTAGGGCAGGGAGGTTACCAGGCCTTGAGGTTTTACATTGTTGTTCTGTAATCAGAGTATTATTCCCTAATTCTTTGTAATAAAGTTATAGTTTGTTACGCCGGAAAAATATCACCGTTTTAATCTTTGTCTCTTCGAATATATTTCACATGAGACATTACCACAATTTTATTTTAGTTTAAATAACACAATTTCTTGATATCAACACTTTTCATTGAAAGAAAAGTAACATAAACAAGCCAGGTTTCATGTTTTCAGTGGAAAGAAATCACATTTTCTTATTTGGGTAATTATAAATTAACACGGAATTAAAATAGTTAGAATTTAATGTCCAGGTATCAGTTCTAGCATCATAATATCATGTCATCTAACATTCCTATTAGTAAATCCTAAGTCTGGTCCGTTTGGATACATCATTTTCAAGTTTTACAACTTCTTCCTTTTATCTCGGCGTTTCTAATTTATTTAGCTATTTTTGCAGGTGTTGCTGGGGGTGCCGCATCCGGCAAAAAAACAGTCTGTGATATGATTGTTCAGCAGCTTCATGACCAGCGAGTGGTGCTTGTTAATCAGGTATTGAATTCTCTCTATTCATACATATTGTGGTCAAATTAAGAAAATATCAAGACTTATTGTACTTATATTGAACACTCCCTCCTTCTTTTGTCTTGTTTTTTTTTTTTGGAGTCGTGTTTCAGAATTTGGGTTAAAACCTTTCTTAATGTATTTGTATATACATTGGCCTGATAAGTTAACTATTTAACATATGACAGGATTCTTTTTACAATAACTTGAGCGAGGAGGAACGGTCAAGGGTACAAGATTACAACTTTGACCATCCTGGTTAGTACAATTACATTTCTTAGTCAGAAAAAGGCATTGTTAGTGAGTATCTTTTGATATTAATAAACTGTAAAGGATGAAAAGTTCTGTTATTCTTAACTTGGATACTTCTCTAGTCAATGTAGAAGAAAATAAACTATGAATTCATTTGTTGAGGCTTTATATTGGTTGTTATGACTTATCATCAGATGCTTTTGATACCGAGGAATTACTTCGTGTTATGGACAAGTTGAAGCACGGTGAAGCTGTAGATATTCCGAAGTATGATTTTAAGAGTTACAAAACCGACACGTTAAGAAGGGTATATCTTTTGAACCTTAAATTTTGTTTTAGCAGTTCTAAATAGTAAATATATATCATACAAAAGGTACCTTTCATTCTTAGTGCATATCTCATGTAGAAAATATATATGATATTATAATCTAAATGCATATTTAGAGTCACTAGTCAGTTTTGTGACTAAGCTCATGTCACTATGATTTCTCTTCAGGTGAACCCTTCAGATGTTATAATTTTGGAAGGCATCCTTGTTTTCCATGATCCACGTGTTAGGGAGTTGATGAATATGAAGATATTTGTTGATACAGGTCCTTTTGTTTCCATTAACTCGGAATTTATCATATTGTATGTTTCACATAGCATTTGTCAATTTATTTGGAATCTTTTGTTACAATAGTTTTATTTCATCTCGTGGATTTGGTGTCCCCTCTCCTCATTAACCACAATATTTTGACCTTCTAGCTTCACATTAATAATTTCTTTCATTTATTTGTTGATTGTTTAGGTAGTGAACTTTCGACGATCTAGTTATTTTCCAATCCGGTAGATTTTCCATGCCATTGTTGAAAAACTAAATTAAGCTGTCACTTTACTTTTTCAAATGTTCAGTGCAGATGCTGATGTTCGTTTGGCAAGAAGGATTAGGCGTGACACCAGCGAGAAGGATAGGGACATTGGAGTAATTCTTGATCAGGTAGCAATTCAAAACCACACAGTTTTGCACTATGATGAGTACTTTTTGATTTTATGTTGCTTTTTTCCTTTTCCAGTATTGATTATTCAATGCAAGACTAGAGAAAATAATTTTAATTTCATGACGGTGATTGGCTCTATTTAAATTCCTTAATAGTGAAACCTATTGATGATTATTCAATTTTTGAGGAATTATATTTTTAAGGATTGATCTTGATCAAGCTAACATATTCTTCATCTGATTTTGACGGTCAGTACCTTCAATTAAATGAATTTCGGTAGCTGATTCTTATGTTTCACTTGTTGCAGTATTCAAAATTTGTGAAGCCGGCTTTTGATGACTTTATTCTTCCAACAAAGAAGTATGCTGATATAATCATACCTCGTGGTGGAGATAATCATGTGGCTATTGATTTGATTGTTCAGCATATCCGTACAAAGCTTGGTCAGCATGACCTGTGTAAAATATATCCAAACTTATATGTCATTCAGTCGACATTTCAGGTACCCTTTTCTTGAATTTATTAACCTTCTCAAATAATCTCAGAGTTCCAAGCCTTGATTTTTGTTATAGAACTTGAATCGTCGTAATAATTGCTGCTATGCAGATACGCGGTATGCATACCCTGATACGTGATGCTCAGATAACGAAGCACGATTTTGTATTTTATTCTGATCGTTTGATTCGTTTGGTAAGTAAACACCTTTTGTCATCACTTTCCAAATTTGGTGGTGATTTGGTATTATCTTTAATTATGCACTTGACCAGGTCGTAGAACATGGTTTAGGACATCTTCCATTTACAGAAAAGCAAGTAATCACTCCCACTGGTAATCTCTTCCTTTTCATGCTTGATTTTTGAACACCTTAATTTGTATTACTATTAACTACCTTTCAATATGCTTTGTTGTTTTCCTTTTACTATATACAGTGTAAATTTGTGTCATGTGTCAACTATTCACGCTTTCCTCAAGTGCAGGTTCTGTATATACTGGTGTGGATTTTTGTAAAAGGTTGTGTGGTGTCTCTGTCATCAGAAGGTATTCATTCTTTTCCTCCTAAATCAGAAGTAACATGCGCATTTGATTAAATGTTTTCCAAGATCCTTGCTTCCATATATCGAATAATTTGTTTTTACAATTCTTTTTTTAAAAGTTGGTATTCAATAGTTTAGATATTCTTAAGAAAAGTTGAAGTTTTTGTGTTGGTGTTTGTTTACTTCTATTAATGAAAATCACTTTATAATTTATAAAAGCACTTTCTGTTGTCTTTATATTGATATTCCTCGTATTTCAGTGGGGAGAGTATGGAGAATGCCTTAAGAGCATGCTGTAAAGGTATTAAGATAGGGAAAATTCTGATCCACAGAGAAGGCGACAATGGTGAACAGGTTTGTCCATCTGTATCTGTATGATGCTCTGGTACATATCTTTGTTCCATTTCTCATTTTCTTGGTTACTAACTTCTTATCTTTTGATCAAATGAATAGCTAATATATGAAAAGTTGCCAAATGACATCTCAGAAAGGCATGTGTTACTGTTGGACCCTATACTTGGAACAGGTTTGTGACAGTCTCCTTTTTTCTCATGGTTGTTCTGAATAGAGTAGATAGCCTATTGAAATTGGATTTAGAAGTTTTATATTTGTTTGTTGTTGTTTTTTAATATCTTAGTCATGTTATGATTATGAGAGTTTATATTCAAACCGATTCGAACGAAAACCACAAACAAACTAGTCCAAAAACTAGTCTCATTGATATAAATTCAATTCATTTGCTCCATACCTGTTTTAGTCACATTGGCTGAACTATGTAAATATGTATGCACATTTTTGTTCTGCATTCCGGTAGAGTTTCTGTCGTAACTCTTTTTGACTAACCATAGAAAATTTCATTTTGTAGGTAATTCGGCTGTTCATGCAATTTCTTTACTTATAAGAAAAGGTGTACCAGAATCCAACATTATATTTCTTAATCTCATATCTGTAAGTTAACAATGCCTTCGTTCCTCTGTCACTTTTCATCTTTCTCTTTGCAGTGTGATTGTTTTCTCTTGTTTCTTTCCTTCTCTTTTTTCTGGTGCTCTTTCCATTGATTTTCTCATCTCTTGCAGGCTCCTAAAGGTGTTCATGTGGTCTGCAAAAGTTTTCCAAGAATTAAAATAGTGACATCTGAGATAGAGATTGGTTTGAATGAAGATTTCCGTGTCATACCGGGTATGGGCGAGTTTGGAGATCGGTACTTTGGAACAGATGATGATGATGAACAAGTGATGGTTGCTTCAAAGTAGTGAAACCAAATTCAACAAAAAACTTTTGGTTGATCATGATTACAAGAAACTTTCTATGTTGCAATTTGCTGCTTAATTTCTACTATACTAAGGGGGTCTGTTTTTTAGCTCTAAATCAAATTAGACTCTACTAGGCCAGGAATAACCATGATAGTTTGATGTATCTTTTACACTATATTCTATAACAAAAATAATTGGTATGTGACTGAGACGTCATTAACCTTGTAAAGATTTACAAGCTATGACCTTATTTGGTATATGGATGGTAAAGCATTTCAGAGTCTTGGTTAGTTGTACTAAGCTACAAGCAGGAGCTTTTACACAAGGATAATCGAGTGAAGTAATCAAGATCAAAAAGTACTTTTCAAAGTGTTCTGAAACATGATAATTTTAATAAAGTATAAATTTGTTTCTTTAGGATCAAAAAACAATTAAGGTAGAACAATGAACAATAAAGATTTGTTATAACTGTTGTGCATTACTTTCACTTAAAACAAGATTACTAATATACACTAATAACAAATAAACCGTCCACCCTAAATTAAGATTTACAGTATGCAATGATGAGACTAGTATGCTATTTGTAATAAATTATAATATTTACAAGAATTTTTCTTTAATTGACAAACCTTCAGTAACTGTCGAAGGTCTATGTTCCTTTTGTTCGTTCAAGTTCTTAGAATACAAGGCTGATTGAACTTCTTCAAAGTTCATGGACTCTCTTTCATACAAGGTGGTTTCTTTGAAGTGAGCATGTGTTTTGGGCAAAGTGCTCAACAACAAAAGCGTTTGATCTTTATCATTGATCTTCACATTAATATTTTTAAGATCAAGAATAAGTTTGTTGAACATATCCAACTACTCAACCAACATTTTGTCTTCAATCATCTTGAATGAATACAAAGCTTGCTTCAGGTAGAGTTGATTTACCAGCGATTTGGTCATGTACAAACTTTTCAGTTTCACCCATAACCCTGATGTCGTCGTCTCCTTTAATAACTATCGAAGAACCTAATCACTAAGGCTTAACAAGATTGTGTTGTGGGCTTTCTCTATCATCGTTGTCTTCTCAGATGCCATTAACACAACATTCATGATTGCATCTCCCTTCAACGCTTCCAAACAACCTTACTGAACTAGTTGGGCTTTCATCTTCAAGCGCCACAGACCAAAATCTTCACTCCGGTGAACTTTTCAATCTCACACCTTATTGAAGGCATCTTATCCACGCTCAACGCAACAATTTATTGTGAAATAGGATATCTTTTAACAAAATATAAACTTTTTTCCTTATGATCAAGAAATAATTAGGGTAGACAAGAATGAAGAACGCGAAGAACAACAAGGATTGGTTGTAACTTCTATTCTTTACTTTCTCTTAAAACAAGATTACAAGTGCACAAGAATAACAAATAACCCTCTCACCCTAAATTAAGATTTGCAGTATGAAATAATGAGAGACTAGATGTTATTTGTAATAAATCTAACATAATAAACTAATGAGCTTTTTCACAAATACCCATTACAAGCTAACTTAGGGTACACACTAACTTAAACAATTGAACATAATAAACAAGTCCAATTCGAAATACTAACAATCCTAACATTTCGATACCTACATACTAGAAAACACTTCGACTATAGTATGTAGGTCTTCGTCACTAGCATATGAATATACTTTGACGACGAGCATAAATCCTGTTGAATCAGAAGCTACTTCTCAACCCAATAGAGTTGGATTCAATATCTCACACAAAGGATCACTAATAGGACAAAAATATTCCACTAAAAGCATGGTTATATAACACTGTCAATAAAATTAAATAATTAGGGTGTTTGCTTTGAACTTTGAAGATGGTCAATTTAGGCATGGCAAAATAAACCCGCCCCCGCTGGGGTCCGTCCGCCCCGCCCCGAAATTAGCGGGGAAAACCCGATTTAACCGGGGGCGGGTGCGGGGAAAACCCGTTTTTCATTTACGGGTGCGGGTGCGGGGGCGGGTGATGGTAATATCCGCCCCGCACCCGCCAACTAAATTTAATTTAATTTATTTATTATTAATAGTTTTATTACTCATTTATATTTTTTTAATACTTTTTAATGATATAATATAATGTTTATTAGAATTATTATTTATTTTTTAAAAAATAAAATTTAAATAAAACTATCAAACTTGACAAATATTTTTAAAATAATTAATTATTTAGTTTAATTATTTATTTTTAACTTTATTGAAAAAAATATAAATTTAAAAAAAATAATAACTTTATTCGGGCGGGTGCGGGGAAACCCGTTTCTTGTTGGGGGTGGGGGCGGGTGAACAAATTTTAGCCCCGAACGGGTTTGGGGGCGGGTCTGAGTCTAGGTGGCGGGTGCGGGTCTGGGTGTGCTTAAACCCGCCCCCGACCCGCCCCGTTGCCATCCCTAGGTCAATTAAGTCATATATTCACAAATAATTTTGAAATCCTAGTTGATACCGCCTTTATCTTTCAATTATTTTGTTTACATTTAGGCTTTTTACCATTTTAGACAATAAAAAGGCTTATAATGAGTTTTCATTTATGAATAATGTACACTAAAAAAAGCAGGTAAAAAGATTAGTACAATTATACCAGTTAAGAAATTATAAATCTTGAAATTCTGGTATCAGATATGAGATGTGGAAGGTGATGTCACGATACTAATATCTGTTTGATGAACAAGTAACAACAGAAAACTTAAATGCATAAAACTGAAATAACACAAGTGAATTGTTTACTCAGTTCGGTGTTACACACCTACATCTGGAGGCTACCAAGTCTAGGATGAAGTCCACTATTAGAAGTATTAATTTAAGAGTTAAACTTCCTATTTACACCCCTCACTTAACCACTACCCAATGACACTTCTACCTAAGAACCTCTTAGATATGAGAAACCCCTCTCACTCCCCCTAAATCACACACAATGATAATAACAATAACAAAGACTTGAAGACACACTTCAAAGACACATAATCATCATTGCTTCAAAGATTATAGATGATTAAAAACTTACAACTCAACTAACATCCACCTCAAGTATTAAACAATACTAGAGTGGCTCACAAGAAACAATTGACAAAGACTTACAACCTAAAACTTAAACACAATACGTTCAATATTCTCTGGTGTGGTTGACTCTGCAAATAGGGTTAACATGTCTTTTATATGATCACAACAGCTAGGGTTGGCCCTTAAGATCTTCACATTAAGTCTTCATTGAGTCTTATACTTTCTCCATGAAACTAGGATAAAAGATCTCCAATAATGTTGCAGAAGATCGTTGCAAACCTTGCTTACTTCGAGCATGTAATTTAAAACAAACTGACTCCTAATGTTTATGAACTGAAAAAACTAGTTCAGATCTGTAACACATGTCAAGACATCTGCTTTGACATCTTCATAAAATCAACTGATACATTTTGCTTCACAATTTAAGTTATTCTTCATGGCATTTCCTGAGTAGAATGTTTTATCGAAATTGCTGCCAATCTACAAAGCTAACAAACTTCCCCTTTGACAAATTTTGACTAAAACATTATTTGAGATATAAGCCATACAGTTAACATCAATATCACAATTATAATCATAATCATAATTCATCAGAGAGACATAATCATAATCATAGTTCATCAGAGAGACATCGGAAAAAATAAATGTCTAAACATCAGTTAGAACATCACACAACATCACAGTCGCCATCACACATCATCACAGTCACACATCCAGATTATGCACACAATTAACACACAGTTACCGCCCCTCAATATCACTAGTAGTTCAGCAGTAATGGTCCACCCCAATCATCAGGTGCATCAGGGCATTTACACCCCCTTTTTAGCCACAATATGCCAAAGTTAGAAAACATGAGAGTAAACAAGTCAAATAGTTTCATGATGGGTAACAATAGAGAATGAGGAGTATCTCTATAGCTTTCAATGTGGAGCGTAATTTTTGCAGCTATTGGTTGCAGGGTTTCCTCCATCACCACAGGAATTACGACCATTAGTTGCTATAATTCTTCATGGATGCAGATGCCGAGTTTTCTTCTTAGAGTTTCGAATTGATTTTCATCTAGGATCTTGGTGAAAATGTATGGAAATTGTCTTTCAGTAGTTACATGTTCTAATGTAACTATCTTATCCTCAACAAGTTCACTTATAAAGTGATGACAAATATCGATGTAGTTGGTTCTGCTGTGTTGGATATGATTCTTGGATATATTAGCACTTAGATTGTCACAATATAATGTCATGACACTTGTTTGACATTGTATTCTGTCAGCATTTGTTTCATCCAAACAAGCTGAGAGCAATTGCTTCCTGCAACTATATATTCAGCTTCAGCAGTAGATAAGGAGACACCGTTTTATTTCTTGCTAAACCATGAAATGAAATTATTTCCCAAAAATAAACAACCTCATGATGTTCTTTTTCTATCATCAGCACTTCCTTCCCAATCAGCACTTCCATTCACATATTTCAGTATTCTCTTTACTTGATTGATATGGCTTACTTTGGGTTCAGCTTGATATCTAGTATAGACTCCAACATCGAAGACAATGTTCGACCTGCTAGATGTGAGATAAAGTAGACTACCTATCATACTCCGCTAGAGACTCTGATTTACACTTACACCTTTTTCATCTTTAGATAACTTCAGATGTGTAGGAGCAGATGTTCTTTTGTGACTTGCATTCTCCATCCCGAATTTTTTGACAATATTATTAGCGTATTTACTCCGTGATAAGAATATGGAGTCTTCCATTTGCTTAACTTGAAGGCCAATAAAGTAAGTTAATTACCCAACAAGATTCATTTCAAATTCTGACTGCATTTTTTGACAAAATGTTGGACCATTTCATCAGACATTCCACCAAAGACTATATCATTAACATAGATTTGAGCAATCATGAGACTTGCTCCTTCGTCTTTGACAAATAAAGTTTTATCTATGCCACCTTTCCTGTATCCATTTTCCACAAGAAATTCCGTTAGTCTTTCATACCAAGATTTTAGAACTTGTTTCAATCCATATAGAGTTTTCCTTAACTTGTACACATGGTTAGGAAGTGTTCCACATATAATTTTGGTTGTTCACATATACACATGGTTAGAAAGGCACTTTTCACATCCATTTGAAATAGTTCAAACTTTAGGATGCAGGCAACTCCCAACAGTAGTCTGATTGATTCAAGACGAGCTACATGGGCAAAGGTTTCATCAAAATCGACTCCTTAGATTTGAGTGTATCCTTGAGCAACTAGTCTTGCTTTATTTATGGTGATTACACCTTCTTCATCAGACTTGTTCTTGTTACCCATTTTGTACCAATTACATTGATTCCTTCTCGTCTTGGAACTAGATTCTAAACTTAATTTTCTTGAATTGTTCTAGTTCTTCTTGCATAGCATTAATCCAAAATTCATCTTTTAATGCTTCATTGACATTCTTAGGCTCAATTTTTGAGACAAAACAGGAGTCTGTAATGACTTCTCTTGACCTGGTGGTGACGCCTTTGTTTGGATCTTCTATAATCTTCTCCTTAAGATGATATTTCTGAATTCTGATGTAGGGTCCTTTGTTGACTTAACCATCTACAAGTTCTTAGTTATTTGGAGTAGAGTCATTGTGTTCGTTTGTGTTATCTGATGAAGTGTCTTCTAGGTATGTTTCAACATTTCCTAAGATATCAGCTTCCTCATTCCACCCTCTATCATCAACAACAACATTTATGGACTCCATCATTACTTTAGTTCTGGAGTCGAAGACTCTATAGGCTCTGCTGTTTATAGAGTATCCTAGAAATATTTCTTCCTCCTTTGTTCACGATCAACTAAGATATAACATTTACTTCCAAAAATATGAAATTATTTGAAAGTAGGTTTTCTTCCCTTCCACATTTCATATATATTAGTTGAGGTACCTTTTACCAGAGTTACTCTGCTGTGAATATAACATGCAGTATTCATGGCTTCAGCGCAAAAGTAGTAGGGTAACTTCTTAGCATGAATCATGGCTCTAGAAGATTCTTGGAGGGTTCCATTTTTCCGTTCCACAATCCCATTTTGTTGAGGAGTAATGGGAGAGGATAATTCATGGATGATCCCTTCAGAAGAGAAGAACAGGAAATTTTTTGTTTTCAAACTCCTTTCCATGACCACTTCTGATTCTGATCACATAGCTATCTTTTTATTTTTGGAGCCTTTGGAAAAGGTCTTTGAAGACATCAAAGACTTCAGTTTTATCCCTCATAAAACTCACCCAATTATATCTAGAATAATCATCCACAACCACATAGGCATATTTCTTTCCACCGAGACTTTCTACCTGCATTGGTCCTATTAAGTCCATATGAAGAAGTTCTAGGACTTTTGATGTAGTGAGATGTTGGACCTTATGACGTGACATCTTAGTTTGCTTTCCAATTTTTAATTCTCCACATACTTTTCCTTCTTCAATTTTAAGCTTTGGAATTCCTCTCACTGCTTCCATAGAGATGATTCATTTCATTCCCTTCAGATGCAAGTGTCCCAACTTTTGATGCCATAGTTTAATTTCATCTTCCTTGGCTAGAGAGCATGTTGAAGAGAAGCTTAAGTCTTCAGGTATCCATAAGTAACAATTATCTTTTGATATGAATCCTTTTATTACAACTTTATCCTTCTCATTAGTAACCACACATTCAGATTTTGTGAAGTTCACTTTGAAACCTTGATCACAAAGTTGACTGATACTCATTAGATTTGTTGTTAACCCTTTAACAAATAACACATTTTCAAGATTTGGTATTCCTGGGAAATCCAACTTTCCAACTCCTTTGTTTTCTCCTTTGTCTCCATCTCCAAAGGTCACAAACTGGTAGAGTGAGATCTGATATCCACCAGTAAGTTTTTGACTCCAGTCATATGTCTTGAGCATCCACTGTCAAAGTACCAGTCTTCTTTAGATGAAGCTCTGAGAGAAGTGTGTGCTATGAGACTAGTGACAGCCTCTTTAGGGACCCATTGTTTCTTTTTATTTGTAGTGGGAATAGTTTGATTGATCTTGGGTTAAGGTACATGCTTTGGATATCCATGCAACTTATAACAGAAGGACTTTATATGACCAAAACATCCACAGTAGTGACATATCTAGTGTTGGTATCTTCTTTTGGAGTATCTGATATTACTTCTCCCATGATGTTGAGACACATGTTTCAACATTATTGGTTTAGTATGGATATGATCCAGGTTTGAGGGAGGTTCATTTTTGGTCGTTTCATTAAAACCCAAACCACTCATATCTCTTGTCACTCATTCTGCCTGAAGAATTTTATCTAATGTGTCAAATCCGCTGTTTAGCATTCTGACAGATTTGGATATGTTGGCAAGTTCAGATTTGAGCAGACTTACTTCATGTTCCAACTTGGATATAGTTCTCAAGTGTTCCTTCTTTTCTGTTTTCAAGTGAGCTGTAATTTTCTTCTGCTTCTCCATTTCTTGACACACTTCATCATTTCTGATGCATAACTTTTTATAGGAAGCAGTAAGCTCATTATAAGCTACTTCTCCTTTATCGATATCTTCATCAGTCCTGTATATCCCAGTTAAGGCTGCCACATGCTTGGATGTCTTCTCTTCAACTTCACTTTCACAATCTTCATCTGACCAAGCCATTATTAAATCCTTTATTCGTCTTTTGTGATATGTAGGACATTCAACTTTAACATGGCCAAAGCCTTCACATCCATGGCATTTTATTCCTCTGTCTTGAATGAATTTATCTTCTGGTCTGACTTTCCTACCAATGTCTCCTAATTTGCTGATGTCGTATGAGATGTTCATGATATTAGGTCTTGAATCTTCTTCCATCTTCTTCAGCACTTGATTGAAATGTCTTTCAATGACTACTATAGCATTGGATAATCCTTCTTCAGTGTCTAGATCATATTCTTCTTCTTTGCCTCCAGCATTAGACACAAGGGCTATGCTTTTGTTCTTCTTCTAAACCCTGTCATTGATACCCAAGTCAAATGTTTGGAGCGATCCAACAAGTTCATCTTCTCTCATGATATTGGTTTCTTGAGCTTCCCCTATAGCAGCCACATTCATGTCAAATCTCTTGGGGAAAGATCTGAGAAATTACCAGCTTCTCCTCTGGTGTCTTCTCTCCTAAGGCACTGCATGCGTTGAATATCTCAAGGATGTTTATGTGAAATTCTTGAGTGCTTTCTTCATCC
The DNA here is from genome assembly GCA_021764765.1 of Vicia sativa. Lineage (NCBI taxonomy): Eukaryota > Viridiplantae > Streptophyta > Magnoliopsida > Fabales > Fabaceae > Vicia > Vicia sativa. Next base: position 135,273,625 of record CM038794.1, read on the forward strand.
TTCATCCTTAAGTTCTCAAACTTGGTGGTTAACAGCTGCAGTCTTGACATCTTTACCTTGGAAGTACCTTTATTAGTAGTCTTGAGAATTTCCCAAGCGACCTTAGCAAATTCACATGTGTTCACCAACCTGAATACATTCCTATCGATTCCATTGAAAATAGCATTCAAGACTTTAGAGTTTCCATGAACTAATTCATCTTCAGTCTTAGACCAGTTCTCCTCAGGTTTCAACACACCAGTAGGCTGATTGTCTTCCCCAATATTAACAGGATGTGCCCATCCTTTCAGAACAGCTTTCCAAGTCCGACTGTCCAAAGGACTTTAAAAAGGCCACCATACGAGGTTTCTAGAAATCATAGTTAGTACCATCCAGAATGGATGGCCAGTTCACAAATCCTCCTTCCTTGTCCATAGTACCAGAAAGTATCTTCCCTAGATCTCACCCAGAGACAAAGCAGGATGCCTGCTCTGATACCAATTGAAATTCTGGTATCAGATATGAGATGTCGAAGGTGATGTCACGATACTAATATCTGTTTGATGAACAAGTAATAACAGAAACTTAAATGCAGAAAAATGAAATAACACAAGTGAATTGTTTACCCATTCGGTGCTACACACCTATGTTTGGAGGCTACCAAGCCAGGGATGAAGTCCACTATTAGCAGTATTAATTTAGAGTTAAACTTCCCGTTTACACCCCTCAATTAATCTTTATCAAATGACACTTCTACCTAAGAACCTCTTATATATGAGAAACCCCTCTCACTCCCTCTCAATCACACACGGTGATAATAACAATAACAAAGACTTAAAGACACACTTTAACGAAACATAATCATCATTTCTTCAAAGCTTATAGATGATTAAAAACTTACAACTCAACTAACATTCATCTCAAGTATTAAAAAATACTAGAGTGGCTCACAAGAAATAATCAACAAAGACTTACAACCTAAAACTTAAACACATTACGTTCAATATTCTTTGGTGTGGCTGAATCTGCAAATAGGGTTATCATGTCTTTTTATATGACCACAACAACAAGGGTTGGCCCTTAAGCGCTTCACATTAAGTCTTCATGAGTCCTATGCTTTCTCCATGAAACTAGGATAAAAGTTCTCCAATAATATTGCAGAAGATCGTTGCAAACCTTGCTTACTTCGAGCATATAATTTAAAACAAACAAACTCCTAATGTTTATGAACTGAAAAAACCAGTTCAGGTCTATAACACATGTCAGAACATCTGCTTTGACATCTTCATAAAATCTGCTGATACATTTTGCTTCACAATTTAAGTTATTTTTCATGGCATTTTTTGAGCAGAATATTTTACCAAAATTGTTGCCAATCTACAGAACTAACAAACCTAATTGATAAAAGATGTCTTAAAACCTTAAATACTGAAGAAGAAGAAAAAAGAAGCATATTTTAAAATCGTAAAAACTAGAAAAATTTAAAAGTAGGCATGAGTTGATAGAAGGATTCATAACTGCTTGGAGGTGATGGAACTGAAGCCGACAGAGAGTGAGGTTGACGTTGGAGTCGGCATAGAGGGAGGTGGCAGAGCTCTGATCCAATTTTCCTAGTTCGCGTGTATTGGACTTCATGGTTTTGCTTCTTGGATATGTTTGTTGGTTGGATTTTGAGAATATTGAAGAGATATTAGATTTTGTATTTCTATCTTTCTTGTCTTTATAAGTTTCAAAACTTTAGATAAAAACGTGTAAATTCTTAAAAGTGCTTTTTTGAAATTTAGAAAATGTTGGAGATATATAAATGCATGGAGAAATACTTCTAAGTATTTTGAATTTATATGATTCATATATATAGAATTTGAAAGATTGAAAATCGAATTGGAAAGATTGAAAAAACTTGATAGAAAATAAGGTTTATTTTTAGAAAATTGGATGATTATTTTCTTGTAATTTATTTTTAATTTTTTTAAACATTTTTTAAAAGTATAATGAATCAAAAGATTGATATCAATCTTAAAAGATTTTTATTTTGTGACAGTTTTCTTCTGTCTAGTTAAGTGTTGTCTTATTATATACTTTTTAATTTAAAATGGAAAGAGAGTATCCAAGATGTAGGGGATGAGTGTTATACCATGACAAATAGTGATGATACAGGTGGCGGTCATGCATTGAAGAACTTCCATTTAGAAGATACTGAGACTATTGACTTAGACAAACCCCCATATCCCTTTCGAAAGGAGGATAACTCCATGACGAAAGCTATTTTCGAGCGTGGGATGGATTTCAACATGACTGGCAGTGTTACAATTCAGTTGAAGGAAGGTGACCATGAGGATTCTGTGGAAATCATTAGTGAATCTCCACTAACTAGTTGATAGATGGATGTTTCTTTTTTCTTTATTATAGTTTTTATGACGTTTACAAACAATAAGATTATGGTATGGAAGTTCCCAGTAGTTCATTCTTTAGATATTGCAAACATTATGTAGATAACTATAAACCTTCAGTTTTGGTAGTGGAGACTAGATGCAAGCCTGAAAAGCTTAGTAAGTCCTTTAAGAGATTGGGCTTTGATGACATGGAACACGCTGAGAATAGAGGATATACTGGGGGTATTGCTGGAGCTTGGAGGACAACAGATATCAGGTTGCAAGTGTGCCAGACAGATGATCAATTTATTCACTTCAAAGTCAAGGTGGAGAATATGGTGGAGTGGTGGTTTACTGCTATATACGCTAGTCCCCATGAACATGATAAATAACTTTTGTGGGAGGATTCATGGAAAGAGGAGCAAACTCTTATGTCGAACCTTACTAGTGCTGTGGACGGTATTAAGCGATGGAAATTTGAATCCTTTGATAAAATCAAAAGAATGAAGCGTGAAATCATGCAAAGATTGGAAGTTATTCAGAAGAAACTTCAAGTGCATGATAATTATGGCGGTATAAGGAGGCTTGAAGCTAAGCTGCAAGAGGAGTTGAGTCTAGTTTTAAATCAAGAAGAGTTGATGTGGCATCAGAGGTCGAGAACCATGTGGTTAACTGATGGAGATCAAAATACGAAATACTATCATATGAAAACCATTGCTAGGAGGAAATGGAACAGGATTATGATGTTGAAAGATGATAATGGGGTGTGGATCGAGGAGGTGGAAGCTTTGCATTCTCATGTTACTGGTTTTTATCAGAATCTTTTTGCAAACTCCAACTTACTGTGTCAATGGGAGCAAACTCCTGTAACTTATCCCACAAGTGCTTGTTGGAAGAATTAAACCCTTCATGCAACATCTTGTGTCCTTGTATCAAACTTACAATTTATAAGATCGTCATGAAAGTGCTTGTTGGAAGAATTAAACCCTTTATGCAACGTCTTGTGTCCCTGTATCAAACAGGGTTTGTTCCTGGGAGATCTATTCATGGCAATATCATTATTGCAAACGAAGTCATCTATAGCATGCATTCGAAGAAAGGGAAGACAGGTTATTTTTCATTAAAATTGATTTGTGAAAGGCTTATGACAAGCTCAATTGGGAATTCATTTGGAAGTGCTTGGTAGAAATTGGTCTTCATGAAAACATGGCAAACTTGATTATGCATGGAGTTAGTTACTAGTGTAGGTACAAATATTAACTGGAATGGTAGTCGTGGCGAGTATTTCAGACCGCAGCGTGGCATCCGGCAAGCGGATCCTATTTCTCCTTATCTCTTTGTTCTCTGCATGGATAAATTATCACATATGATTGAGCATGAGGTTCATATAAAGAAGTGAAAATCTTTCAAAGTTGGCTGTAATGGTGTTGGCATTTCTCACCTTAAGTTTGCTGATGACCTTCTTATCTTTGGTGAAGCTAGTGTGAAGCAGATTTTGTGTGTTAGGAAAATGCTGGACAAGTTTTGTAGAATGTCGGGGCAAGATTCGTTGCTCTTCACGTGGCTCCTCACCACGTTATCTGACGCGATTCTCCCTCGTGTGATTCGCTGCGTCCATTCTCATCAGATCTAGGATGAGATTCATCAATATATCTTTGCGCACACCAATGCGAAATCCAGACACCTTCGCTCGGAATTGAAATCCATCACCAAAGGTGATAAATCTATTTCTGTCTATCTTACTCGTATTCAAAGGATAGTTGATATCCTGGAATCCATTGATGATCCTATTTCGCATAGAGATCAACTTGAAGCTATTCTGGATGGTTTACCTGAGAAGTATAATGCTTTAGCTTCAATCATTCAGTATCGTGCCACACTGTGCCCTATCATTGAAGCTGAATCGATGCTTCTTGCTCATGAGGCCAAGTTGGAGAAATCTAAGAAAGCCACGCTTTCTGAGCCTCTCTCTGTTAATGTTGCTCAAACTGCTCCAGCTGGTCATGCAAACGCAATCTCTCAAGCCACTACTGAAGCCTCCAATGTGATGCAGTACTCAGAAACTCCTGCCTATGGTGAAGCTCGTGGTGGATTTTGTGGTGGAAGGCACAATCGTGGCAGAGGAGGTAGGAATGGTGGCAGAACCAGACTTTACTGTCAAATTTGTGCTAAACCTGGTCATGATGCCAACATCTGCTACCACAAGCACTCTGCTATGATGCCTGCAACTTAGAGGCCTCCTTGGAATCAGTGGATTAATCATGGCACGCCTCAAGTTCCTGCAACTGGTGGTTTCAATCAGTGGATCTCAGCTCCTCCCATTGCACAAGTGCCTGCTCCAAACCAATGGCTGTAACCTGCTATGTCACAAACTCCCAGAGGTCCTGCTCCAGGTTCTGTTCCAGCTGCCATGTACCAGCCACAAGCTCACTTCACAGGCACATGTTTTCTTGTTCGAGCTGGTTGTCCTCAAGCAACTCAGCCCCGGTACCCTGACTCATGTGCTACACATCATGTTACCAATAATGCCAACTATTTGTCTGAAAGTGTCACACTCCCTGGTACTGACCAAGTCTTACTTGGTAATGGCCAAGGTCTGCCTATTACATCCATTGGCACTGCCACATTTCACTCACCTCACAAAGCACATGCATCTCTCACTCTCAACAAGCTTTTACTTGTGCCTAATATCACCAAAAACCTGCTGTCTGTTAGTCAGTTTGCTAAGGACAACAGAGTTTTCTTTGAATTTCACTCTGATAAGTGCTTTCTAAAATCTCAGGATGATGCCAGCATTGTGCTTCAAGGATCTCTAAATAAAGATGGCTTATATACTTTTGGTTCTCTTCAGGCAGCCTCCAAGTCATCATTTCCTTCTTCCGTAGCTGTTAACAATGTGACCAAGGCTTCTGTGCAATCTAGTCTGCCCAAATCTTCAGCTTACTCTATGTAGCACAACAGGCTTGGCCACCTTCATCATGAAGCTTTAAAGTCTATCTTGCAGCTTTGCCAGATTAATGTGCCTCACAGATCTCCTTTGGATTTTTGTACTCCTTGCTGCTTAGGAAAAATTCATAGGCTGCCTAGCACACCTTCACACACCTCTTACACTAGAGCTTTTGATTTAATGTTTACTGATGTATGGGGACCAACTCCTATGAATTCTAGCAGTGGATATAAGTATTTGCTTACATGTGTTGATGCCTTTACAAGATATACTTGGGTGTTTCCTATTAAATTGAAGTCTGAAGTATGGTCACCTTCACACACTTTCTTACTGCTATTGAGGTTCAGTTTTCCACACAGTTGAAAGCTATCCAAACAGATGGTGGAGGTGAGTTCAAGGCACTCACCAATCTGTTTCTCATAAAAGGCATTGCTCACAGATTTGCCTGCCCACACACACATCACCAGAATGGCTCTGTTGAGAGGAAGCATAGGCATGTTGTTGAAACAGGCCTCGCTCTGCTTGCTCAAGCTAATCTGCCTCTCAAGTTCTGGGATCATGCTTGCTTAACTGCATCATACCTTATAAATAGAATACCAACTCCCCTGCTAGAGATGAAATCACCTTATTTCATGCTCTACAAACATATTCCTGATTACACATTTTTGAGGGCCTTTGGATGTGCTTGCTTCCCACATCTCAGGCCTTATTCTGCTCAGAAATTCAATTACCACACTCAGGAATGTATTTTTCTGGGATATTCTTCTCAACATAAGGGATACAAATGTCTTGCACCAACTGGCAGAATCTTTATCTCAAAGGATGTGCTCTTTAATGAGCATAGATTCCCTTATCCCTCTTTTTTTCCCTCTATTGCCACCACCTCTGGTTCTTCCACTTCTAGCTCCTTTTCCTCTCCCTTTCCCAGTGGTCTTGCATCTTTACCTTTTCTTAGACCTGCTCCTCTTACTGTTGTCCCTCTGGCAACTACACTCTTAACTGCAGCTGCCTCTGCTTCATCTCCCACCAATGGTCCATATTCACATTATGCTACTGTCACTCCTAGTGTCTCAGAGTCATTAAGTGTTAGTTCTACACTTCCTGTTCCTCCTTCTCACAATTGTTATCCTATGACCACTAGGAGCAAAAATGGCATTGTGAAGCCTAAACTGCACCCCACTCTTCTGCTTACTGAACTGGAACCCTCCTTCTACAAAACTGCCCTTAAAGATCCCAAATGGGTTGCAGCTACGCAGGAGGAGTATGATGCTCTGCTCAGAAATCACACTTGGGAACTCATTCCTCTTCCTCCAAACAGACAAGCTATAGGGTGCAAATGGGTGTTCAGGATAAAGCAAAATCCTGATGGCAGTATCAACAAGTACAAGGCTAGGTTAGTGGCAATGGGTTTTCACCAGCAACATGGTTTTGATTTTACAGAAACTTTTTCACCTGTTGTGAAACCTGTAACTGTAAGAGTTGTTTTAACCATTTCCATCTCCAAAAAGTGGTGTCTTACCCAACTGGATGTGAATAATGCCTTCTTGAATGACATTCTTCAGGAGGAAGTTTACATGGAACAACCCCCTGGTATTAAAACTGAATCTCCCACCATGGTTTACAAGCTTCACAAAGCCTTGTATGGTCTCAAGCAGGCACCCATGGCATGGTTTGACAGGCTGCATCTTGCCCTTAAAAGCCTTGGTTTCACATCCAGCAAGTGTGATCCTTCTCTTTTCACACTTATTACCTCCAGCTATACCATCTACATGCTGGTCTATGTAGATGACATTATTGTCACAGGCAATTCTCAGCCACACATTCATCAGCTTATTCATAAGCTTAATTCCCAGTTTGCTCTAAAACAGCTTGGGAATCTTGACTATTTTATAGGGATTGAAGTCATGCACCATGCTGATGGATCTCTTTTTCTGTCTCAAGCCAAGTACATCAAGGACTTACTGTCCAGAGCTAATATGGCTGAGGCAAAAGGTCTTCCTACTCCCATGTAGCGAAAGTAACAAGTGTGTAGATGATTTAGCGAAAGCTGGTAGAGGCTTTGATGGGGGCTAAAGGTGTTTCATAGCATACCTCTTTTTATTTCTAAGAATTTTGAAGAAGATGTTAGAGGATTCCGGTCCTCTAGACTTTTAGTTGGGTAGTTTTTTCCTCCTTTGGACTTTTACCCTCCTTTCTACAAAAAAAAAAGAGAATTATTTTTGTCAGATGTCATTTATTTTTATTGTCATCGTTTCTCCCCTCACCTCAAATTCTATTTTTTTTTAATGTGATTGAAGAATTTTTCCATTTCCCGTAACAAATAAAAACCATTGAATTGATATTAGCCGACATGTTTCAACTTTCATGCAATACCAAAGAATAAGTATATAAATATCTTATAAGCCAGTGGTGGACTCACTCTGTAGTCAGAGGTGCAACTGCACCCTCTAAACCTTATAAATTTACACCAAAAATTTATATTTTATGTTATTTACACTCCTTTGATTTTATGAGTTTCCACCCACATCAACAATTAGTTTTATACACTTTTCAGATTCACGGGAACTGAGATGGCAGACGGTAGTCAACAATTAATGACATGATTCCATTTCCTTTGTCTTTCAGTCTTCCACTTTCTTCCACTATTTCTACTCCAGATTGTATGCTTAACTCACACCGGTTACATCATTTTCCTTTTGTAGTTTACAAAAATTTCCATTTTGTTTTCCTCTGTCTGTTTTAACCCATCGCATATCTCTTTTTTTTCCAGATCATTGAACTCTTTCACAACAACTTGTACGACTACGACATTCACAAGATATATTTGCTTTGTTTTTCATGAATGTATCTTTTATCGTTTGCGTTGTTTTTCAGTTTTGTTTACGTACACCGTAAAATCAACAAAAAGTTTTTTTCTTTTATTTCAATGTAAAACATGTTATAAGGTTTTCACTTTGATGTTTTGAACTAGTCATTTTATTCGAGTTCTATTTTATAAAATTACTTCATTTTCATTTTGTTGTGTATCCATATTATATTCCAAAATTTTCCCTCTTATTTTTCAAGTCAATACACATCTCCATACTCAAGAGTTCCTCAAGGGTTGACCAGATGAACCATCTCCTAAGTAGTCAATCCACACCTAAGATTTTGATTTTCTCAAGTAAAAAATGGTTTCTATTGCCTCAAGTGAGCATCATGCCTCCTCATATGTCTCAAAGTATCACAATGACAAGTTTCAAGCCTCACAACTCAAGTTCGCTCAATCAATTGCTCAGATGGTTGAAAATCAATTGTATTGAACAAAAAGTCAAATGTGGTCAACATACAGTCAAACTTCATCATTTTTGGTCAACATAAATATTTTGAAGTCAAATTTATCATTTTATCAAGGGTGGATCATGATTCATCAAGAAAATGCAAACAATTGGTCAAAAGTCAAAGTTTCTAAATTAGGGGTTTTGGTGATAAGTCAACAAAACTTTGACCAGACATAACTTTCACATACTTCATCAGAAATTTTTGCATCAAAGCCCATTTTTAAGGCAATTCAATTCTCTACAACTTTGTGAATCACAAGTTTGCCCAAAAATACTTCATTTGAGAGATATGAACCAAGACATTATAGAGCCTTTTAAACGTCAACAAAAAGCCATCTTTTTCCAAAGAAGTGTACATGAACATGGAAGTTTCAATGAAGATGAAAACAAAAGGAGCTCTTAGAGGACATCTTAAGCTTTCTAAAAAGTCCAAGAAAACTCTCAAATGATAAAAATTGATAAAGTTATGACTTGGGAAAAATTGGAAATTTTGAAGAAATGCATAAAGAAAATATTGACCAAACTTGAAAATTTTCCAAATGGGCCTATATTTATTTGGTTCAAACTTGTTTATAATGTTGTCAAGAACCTCTAAGCCCATTCACACGCCATGTTTGAAATTATTTTATTTATTTTTGAATTAATTCACTCAAATTCAATTTTAATTAAAATAAAATACAACATTAAATGGGATAAGTGCAAGGCTGTAAATTTGAGTTGCTTGAGGTCCAAGATAGTCATGATAGCTGGAAAAATTCGTGCAAGATATGATTGGCATGAGATTGATGCTAGATTGAAGAAACATCAAGTTTTAATGAAAATTGGAAAATCAAATATTTTTCTCATGAATGCAAGATATTCTTTACACATTTGTTGACCTAAATTCATCCTCTATAAGTACACAACACATTCAGATCACAAGAGGACGATTTTACAGGATGATGAACCCTAGACAAACTCGAAAAAAATCACGGCATTCAGGCAATTAGTAGTCAAGGTTGCAAGGTAATTCAAGCCATTCCAAGCATTTAAACACCTTCCTCGACCTCCTCTGAAGCGTTCCAAATCATCACCATCGATCGAAGCATCCAGAATCACGGTACATGATTCCACCATGGTTAGGGTTTGAAGCTCCGATTTGGTGTTTTCTTATTAAGGTAAAATTGGACCAAACAATTCGTACCATCGTGCTCAGGACCTCAATTGCAATCGAACCATGGTCTCACATGTAATTTATATTGCTTGTATTGGATTTTACAAACATGAAGGTGCTATAGTGACGAATGTAACACCCCCTTCTATTTACCCGCGTTTTATAATAATAATCAGAGTATTTAATCATAACCAAGAAGGCGTCACAATTTTTAAAACATTAAGATTTCCAAAACTTGTGTCATGCTTTCACTGAAGAAGACTTATCAATTAATTAATGCAGATTATGTTTAACGGAAATGTAACATAACAAAACTTACGAATACAACATTCACAGTATTCCAGAATAATAGACGAAATCCTAAATCAAAACATTAAAGAATTCCAGGGTAATAAGTCAACATAATTCAAAGTCATTCAAAAATATCCATTAAAGGATTCAAACAACCGTTCCCGATGTTACATCTACGAGCACGACAACGACGCGGACTAAGCGGTGACTCAATACTAGAGCTATCCTCACCAACTCCAAGCGCTAATCACCTCGGATCGAAAATGTTGAGTAAGGGTGAGATCTCAATTCAATATAACATGCATTATACGTTTTTAGAATACAACAGAATAAAAGATACATTAATTCGTTAATCAAGCACAAGTCATAATCAATTCACAACACAGCTCACACAATGAACATATACATAATTCAAACAATGGAAATCGCAACACTGGAATCCATCCTAGCATGTTACAATCCCATATGCAATGCAGACTCTATGCATGTGGTACCAAAACGTGAACCGAGTTCACACACACCGCTCCGTTTACATGTGGATAGACAGTGTAAATTCAGGATTCGCCCATAGCTATTGGGTCAAGAATTCCAGCCTCACTACCTCAATCTCCGGGTAAGTCTATTGGCTCAACCAGTTCACTTCCGCACAATGGGAATGAACCAAATCAATAAATGTATATGCATGCATCATAAAAGCATGCCATCATCATCTCACATATCATGATATTAATACAAATCACATCATGTCAATTCACCAGTGTATCTCATTCAATCAAAATGAATAGCAATTATATAACACATCGCATCAATACCCCTAGGTAACTCATACCATTCATAATAGTCCTCATTATCCTTAATTACTCATTCTTTCAAAATCGGGAGCCACCATTTTAAAAATAATTTAGCCAAAATAATATTTTCTCTTTTCAAAGGTAGTATTCGAAATTTAGAAAATAACGCAAACGGCACTTTCGAATCGGAGTTACGGTTTAGAAAATATGAATTTTGAAGTTTTAGAAAAATTGGAAAAATGAACATGGAACCGGTTCCTACCGAGCAGAACCGGTTCACGAAAGTTAAAATTAACACGTCCCTGATTTTGAATGGGGAACGGTTCCGTCATATCGAACGGTTCACGAATGTAAAAGTCGGTTTACGCAATTTAACATTGGGAACTCGGTTCCTCCCACGAGGAACCGGTTCCCACGACCTCAACGACATTTTTATCACTTTTGTGACATTATGTATCTTTTATCACTTCAAACTTACTAACACGATTTGGTATATTAGAAACACAATTTCATCATCATTCCACACCATTTTAACATCCAACAACATGGTTTATTCATCCTTATTTGTTCATTCGACACACTAGATGATCCTAATCCCAAACAGACACAAAATAGGGTTTTCAATCTATAACCTATGATCATCACAATTCAAATTATCTAACATACCCAATTATCCCTATGATTCCCAAAACCCATAAGGCATATTAATCGATCGAAACCACCCTTACCTCGCGATGATTCTTGATTCTCTTGGTGTCGACTTTCCTCTCTTTTCCTCTTCTCTCAATTCCACGTGAAAGCAGTTTTCTCCAAAACCCTATTCTTTCTTTCTTTTCCGTTTATATTCCTTTTAATGTTCCTTTAATTATTCCAATAAAATAATTAAAACTTAATAATTAATTAGTAGAGTGATTTACTCTCTTACACCCTTTTCTGCACACCTCAACACATTTCCTCATTTAATGACCCAATTAATCCAAATAAAATAATACTTAGGACTTCATTTAATTAAATAATTAAATCCTCACTTAATAAATATTTAAATTAAATCGGGGTGTCCCAACGAACGCGACCGTAGGTAAAAGGTTTACCCACGGATAAGCCGTGGGTAAATTTCCCAGGAAAAATTCAAATTGGGGACGAAGCCCCTTTGCGCGCGTATATATATATATATATATATATATATATATATATATATATATATATATTAAATTTAATTTTATTATACATATTTTTCTTTCCATTCCACTAGCACCATGTGCACATATCTCAGATGGTAAGGCGTTTGTGTAGCAACCTTATGGTCCTGAGTTTGATCCTCCTAGTGGCCTTTTTCTGATTAATTTAATTAATTTAATAAGTGTAATTTAGGTTAATTTAATTTAATTTAAATTTATTTTATTAATTAAAAACAATTAGACTTAGGGTTTTCCGATTCACCTAATTTTTACATAGTAACTAGGTTTTACTAACCTAAAACATTTTTCTAACATCAAAACATTTTTTCCTTTATTTATTTACTGCTTTCTCGTATTTAAATTCTAGAAATCGATGTATAGGTCGCAAGGTTATTTTTGTAATAGCGTAGATTTAATTTTTCGCACTTTAATTTCCGCACCTCCTATGTATCTGCCCCAAAGCCATGTAATAGCTTAGGATTTACTTTTCCGCTTTTACTTTCCGCACCTCTACTTTATGTACATATATTAACTGCTTAGATGTATGGCTAATAGGATTGTATGCAAATACTAAAATCAACAGTTACAATAACCCTAATCTCAAAGATAATATATTTGAATTGAATACACTTTGCACACTCACACCCCCTAGGGTAATCTCTCTTGTTGCCTTACGAATAAAATGGTCATGTCCCTCGAACGTAGGGATACCATTAGCAAAGTTCCTCAGTTAAATAATCACAAAGATCATAGTCCCTCGATGACCCTCGATGTTGTCTACGAATATATGATCTCGTCCCTCAGTTGTTGCCTACGAATAAGTGATGATCGTCCCTTTGAATTGCTAATGAAATTCTGGTATCAGATATAAGATGTCGAATGTAATGTCACGACACTTAAATCTTCTATGAGCACAAACACACAACACAGAGTTACAAAGTACAGAAAGAAGTAAAAGACACAGAGAATTGAGAACCCAATTCGGCTCTAAATAAACTACGTCTGGGGGCTTCCAAGCCAGGGATGAAGTTCACTATTAGTAGTATTAATTCGGAGCTAAACCTTACCCGTTTACCCCTTATCACTTAATCAAACTACCCAGTGATCCTTCTACCTAAGATACCACACTTAGATATGAGAGTCATCCGCTCACTCCCTCGGCACTACTACATGTGATACTAAAAACTAATAAAGATTGAAGATACTCTTCAAAGACACACAATCACGCTTGCTTCAAAGCTTATGGTGATTGAAAACTAATAGCGTAAAAGGTCATTCTCAATTAACTTACAAGAGAGGCTCACAATTAACAACTTAAAACCAAAATAATGCACAACTAAAATAAAAACTAGAATCAATAAAATTGGAACGACCAACTGCAAAAATAGGATTGCAGCCCTTTAAATAGAGCGAAAGCAATTACGGTTGCTTTACTCACAAGTCTTCACACATCCTGTCTTCTCTCCATGAAACCAGGATACTAAATCTCCAAAATAATTGCTGAGGACGTTTTACCAGCTTCCTTAATCGAAGCACACAATTAATAACATACTGACTTCCTAAAATTTTTGCACTTAAGTCAGTTACATATGTCAGGACATCTGCTACTTCATTAAACTTCAGGACATTTCTTAGCAGAATATTTTACCAAAATTGCTGCCAATCAGTAGAACCAACAAACTCCCCTTTTGGCATATTTTGGCTAAAACATTATTTGGGGTGCAGACCATACAATCAAAACAGTAATACAACTAACATAGGCAGTTAACCACACGTTAATCAGAGCAACACTAGCATAGTAAAAGCAGCATCACAATCAAAACAGAGTTAGCAGCGAATAGTATATGTCACAACATCAGTTGGAACATTCAAAGATATAGTTTTTACTCCCCCTACACAGATGCACAATTGAAAAAAACTTTGCTCCCCCTGCACAACAACTTCTCCTCTTGTGGAAACACATAGTATCTTTAGTGATACACAATCAAAAAATTCAGCAGTACCTCCTTAGCTCATTCATCTGCTGCTCACACATAATGGAAACACAAAGAAATAAACACAATACACACACATTCGCTCACAGTTGCAACAACTCACAACTGCTCCCCCTCAACTTAATGTCTAGTCACTCTAAACATCTAAACATTCATCCTCTCTCCCTTTTTAGCCATAATTTGGCCAAACCAAAAAACCAGAAGAACATTCAAAATCACAGGAGGATAGCATAAATAAATACTAGATATATCTAAGTACTTAATATCTAATGTTAGAAACAACCCCAAAATGCAAACCATATGACATGCACTTATGTGCCAAAGTTACATAAACTGAGGAAAAATTAGATGGAAACACAATGCACAAATGGGAATCTTTAATTTTGTTTTTATCCACCCCAGTCATCTGGAGCACCAGGATATTTACTCCCCCTTATTAGCCATAATATACCAATGATAAGGAGATCAGTCTGTGATTGCTATGCATCTTCATGTATACATATGCCAAGTTTTCCTCTTAAGATCTCAAATTGATTTGCATCTAGTGACTTGGTGAAGATATCTGCCATTTGTTTTTCTGTAGTTACGTGTTCCGGTGTAATAGTTTTGTCTTCAACTAGGTCTCTAATAAAGTGGTGGCGTATATCAATGTGTTTGGTTCTGCTGTGATGAATAGGATTCTTGGATATGTTGATGGCACTTAAGTTGTCATAATATAATGTCATGACATCTTGTTTGACATTGTATTCTATTAGCATTTGTTTCATCCAGACTAGTTGAGAGCATCTACTTCCAGCGGCTATATATTCAGTTTTAGTTGTTGAAAGGGAGACATAGTTTTGTTTCTTACCAAACCATGAAATAAGATTGTTTCCCAAGAAGAAGCATCTTCCAGATGTGCGCTTTTTCTATCATCAACACTTCCTATACAGTCGGCATCACAATATCCACTTTGAATGCAGCTTGATCTATGAGAGTAAAGCATGCCATAGTCAGATGTTCCAATGACATATTTAAGTATTGTCTTTACTTGATTGGTATGACTCACTTTGGGTTCAGCTTGATATCTGGTACATACTCCAACAACAAAGGCAATGTCTAGTTTGCTAGCTGTGAGATATAGTAGACTACCTATCATGCTTCGGTAGAGACTTTGATCAACATTGACTCATGTTTCATCTTTTGATAACTTTAAGTGAGTAGGAACAAGTGTCCTCTTGTGAATTGCATTCTCCATCCCAAAATTTTTGACCATATTTTTGGCATACTTGCTTTGGGATATGAATATGGAATCTTCCATTTGTTTGACTTGTAGTACAAGGAAGTAAGTTAGTTCCCCAACAAGACTCATTTCAAATTTTGACTGCATTTGTTTTACAAACTGTTGAACCATTGTATCGTACATTCCACAAAAAACTATGTCATCAACATAGATTTGAGCTATCATGAGACTTCCTTCTTCGTTTTTGACAAACAAAGTTTTTTCTATGCCGCCTTTCCTGTATCCATTTTCAACTAGAAACTCAGACAACCTCTCATACCAAGCTTGGGGAGCTTGTTTTAAACCATAAAGTGATTTCCTTAATCTGTATACATGGTTTGGAGTTATGGGATAAATAAACCCTTTAGGTTGTTCCACATATACTTCTTCATTTAAGTAGCCATTTAAGAATGCACTCTTCACATCCATTTGAAATAGTTTGAACTTTAGTATGCAGGAAGCTCTTAGTAGTAGTCTGATTGATTCAAGACGAGCTACTAGGGCAAAGGTCTCCTCAAAGTCTATGCCTTCTATTTGAGTATATCCTTGAGAAACCAACCTGGCTTTGTTTCTAGTGATTATTCCTTCCTCATCAATTTGTTCTTATAAGACACACAATCACACTTGCTTCAAAGATTATGGTGATTGAAAACTAACATCCTAAAACGTCCTTCTCAAGTAACTTATAAGAGAGGCTCACAATTTACAACTTAAAACAAAAACAATGCACAACTAAAATAAAAACTAGAATCACTAAAACTGGAACAACCAACTGTAAAAATAGGATTGCAGCCCTTTAAATAGAGTGAAAGCAATTAGGGTTGCTTTACTCACAAATCTTCACGCATCCTGTCTTCTCTCCATGAAACCAGGATATTAAATCTCCAAAAAAATTGCTGAGGACGTTTTACCAGCTTCCGTAATTGAAGCACACAATTAATAACAGACTAACTTCCTAAAATTTCTGCACTTAAGTCAATTACACATGTCAGGACATTTGCTACTTCAATAAACTTCAAGACATTTCTTAGCAGAGTGTTTTACCAAAATTGCTGCCAATCAATTGAACCAACAACTAAGGTATCCTTACAATGTTGCCTTCAATGACCATACGATGACCCTACACCTGTCCCTTCACATCCAACGGATAGAGTTACCTACCAACTATTGGTATGGATAGCGCTACCCTAAAGGAGAATGAAAATAACAAGAATGACCCTTTCTAAGTAGGTAATAAAGACTCTAAATTGTTTGCTCCAATCAAAACACTTTTCACACCTCACACTCTTTTCAAAATATTTTCAAACAAACACTTTGTATACATTTCAGCGAGAATCATTACAAAGCTCTACACTTTCAAAGCAAAATTTCCAAACACTTCGTATACATTCTTGAGGACTGATACAGGAATCATTACGAAGTCAAAGCGAAATACTTTTCAAGTACTTTTCAAGTCACACACACAGAGAAAACAAGTTTTCGAAAAGTGAGATAAGCAATTAAGAGCCCCTAGATAACTATAGATGGAAAGAGTGCTAATACCTTCCCTTTTCATAATTACCTTACGTACTCAGAATCTATCAAAGGTCTTTCCTATTTTTTTCACCTATCTTTAATAAATGAAAAGTCGGTGGCGACTCTTGCTATCCACAACATTTGCGATAAAACGCAAAACAAACAAGTCAGTTCTCCCACCGTGTTATAATACCTTACTTAAACTCTGGATGCTTCTACCATTGACCTCGATGATATTTCTGCCATTGACTTTATAACAGCCAACCAGCCTGCAACCAACGCATAACAGATCAAGATAGAGTTATCTATATCCTCCAAGACTTTTTGAGTTGTTTTTGCAACAAATTTTGTTATGCAACAAAATTGATTATGCTACTTGTAACACCCGTAATTAATCAAGGAATTTAATTTAAGATTATGGAGTATTTTCATATTAATTTAGTAATTAAGTCGATTTGTAGGTGGAATTGTTAATATAATAATTGGGTAAAAACTAGTTAAAATAAAAATAATATTAGAATTATTCTATTATTAGGAATTATTAAATTAAATGTAATATATTGATTATAAGAATAAATTAGCATTTTTTTAAGAGTATTATTTTAGTGGGCCAAATTATATTAAGAGCCACTATATAATTGAGTGACCTAGTAAAATAAGGAAAAACACATTGCTTGCAAACCAAAACAAAATCATAGCCGTAGCAGTAAACCAGCAAGAGAGAAAAAGGAAGAAATTCGGAAACGAGGGTTGCTAGGAGGGATTGTTTATGTCCGAGAATTTGCTAATTCCGATCGATTTTCCGAGTTCCCTTCAATCCACAGGTAAGGGGTGGAGTTCGGGTTTTATAATCGATTGTAGGATAATTGTTATGTGGGGTTTAAGGCTGCATGATTACACTACTAATCGTATTTTCGGTGATGAATTTTTGTACACTGGAATGAATTATGTTGCCTGTGTTGAAATTGTCCTCTATATGTATTGTTTTGCAATTGTTGTATGTGTGTAAATGGTTGCGATGAAATAAAAATTGCATGTTGCTACAGGGAGGGAGGCGACCTCCCCCTTGGAGAAAGAAGGGAGGAGGCGACCGCCTCAGTGGGTGAGAAAAATAAAAGGGAGACGTCTGTCTCCTTGGGTGAAGGGGGTGTGAGGCGACCGCCTCACTGTGGGGGTAGGGGTCTCAAATTCATTCTTGTTCTCGTGGCTTAGGAATGTAGTGTTTAGCATTAGCATGTTAGAAGGAAACATCACATAAAACCAGTACTGCTGGCATGAGGAAATAATAATAATAGGGGATGAAGAATTATGACAGTAAGTGAAATTAATCTTAGCAGTTGTAGAAACACTCTAGCAACCATAGAAAATTATACCAAAAAAATAATATTAGCAACAACAAATGGTACAGACAGTGTAGATTAATTAGTAGAGTGACCCATAATAATGCAGGAGATTAATAAGTAGTGACAAAATTAATTAGTTGAATAAATAGAACTAATTAGTAATGTTGCAGAAAACTAAAAACAGAGCAGAAAATAATATTGTCAGTCGAATTAAGCGGAGAAATTAGTTTATCTGAATTGGACAAAACTTCACGGGATAGTTCGGGTATACTGATAGTTAATTAAAAAAGTGTCGTTTCGTTGAAACTCGTGTTAGTTGTTGGATTACGGGTACTACCGGAAAGTTGTTGTTTGTGTCTGAATTGGATGATCTAAGAATCATAGGCTTAAATGGCCAAAGTCGAAAAACGAAGTTGGTCGATTTAACTTATAAATGCATTGTGTTGACGTTGCTATTTTGTCGTTGAATTCGATGTTGTTGATTAAGTTAATGTCGTACGTGCATGATTTTAAGTTGCCGTTATTTAAGTCGTTGTTGGAATTTCATCAGTTGCATCGTACATAGCATGTGCATTTTCAAGTTGGCTTGGATTGGCACCACGTTGTAAGTTGAAGGCTTATGCCTTGTTGAATGCCTCGATAACCTGGCATCTTTTTAAGTTGGGAGTTTACTCCAAATGGATCCACATGCATCTGCATTTTGTCGAGTCGCATCCAAATCGCATTTTAAGTTGTTGTTGATTTTTATGTTGTTTTTGGATATCGTATGTTGTTGATTATCGCTTGCTTATATTATTCAATATCTCACCCTTTCTATTTTGTTGGTCGTTACCTTTATATTAGTAACGCGTAATGAGGAGTAGGAAGATTAGTAGCTTATGGCATCGCCACGTACATCGGGAACGAACGCATTGTTTTCTTTATGTTTATGCAATTGCTTCCATTGAACTAAATTGTGGTTTTGAGAAATATTTGTGATTTCCGTTGTTTCAAAGATGCTACATTGTTTTGAATTAATTATGTTGAGATTCCGTTGCAGTTTAATTATTAAGTTGAATTGTTAAAGGCCAAACATGTCTTAATTGGTTCCCTTTATTTTGTGCTATGTATCCGCCAAGAAATATGTTGGTTTAATTGTTGTTTTCAAGTTGTGAAGGTGTAATGCCTCAAGTTTTAATTAAAATTTTTGGCACTCTGATTTTAAATAACGTTGGGTATATTTCGGGTGTTACATTAGTTGTATCACAGCAGGTCGGTCTTTCCGACCAAGTGTTGTGTTGTTAACAATCGAGTACTGTTAATTACTTTATCTGCGATTATGTTGTTGATTAGTTGAAATGGTTGGAAGGAATGATGCTGCAATTGCTGCTGCTTTGGAAGCAATGGCTCATGCTCTGGAGAATCAACCTAATGTTGGTGGGGATGCTGGATCCTAAAGTTTGGCGACCTTCTAGAGAGAGAATCCACCGATGTTCAAAGGAAAACATGATCCCGATGGTGCTCTGGAGTGGTTGAAAGAGATTGAGCGAATCTTTCGCGTGATGAATTGTACTACTGCGCAAAAGGTTCGGTATGGAACTCACATGTTGGCTAGTGAGGCTGATGATTAGTGGTTGGATACGCTTGCAACATTGGAAGTTACAGGTGAAGAAGTCACTTGGGCTGTGTTCCGTAGAGAATTCCTGAGGAAATATTATCCTGAAGATGTTCGAGGTAAGAAAGAAATTGAATTCCTTGAACTGAAGCAGGGCAATATGACC
Source organism: Vicia sativa (assembly GCA_021764765.1). Lineage (NCBI taxonomy): Eukaryota > Viridiplantae > Streptophyta > Magnoliopsida > Fabales > Fabaceae > Vicia > Vicia sativa. The sequence goes on from CM038794.1 coordinate 135,293,529, forward strand.
GTTACTGAGTATGTTGCGAAGTTTGTGGAGTTGGCTAAGTTTTATCCGCATTACAGCGCGGACACTGCTGAATTCTCTAAGTGCATTAAGTTTGAAAACGCGAGATTAAGAAGGAAATTGGGTATCGAAGATCCGTGTTTTCCGACGGTAGATAGATGTTGTATTTTGAGGAAGACAACAATGCTCATTTTTGATGAAGGGTAAGAATCGAAAATCGTGGTAAACCGTATGATGCTCCAACGGTAGGGGTAAATAGAGAGCTGCTCGGTCGAGAACTAGTGGGGAGGTGCTCCGGTATTGTTTGTTACAAGTGTGGGCAAGTCACAAGCAATGCATGTACTCGAGGTGAAGAGGTGTTTCCGTTATGGATGGCAAGCATACAATATCGATTGCAAGCATAAAGAGATGATATGCTTTAATTATGGTGAAGAAGGACATATTGGGATTGCAAGAAACCAAAGAATGAGGACAAACTTTTGGCGGGTGATTCGTTGGGCAATGAGGACAAACTTATCGAGGTACATGTTTCATAAATAGTACTTACTTTTATTATCTGGTGTTAAGATTATTGTCTTGTGTTATTAATTCTATGAATGGTACAATGGTAGTTGAGGTCCCACCAAGGGATCAGTGACTACTTCTCTTGTGTGCTTGAAGTGTCCTCTATCGATCTTTGATAGGAACTTTTCTGTTGATTTAATTTGTTTGCCGTTAAGTGGGTTGGATGTAATTCTGGGTATGAACTGGTTAAAGCGTAACTATGTTTATATTAACTGTTATAATAAGTCTGTGAAGTTTTCAACTGATGAAGAAGAAGAAACTATTTTGGTGTCGCCTAAGCAATTCGGATTGTTGAAAAAGAAAGATGTTTTCATTGATGGAAACAATGTCAATGGAGAACCAAGCTATAATTGATGAATTGCAGGTGGTGCGTGAATTTCCTAAAGTTTTCTCTGATGAGATTCCCAATGTACCACCAGAACGAGAAGTTGAATTTAGTATTGATCTTGTACCTGGTACCAGACCTGTTTCTATGGCACCGTACAGGATGTCTGCGTCTGAGTTGGTAGAATTGAAGAAGAAGTTGGAAGATCTACTTGAGAAAAAGTTTGTCAGACCAAGTGTATCGTCGTGGGGAGCTCCAGTGTTGTTGGTAAAGTAGAAAGATGGAAGCATGAGGCTTTGTGTTGATTACAGACAATTGAATAAAGTGACAATCAGGAACAAGTATCCGCTTCCAAGAATTGATGACTTGATGGATCAATTAGTGGGTGCTAGTGTGTTTAGCAAGATTGATTTACGATCAGGTTATCACCAAATTAAAGTAAAAGATGAAGATATTCACAAGACAACTTTTAGAACATGTTACAGACATTACGAATATTTTGTGATGCCTTTCGGTGTTACCAATGCACCGGGAGTATTTATGGAGTATATGAACCGTATATTTCATGATTATTTTGATCGACTTGTGGTAGTGTTTATTGACGATATTTTGATTTCTTCTAAGTCAGATGAAGAACATGTAGAGCATTTGAAGACAGTGTTGCAGGTTTTGAAAGAAAGAAAGTTGTATGCTAAACTGTCCAAATGTGAATTCTGGTTGAAAGAAGTTAGTTTTCTCGGCCATGTTATTTCTAGTAGTGGCATTGCTGTAGACCCGTCTAAAGTAGATGATGTGTTGCAATGAGAAACTCTGAAGTCAACAACTGAGATTAGAAGCTTTTTGGGTTTGACTGGTTATTACAGGAGGTTTATTGAAGAATTTTCCAAGTTGGCACTTCCACTAACAAAGTTAACTTGTATAGGAAAAGCTTTTGTGTGGGATGTAGAATGTGAAGAGAGTTTTACCAAGTTGAAGAAGAGGTTACGTCGGCTCCAATTTTGATGTTACCGAAACCTGAAGAACCTTTTGTAGTGTATTGCGATGCTTCTAAGATGGGATTAGGTGGAGTATTGATGCAAGATGAAAAGATTGTTTCTTATGCATCAAGGCAGTTGAGAATTCATGAGAAGAATTATCCGACACATGATTTGGAACTTGCTGCAGTTGTTTTTGTATTGAAAATTTGGAGACATTACCTGTATGGCTCTAGATTTGAAGTGTTTAGCGACCACAAAAGTTTGAAATATTTGTTCGATCAGAAGGAATTGAATATGAGGCAGCGGAGATGGTTGGAATTGTTGAAGGATTATGATTTTGGTTTAAATTATCATCCAGGTAAAGCTAATGTGGTGGCTGATGCGATGAGTCGAAAGACTTTACACATGTCAGCGGTGATGGTTAAAGAGTTGGAATTAATTGAGAAGTTTAGAGATATGAGTCTTGTTTGTGAGACAACACCGCAGAGTGTTAAACTAGGGATGTTGAAGATTAATAATAATGTCCTAGATATGACCAAAGAAGCACAAAAGTTGGATGTGAAATTGGTAGATTCGATGGTGGGAATTGATCAGTCGGGAACTAGTGATTTTAATGTAGATGCGCAGGGTGTGTTGAGATTCCGTGATCGAATTTGTATTCCTGATGATGTAGAGTTGAAAAGATTAATTCTAGAAAAAGGGCATAGAAGTAAGTTGAGCATTCATCCGGGAGCTACTAAAATGTATCAAGATTTGAAGAAATTATTTTGGTGGCCTGGAATGAAGCGTGATATTGCGCAGTTTGTGTATGCATGTTTGACTTGTCAGAAGTTGAAGGTTGAGCATCAGAAGCCTGTGGGGTTGTTGCAACCATTGGAAATTCCAAAATGGAAGTGGGATAGTATTTTGATGGATTTTATAACTGGATTACCAAATACGGTGCAAGGACATAATTCCATTTGGGTGATTGTTGATAGGCTTACTAAGTCAGCTCATTTTATACCTATTGACATCAGTTTTCCTGTACCGAAGTTGGCAGAGATTTTATATCAGGGTGATTGTTAAGTTACACGGTGTCCCGTTGAGTATTGTGTCAGATAGAGATCCGAGGTTCACCTCTGATTTTTGGAAGAGTTTACATAATGCGTTGGGTTCTAAGTTAAGGCTGAGTTCAGCGTATCATCCTCATACTGATGGTCAGACAGAAAGGACGAATCAGTCATTGGAAGATTTACTGCGAGCATGTGTTCTTGAAGAGAGAGGTTCGTGGGACACTTGCCTTCCATTGATAGAATTCACTTATAATAATAGTTACCATTCTAGCATCGGAATGAAACCTTTTGAAGCGTTGTATGGTCGGAGGTGTAGGACTTCGTTATGTTGGCACGAGACGGGAGAAAATGTAGTACTTGGACCTGAACTGGTTCGAGAAACCACCGAGAAGGTGAAGCTTATCCGTGAAAAGATGAAGGCTTCCCAAAGTAGACAGAAGAATTATCATGATAAGCGGAGGAAAATTTTGGGATTTCAGGAAGGCGAACATGTATTCTTGAGAGTCACACCAGTAACCGGTGTTGGACGAGCATTAAAATCGAAGAAGATTACTCCTCGCTTCATTGGTCCGTATTGAAACAACCGGCTGAACATCATCCGATAACTATATCAATGAAGTCGCCATCAAACGTTTTTTATCTCACAAAAGGAGAAAGGTGAACGCATCACGAAAACCTGAAAGGGATAAGACACGGTCTTGCGACCGAGAGATAGGTAAGGGAATCTATTAAGGAAGGTATTACCACACGTAATACTCTAAGATCCACTTCTACTTTCTACCTAATGGGTGTGTTTATATCTATTTACTTAATCACTATGCTAAAAGAATATGCATAAAGAAAACATGGGGAAAAGAAGGAAGTATTTACAAATTTTTCTCGATCGAGCCCCGTGACAAGATGCCTACGTATTCCCTCGTGCAATGGGAAAGTCAGAGCGTCGTAGTTCCGCTCATATGTTTTGGTGGGTTTTGTGTTTTTTACTTATGAAAAAGAGTTTTAAACACAAAAGAAAACTCGTAGGCAAAAAAGTTTGCATTGGTTGGTTGATTTTACCTTTGAAAAAGGAGTTTGAACCATTATTAAGTGTTTTGATTTATAAAGGAAAAAGAAAACAAGTTTTAGTTTTATTACATGCTGTTGAAAAGTATATTTTCGGCAAATACTTTTATATCGTATCCACAGAGATTGGGTGATATTACACCGTTCTATAGTTACAATCGCTTTTAAGTTTACAAATTGAAAATGGTTTGTTTATGTTTGAAATTTATCAATCACTTGTGACATAAAATTAAAACACTAAAAATATGGTTTTTATCAATTAAAAAGACTTTGTCAAGATTTGGTTTCACTATTCCAATTCCATATATGTTCTTATAACTAGTATGTGAACTCAATAAGTTTGAACATAATCTAATATCCTCTCAATAACATTTATGTCTAAATAATATTGTGATATTCATTAAATTAATCCTTTAGATAATTTCTTCATCCAAAATATAAATCTAACAATCCTTAGTATTTGATATAAAAGAAAAGCAAGAAATAAATCTATTTCTACAATCCAATTCTTACTTGAGAAAATGCTTGAAGAACATAAATTAAATTATCTTTTTCAACAATAATTTAACTTGACATATTCAATAAACCACAAAAGATTTTCTCTACATTCAACCTCAAATTGTTCACATACAAGGATTTACAAGAATTACATAATGGATTTGGAATAATTACTACCTTAATCTTGACAAAATAGGAAATTAGCTCCTCATCACCATGGTTGACATCCAAAGAAGTTTAAGTGTTCTTCTTGTACTTCCCCAATGTTCTATATCTCTCTCCAACTTGATAAAATCTGATTGTGTAAAAATTAATTATCAAGTTGCAAAACTATTATCTTTTCTTTCCTTTTCTCTCTCTTTGTTTTGCTTTTTTCTATGTCATGATTGCAAATGATATGACCTTTTTCATGCAACCATACATTTATCTTGGCCCAAAAAGTAACTAAAAGGAAACTTTCCCGCTACCCCAAGACGGCTGACCCCAAGACACTTCTAATTATTTCAAAATAGAAGTGCTGATGACACACAGTTCGCGGAGCCAACCATGGACGCAACGTGAACTAAATAAAATAAGGTTCGGGGTGCCACAACAGGACGCATTGCGAACTGAGTTGCTTTATGTTCCCTTTGTCTTTTCCTGGCCTCCCTTTGTCTTATCTTGATCTTGCCATGACTTGGTTGCTTCTTCCAACTCCACATGAATCCAAGTAATTCTTTTTCTCTAAAAATTGTACAAAACTAACAATTGAAGTGAAATATCTATTCTACTAAAAATAAAAACAAGAATAATTGCATATTTATGAATTGTGTGAATAAAAGAATAAAAATTAAATAAAACTTGGTTAAAAGGACCAATAAAAATGTATGAAAATTAGTCCAATTTGGTCCTTAACACATGCAAGGATGCAAAAGAAACTAGAAAACAATCAAGGGAAACTATTTAACTCTATCCCTAAGGTTATCATGCATGTATTACAACCTAAGGTCTAACTCGAATCACTACCTAAAGTAGATCCAAGAGAATCCTCAGGGAACATGGCAAAGGCTTACAACCTAAATCTATGTCTATCTCGATTCACTACCTGAAGTAGAATCGAAGACGACAAAAAGGAATGGAACAAGTTTGTAACCTAAATCTATGTCTATCTCGAATCACTACCTAATGTAGAATCGAAGATGACAAAAAGGGATGAAGCAAGCAAGTGCTTTGGCAGAAGCACACAAACAATGTAATGCAAACAAACAAATGGCACACAAACGCAGGAAAAGGAGGAAGTCCCATAGCCTCGAACAGTAACGAGCATACTGTGAGTCAACCAGGAGCCGACACATCCGATTCCTGTGAGTGGTATCACCGCATGACATGAATTGTCAAGTGTGAAGAGTAAATGATGCGAGCTCTGCAATAAATGCGAACCCCAGGAGAGCGTGGAGAGTCAGAATAAGGAACTCTTGCCACTTTATTATTATTGACTCGATAAAGGAAGCAACATGATTCGCGTGTGCTAAGTTGACACGGACTAGAATTGTGCGGGGGTCGATTGCGAACCCTTTCCGCTTGCCCATCATATCATCATGACTCGATAGCAGGAAATGTAAAAAACGGGACTTTGGTTAGTGGTGCCACGTCGGGTGTCCTAACCACTCTTGACCTATGCAAGCAAAAATATAAACACTTACTGAGAATTACCTCCCTATGCACGACGGAGGATTTTAAACAAATCAAACACAATTAGCAAACAGAAGCGCCCTAAATGGGTCTTTAAATAAACCAGAGGGGTTCCTGAACATGCTCCAACTACAGAAGCCCCTTCATACATCTCTATTCCTACTTCTCATGGCAAGGAAAACGGTAAAACCCTACTTCTCATGCTCTCTAGAAAAGCGGTAAACAAAGTAAAACAAATACCAAGCGGATAAAGATCCAAGAGCATCGAGCTAAAAATACTCGAAAAACTTCAATGGCATGCAATAAAGAAATCCTATGAGAAGTGTGCGGAGGCACAAAAAGTATAATCAGAATGTGTGTCATACACATCTAAAGCAAATACACCTGTACAAGATCATAATCCAGACAATACAGATAAAGGATGTGCATCGATATGCACGGTCAAGAATGTGTGCTTATACACATTCGACGTATATCCAATAAACCTGCAAGAAACTATCCAGATAATATAGACAAAGGATGTGCATTGATGTGCACGGTCAAAAATGTGTGGCTATACACATTCGACGTATATCTAATGAACCTGCATGAAATTACAATCCAGACAAAGCAGACAAAGAAGGCACACACATGTGTGCAAGCAACAGATATGGATTCTACACATCCAAATCAATCAGATAACCTACAAAAAATGGTGAAACCAAGTAGATAGATAAAGAGTGCACACACATGTGTACAACATCAAAACATGGATTCTACACATCTAAATCACAAGTATAATGCTCCATGTACCTCGCATACAAAACAATGTCAGAAATATCAATGAGGCTTTTAAAGAAAGCACAAGACGCAAAAACGATTATTTACAATGAAATTGAAGTATTAAGGATGAATTCCTAGTGAGGGAAGCAACTAAATTGTTCTAAAGATATCCTAAACATCTAAACAAATGGAGGAAAGGCTACAAATTAAACATACGAAAGGAAGCTAGAAAACTATACAATTATCAAACTAGTTCCTAAGAATCGAACTATTAAAAGTTAGTTTTGAAATTCTATTTACAATCCTAAGGTAAGGTATACATTTAACTACAATTAAATGGTAGAAAAACATCCTAAAGTTTCAAAGAAAAATATGGTATTACATTCCTAAGATTAGTCAATTCAAACGACAAAGGAAAAACATGCTTCTAAACATATTATCGAAAATTGATTAAAAAATAAAAGAAATTAAGTGTAAAAATATCACAAAAAATACCAAAAATATTCTAAGATCCTAAAATGTCAGAAACTACTTTTTATGTATTATTTATGAGTCACTTGAATCGAAATCGGGAGCAATTTTGACTAAGTATGAAAATTGTGAAGCAAAGAATCAGGGGGTGCAAAACGGAATTTCTAATCTGTACTAATTACAATTAAGGCTGCAGCATCTGGACCTAGCACAGGAGTATTGTTAAAATTTCGTAAAGCCCAGTCTAATTATTATGCAATCCATATAGTTTTTTTTTTTATAAAAAAAAAGGAATAATGTAATAAAAAATGTCACGTTTTTTATTATTTTTTTTGTGTTATAACATATGATCAACTGGTCATTATATTTTTATCAGACTTTTATTTTTTTTAAATAAAAATTAAACGACACGTGGCAAGCTATGATTGGGTAATGAGAAACATACATGAACCAAGGGAAAAATGACACGTCGAGGGTTTAGAGGGCTCACCGGAAACATAATCTGGTCACCCTCTCTGATTACAACACCGGCCGGAAAACACAAACCTCCCAGAAACAGATCTTGAAAGCACTACTCGACTTGTTTTCACCGCCTAGTTCCGAATACGACCTTCAGGATCTTCCAAAACTCACCAAATCATGGCGAAATTGCTACGCGAATTCAAGATCTTGCCAGATTTCGAAACTGCCGTATTTCTTCAGATAACCGTGCTATTGTGATTCTCCAATTCGTGCAGAGAAGACGGATCGAGCTCTAAACCATGGTGGACGTAACAAGATCGAGGAAGAAGGCTAAACTTCGATGACGAGAAAGACGAGTCTTCAGATCACAAATTTGAAGGTGAAAGAGAACTCTCGTCAGAGATGATGATGATCCAAGAGAGAGCATTGGTGTTTATCGTAACCGTTTCTATCGATGTCTTTGGCCATGGTGGTGAAGGTGATGAGGGCGAAGGATTGATAGAGATGAGTTATAATGAAGAAAGATGAGGGTATGTTGTTCTGTTATCAACCTCAAGAGTAGAGGAGATTATGGTTTTTATGATTCTCTTTCAAGAATGAGAATGATGACGGAGTTTGTCACAATCACAGTGATGAAGAAAAGAAAAATCACGAGAGGTTGTGAAGAGAAGGGTGAGCGATTATGGCTTTTTTTGTTATGGTTGTAAAAAATGAGAGTGAAAGTTCAAGAAAGAAGATTGGTGGCAGTTATGGTTGTTACCAAGAGAGGAGGAAAATTGTTAGTGGTGAGATCTAGTTCTGTTATGAGAAAAATGGTTCGAGAGAGTAAGGTGTGAGGTGTTTCTATCAAGTTTGTTATGGATGAATGAAAACTCCCATGGAGGAGAAGTAAGATTGGTGGATGGCCAATGAGAGATCCCCCCGAAAAGATCAATGCCTTCTGTGAAAAAAGAAAGAAAAATGTTTTTTTTTAACCTCCCCTTTACCGTTGTCGTGGTCACCACTTAATGAGGAGGGAGTTTCTGTTATTAATTCTAGCACATCTACACCATGTTGCATCACCTTTTTTCAAATGAAGAAAACCATTCCTTTTAACAACATGCACATGCTTCATGGCATTATAACTCGAAACGCACTCGTTTTCGATACAAAATTCCAAGATCAAAGTTGTAGAGTATATTTATACAAACATTTTTCGTGTTGAAAAGTTTTTGAATCGAGGCCCGTAGCTCGCTTAAAAACAGCTTCGAACTTACAGCATCACCACTAATTACATTGTCATGGAATTTTCTATGCATTGCCAACAATTTATCCATGCCAAGTGTACTACTTTATGGCTTCGTAACTCTTCCGACACTTGACCAAACAATGTGAACTTGATGCCATCGGAAAGAACACGTGTGATAGAACAACTTTGTAGTTCGAAAAAAATCCGAACAAAGCCTTGATCATTGAGAAAAAAGTGTTTGAACTTTGCCACTCGAGTGTTCGATAAAAGTCCAGACCTGGCTGGGCAAGTTCCAAGCATGACTTGCAGCAATTTTCCAACTTCAAACCATCAATTACGGCGCTTCATATTTTTCGCTCCGACGTCCGAAACGAAATAATTTCTAAACAAAACTTGTAGACTACATGACAAACTCCAACTTTCATGTTCGGAGTTTTTTCGTGCAGCGATCGAATCGAAAAGAAAACAACCTCAAACATGTGCACAAAAACTGTTCGATAAAATGCTTCCATATGCATGGCAAAAAGTGCATACTCCAACTCATATTTTGACAACTTCCAACCATCAACTACGGCGCTCCATATTTTCCGCTCCGACGTCCGAAACAAAAAAAGTTTCTAAAAGAAACTTATAGAGGGCATTGCAAACTCCAACTTTCATGTTCGGAGTTTCTCCGTGCGGCAACCGAATCGATGATAAAAATAGCCCCAAACATACGCACACCAACTGTATGATAAAAAGTTCTCGTAGCCATGGCAAAAATGCATATGCTGTCTTGCGTTTTGGCAACTTCAACTTAACCACTTCAAGGTTCCGTATCTTTTTCTGTGACGTCCGAAACGAAAAATTTTATGAACTAAACTTGTAGAGGAAATGACAAACTCCAACTTTCATGTTCGGAGTGTCTCCGTGCGGCGACTGAATCGATGATAAAAACAGCCCTGAACATGTGCACAACGACTATTCGAATATTGCAAACATGTTGAATCCTTATTTTCCAGGATTTGTAATTTTCAATCCGAGTCCCGAATGAATTCAATTCCTTCAACAAAGTTATAGATTGTAGTGAGATGAACAACTTTGCAGTTGAACATTTTTTAATTCGGAGCCACGAACCATATGAAAATCGAACCCGAAACTGTCGGCTTCAGCATAGGAACAAACACTTCAAAATATTTCTAAGTGTTGAATTTGTAACATAATGAATTCATAACTTCCGAGCCTTGTAACTTTTTATTCGAGTTCCAAATTAATTCAATTCCTCCAGCAAAGTTATAGATTGCCATGAAATGAATAACTTTGATTTTGAACTCAACTCGAATCGACGCCTCGAAACACGTGTAAAATACCTCCGAAGTCGAGCACTTGAACACATTGAAAAACACTTAAAATTCCACTAAGTGTAAACTTCAAAAGTTATGAACATTAAACTTCAGAGCCTCATAACTCGAAATTCGAGGAATTCTGGAGAAATCTTCACAAGGACAAATTCGGAGTACGAAATGCGCTCTTTCCAATGACTGCTCATTCGTGAAATTTTGACCACAGACGAGTGAGATAGAGAGTCGACAACATGGCTCCGTGAACACAAAGTACTTAAAATTTAGAAAAATTTTCTAAGTCTAAAGTTACTTAAATTGCAAGAAACCTTGTTTTCACCCGATTCTTCCGACTTTTCTCAGCAAATGATCATATTTTCGTAAATGTCGACTTTTAACCATAATTTTGACCAAATATTCCACCCGGTCAAACTTTGACTTTGGTTGACTTTTAGTACACACATTGAAATATCATTTTTACCCGACCGCTCTTGATTTTCTGATGAATCGCGCGGATCGATAAGCCATATGCAGATACTTCAAGACTCACAGAAGGCCATAAAATCAATTCGGGCTCCAATATTCAATCACAACACACTGTAGCTCGAGACCTTTAATCAATATCCACATGAGAGGAAATCAGAACTCCAAAACCTTGATTCTCGAGAGACAATCAGAAGCTCCTGGACGCACACATCTTTGTATATCGAGATGACGCTTGAAATAACCGAACCTCAGATACTTAGTTTCTGGAACCAAACCTCTTCTTCAGAATTGTACAGGTTCATACGATTTAGAAAATCTCGAACCCATGGTTAATGCATGAATGATATGTATGCAATGCACCTATTGATCAAGTGCAAGCCAACTACTAATTAAAAAATGAAGAGGGCGAATTTTGGAGTACAACGCGTATCAGATATCGGACAGAGTTGGAAAGGTTGCCTATAGGGTGGCATTGCCACCGAATCTTTCAAATTTGCATGATGTGTTCCACGTGTCGAAACTCCGGAAGTATATTCCTAACTCGTCTCACGAGATTTGTATGGATGATGTGCAAGTGCGGGATAACTTGACCGTGGAGACAATGCCAGTACGAATTGCAGATCGCGAGACAAGGACATTGCGTTGGTGAAGGTTGTCTGGTTAGGAGCTGCTGAAGAAAACATGACGTGGGAGTTGGAAAGCAAGATGCGGGACTCTTATCTTGAGTTGTTTGAATCAGGTAATTTTTTAGGACGAAAATATTCTAAGTGGGGGAGAGTTGTAACACCCGTAATTAATCAAGTAATTTAATTTAAGGTTATGGAGTATTTTCCGATTAATTTAGTAATTAAGTCGATTTGTAGGCGGAATTGTTAATATATTAATTGGGTAAAAACTAGTTAGAATAAAAATAATATTAGAATTATTCTATTATTAGGAATTATTAAATTAAATGTAATATATTGATTATAAGAATAAATTAGCATTTTTTTTAAGAGTATTATTTTAGTGGGCCAAATTATATTAAGAGCCACTATATAATTGAGTGACCTAGTAAAATAAGGAAAAACATATTGCTTGCAAACCAAAACAAAACCATAGCCGTAGCAGTAAACCAGCAAGAGAGAAAAAGGAAGAAATTTGGAAACAAGGGTTGCTAGGAGGGATCATTGTTGTCCGAGAGTTTGCTAATTCCGATCGATTTTCCGAGTTCCCTTCAATCCACAGGTAAAGGGTGGGGTTCGGGTTTTATAATCGATTGTAGGATAATTGTTATGTGGGGTTTAGGGCTGCATGATTACACTGTTAATCGTATTTTCGGTGATGAATTTTTGTACACTGGAATGAATTATGTTGCCTGTGTTGAAATTGTCCTCTATATGTATTGTTTTGCAATTGCTGTATGTGTGTAAATGGTTGCGATGAAAGAAAAATTGCATGTTGCTACAGGGAGGGAGGCAACCGCCCCCTTGGAGAAAGAAGGGAGGAGGCGACCGCCTCAGTGGGTGAGAAAAAGAAAAGGGAGACGTCCGTCTCCTTGGGTGAAGGGGGTGTGAGGCGACCACCTCAGTGTGGGGGTGGGGGTCTCAAATTCATTCTTGTTCTCGTGGCTTAGGAATGTAGTGTTTAGCATTAGCATATTAGAAGGAAACATGGCATAAAACCAGTACTGCTAGCATGAGGAAATAATAATAATAATAATAATAATAATAATAATAATAATAATAATAATAGGGGATGAAGAATTATGACAGTAAGTGAAATTAATCTTAGCAGTAGCAGAAACACTCTAGCAACCATAAAAAATTATACCAGAAAAATAATATTAGCAACAACAAATGGTACAAACAGTGTAGATTAATTAGTAGAGTGATCCATAATAATGCAGGAGATTAATAAGTAGTGATATAATTAATTAGTAGAATAAATAGGACTAATTAGTAATGTTGCAGAAAACTAAAAACAGAGCAGAAAATAATACTGTCAGTCGAATTAAGCGGAGAAATTAGTTTATCTGAATTGGACGAAACTTCACGGGATAGTTCGGATATATGGATAGTTAATTAAAACAGTGTCGTTTCGTTGAAACTCGTGTTAGTTGCTCGATTACGGGTACTGCCGAAAAGTTGTTGTTTATGTCCGAATTGGATGATCTAAGAATCGTAGGCTTAAATGGCCAAAGTCGAAAAACGAAGTTGGTCGAATTAACTTATAAATGCATTGTGTTGACGTTGCTATTTTGTCGTTGAAGTCAATGTTGTTGATTAAGTTGATGTCGTACGTGCATGATTTTAAGTTGCCGTTATTTAAGTTGTTGTTGGAATTTCATCCGTTGCATCGTACATAGCATGTGCATTTTCAAGTTGGCCTGGATTGGCACCACCTTGTTGAATGCCTCGATAACCTGACATATTTTTAAGTTGGAAGTTTACTCCAAATGTATCCACATGCATCTGCATTTTGTCGAGTCGCATCCGAATCGCATTTTAAGTTGTTGATTTTTATGTTGTTTGCGGATATCGTATGTTGTTGATTAAAGTAGTAATTAACGTATGTTTCTTTACCTAGCATATGAATTATCGTACTCTAGCTTATATTATTTGATATCTCACCCTTTCTATTTTGTTGGGTTACCTTTATATTGGTAACGTGTAAGTAATGAGGAGTAGGAAGATTAGTAGCTTTTGGCGTCGTCGCTCTGATACGTAGTACCCGGAGGGAAACGAACGCATTGTTTTCTTTATGTTTATGCAATTGCTCACGTTGAACTAAATTGTGGTTTTGAGAAATGTTTGTGATTTCCGTTGTTTCAAAGATGCTACATTGTTTTGAATTAATTATGTTGAGATTCCACTGCAGTTTAATTATTAAGTTGAATTGTTAAAGGCCAAACATGTCTTAATTGGTTCCCTTTATTTTGTGCTATGTATCCGCCAAGAAATATGTTGGTTTAATTGTTGTTTTCAAGTTATGAAGGTGTAATGCCTCAAATTTTAATTAAAAATTTTGACACTCTAATTTTAAATAATGTTGGATAGATTTGGAGTGTTACACTATTTTCCATTACAATATTACTAATGTGTTTTTAGTATGTTTTAGTACCTCTAATGATACAATCAAGAAAGGCATCTCTAATGTTTTAGTATGTTTTCGTTAACTGCTAATGCTGTAACCTTTTTTGTTTTATGCATTTAATGTTAATTATCTGATTAATTATATATTTACCACCGATTAAAGAAAGGGAAGATATTTAATTGTTAAATGTTAATAATCCACTGAATTATTGTTAATGTGTTATTTTTTTATAAAATATTTCTCTAATTTTGCTTACAGTCCAATTTTTAAGTCATGCATCGTATTGACGATTTGGGAGTTACTGAATAAATAATACTGGCTAGAACTCAAACTTTATTTAAGTGTGTATGCGTACGCACATTATTCAAAATCATTTGGTGCCTTTAAAATATTCAATCAAAATGTTATTATATTAATTAATTAATAATTAAATAAAAAATATACAATATAAAATATTTTTACAATATTAACCAATCAAAAATATGTATTCAATTAATTTTGTTTTAAAATACCTATTTTAGTATAATGCAAAACAACTAGTATAAGGTTATGTATAAAGAGGGTGTTGAAAAAAAAAATCAATAATTGAGTGCTTTGAGAGTGTTGAAAGTGAGGTGAATTAATTGTTGTTGAAAATTTTCAACATGTTGAATGTGGAGAGAGTGGAGTCCATAAAATACTTTTTAAAATTTTATTGATTGTTTTGAATGTTTAAATTTTTTATTATGTTGTGAATGGTGGTGGGATAGAGTGTTAAATTTTATTAAACAAACACTATTGTAGTGAGTAAAAGTTAAATGTATGTTAAATTATTAGATGAAAGAAAGAGATATGATGTGTAGTATAAAAAATGAAAAAGGATGAGTTCAATAATAAAACAACCTAATACAAAAGCAACCAATTGACTATGGCCTCTACATTGCCTACTGCTATTTTTTAGCTTTGAAAAATACGGTCAATAAAAATAGAATTTATTTATGTAATATAACGTTATAAAATATCGTTTTTATAAATTAATCTATTTGAATATAATTTGAAAATATTTTTATCTATTCTTGTTTGTATAAATTTATAAATACGTTGTTTTTATAAATATATTAACTATATATATAAGTTTATAGTTAATGTTTTATAAATATTATAATTAACGTTTTATAAAATATAAATTTGTGATCCTAGACTTATAACACTTGATCAAGTAGCCTTGTTGTAAGTTGTGCTTTCCACATCGTTTGTGATCATAGTTAAGGATTGAAACTTGACGTGTTAACTCTTTTTTTAATTACACATAAATTTAATAAGATTAGAGAAATCATTAAAATTAAACAATATATTTTTTGTTTACAGGTCCAATTTTTAAGTCATACATCATATTGACGGTTTGGGAGTTACTGACTAAATAATACTGGTTAGAATTTAAACTTCATTTAAAGAGTAATGCTATTCATACACCAAAATCCTACACTAATACTTACATCAAATATTATGTATTTATATGGTGAATAGTGTTTTTTAATTAAAATACTTATGAACAGTAATATATTATTATAATAATATTTTTTAATAAAAAATTTATATTTTTTTTAATAGTAAAATAAAATTGGTTAATGAAATATAAAAAATTGGTTAACGAAATATAAAAAATTGGTTAATGAAATGATGAAGTTGGTTAATGAAATGATGAAGTTGGTTGATAAAAAATGATTCTGATTCAAGCGCTTAAAATGGAATATTATACTATGTTGAGCAGAAGATGAATTTAGAAGTTCTAATGAAGAACTTCTGGAACACGTACGTTGCAAAGAAAACTTCTGAGTGAAGATTGAAATACAAACTCTGATAGAAGCACCATATGTAAATTCCTGATAGAAGATGTGTTCAACAAGGCTTACAGAAGATCATGAAGTATTAGAAGTTCTAATGAAGAATAGAACTTCTGGTCAAACACGTGAAAACAACTTATGAAGGAAGCATGCTAACGCAACCTCCGATAGAAGCACCAAAGCAACCTCTAATAGAAGTGCTACTAAATTATTTTTATTATTTAGTCATTTATTAACCAACTTCATCATTTCATTAACCAATATTTTATATTTTATTAACCAATTTTATTGTACTATTAAAAAACTATAAATTTTTTATAAAAAATATATTATTATAATAATATATTACTGTTCATAATTTTTTTTATTAAAAAATACTATTCACCGTATAAATACGATGAATAGTATTTGATATAAATATTGATGTAAGATTTTGGTGCACGAATAACATTACTCATATTTTATAGTTAGGTTAGGTACACAAACATTCCTCATTTTAATGATGTACTATCTGTGAATTCTCCCAAATTATTCTCACTCATAAAAAGTTAAAAGGTTAGATAAGATTTAAAAAATACGAAAAGCTGACATAGTTGTATCCAAGAAAACTATAGGATATTAAGCATGTATCCAAAAAAACATGTTGATGGAGACATAACTTTAGAAGTCGCACGGATGGATGTGGTTCAGTAGTCCCGTGTTAAAACAAGCAATTTTCAGAATAGTAAAAAGCAAAGATTTTATGAATGAGCCACTTCCAAATGAATATAAAATGGACTATAGTTTTATTTATAAACTAGCAATAGGTTAGAATAATAAAGTATCTTATTAATTAAAGTTATTAATTTTAAGTAATTTTTAGAGCTAAATTTAAGGGTAATTTTATAATTATATTATATAATTTATTATTTATTTATTAATTATTTTATTTATTTAATTATAATTTACATTATTCTCTTTAACTATTATTTTTTCTTATTATTTTTGTCCCACTAAATTCTTTGTTTTTCAAACCCACGTTTTTTATTTTGAAGATTACTTAACAACTTTTTTTTAAAATTAATTTAAGGCTTAAATGCACTTTTGGTCTCCCTATATTAATTTTCTATACGTTTTAATCCCCTATAAAAAACATCAACTATTAGGTCCTCCAATATCGTATTTTATATTTTATTTTTAGATCCCCATAACAAAATAGTCTAATTTGCATATGTGGCATTGAAATTATGAGGTGACATTTTTTAATTGTTGTCACGTCATCAAAAATAAACCCAAAAATATATATTTTAGAATTAAAATTTATAATATATAATTTCTAAATAAATATTTATAAATAAAAATAACTAAAATAATTAAATACGTTTAATTATTATAAAGAAAACTTTAAAAAAAATAATAATAATAAATTTTTAAATATTTATAATGATGTGACATCAATTAAAAAATGTCACTTCATAATTTCAATGTCACTTATGCAAATTAGACTATTTTATTATGGGGGGCCACTAAAAAAACATGAAATATGATATTGGGGGACCTAATAGTTGGTTTTTTTATAGAGGGACTAAAATGTTAAAAAAAATTAATATAAGGGACAAAAATCCATTTAAGCCTTAATTTAATTAAATTCTTTTATAAAATTATGTAACCTCCACGTTTCATCGGAAGCTATAAAAGTGACATCATTATTTTATTTTATTATATTTTCTATTGCATTTATCATTTTTATTTAAAAATAATAAATAAATAAATAATTTAATTTTATCTTACTAATTAAAGTTGTTAAGTCTTTTCTAAACTAGCCGTTTATTATATATCATTCGTGACAAAAATTGCATAAAATTAATGTACTATGGTTTGGCATTCCGAACATTTCATTCAAGAATTCGTGTAAACCAATCTGCATTTAACGGCACAATTTTCGCCAGAAAGAACAGTTGAGTCAACACTCAAATATTCCTTTTCATCACCTGGAATTAACGACAAAACGAAATCATTAACAATATCTACAAAATCATGACTCGGAGATAGTAACGCTTTCTCTTCATAGTATTTCAAATTGTTCATGTTCTGTAAAAGTAGTGGATATGTTAATTCAATCAGACATTAGAGAGGATTAGTAGAATCTGTAACTAATAACTCTTCGGGAATATGAAGTGTGCTCTCTCCACACTCATTTGAGGCTTGTTTACTATTTCCAATATCAAGCATCCAATTTGAAAATTCTTTAACTTCTTTAGATTCTATGTTGGACTTAGGAGTTGCCAGCGGCATGTTATTTGACAAAGTCAATACCTTACAAAACTTCCATAATTCAGAAGAGTTTATTGAAGCGAACACTATGTCATGCCTACAACCCTTTCGAACAACAGGTAAGATTTGTCTGAAATCTCCACCAAAAACAACCACCTTACCACCGAATGGTTTATAGTGGTTAGAGTCGTCTACAGTCCTCATGACGTCCTTCAAAGAATGGTCAACAACTTCGACACACAATCTATTTAGCATCGGAGCTTCGTCCCATATGATAAGCTTAGATTGCAAGATAAGTTCACATCTGTCAGTCCGTTTTTTGATGCTGCAAGAAGATGTTTCAGTTGTAATTAATGGAATTCCAAACATAGAATGAGTTGTTTTTCCTCCAGGCAACAATAAAGATGCAATTCCACTCGAAGCAACATTTAAAACAATTAAACCTTTGGATCCAAGGGCAGCTGGCACAACTTTCCAAATAAACGTCTTACCTGTGCCTCCATAACCTTGCAAGAAGTAAAATCCTCCACAATCCATAATCACTGAATTGATAATTTGATCATAGACTCACCTCTGTTCAACAGTTAAGGTTGACATCAATGACATGTGGGTTGCAACCATTTCTTCCTTGTTATAGTTTAATTCACCAGCCAACAGACTATTTCTAAATTGTTGCATTTCAGAATTTGAAGGTTGTGGCATCGACTCAATATTATCAAGATATTTCCCATTCATGGAGAGCAATCTTTCAAACTCAATCAAACAAAGTTTTTTCAAATCATCGTCGATAATTTGAAGAACTACGACAAATAGAATATAGTTAAACATATGCACATATATAAGTAAACCATATATTAAATATATAATTAAAAAACATGTGTTATTTAATACTATTTGTGGGAGATTTTGATATTTCAAACTGTTTGTTATTGGCACAGTTTATTGTATGAAGTGTTAAAACTACAAATATGTCATGTCGAAATCACGAGGAGTAGTTTTTTTAGTACTGCATAACTTCAACTATGAGAAGAAATATCACATTATGGGGTACAACATATTAAATTAAGCTTGATTGAATTCAATAGACATGATTTAGGAAGACAAATAATTGTAAAGTGTTTTCAATAAAATATCATTCAAGTTTCACAGGAATTTTTGCTACTGTGATTCTGCTAAATAAATATAGGTAAGAATAAACACAATCAAGTTTATTCCACCTTAGTAATAGTAGAAACATAATAGCATGTTTGAGCCTAAACATATTGTAGATATGCAAACTCAAGTAAAACGTATATTAAATATATAACTGAATACCTGGGTTGTTAAGTCTCTTCCTTACATCATACAAAGTTCCATCGCACAAAAGTTTCCATGTTGCTTCCCAAACAACAAAGGGATTTGTCATTGAATCCATAAATAATAACAAGACAAACAATCTCCTCATCTGGTTACCAGAGGCCAAATGATTGGCTTCAATGATAGCATCCATGAATTCTTTGTCGTTTTGCAACAAACCAAGTGCAAAACATGCATCCTTAAAGGTTTTGTGAATTGTTCCAGCCACCGTCTTAATATCATTGTAACTTGTGCATCCCTTTTGTATAGTCAACAGGAGTCTCAAATAAAAAACATTACCACACCCTAGGGGAATATACGTAAGCCTTTCAATAGAGTTACCCCACTATCTCGAATGCCACACTCTGACACTTTTATCATAAACAAACCTTGTAGGAAATTCACCATAAGTTAATTCCCTTCCATCTGGAAATTTTTTGTTTGCCTCAAACCAAGCCAAAAACACCGTGTCAATTTCTTCATTATGGTTCATGATAGATTCAATGAATTACTTTCGAAAACATAATGATCGCTCATTTTCTAGATGAAACGAAATTTTATAACAGGAGGCCACCTCTGATGTATGTCGTACTAAAAGAATCTCCAGAAAGATTCACACGGAGCGAAATATCTACACTCATAGTACTGTTTTATTTCATCCAAAACTTTGCCATTTTCAGTTTGATTTGAAATTCCAACAGTGGCTCAGTCATGGCCTTTATTAACATACTTAAATAGGTACTTTGTAGCATTTCCCTTGTTGCAATACTCAAAATTGATATGTTCTTGGTATCTAACTAACAATTGTGGATTATAAGGAACTATATACCGTTGTCTAGAGTTATTCCCTTTTCACAACCGACAAACCATTATCTCGCAAGATACTTTGGATAGCCTTCACTTACTATAGTGGAATTCGATAATCTTTTGGAAAATACTTTGATCACTTGCCATTTTTCATGCATAGGGAACTTAAGTTGGCTTTTCCATGGATCGTGTAACATAAACCTCGAAATAACATTTGCAAGGTTTGGATAGAGATTACGTCCTGAAGTTCGAAATGAACTTGCCAATGTCAGTTCCTGTTTTTAGTGAATTTGATTCTTCAATCCATAGCAAAATATATGCATGTGGCAGACCCATCTTATGAAACTCTATAGTATACGTCCCTAATTAAGAAAGAATTAAATATTAATATCTAATATCTAATATTTTAAACTATGATGTCAATAATTTAAAGAAAATACATGACAATAATTTTTAGTAAAAACATAAAGCTAGTTACATTACTTGCAACAACTTCTCCGAATATTTTTTCCTTTTTAAAAACATTCATCATGTGAACGAGTTTTGCCTTAAATATTCTACAAACAATGTATGGAAGATCGTTAGCTGTAAGGCATCTTATAGTTACAAAAATCTTAATTTCTGGCCAATTAGTATTGCATGTGATGGTGATGAACAAATTAGGATACGCAAACTTTTGCAAATTGCCATCGCATCTTGACAATTATTAAACATGTATTTGCTCGGTTAAAGATGCGTAGGACGATACATTTTCCAATTGCGATGGTTGATTCTTCCGTTGTGTAACGCTTCGCAAACCTTTTAATATATCATATCTAATAGTTGCTTGGTTCATGCAATGCCAACATAACCTTTGAGACTCAATCATTGAGAAATAACAACAAACTGTTGAAATAGTCGTCCAACATTTACAATACTTCCATTTTCACATTTTTCTCTTGTATGCGAAATGCAACAAAATCTCTAAAAGTAACTCGCAACCTCTTCCTTCTTCCTTCTTCCTTCTTCCTTCTTCCTTCTTCCTTCGTTGATAATCGACTCTATAAGGAATTTTTCATGATATTGGTCCTCACTAAACGGAACAACAACGGATAATGTAGAGCTAGAAATGAAGCATGCGCTCTCTAATTTGCACCAAATGACCGTAAGTCTTCCTAACAATAATATCTCGCCAGATCAAGGTTCAAAAATCTCCAACAATTAATGCAAAGAACCTCGTCGCATGAGGGAAAATTATGTGTTCTTGGTCCTTTGTTCTATTTCTAAACAGCCTTAAACAAAAATTGGATTCGTTGTTCTGCTTTAAGTGGTCGCGAACCTTTCTAAAAGACCTGACTAAGACATTATGGTCATCCACCATTTTAGTGATGTCTTCAACTAATGCCCTGTCTAGGCCGGAGTTTTTATCGCTGGATCTACCAAACATTCCATTAAAGCGTCATGCACAAAAAAATGCTTCAATAATAATATAATAGAATATACCAATTAAGAATATACCTGAAATGGTTAAATCTATTAGATATTTCATTTTGTGTGTCATACATATACAATCGACAAATTTTGAGTTACTGCTCATCCGGAACCGACTACCCATTCGTGATAATTCTATCCACCGAGAATAAATTGGGGAGGACCACCACTTGTGTTTGATTGTAATCTCCCACCAATTGAGGTAAAACAAAACATATTGTTATAGGCTCGTATGTTTTCTCTGTAATGTGTACTCCTTGAATCTTGTCCATTCATAATGTTAATTAGCAATGTCAGAGGCCTAATTTCATACGGTAGATGAACAATGCCTTTCGAACAGCAAAGTGAAAATCTAAGATTTACGGTGGTGTTGTCACATTTGTCAGATCTCTCCTTATACCACATATCCGCACCACAATAAGAACATATATATGATGGATTTCCAAAATCGATCATCCTTGTTGATAGTAACAAAATAAAACTTCAATATCATATGTAAAACTTGTTGTGTGTGTATTGTGTATATCATGTGTTACATTCACTTTCTTAACATTTTAACATGTTTGCTTACCTTCAGTTTCAGCCTGGTCATATATGTCATAATGCCAAAAATCAGCCCTATTATTTATGCTTGTACTTGTTGGGTTAAAGACACAAGATACATAAACATGAATGATTTTAAAACAAAACTATATGTAAAAGAAGCTACTGTTACCACAAATGACATACCTCGATTGTTCACGGGTTCGTCTATTGGATAGACATGAAAATCAAATGCGAATGAAGGTATGGATTCAAGAACATGGGCAGGTTGAGGCGCACATTTTGTAACATGACTGGATGTTGGATTTATTATTTCGGACACGGGATTGTCTGTTCTGGATTCTGCAAGATCCAACAACAAAAATTAGCGAAATCTAAATTGTATAATCTTGTGCATAAAAACAATCGTGTTAACAAAACTCCATTATCATAGGTAACTACGAACCATAAACATGTTGAGTTCGACGTGTCTCCTTGTTTCTAATTAACATCATCCCACGCCTTCTAGATGCCACTGAAGTATACATATAATAAACTAACACATATCAGTTAAAAGAAAGATAGCCAAATTTATTTATAAAAAAATTACATAAATATGGCATGCTTAACCTGCATCATTCGTAAGATCAGGCGTGGAGGAGGTTACATGTAATGAATGATCTAAGCCCAAGTCCATAAGCCCATTATAATTAAATATGGTGAGTCACAATTATTTAGAGGGATCTAGATAGTGACTAATGAGTGGATTTAAATGTTATAACTAGGTTCTTGAAAAATGTAATTTTCATCAATCAAATTAATGAAGTTAGTTTTAGAGTTGTTAGCATTTTTAGTGTAATTTTTCTCTATTTCTCTTAGTCCCAAAAATATGTTCATAACAAATGGTGCTTCCATTAGACCAGAAGGATGCTTACGTTTACTGGACAAACTTGGGGAGCTTGTTTTAAACCATAAAGTGTTTTCCTTAATCTGTATACATGGTTTGGAGTTATGGGATCAATAAACCCTTTAGGTTGTTCCATATATACTTCTTCATTTAAGTAGCCATTTAAGAATGCACTCTTCACATCCATTTGAAATAGTTTGAACTTTAGTATGCAGGCAACTTCTTGTAGTAGTCTGATTGATTCAAGACGAGCTACTGGGGAAAAGGTCTCTTCAAAGTCTATGCCTTCTATTTGAGTATATCCTTGAGAAACCAACCTGGCTTTGTTTCTAGTGATTATTCCTTCCTCATCATATTTGTTCTTATAAGACACACAATCACGCTTGCTTCAAAGATTATGGTGATTGAAAACTAACATCCTAAAACGTCCTTCTCAAGTAACTTATAAGAGAGGCTCGCAATTAACAACTTAAAACAAAAACAATGCACAACTAAAATAAAAACTAGAATCACTAAAACTGGAACAACCAACTGTAAAAATAGGATTGCAGCCCTTTAAATAGAGTGAACGCAATTACGGTTGCTTTACTCACAAGTCTTCACGCATCCTGTCTTCTCTCCATGAAACCAGGATATTAAATCTCCAAAAAAATTGATGAGGAAATTTTACCACCTTCCTTAATCGAAGCACACAATTAATAACAGACTAACTTCCTAAAAATTCTGCACTTAAGTCAGTTACACATGTCAGGACATCTGCTATGACATCTGCTACTTCAATAAACTTCAGGACATTTCTTAGCAGAATGTTTTACCAAAATTGCTGCCAATCAATAAAACCAACAACTAAGGTATCCTTACAATGTTTCCTTCAATGACCATACGATGACCTTACGCTTGTCCCTTCACATCCAACGGATAGAGTTACCTACAACCTATTGGTATGGATAGCGCTACCCTAAAGGAGAAGGAAAATAACAAGAATGACCCTTTTTGAGTAGGTAATAAAGACTCTAAATTGCTTGCTCCAATCAAAACACTTTTCACACCTCACACTCTTTTGAAAATACTTTCAAACAAACACACTGTATACATTCCAGCGAGAATCATTACAAAGCTTTACACTTTCAAAGCAAAATTTCCAAACACTTCGTATACATTCTTGAGGACCACAGAATCATTATGAAGTCAAAGCGAAATAATTTTCAAATACTTTTTAAAATACTTTTCAAATCACACACATAGAGAAAACAAGTTTTCAAAAAGTGAGATAAGCAATTAAGAGCCCCTAGATAACTACAGATGGAAAAGTGCTAATACCTTCCCTTTACAATATTAACCAATCAAAAATATGTATTCAATTATTTTTTTTTAAAAAATACCTATTTTAGTATAATGCAAAAACAACTAGTATAAGGTTATGTATAATGAGGGTGTTGAAAAAAAAATCAATAGTTGAGTGCTTTGAGAGTGTTCAAAGTGAGGTGAATTAATTGATGTTGAAAATTTTCAACATGTTGAATGTGGAGAGAGTGGGGTCCATAAAATACTTTATAAAATTTTATTGATTGTTTTGAATGTTTAAATTTTTATTATGTTGTGAATGGTGGTGGGATAGAGTGTTAAATTTTATTAAACAAACACTATTGTAGTGAGTAAAAGTTAAATGTATGTTAAGTTATTAGATGAAAGAAAGAGAATATGATGTGTAGTATAAAAATGAAAAGGAGGAGTTCAATAATAAAACAACCTAATGCAAAAGCAACCATAATGCAAAACAACCAATTGACTATGGCCTCTACATTGCCTACTGCTATTTTTAGCATTGAAAATATGGTCAGTAAAAATAGAATTTATTTATGTAATATAAAGTTATAATATATCGTTTTATAAATTAATCTATTTGAATATAATTTGAAAATATTTTTATCTTTTCTTTTTATAAATTTATAAATATATATATATATATATATATATATATATATATATATATATATATATATATATATATATATATATATATATATATATATATATATATATATATATATATAAAGTTTATAGTTAACGCTTTATAAATATTATAATTAACGTTTTATAAAATATAAATTTGTGATCCTAGACTTATAACACTTGATCAAGTAGCCTTGTTGTAAGTTGTGCTTTCCACATCGTTTGTGATCTTAATTAAGGATTGAAACTTGACATGTTAACTCTTTTAATTACACATAAATTCAATAAGATTAGAGAAATCATTAAAATTAGACAATTTATTTTTGTTTACAGGTCCAATTTTAAGTCATACATCATATTGACGGTTTGGGAGTTACCGACTAAGCGGAAAGTCAAATAAAAATCGTGGGTAGTTGCTTCAAAAGTTCGTGATATGAGTTCTAAATGGATGGTGAAACGTGCGGTTACTTCAAGATTAGATCTTATCTGTTGATTAGTTGTTAGCTATCGTTATACCCCAAATTTTGACCTAATATACCACCTTACATTTGCATCATTTGCATAACTAACAACTGCACAACATTAATCGGTGTGGATTTCACAGTCAAAATTAGGGTTTCATCATTTTCATCTGATTCAAGAGGCAACCAATTAGGGTTTGAGTTTTTCTCACCTCATTTGATCTATCTTGATCAAAATATCAACCTCTGATCATCAGATATCCATTTCTCTCACAGATCAATCAAGGATCGACCAATTAGGGTTTTGATCGGGCATGAGTTTTCTCTGACTTTTTGAGCAAGAAATGACTTTTTTGGATAGAGATTGGTCATCATATCTTAGATACAACATCTTGACCTAATTTCTGGATTCAAAACATCACAGAAGTTCACAGACTTCATCAGTCAATTTCTGAAACATCTGATGAAAATTCATCTGCATAGAAAAGTCAAACTTTGACTTTTGGTCAAAATTTTCAAAACAAAACTTTTTCAATCATCAAAATACTTCAAATGATCCATCATGATCATAAAAAATCAAAGATTTTGAAAAAGTCAACAAAAAGTCAAAAGTTCTAACACTTAGAAAAATTTCTAAGTGTTGAAATTCCTTATTTTTTTCCAAACTTCATGCCATTTTTTCACATAGTTCCAATTTAAATTGGAAAAAACTCAAAACATGAAAGTTGTAGCTTGTGAAACAAGCTTTCCAAAATTTCCAAGAACTCTCAAATCCATGGAGTCTAGCTATACTTTTGAAATTGAAACATAAGGCTCCATGAACTTGATTTTCCAAAATCCAAAACTTCAATTATAGGTCATTTTTGTGTTTTCTTCATCTAGAAGCTTTCCAACCATGCCAAATGGATCATTGAGCTGATAAATATCAGCTAGAGGTAATAATTGAGAGGATTGGATCAAAATTGTAAAAATGAGCACATGGTAAAAAGGAAACTTCCTTTGCTTTTGAAATACCATTTTCTAAGTTATCTTTGAATCACCAAAAGTTTGTACCTCTTGCCTAACATTTCAGAATCTTTTGGCCTATAAATAGATCACAATTCAAGTCCAAAACCACACCATAGCAAATGCAAAATCATGCTTTCATTCTTCTTTCTTGAAAATCAGCAATATAGTGCAAAATTGCCAAACATTGCATTTTGAAAATCATTGAAAACATGTTAAATTTTGGTGTCAAACATGCTTCATGATCAATATCAAACTTGTCTGAATCATAAAATCATAACAAAAACAAGTAAAAATCAGATTTTGAACTTCATGCTTCCATGCTTGTACAAGCTGCCTTAACTTTCGAATTCTACTCTAAGCTTGATAAACTTGTGATCTAACCACTCAAACATCATCTATGAGCTTCATAGACATGGTCCGATCAATCACACCAACTGTAATAACTCTAATCCATAAATCAAGTGTCATTTTCAGTCATGCAGTGTTGACTTGGTTGGAAAGATTGAAGCAAGCTCGAAGCAAGCAGACCACTTCTACACCTTCCATACATGCCGCTGATGCTCAAATGATCAAGAAACAAGCTCTGGAAACGCTCTAATACCTTATTCGATTCTCACTTGAACAGGTTAGAACACGAACTTGGATATCCATTTTCTTTGAACTAAAACGAAAAAGCTCATGGCCGTTTTGTTTCTGCACTCATAACGATCAATAACCCTCAATAAAATCAAGGAATCATCACTCATACATAATTTAATTTGAATTTCGCTTTAGGGTTCATAGTGGTTCCCGTAAATCCAAACATGCTAGGCTTAATATAAATGCAATTAATATCATATTCACGTTCGTGTTGAAAAATCGAGCAATTTTGATGTTTACATCATTGAATTTCGTTGAGAAACGAAGATTGTAGCCGGAATTAATGAATCAAGATCAAAACGAAGAACATAGTGCGCTGTTCTTCATTTTTAAATTTTCAAAATTTCCAATGCTTTGTTTACACGTGTTCTAGTCCACTAAACACCAAGGCGCGCTTGTCCCTGGTAGTTTGCCTTTAGTCCTTTCTCGACACGTGGTCACCCTTTGGTCATGGGTTCAACTCCCATCAGACAATTCTTTTTCATACTTTTCCAATTTTTCATGTTTTTTCATAAAACTTTCACAATTTTTTTGACCAATCAAAACTCCTTATTTTAAGGTGATTTTTTGAACACTTGTCAATAAATACATCTATTTTATGATAATGCAAAAATTTTCAGAAAAAACTTTCATCTGATTATATTTTAATCGAGCCAAAAACGACGTTCTGAACACTTTTTCAAACCTCCTTTAAAGGTGAATTTTTCAAGTTTTCGACTTCCAATTTTTTTCAAAACTTTTCATAAATGAACCTCACATTTCAAAACATTTTCAAATCATTTTTCAAAACATTTCATCAAAACTTACATCTTTTACCACAATCGATCCGATTTAAACGATAAAATCAATTTCGTTTTCTCTCGAATTTCTCAATCGATCATGGGCCACCCTTATGGTGTAAGTCCCAACCCTTTTATGTACATATTTAGTTTTACTTGTACATACTCAAATCATAATTGTCAATATTCAAACATAAACAAATTTCGTTCGTTTGTTTATACACCGACACCATTGGTATTAAAAGGAGCATTATTCCCTGTGAAACTGCTTTCAAACCAATGGGCCTCCTCACGTGTAAGTCCCATAACATTCTTTTATGTACATAATATTTCTTTGTACATATCAAACTCTCTTCAAATACATACAAATTTTTATCTATACATAACATGATACTTTCTATACTCAAGTATGTATAAACTTCGATCGTTTGTTTTCCACTTCACTGTGTATACACAAAATAACATTCTTTATGTACACTTTTCCTTGTACATATCAAATTCTTTTCATACAAAACTTTCATCTGTACATAATACAGATACTTTTTTACAAATAAACCTTGATCATCGTTGCTTTCTCATATATACATCGAATACCATTGGTATTAAAAGGAGCATTATTCCCTGTGAAACTGCTTTTAAACCAATGGGCCACCCTTATGGTGTAAGTACCAACCCTCCTATGTACATCCATCTTTCTCTCACATAAATACTGCTCGTGTACATATTCATTTCCTTGTACACGCTCAAACTTGTAAATAATCAAGTTACGCTGCTTTAAACGCTCGCTTCACGTACACTTGTTTATATTTCATAAACTTCTGTAAATAAACATCATTTGCATTGTTTATATTTCCTTCATAAACTCTTGTGAATACATATCACACACACACTTGTTTATACAACTGTCTAATCATAACATAACAATTAGTCTAACCAATAGGTTCCCCACAGTTGTAGCCTCCGGTTGGCTTTATACAAGATAATTCATCTCCAAGATGAGTTTAGCCTCCGCTTGGGCTTCATACAAGATAACTCTTCCCACGTAGTTTAGCCTCCTCTTAGGCTTCATATAAGACAACACTGCTGAGTCACCTCCTTGGGCTTCGCTCAAAAGAACTCCTCATTGAGTTTAGCCTTCTGGGCATCATACAATGAAAGAGATAGGAAATCTCTTAACATCCTCCTATTGGGCTTCCAATACAAAAATCACCCGCTAAGATAGAACCCCGAAGGATGGTTTCCGGTGAAATCACTTTCAAATCCCTCAGAGTAAAATTTCCGTGAAATTGCTCTTATTCCAAAAGGATGGTTTCTGGGAAATCCTTTAACACAAAGCCACCATACCCTATAGCTTCCTCTTGAGCTTCATACAAGGACCTCGATGACCTCGAATGCCTCCTCTTGGGCTAACAATACAAGGATCCACGGGCTTTTAAAAGCATCCTTTAATCCAATCAATTTCTCCTTGAGATTTAGACATCTATCATCTCTATGGAAGAAGTATCTCATCTATCACATCACATCAAAAACTTTTCAAAACTTTTCAAAACTTTTCAAAAAAACTGTTTTCAAACAAAACATCTCTTAATTGTAAGTGGTAACGCTTGTACACTCAAGCAAAACGCCCAATACTTACTAAAAGATTCAATCATCTTTTTCAAACATCTTTCTTAAACATGTAAGTGGTAACGCTTGTACACTCAAGCAAAACACCTAATACTTACGATGAAAGATTTCATTTCAATCAAACTTTTCAAAATGTATGTGATGAAATAGATTAGATACATTTTTCATTAAGATGCCATTTGTCTGTCTCTTACTAACATCCCGCTGCTTTCCACTAGCATAAGTGGAACTACGATTGCTCGACTTTCTCAACATCCTTTGAGAATACGAGGCACAAGGTCTCATCCTTGCCGAGCAAATTTCTATCTCCCCGCACCAAACAAACCATAGATCCGCTTAGATCCGAGCTACAAATGCTCGATTCCCACTAGGATATGTATGCGTAAGATCCACGATCTTTGCGAGCACAATAATAAACAAAGCCTAGAATCCACATAATCTATCATTCTTAAAATCCCAAAGGAGAAACTTTCCCAATCATAGAAATAGCAATTAAAACACACAAACATATCAAATATATTCATATATAAAGCTATAGATAACTATATATATTTAGGGTGCTCCATCTATTCCCTTTATATAACAATCCCCTTACTCTCTCCCCAATGCGCTATGCCTAGTTTACGCTTAGTCGTTACGCATACCAATATCAATTGAGGGTATTTTAGCTTTCCCTTTTCATAATCATTAAATCATCTTTCTTATGTTGAAAATAATAAAGCTTGATGCTCGCGGCATCTTTATAAACAAATCAAAGATTAAATCGCTTCGAGCCGTAGAATCAACTCACGCCAGATCCTCTAGCCACCTTTAACGCGAACAGAAAAATGGCAACTCACTGGGGAGTACGCTGAAATTTTGATTTTTCAAGAAAGAAAACGCGTTACTCTGCTCGAGAGTGTGATACGGTGAACTGACTTTGTAGGATTTTTGTATCCAAATGTGCGGATAGCAAGAGTCGCCACCGACTTTTATTTTTATCCAATTAAGGGAAGGTAAAAGTAATGTAAAAGACCTTCGTTAGATTCGAGTTCGGAGAATGGTTATGAAAAGGGAAGGTATTAGCACCCCTTTCCATCCGTAGTTATCTACGGGCTCTTAGTTGCTCTAGATCACTTTTTTTTAAAATTGCTTTCTGTGTGTTTGACAAAATGTTTTAGAAAAAGGCATTTCGCTTTGACTTTATAATGACTCAGGTAGGAGTGTATACAAAGTGTTCGGAAATGTTTGTTTTGAAAAGAATTTGAACTTTGAAAAAAAGTGTGGTGTGAAAAGCATTTGATAGAGCGAGCAACTAAAAGACTTATTTACCCACCTTAATTGGTCGCTTTGTTGTACTTCTACTTCCTTTAGAATAGTGCTAGCCATACCATTAGTTAGTAGGTAGCTCCATTCGCTGGATGTAAGCGGGACATTCGAAGGGACATCGGATGGTCAGAAGGCAACTTGTAGGAAGTATCCTAGCACATTCGGGACTATCATCATTTTCGTAAGCCAATCGAGGGTCAAGATCATGTATTCGGAGGCGACATCGTGGGTCTATGATCTTTGTATCAAGGGACTATGATGATTTGTTTGAAGGCAACGGTGCTAGAATACCTCTACGTTCGAGGGACATGACCATTTGAATTCGTAAGGCAACGAGAGAGAATTACCCTAAGGGGTGCATGTGTGAAAGAAGTGTGTTAAATTCAGATATTTTATCTTGAAATTAGTGTGAGCTATGTCCAATTATTATCTTGCCATACACGCCTAATTACTAGCAATTGATAAGGGTGCGGAAAGTAAAATGCGGAATGTAAAGTGCGGAAAGGTAAATCCTACGCTATTACAAGGCTTTGGGGCAGATACATAATTAGGAGTGCGGAAAGTAAAAGCCTAAATTAAACTATTACATCCCATGAACAGTTACATTATTGGAAAATAAAATGATAAAAGAAAACGTCCGAATCGGAGCAACCTGTGAAAGAATAAGAAAATCGGGAAATATGATGAAATTGAAATAAGAGAAAATGTTAGAAAAAATGCAATTTTAAATATGAGAAAATTAATACATGCTGGAAATAAGATAAATAAATTAAAATAATTTTTTGGGATTTTTTGGAAAAGATTTAATAATTAAAATGCAATTTACAATGATTTAAATGCAAAAATAAAAATAAAATAAATATGCATGCAAAAATTATATTTTTTAATTTATTAAATTAAATAAAGGTTTTTATAAAAATAATGTAAAAAGAAAAAATGTTTTTGGTAATTTTTTAATGCAGAATAAAAATATGAAAACAATTAAAATAGAATGGAAATATTAAAATAAATTGGAAAATAGAAAAATAGAGTTTTGTAAAAGAGAAAAAGGGATTGTCTGAACCAGGAATCGAACTGGAGACATCCCTTTCAAACCTTAAAACCAACACGCTGACCACTACGCCATGATGCACTTGGTGTTTGAAAACGGACTTAGTGGATTTTCACACGCGTCGCTGTCTGGATGAGTCAATGCACGATCAGCATGGTGGACCCCGGCTAATTCAAACGAACGAATCAGAACGCTGGATCGCGCCACGCATACTCCTCGCCGGTCTTCTTCAGTCAACGACGCCGGAGCCCTAGCTCCGGTCGTCTTCTCCGATCGACCTGGAATTGAAACAAGAAAAACACGCAAAATAAATGGGAAAGGGAGACCCTACCCCCCTAAATCGACCATGGCGAACACGATGGTGGTGCTAGTTTCGCCTGAAAAGGCCTGTATCAACCGGTTCGAATGAAACAGTTCCAAAAGCCCTAGTAATGGCAAATCGTGTTTCTAACGTGCAAACATCAAAACGATGACCCAGGTCAAACCAGTGGAACCTCATGAACACATTGCAACCATTAGAATCAATTAAAACAGGCTGGTAATAAAAATACGAATTCAAGAAAAATCAGTTATGTATGCATGTATACGGTGCGATTCAGCTTGCTTTGATCCATGGCAAGAGTGTATTCTTACTCATACTTACCTCCTGAAGACAATGGAGTGGTTTTTGAGGGCTGAAAACGGCTGGAGTTTGAAACTCGAATTTTCAAGAATGTATGAAAATTTTGGCAAAATAAGGGCTTGTTCTTTGGCTAGGGTTTCGTTCTTGATGCTGGCTATGATGCTTGATATTTATAGAAGAAAATTGGATGGCAAAAGAGTAGAAAAAAGATTGATTCTTGAATGTGCAAATATTTTCCATTTAAAACAAATCAAATATTGGAAAAAATTTGATTTTCTCATGAATGCAAGGCTATCACGAATTTGGAAAGGGTCATGGGCCTTCTTGGACATTTAGAAAGATATAAAATCATTCCTTTTGAGAAAAAATGTTTAATTTTCATATTTTATATAATTTATTTTTGAATTAAATGTTATAAAATTCAAATATAAATCATAAAAATAGAAAATAACCAAGGCCAAGCATTTATGGGTCAAGAGTAGCATCATGAACAAGTTTGGATCAAAAGATTATAGGCCCATTTGGAAAATTTTGCAATTTGACCAATATGTCCTTTTGTGCAATTGTCAAAATCGCCCAACTTCTGAATAGTGTATCTTGCTCAATTTTCCACATTTTGAGTGTTCTTGGACTTTTGGAAAGCTCTAAGAGTCCTCTAACCAATGTCTTTGGTCTCATCTCAATTGAGTTACCATGCTCAAAATATCTTCAAAACAAAAGTTGACTTTTGTTGACTTTGAAAATGACCGTAATGTTTTGAGCTATACCTCTCAAATGAAGCATTTTTGGACATTCTTGTGAGACATGAAGTTGTAGAGAATTGAATTTCCTTCAAAACAAGAGGTGGTGGAAAAATTTCGAGAAAGTATGAGAAAGTTATGACCAACAAAGTTCATTGACTTTTCATCTAGAAACCCTAATTTAGAAAGTTTGACTTTGAGCAAATCTTGAGTTTTCTTGATGAATCATGATCAACCCTTGATCAAATGATAAATGTAACTTCAAAATGAGGATGTTGACCAAAAATCGAAGTTTTGACTGTATGTTGACCACAGTTGACTTTTTGTCCAATACACCCGATTTTCAACCATCCGAGCAATTGTCCGAGGAAACTTGACTCAGGAAGCTTGAAACTTGACATGGAGAATCTTTGAAGCATATGAGGAGGCATGAAGGCCATTGAAGATGTTGGAAATCCATCTTGACTTGAGAGATACCAAACCCTAGTTTGGGTTGATTGTCCAGAGAGAGTTTGTCTCGATCAACTCTCGAGGAATCCTCGAGCATAGATGTATGAAATCTTTGAGAAGAAGGAGGGCAAATTTTGGGGTATGACACCTCTGCTCAATCTTCTTGTACCGGAAGGTTAGATTGACATGCTTGTCTTCGCGACCGGAGGTAGAAGATGATTGAACACCGAGTACACCGAAAATTTGCACTCGCGGTGGATGATGCGGAACGGGCTTATGATGCCGCTTGGAGAAGTTGGAGACTTTGGCTGGGAACGAGTCGACGCTAGACTCGAGGTTGTTAATAGGAGAGCTGACGGAGATGGGCTTAAGATGCCATCCGAAAGGTCACCGTGGGGAGTGAGCCGACGTTAGACTCAGAGATGTTCCCGAACGGAGAGGAGATGGGCTTAAGATGCCATCCGGGAGTCGACGTTAGACTTCGTGTTCACTTTAAATGAAGTTATTGGTCCGTATTGATTTTTAACCATATATGCAGATTCAAAGTGAAGCAATGTTGATAAATAGTCGAGATGGGCTTAAGATGCCATCCAAGGCAACCGAGTCGCACGCTAGACTCAGAGTTGCTGCTGATAACCGTAATAAATCTTACCGATTACTCCGGGAGATTGTTGGCCGTAATGCGGATAGCTTCCTTGTGCATCGGGTGTTGATCCATTGCTCGTTATCGAGGATAACCGTAGGTGGTCTTTCGGATAGTTTTCCGCCGGCGGGCTTAATCTCGACTGTTTGGGCGGTCTTTCGGATGGTTTTCCGCGGCTCGGGCTTAATCGACCTGACCTGGCGGTCTTTCGATAGTTTTCCGCCGGCTCGGGCTTAATCTCGACCTGCTTAAGGATCACACTGCTTTGGAGAAAACAAGAGAAACTTTGATAGAATATTTGTTAGTTTTATGCAAAGTATGATGCATGAAGGTATATGAATGACATATGCATGAATTGTGACTTTATGAGAAATGTATGAATGATGAATGTTGTGATATTTCGAACATATCCATCTTGAAGGAGACGCGATATTCGCTTGAAGATTTCTAACTTCGCCTGGGAATTGAGTAGGTGAGAACCCCGCTTGAAGGGAAGAAAGATATCTTGATTCCTCCGATGCACTATCCGACCAAGTCTTGGGCCTAGACGCTTGAGGAAGGTAGAGATTTGAGAGGCTCTGCGGAGATCTCATATAGACCCCGCCGAGGAGAGTCCGGGAGGCGATCGCTGAGGACCTTGTATGTAGATCCCGCCGAGGAAATTTAAGAGGTGCTCACGGGATTCCGAGTGTAGATCTCGAGAGCATTTGATGGTGCCGAGAGACCGTTGAAGAGTCTAGAGTCCGTTGTAATCTCCGCCGGGAATAGAAGGTGGTTTTCTCCGATACTATCCGACCAAGTTTCGAGTCCGGATATCGCACGGGAAGGGGAAGGATTGAGACCCGTCCGGGATGAATACCTTGACTGGGATGAGGTGTTACCGCTAGAGACCGATGTAACGTTGCTCGATTGAGTGGAATTGTCAGGATTCCTTATACTCACTGGGAGGTGTGTTGGGTGACACCTTTATGCTCGTGGGGAATTGTATGGGTGACTTTCGGCCGTCCCAAATCCTAGAGCCGTAGTAAGTACTTTTGCATATTCACTTTTCGTATGTTTGCAGAGAGATTTTATCGTCAAATGCGATAGTCATTCAAAGCAACGTTGGACTTATTGCAAATAACAACAATGTAAATTGTAAAGAGAAAGAAGTATTTATTTGATGTATGATGGCCAAGTAGTTTGTACACAAGAAAGGTAAAAGCTATGCGAAACAATCTCGTTAAGTTCCAACCATGCTAGTACTCATATATTTCAACTATCTCATCTCCTTGTCAAGAGAAAGTGAATAGACCGATCTTCGCCATTTGAATCTTGAATGTCGATAGTAGTCCGAAACAGTGATCCGAGAGACATAGTCGACGCTTAAATCCCTAACTTTGCTAGACCGCCTTTCGGTTTTCACCACGATACCTTTTTGCCCAAGCCGCCTTTTCGTGTTTTCGACTTGCGTGTACATGTTTTGTATATATCCTTAATTTTGCCCGAACCTTTGGTTCGCCAGATGCCCTTGTTTTTGCCTAGGCCACCGACCTAGCGGGTCTCTTTATGCGTAGTATTTTTGACTATGTCCGCTCACTGTGGGAAGTCTTCACCATCCATGGTGCTAAGTATCATAGTCGCCGAAAATATCGTTTTGACTACAAATGGTCCCTCATAGGTGGGAGTCCATTTGCCCCTGGATCACCTTGTGGAAGAATGATGCGCTTGACTACTAGGTCACCGACTTGGTAGACTTTGCTTGACCTTCTTGTTAAATGCTCGATCATTCGCTTCGATAACTGTCCATGGCGATGGATGCGAGTCGCTTCTCATCAATCAAGTTAATCCGTCAAGCCGAGTCCGACCCAATCGCCTCGCTAACTCGCCTCCGGAGGACTCGTCGAGGGTATCCGAACCTCGATGGGTAAGACGACTTCCATACCGTGATACAAGAGAGAAGGGGCCCCCGTTGATGTTCGTGGTGAAGTGCGATAACCATGAAGAGCAAATGGTAACATCTCATGCCAATCTTTGTAAGTCACCGCCATCTCTCAGATAATCTTCTTAATGTTCTTGTTGGCGGCTTCCATCGCGCCATTCATCTTAGGCCGATAAGGAGAAGAGTTGTGATGCTTGATCTTGAACGTGCAGAGTTCAGTGATCATCTTGTTGTTGAGATTGGAACCGTTATCCGTGATAATCCTTCGTGAGTGCCATACCGATGATAAGATTATGTTTGATGAATCGAGCCACAACATTCTTGGTAACAGATGCATACGAGGCCGCTTCTACCCACTTGGTAAAGTAATCAATTTCCACAAGGATGAAACGATGTCCATTGAAGCGTGGGTTTAATCTCTCCAATCATGTCAATGCCCCACATTGCAAAAGGCCACGGAGAAGTTAAAACATTCGAGGTACCGAGGTACGTGCACTTTGTCGGCATAACCGCATTTGTGACAAGATCGAGCATAGGTGACAATCGCTTCCATGGTGGACCAATAGTAACTCGTCTCAAAATCTTCTTAGTCATAGTGTGTCCAATCGGAGGGTACCAAATTCTCGTAACTCTTCCATGATACGCATTGTCGCTCGATTCACAATGAGTAAGCACAAGTCGTGGTTGCGCTTTGTATAAGATGCCGTTGAGAGAAAGAACTTGGAAGCAAATCTTCTCATGAACTTTATCATTAATGATGCCTCGCTGGATATTCCCGAGTCTCAAGATACCTCTTCACGCCATAGTACCAAGGTTTCTCTCTCGTATCAAGCTCATAACAATACCGGTTCGCCAAACTTTTCAATGATGATCCGGGAGCCTCGTTGTCCCATCCGACCTTGAACATAGATGACATAGTAGCCAATGCCCGCCAACCGATTCTCTTCTCGTGGAATATGATCGAAAGTAATCTCTTCAAAGTAGGGAATCAAACCGTAACATGCTCGACACGGAATGAGATTCGGATGCTTCAGATCCCACTCGCCTTAACTGACCGATCACTAAAGTCGAGTCTCCATACACTTGTAAGAACTTGATTCTTAAGTCAATAGCAGCTTTAAGACCCATGATGCACGCCAGACCGCCATGTTGTTAGTGCAATCAAACAAAGTCGTGAAAGGCGATGTCCGTCATAGGGATATAATGATGGCGCCAATGCCATTGCAAGTGAGTTTGAGGCTCCATCAAAGACCATAGTCCATCGGGATCCTTGTTCGTGTCCTTCGTCTGGCCTCGGTTCTTCGCAATCAGAATTAGTAAAACATCTTCATCTCGAAATTGAATCGCATAGATCGATAGTCATCTACGGCTTGATGAGCCAAATGATCGCCACTACACTTCCTTTGATCGCTCGAGAAGTGTATCGATGTCGATTCGTCAAGATCATTGCCATCTTGCTATTCTTCCCGAGAGAGTGGTTTTCAAAGATGTATTTTATCGGATCCATCTTGAAATCAATAAGGTAGTGTGAGTCAACATATACCGCCTTAGTCGGCGAGCAGCAAGCCAAAGCGTTGCAAGTTTTCTCGAGTGTGAGTATCTTGTTTCACCGGTAAACTTTTGCTAAGGTAGTATATTGCATGCTCTTTTCGACTGACTCGCCATGTTGCCCCAACACACACCCCATTGAGTTCTCTAACACCGCAAGTACATGATAAGAGGTCTTCCTTCGGCGGCATCGTATAGGAGGATTCTAGGTACTCCTTGATTTTGTCAAAGGCGATCCGCAATCGCTGCTCCATTCCACTACTTGATCCTTCTTTAATAACTTGAAGATTGGCTCAAGTAGCAGCTAGTGTGCAATGAATCGACAATGTAGTTCAATCGCCCAAGAAACCTCCGACTTCCTTCTCGCGGGAGTTGGCATCTCTTGAATAACTTTAACTTTAGCGGATCAACCTCAATACCTCTTCCATCGACTACAAACCCTAGGAGTTTTCCGATCCGACTCCAAAGGTGCACTTGTTGGGATTAAGTCTCTGCATTTCTTCAATCACAAATAGTTTCGCAAATGATCGAGATGTTCTTCTTCACCCGGATCGAGCTATCATGTCGCCGACGAGACCTCTATCTCGTGATGAATCATGTCATGAAATAATGTCACCATAGCACGCCGATAGTGGCACCCGCTCTTCAATCCGAACGGCATAACCTTGTAGCGAAAGTGCCCCACTGTAACAAAAGTAGTCTTCCATGTCTTCGTGGAGCCATTTTAACTGATTGTAACCGGAGAAACCATCCATGAAGGAGAAAACCTTATGCCGAGCGGTATTGTCAACCGTAACATCAATATGAGGAAGGGGAAAATCGCTCTTCGGACTTGCTTTGTTTAGATCTCAGAATCCACACACATTCGCATTTTACCATCCTTCTTAGGCACGGGTACCACATTAGCAACCCAATGGGATAGAGGTGACTAAGAAACCGCTGAACCGCTTCATAACCTCGGCTTTGATTTTCTCGACATTTCGTGACGCATGCGATTTAACCTTCGTTTCACCGAGAAAACCTTCCTTTGTCGGTAATCGATGAACCACAATATCAATGTCTAAACCCGCATGTCTTCGTATGACCAAGCAAAACCTCAACATAGTCTCGTAGCATCCGTATCAATCTTTCTTTGACACTGCTCAAGACCCGCCTATCTTGATCTCTTTTCTTCAGACCCAAATTCACAACCTCAACTTGCTCTTCGTGGTGGCTGTATAACTCGCCTTCTTGTCAGAAAGCCGCAAGTTCTCCGGCACTTCACAATCTTCCTCACTTTCGCCTTTGGCTTGGTAGATCGGATTATCAAGTCATATTTAGCACTAGCATAGTGTTATTAACTAGATTCGGAGTGATTCGCAGTTGTATCACGGGTGTGTAAGAACACATAGCTTTTGAAGGTGATAAAGTAAAAGAAAGAAAACACACAATTGAATGCAAAAGTCCAACGAATTTATTGAATGAAAATACGCAAACGACAGATAATAACCTCGTGAACGAGCCATGACGCCCGCAAGGCACCAGCTTTCAAAGTTTATTGTTCAAAACATAAAGAAATACGAAAAGCAAAACAAAACAAGAGCAATTACTCCCGGCTAAAGGAGATTGGTATGACGCCTTCGCCTTCCAATTGCCGAGCTCATGATCCGAGTTGGAAGATCCACTTGTCGATGTCGCCGCTGTCTTCGCCTTCTATAGCATGGATTCCACTGGATCGATGCGAAAGGAAGTTGGCCGGCACGTCACGCGTATCATCTTCCGACCTTGATGGTGAAGCCTAAACCAGCCTTGTCGATTTGAAGGGAAGATCCGGAGTTGTCCCCAAATAGAGCTACCTTCTTCAACCGCACTGAGCATCTTTCAAAGAGGCCATCCTAGGCGGAACTTTGGCATCTTCAGAGTGACGGAGAGTCAATGCATGACTGGTATTGTTTCAAAAGCTTGACAGGAGTCTCAAGAATTCACCTCCATCTCGAGATAGCGGAATGACCAGATGACCGACCATATATTCTTCTTCACCACACATCGTAACAACTTTCCTTTCACCGGTACTTCAGCTCGAAGTAGAGGTAATCGCCCCATGTATCCAAGGGCCCAAGTAGGCAAGAGTAAGCAGGACGGATGTCCATGACAAAGAAGGTAGAGTCAAAAGTCCGGGAACCGACTTTAATAGGCAGAGTGAGCTCTCCAAGCATCGCTCGCTAGAACCATCAAAAGCCCTCAATAATGTCACCGGTCTCGAACCAACCCTTCGACATCAAGTCGATCAAAAGCCTTCGGAAGGATATTCAAAGCGAAACCGTGTCAACCAAAACATGGGATAAGGTAGTACCTTGCATTCAATGTAGATGTGCAAGGCTTTGTTATGTTTCTTTCCTAAGGAGTCAAATCAAGATCGAGAAGCCTAGGCCGTTGTTGGCAGCAAAGCTAGCAATACAAACTTCGAATCGGTCGGTGGTAGTGTCTTGCGGCACATGAGCATTCTTCGAAACTTCACCAAGGCGTTAGCATGAGCCTCGAGCATAAGAGCAGAGCAAGCATGGAGATCTTGGACGGAGTCTCGCCCTAACTGCTCCACAACATTGTAGTCACTCTTCTTGATGATCTTCGAATTTCTCCATTTCTTGTTTGAGGTGTCTTCAAGAATTCCTTTGGTACTTCCGTCGAGCAGACGAGCCAACGGTTCTTTCCTCTAGCCGATATTGGTTGAATAGCGGAATGCGAGCGGAGTCGCAGTTGTCTTTGGAGGAGAGATATCGGAGAGAATACCCTTCCGCTCGTCACCCATCGATCCGTGATGTTATCAATGTGAATAGAAACTTTCAGAAGATCTTCAATGGTCGAGGATCTTGTTTGACGCCATGATAGAGTATCACCCATAATTCCAAGGGATAGCTTTGTCGAGGAATATGGAACCGGTCTTGGAGAAGTGATGATGAGAGGTGCCACCGGCATGTGATCAACAGAGGAAATCCTTATGGTGTTAACATCAAGATAGTCTTCGGGAAATCGCCACCCCATCGCCTTTAACATCTTCAATAGGAATCTTGTAACTATCGTGACGTACTTCACCATGTAATCATACTTTCCACTGGCTGCCCCAAGGTATCCCACGATGGTACAGCTGCTCGCATTGTCGATCTTCAACTTAGACATTTCTTCACACAACTTCGCATGTGTGGTTTCGTAAATAGTATCTCACGGTTATCCATCATGCATCGAACACGCCTTCTCAACCAAGCGCAACCATCAGTGTATGGGCACCAACGACAATTCTCGGCATCCCGGATTGACACCGCTTGCAACAAATTCTTCTTAATACCATCGAGGAATGGTCAAGTCATCTATGTTGAAAACATAAGTATCGCCGCCAACAAAGATTGGAACTCATGGTTAGGCATAGGCGTGTTGATCACATTCGAGTCTCAACAGGAGGATCAAACTCAACCGCTTAGCTTCAATCATATCTTGAATCTTGTTCTTCGTGAGCCCAACAATTGTCGCTGTCGTGTCGGCTGTTGGAATGGTAAGCACACTTAGCATTTGGATTGTATTTCTGAGAGGAAGTGTTGACATTCGAGGAGGATCCTCAAGGTAATCACCGCTTTCAACATGTGTTGCAAGGCTTACAATGGCATGTTGATCTTCAGAACCGCCTCGTGGGCGCTCGTTACGCTGTCTCACCGAGGTTTGCCGATGTAGGATCGAGATCACAACCGCCCCACGATTGAGCGGTCGGTCTTGGCTCGCTTTTCTGTCCGCATACACATTGGCTTTTCTTAGCACCAAAAGATCTCTTCGCAAAGATTCAAGATGACTCACATGAATCTTCCCACTTTGATACCACTTCAATGCGCCGTCAATATCAACTCGTGAATCCGGATGAAGAATTTCCA
This sequence comes from Vicia sativa, assembly GCA_021764765.1. Taxonomy (NCBI): domain Eukaryota; kingdom Viridiplantae; phylum Streptophyta; class Magnoliopsida; order Fabales; family Fabaceae; genus Vicia; species Vicia sativa. The sequence continues at coordinate 135,335,240 of CM038794.1, forward strand.
ATCGATGATTGAAGAATGGGCCTGCTGTTCCCTAAACATATCAACCAACTCCCTATTGGACAAGGGTGGTTGAACTCACCGCTAAATCTCTCCACTTCGAGCATACCCTTGAACTTTCGTCACGACCCATAGACATGCTTTGTAGTTGCATGCGAGTGGGTGTCAATTCAAGATTGTACTCATATCGTCTCAGAAAGCATCACCAAATCACCCAAGTACGGATACGGTCATTCTCTAGCCGATAGTACCATTCCAAACGGTTCCGACAAACTCTCTTGAAAATAGTGCATCCACAACTTTCATCAAAGGGGATTGATCTTCCGGACATAGGACTTCAAATGTAGCTTAGGGCAAGACATGCCATCATATTTAGCAAAAGTAGGAACTTTGAATTTGGGAGGAATCACAACACCGTGAACAAAGTTCACTGACATTTTCAAGTTTTCCACAAAGATTCAATCCACAGTTGGCCATAATCGAATGTTTTCATCACTGCCATCTTCCTTGTATCATTTGAAACGCCTACCCATGTCGAGGAGACCAACAACCTTCTTCTTCTTGTTGATGAGCTTCTTCAGATCTTCTTGGCCTTGGACCAAGCTGTAAACATCTCAAACCGAGTATTCTCGAGCCCGAGATCTTTGACAGTCTGTTCAAGAGCCATTTCTGCTAAAATAAATAGCGAGCAAATGAGAAAACCAATCTCCAATGTACCTGTGATGCAATGTCATGATAGGATATGCAATGTTTATGCGAATGCAATGCAATGTTTTCAAGGACCTAAGAGATTTAAATTTGTTAAATAAGCAATGAACAGACATTTATTAGTATTTCTCATTATTATTCTTTTTCTTTTTTTTTAAGTACAAGAGATAGTTCAAAACAATAAAAGAAAACAAAAACAACCTAAAGCTCTAAGTCTCCCATGGGCGCTTCCTCTTGGTGCCGATGTAGGCGTTGATGTTTCGCTCCTCGTGAAGTAGCTTGGTCAACTCTAGAACTTTCTTCTCACTTGCATAGCATTGAGCTTCAAAGGTATCCCTCTCTTCTTTTAGTTGGATCCAGGATCTCTTCAAGTCTTCAAAATCAGAGGCATGTCGATGGAGAACAAGATAGGTACGCCACCTATAGCAACAGTTCCATAATTACGGTAGAACAGCGTGAATGGCATCATGAGGTTTTGAGCTCGAGCTCGCACTCCATTTGAGGTAAGGTTCCCAAGGAATGGAGTTCGGGTGCCCCAAAGTCTTGGTATCAGTCTTCTTTACCATGCCCCAAGCATGTATAAACCTTCGTCGGTAATTCTGGAGATCGTGATTGTAATCGAACACAATATCTTGGAGAAGCATATCACGTGGACCATCTCTTCGAGCAAAACCAAATTGACGTAGAGCTAGAGAAGGGTTGTAAGTAATACCTCCCCTTATACCGAGTAGTGGTACATTAGGGAATTCTGCACAACGCTCAATGAATGTGAAGTCCTTTTGAGAGAAAAGGTTCCAACGGACATCTGAATGAGAGAGTGACATCAATCTTTGAGACCATCTCAACCTTTGTTCATTCTTCAAAACTGATGGAGGAAGGTGCGAAATAAACCACCTTGAAAGCAACGGTACACAACACATGAGAGTTCCTTGTCGCTTAGTAGTACGAGTGTGGAGAGAATGTAGAATGTCTCCAAGTAAGGTAGGCACGGGATTGCGGGTAAGAAACAACTTGATGGTATTGACATCTATGAATTGATCCGAGTTAGGGAATAGAACCAAACCATAAATTAGCAAGGCCACAATGTTCTCAAATGCATGGAAACTCATAACTTTGAGGAATTCTCGCTTTGATTAAGAACTTGAAAGTAAACCCTTAACTCCACTTCTAGTTTCCCAATTGGCTTCAATGTCCGAGCGCTTAAGATGTAAGGCGGATGCAATGTCTTCGAACTTAGGACCTTTTCTAAACCGTGAATGGCATTTGATCAAGAATAGGTATCCCAAGTAGCTTAGAGAATTCTTCCAAGGTAGGAACCAACCGATAATCTGGAAATGTGAAGCAATGGTGTTTCGATCAAAGAACCGAATAGGACATGCATCATATCTTCTTCAAAACCGAGATAACCAAATCAAGTAGATAACCATGTCTTTGATGAACCGAGCATGGTCGGAATTTCAAACCAAATCTTTGAGTTGAGAAGGATACCCATGAAGTTGATTCTGGATAGTCTTTCTAGAAGCCATAATCCCTACAAAACAGAGAAAAGATAAACCTAGGTCCTTGAAATAGTTAGAAATGATATGCAATGCGAATGATGTCATGATGTCATGTTTAGCACACACAAACAATTCACACAATGAGCCTAGGTTTAAGGCTTGCATGAGGTATAGGTGATTACCCCACCAAAAGTTTGAGTTGGTTCATCCCGTCCTATAATAGTAACCGGTTCTAGGAATCTCATATCATGGATCTTTCTCGAGGCGCTTATTTCAATACGACGCCAAGTGGTCGATCGAAATGTCCCAAAAGTCTGATCTCAATGAGCGTAGCATCGAGTATCAACCAACCTCGGTCTACACCAAAGTCGGCCATCTCACTACCTTCTAATGGCCAAGATGGGTCAATTAAGGTTCTAAAAGTTTAGTTAGCGCTGATGACACCACGCAGAAGCCAAATACTTTCTTCAACTTGGGAATGAAGAGTATCGGGCAACCAAAGTGTCACGCTAACGTAGCCATCATGTTGACCGCGTAGTTATACGCCTAACGGTCGCGATGATCTAATGCCACTTACCTAAAAGGAAACCCGATCCGGTGTAGGATCCCCAACAATATAATACCCAAGCAACCCTTAAAGATAAAGCAAGCAAGTCAAACAAAAGCAATAAATGTTATCTAGAAGTCCCTAAGGCAATCTCTCTTTGGGTCTTATCCTCACAGAGTCGCCAGCTCGGATACGTGAACTCGACTTTGTAGGATTTTGTATCCAAATGTGCGGATAGCAAGAGTCGCCACCGACTTTTATTTTTATCCAATTAAGGGAAGGTAAAAGTAATGTAAAAGACCTTCGTTAGATTCTCGAGTTCGGAGAATGGTTATGAAAAGGGAAGGTATTAGCACCCCTTTCCATCCGTAGTTATCTACGGGCTCTTAGTTGCTCTAGATCACTTTTTTTTAAAATTGCTTTCTGTGTGTTTGACAAAATGTTTTAGAAAAAGGCATTTCGCTTTGACTTTATAATGACTCAGGTAGGAGTGTATACAAAGTGTTCGGAAATGTTTGTTTTGAAAAGAATTTGAACTTTGAAAAAAAGTGTGTGGTGTGAAAAGCATTTGATAGAGCGAGCAACTAAAAGACTTATTTACCCACTAATTGGTCGCTTTGTTGTACTCTACGCTCCTTTAGAATAGTGCTAGCCATACCATTAGTTAGTAGGTAGCTCCATTCGCTGGATGTAAGCGGACATTCGAAGGGACATCGGATGGTCATAGAAGGCAACTTGTAGGAAGTATCCTAGCACATTCAAGGACTATCATCATTTTTCGAAGCGCCAATCGAGGGTCAAGATCATGTATTCGGAGGCGACATCGTGGGTCTATGATCTTTGTATCGAAGGACTATGATGATTTGTTTGGAAGGCAACGGTGCTAGAATACCTCTACGCTCGAGGGACATGACCATTTGAATTGTGAAGGCAACGAGAGAGAATTACCCTAAGGGTGCATGTGAAAGAAGTGTGTTAAATTCAGATATTTTATCTTGAAATTAGTGTGAGCTATGTCCAATTATTATCTTGCCATACACGCCTAATTACTAGCAATTGATAAGGGTGCGGAAAGTAAAATGCGAATGTAAAGTGAAAGGTAAATCCTACGCTATTACAAGGCTTTGGGGCGATACATAATTAGGAGGCGGAAAGTAAAAGCCTAAATTAAACTATTACATCCCATGAACAATTACATTATTGGAAAATAAAATGATAAAAGAAAACGTCCGAATCGAGCAACCGTGAAAGAATAAGAAAATCGGAAATATGATGAAATTGAAATAAGAGAAAATGTTAGAAAAATGCAATTTTAAATATGAGAAAATTAATACATGCTGGAAATAAGATAAATAAATTAAAATAATTTTTGGGATTTTTGAAAAGATTTAATAATTAAAATGCAATTTACAATGATTTAAATGCAAAAATAAAATAAAATAAATATGCATGCAAAATTATATTTTTAATTTATTAAATTAAATAAAGGTTTTTATAAAAATAATGTAAAAAGAAAAAATGTTTTTGGTAATTTTTTAATGCAGAATAAAAATATGAAAACAATTAAAATAGAATGGAAATATTAAAATAAATTGGAAAATAGAAAAATAGAGTTTTGTAAAAGAGAAAAAGGGATTGTCTGAACCAGGAATCGAACTGGAGACATCCCTTTCAAACCTTAAAACCAACACGCTGACCACTACGCCATGATGCACTTGGTGTTTGAAAACGGACTTAGTGGATTTTCACACGCGTCGCTGTCTGGATGAGTCAATGCACGATCAGCATGGTGGACCCCGGCTAATTCAAACGAACGAATCGTAACCGGATCGCGCCACGATACCCTCGCCGTCTTCACCAACGACGCCGAGTTCTAGCTCCGGTCGTCTTCTCCGATCGACCTGGAATTGAAACAAGAAAAACACGCAAAATAAATGGGAAAGGGAGACCCTACCCCCCTAAATCGACCATGGCGAACACGATGGTGGTGCTAGTTTCGCCTGAAAAGGCCTGTATCAACCGGTTCGAATGAAACAGTTCCAAAAGCCCTAGTAATGGCAAATCGTGTTTCTAACGTGCAAACATCAAAACGATGACCCAGGTCAAACCAGTGGAACCTCATGAACACATTGCAACCATTAGAATCAATTAAAACAGGCTGGTAATAAAAATACGAATTCAAGAAAAATCAGTTATGTATGCATGTATACGGTGCGATTCAGCTTGCTTTGATCCATGGCAAGAGTGTATTCTTACTCATACTTACCTCCTGAAGACAATGGAGTGGTTTTTGAGGGCTGAAAACGGCTGGAGTTTGAAACTCGAATTTTCAAGAATGTATGAAAATTTTGGCAAAATAAGGGCTTGTTCTTTGGCTAGGGTTTCGTTCTTGATGCTGGCTATGATGCTTGATATTTATAGAAGAAAATTGGATGGCAAAAGAGTAGAAAAAAGATTGATTCTTGAATGTGCAAATATTTTCCATTTAAAACAAATCAAATATTGGAAAAAAATTTGATTTTCTCATGAATGCAAGGCTATCACGAATTTGGAAAGGGTCATGGGCCTTCTTGGACATTTAGAAAGATATAAAATCATTCCTTTTGAGAAAAATGTTTAATTTTCATATTTTATATAATTTATTTTTGAATTAAATGTTATAAAATTCAAATATAAATCATAAAAATAGAAAATAACCAAGGCCAAGCATTTATGGGTCAAGAGTAGCATCATGAACAAGTTTGATCAAAAGATTATAGGCCCATTTGGAAAATTTTGCAATTTGACCAATATGTCCTTTGTGCAATCATTCAAAATCGCCCAACTTCTGAATAGTGTATCTTGCTCAATTTTCCACATTTTTGAGTGTTCTTGGACTTTTTGGAAAGCTCTAAGAGTCCTCTAACCAATGTCTTTGGTCTCATCTCAATTGGAGTTACCATGCTCAAAATATCTTCAAAACAAAAGTTGACTTTTGTTGACTTTGAAAATGACCTGAATGTTTTGAGCTATACCTCTCAAATGAAGCATTTTTGGACATTCTTGTGAGACATGAAGTTGTAGAGAATTGAATTTCCTTCAAAACAAGAGGTGGTGGAAAATTTCCGAGAAAGTATGAGAAAGTTATGACCAACAAAGTTCATTGACTTTTCATCTAGAAACCCTAATTTAGAAAGTTTGACTTTGAGCAAATCTTGAGTTTTCTTGATGAATCATGATCAACCCTTGATCAAATGATAAATGTAACTTCAAAATGAGGATGTTGACCAAAATCAAGTTTTGACTCAGTATGTTGACCACAGCTGACTTTTGTCCAATACACCCGATTTTCAACCATCTGAGCAATTGTCTGAGGAAACTTGACTTGTGAAGCTTGAAACTTGACATGGAGAATCTTTGAAGCATATGAGGAGGCATGAAGGCCATTGAAGATGTTGGAAATCCATCTTGACTTGAGAGATACCAAACCCTAGTTTGGGTTGATTGTCCAGGAGAGAGTTTGTCTGATCAACTCTTGAGGAATCCTTGAGCATAGATGTATGAAATCTTTTGAGAAGAAGGAGGGCAAATTTTGGGGTATGACAGAGAGCACCAAGCTTTTTTGTTTTCAAAAAGAAAAGAAAGGGGATAAGCTTTTATGTTTTGCATATATCTGTTTTTCTTTATTGTGTGTTTTCGCGATTTCATCTGATGGAAAGAAATCCTAACCCGGATTTAAGAAACATTTTTAAGATCTAGGTGGAGGTATTAATACGCGAGAAGTTCAATGCTTACGAAGTTAATATCTCCCGCTCAGTGGAGGTTGTCTTGGGGGTATTGTGTTTAGCAAGTATTTGCGAAGACGATGTACTTTCGAGGAAACTCGAAGTCGAGGGTCAGAACACATAACCCATCCCGCCATTAGGATGTAGTGTAGATTATTCGGTGTAAGCCTAGAGTAATTGTCATGCGAGACTACGATCGAAGTTTCTCTTGAAAAATATTATTGGACCATCGAGTATTCAACAAATCCGATAATATTTCAAAGAGGAGTGTTGAGCCTATATTATCGTGAGAACCCGCTTCACGTATAAATAAGCCCTTAGAACTTAACCACGTTGATTCTTATCGTTGGCTTCATGCTCGTGACTTCAACGCCGCCGTGTGTATAACTACTAACCATGTTTGCCGATTCATGCATTCATTCATTCATTCAAAACAAAAAAACTTCATTTTCTTCCCATTTCCAAAGAATTTAGAGATTTTTCTTTGTAAAATATTTTAGGTTAGAGTGATGGACGCCGAGGAAGATTCACCAAAAGATACAATTTTAGAATTCGACGAAGAAAGTTAAAGAGTTAGCATCCTTGGTAGAAGATCCCTGATTTCGAAACGCTATGGAACTCTTTTAACTCTTCCGAACGCTAACATTGATGAAGGACTTCTCAAAACTTTCGCTCAATTTTACGATCCGCCTATCGCTTCACTTTCCCCGATTATCAATTGATGCCTACTTTGGAAGAGTACGCGATATCCTAGGTATCTCAAGATCGACAAAGTGCCTTTCAATGGTTTGAAGCCATTCCCAAGTCACCACATTGCAACGATGACTCACTTAAAAAACTGAGATAGACAAAAATCTAACTACCAGAGGAAAACTCTTAGGACTCGACTTCAAAGTTCCTAATGGAAAAGGCTCTTAAATTTTCTCGCGTAGTATGGTAGCCTTTGAAGCTATTTTAACTTTGCTCCTCTATGGATTGGTGTTGTTTCAACGTCCCAAATTTCGCTGATATCAACGCCATAAGGATCTTTCCGATTGGAAACCTGCTCCCACCTTGCTTGGTGACACGACGCCTCTATTCATCATGTGAATCGCCAAGGAGACTAACTATCGTGTGTTGGTACTGCTTTTCAAATGGATTACCTCACACTTGCCTAAATCTCCTATCTTCCGCGAAAACAAAGACGAGTGGCATTGGTCAAGAAGACTCATGTCTCTTACAAACGATTTATATCCATTGGTATACCCTTGCATAAATGAGATGGAAATCATTGAGAGTCAGGAGAATTTGCCAACGCATCTCTCATCGGTACGAAGGAGGAATCAACTACAACCCTTTCCTAGACGTCAACTCGATACGCAAACTCTAGTAAACCTTTGGTTTCATCAGAAAATTACTTCTATCACGAAGGAGAGGATTCCTGGATTGAAGGCAAAATGATCAAAGCTTGGCATCACATCCGAAGGAAAGAAAAAGGAAGGCAAAGAATTGTGTAGCCATGGAAACCTACACTTTGGTAAAGAAAAGAGCGAAGGAATTTCAATGCCTTACGCTTATGAGGATCCCATGTTCTCAATCGCCCAAATCAACAAATTTTCCCGTCAAGTTGTGGGAGAATACCAAGAAGCCTTGACCAAAATAAGGTTTGAGAAAGAAGCTTTGGAAAACAAATTCTTAAGACTAATCTTGAGAATGAGAAGCTCAAGAAGCAAGTCAAAGATCACGAAAAGACGCCTACTTCCGTGATGAATGGCTCATGGAAAAGGATGAGAAGATTCGCTGTAGGATGACGCAATCCAAAGATACGCCAAAGAAAGGAAAAGAAAGCTCGAGGAGATGAAAACCAGCGATCCTACTCCCAACGAATGGAAGAGAGTCATCAAGAAGCTAAAAGCCGAGAAAGTCGAACTAAAAGCTCGTTATGGAAAGGAAACTCGTCAAGTCGCATCAAGCCTTTGGATCTTCATCCGACGAAGACGCTTAATTAGTTCAATTTAGTTTGTAATTTTATCATTTATTTTATCATTCGTGTGAGCAATGCTCCAACAAAAACAATTGTTGTAATCTTCTTCCATTTAATCAATAAATGTGTGTTGTTTCCATCCAAATATTTGCCGTAAATATCTCTTTTAGCATTAAATTCTTTGGAAATTTCTTTTCTTTACAATCATATTCATGCATCATGCTTTGCATTTAAGTCTATTGTCTAGAGTCTGACACTTGAACAGTTTCATACTTGCACAGCTTGAACAGCTTGCACGATTGAATGATAGGAAAAGATCGCAAGTTGTCGCCTTAGAGTTTCTTGACCGCCCACAGCCGACTCGAACATACGCCACAAGATCAAAAAGAAGAAAAGTAATGGAAGGATTTGAGCAAGAGAACGTTGAACTCCGTAGCACGGTAACGACATTGCAAGAAAAAGTGGAGAGACTCACATCTTTGGTCAATTCATTTGCCTCAACAAGAAAGTCAACAAAAGATCGAAAGTCAAAACCAAGCAATGATCTCAGAAGACACTATTACTCCAGCAAACCGTCGCAGCTAGTAGCTCACTCTTCAAGATGTAAGGCTATCCATGGGCATGCCTTATAACTTTGGCATCGAATTCGCCAACCGACTTCTCAAACAACCTCGCTTGAAATACCTACTTTGCAAAGAAACTCTACATTTACTCCGCAACGTGGAGTAACTCTTCCACAAGTAACAATGCCGGTTTCTCAACCAATTATGACGAACTCAGCTTCCATAGTACACACTACCTTGGACGAAGAAGTTGATCATACTGCAAGAACTCAAATCCACGCGTTCAATGGAAAATCTCCGTGAACAACTCCTCAAATGCAGCTAGAGATAAAGACAATTCGAGGGAAAGAATTGTTTGGGAAAACGCCTGTGATCTTTGCTTAGTTCCTCGCAAGAATACTCAAGAAAATTCAAAGTCCCTGACTTTGAAAAGTACAAAGGAAACTCCTGTCCGCAAAGTCATCTTACGATGTATGCCAGGAAAATGTCTACATACAATGAGGATCATCAGTTGCTAATCCATTACTTCCAAGATAGTCTCACCGGTGCCGCACTGAAGTGGTACATGGGTTTAGATAGCACGAATATCCAAACATTCAACGACTTAGGTGAAGCCTTTGTCCAAAGAATACAAGTTTAACTTGGATATGGCCTCGATAGGGATCAACTCCGCTCCATGTCTCGTAAAGAAAGGGAGACATTCAAGGAATATGCACAACGATGGAGGGAAATTGCTGCCCAAGTCAACCCACCATTGGAAGAGAAGGAGATGACTAAGGTATTCTTGAATACTCTAGGCTCATTCTACTACGAGCGAATGATCGCTAGCGCCCCGAGATTTCATCGAGATGGTGAGCATGGGAATGCGATTAGAAGAGGGGTTCGAATTGACGCCCGACCAAGGAAGGATCTTCTAGTGGAACAAAGAAGGTTGGAACCGCTTCCAAGGAAAAAGAGCATGACATAGGAATGGTATCCCGAGGGAAACCACGAAGAATGTCATTCAACAACGATGTAGCGCCATAGCACCGTCAACACAACTAAATACGTGAATTGCTCCGCAATTCCAACAAATTCAACAAAATCAACAAACTCAATCGCCAACAGCTCAGTCAAAGAATCAAAACCACGCCTCGGTTACGCACCGACCCGATCCCAATGACGACACGGAACTTTACCCCCGCTAATAGAAAAGAATCTGACATGCATAAGGTCACCACCTCCGCTCCCGAGAAATTACCATGGTGGTACAAAATGACGATCTTGCCCTTTTCACCAAGGGCACCATGACCTTGAGCATTGTATATCATTAAAGGCGTAATACGTAGATTAGTGAGATCTAATCTTCTTTCCTTCGTAAATACAAGTCCGAATGTGCAAGCCAATCCGCTTCCCAACACAAAGGACACTCAAGAAGTTTGATATCGAGAAACATGCAGTATCTCATGCACGTAAACCCGATCAAAGGAAACTTGGTGCATCTTCATGAAGCATAAGACCATGAGCACCTTCACTAAGCATGATTACGCACGATCCGCTCCCGTAATATTCAAGGATATTCCACCATAAGAGCAGATATCCAAGATTTGTTAGACATCGGTGATCTATAAGTTTACGTAAAGAGATGATCATGACGTAAATACAATAGGGCATTTTCCGCATGAGCTTTTAGTCTCGATATCAACTCGAAACCCCAAGTAAACGCCATCATCCCTTGTTTCAACATACCCAAGCATGTGGAGATTGAATGCAACAGCTCTAGCACCTCGTAGTCTCCTTTGGTAATTTGCCTACCCGGTCCTGCTCCATACAGCCTACCAAAGCAATTCCTTACCAATACAATGCAACCCCGATAGAGGATGGGAAGGAGAAACCCATGCCTACTCTTCCACTAATGTCAATATAATGTAAATAGGACGAGTAACACGAAGTGGACGAGTGCACACTCCATTGCCACCAAGACCGCCTTACGCCTCGTTGTCCGACAAAATCCAGCTAACATATCTTCCGAGAATCTCGCAACGATTCCAGCTTGTTAATCCAAGCACGAATGTTGGTTCTCCGATAGAGCCAACGCCAACGCAGATTTTGACGAGATAATCAAGTTAATCAAAAGAGCGAATACCGAGTCGTAGGTCAATTGATGCACTCTTCCAAAATTTCAATATTGTCTCTACTCCTCAACTCAAGCTCACCGAGAAGCTTTGATGAGAGTACTAGACCAGCGTATGTGGATCACGATGTGACTACTGCACTCGTTTGAGGATCGCTCCAACATAACAAATTGCAATAATCTAAGCTTCAGTGACGAGGAACTTCGTAAGAAGGAAAATCACAACTTGGCCTCCACATCTCAATGATTTGTCACGATTCCCCGTCCAATGTATTGGTAGATACAGTTCATCTTTGAACGTAATGCCAAGACGACACTGCTTAGCTTACAAAGGACGCCAATGAAGTTCAATGATATAATCGTAAGAGCTTGATGGATCAAGAAAGTCATTATTGGGAAGTTGATCTCCGATGACAATTGGCCCAGACACTTTTCAAATTACTTCCCAAGTCATGGATGTACCACCGCATACGCTTGCCTACTAGGAAGACCTTGATCCACGATGCGAGCAGAATTTCTACTCCATCGAAATTAAAATTCACAGAAATGGAAAGTTGGTGACCATGCAGAACAAGCTTTACTTGTAAGTCATCTATCCGCTTCTTTCATCACGCCTAATGACATTGAAGGGACGATCTCCCGTAAAATCCGCTAGAAGATGAATCTACCAACAAAAATGATCATCTATCTCTTCGATAAAGAAGTCGCACAAATGGTGAGAGATGGCAATACTAAAGGATGGGGACAAGTTATCAAACCGCCAAGAATGAAACAAAGTTTGACTCGGTTCACACCCGTATTCTCCAAAGACAAGCAAAAGGATGAAACACTTCGTCCAATCAAAAAGTTTTCAGCAAAGGGGGCTTCCTAAACTCGTTCTCCAAGAGGTTAGCGTTGTAACCATCAAAGAGGATGAAGACGATCCATCCGAATCAAGAGTGGAGCACTTATTTAAACAGCCCGAGTATGTGTCTCAAGAGGAGTCATATGTGCCAACCGATCAATTCAAAGACATGTCTCTCGCAAAGGCATGAAAATCCACCGTCCTCTGAAGTTTGGGATACCTTGGGAGAACCAAGTGGCAAATTCGACTACATGGTGAAATACATCACCGTAAAGCTCGAAAATCCGGATCGAAGATATCCAAACATGATGGGGTGATTCTTTGATTATCCTAGTCAAATGTAAGAGGTATACTGCCTTCTCGCCTAATCACCAATCGAGATCCCCAATGAAGATCTCGCTCAACACACGTGGAATTTATCGAACCGCATCCTCGTTACCACTACATCAACATGATCACTAAAGATCAAGAGTGCGACTCGATACGATCTAGAAAGTGTCACGACAACGAGTCTCTTCACTCAGAAGACTGGAAGGTACATCCCCAGTATTCAACATAAAGATCAGCAGGAAGTACAAATGCTACATCTCATACTTCCCGATCTGTTAATCAAGAAGATCGCTTTAGCAGCACAAAAGGCAAGGGCCATCGTCCATAGTCTTCAAAGCCTGCTCAGCCAGCAACCAAAGTCTACTCAAGGGTTAAACCAAGCGGAAAATTACTTGAGTACCTCGACTTCCAAGGAGTTCGTCATTACTGGAAACCCGTTGAAGTTCGGACTAATGTTCATAGCTCTAAGTAGTTTATCTTTGCTTTTGTTTTGAACTCACTCGCCCAAAGTGTAGAGATGTTTTATAGGGTTTTAGCTTTTAAATAATTCTCTTCGTCTTGCCCAAGGCGAATGAGTTTGTGTTTTAGGGCTCTGTTTCATAGTGTAGATTATAAATAAAACGCGTTGTTTTGTTTCCACACTGTGTGTTTATTTTCATTTTACCCTTTCTTGGAAATGATAATCCTAAAAAACACATAAAAAAAAACCTTCAAAAAAATTATTAATCTGCATACACTTTCACCTTAACTTTCTTCAAAAAAAATGATGACAAAGAGTTAATTAATCAAACATAAATCAAATATGCAGATTAACAGATGGACAAATCCATTGAAAGCAATAACTCTATGCTCTTTCCCAACTTTGAAATCCCCTGTGAAGTCGCCGAGGAAGAAGTTGAAGAAGAGATCCCAAATGAAATTTCTAGACTGCTAAAGCACGAGGAAAGGATCATTCAGCCTCATAAAGAACCTCTAGAAGCAATCAATTTGGGTTCTGAGGAAGACAAAAAAGAAGTGAACATCGGAGCTTCACTCGACATCAAACGTTTCCTTCAAACACAAGAGTACCCACTCGGGGCATCGTACAAGGATAAGAAAACTCTAAGGAGGCTTTCAAGAAATTTCTTCCTCAATAAAGATGTGCTATACAAAAGAAACTTCGACATGGTTCTCGCCCGATGCACAAGAAGCGTATACAATCATCCATGAAGTACATGAAGGGTCCTTCGAACCCATTCGAACGGGCATGCAATGTCTAGAAAAATCTTGAGAGCAGGATACTATTGGATAACGATGGAATCGATTGCCGCAAACACGCCAAAAGATGTCACAAGTGCCGATCTACGCAGATAAGATCCATGTGCTCCGACTCTACTCAACGCTCTCTCCTCCGTGGCCTTTCTCCATGTGGGGCATTGACATGATTGGAATGATTGAACCAAAAGCGCCCAACGGACATCGCTCATTCTAGTGGTTATTGATTACTTCACCAAATGGGTCAAGCAAGATCTTACGCCAACGCCACAAGACAAGTGGTTGTGAGGTTCATCAAGAACAACCTCATTTGCCGACACGGAATTCCAAGCAAGATCATTATCGACAATGGATCAAACTTGAACAATAAAATGATGAAGGAACTGTGAGGAATTCAAGATCGAGCATCATAACTCATCTCCTTACCGCCAAAGATGAACGGCGCCCTGAAGCACCAACAAGAACATCAAAAGATCGCCCGTAAAATGGTCATCACTTACAAAGACCGCACGAAATGCTACCATTTGCTCGCATGGGTATCGTTTCAAGACGCACTTCAACAGGGCAATTCCTTTTCTCTAGTATACGGCATGGAAGCAAGGTTCTCGTAGAAGTTGAAATCCCATCAATGAGAGTTCTCATGGAGACGCTATCCGAGGCCGAATGGTGTCAAAGCGATACGACCAACCGAACTTGATTGAAGAAAAGCGCCGACCGCCTGTGTCACGGACAACTCTATCAAAAAGAATGAAGAAAGCTGACAAAAAGGTCCGACTCGTGAATTCCGAAGGCGACTCGCTTAAAAAGATTCTGCTTTTTCAACCGATTCTAGGGCAAATGGACTCCTAACTACGAAGGCCCATACATCGTAAAAGAAGCTTTTCCGCGGTGCTATGACTCTCACAACCATGGACGGTGATGAACTCCCGCATCCCGTGAATGCCGACGCACCAAGAAATACTTTGTCTAATAAAACAAAAGAACAACTCGTAAGTCGAAAACCCAAAAGGGCGGCTTAGGCAAAATGAGCGCCCGTGGATTGAAAACCCGAAAAGGCGATCCAGCAAAAATTAGAGACAATAAATGAAATTATCCCGATAGATTGAAAACCCAAAAGGCAATCTAGGCAAAACAAGGATACAAAATGACAAAGTAATCAAATCAGATTTTGTCCATATGAAGAATTTTCCATCAACGGATCTTCAATCAACTCTTCTGAAGCGACAAACACAGTTGGAATTCAAAGTTGTTAGGGATAATAGCGGTTATTTGCTTTCAATGTAGCCTTTTCCCAATAAATTATCATTTCCAACTTTTGTAAATAGTCTATGGAATCACGATTTATCGACACCATTCTATTCAATAAATTTGAGCCCTGTGCTTTTTGTTTGCAATTCCTACTTTATTCTGTTTTGCAAAATAACGCTTTTATTGTGAAAATCACTTTTTTAAAACTAAAATGTTTTAAATGAATTTGTACTTCAAAATTTTGAAACAAAAAGCAAAAATTTTCCTTTGAACTATGGACACAGAAAGAACTTCAACGGTTTTCTCCGTAAGTGTTTCAATCTCCGAAGGATAAAAAACAACTGCTACAGCAATTTTCTCCTCAGCAGAAATCATCAAAGGACGGTATTCTTATCCCAAAAAGAATCCCCAGCCAAGTTGCCAATGAAATGCCTTTCTCTGAAAGTTTAAAACATGCAACTCAAAATTCTTCATCAGCGAACGTCTGCACCATTGTTGCAACTTCCACCGAGTATTTGTTCGAACTGTGACGCGGTGCTTTTCCCAGATATCTCTTTATTGTCCTTGTCAAGTATTGTTAGCATGCATATAACATTCATGACATTCATACATAATAGCATCATTTGTGCATTTGTTGCATTCCTTGAAATGTTTGCTTTCATACCACTGGTGTAAGTCACGCTTACTCATGCAAGTACAAGTCTTTCCCCATTAGAATATCTCCAAACAGAGAAAAAATACATCCTTTTCCCCAAACGGAGTATTCCCAAACAGAGAAATACATTTTCTTCTCTCCACCACATTCCCCAGCTGAGATCATTCCTCATTAGGAATAATGTCTTGATTGACTTTTTCTTTCCAGTTCATTCCTGGATAGAACACTGTCTATAATCAACAAAGCAATAAGCAATAGCCTCATCATCTGAGCCGCTTATCTTTCTCTTCATTCATAAAATCGTCATAAAAGTTTGTCTCCTCAACAAGGTCAAAATCATGACTATACGAGAAATTTCCCAGCAGTTGTCTTTCTGTTTAAAAGAAAACCTGTGTCTTCCAATCAAAATGCCCGCATTTTCTCAAAAAAAGAGAGATCCTCGGCAAGATTGTATCCAAGAAAGCAAAACTCATTTGAGTTCTGCTTTTCATCGTCTGTTATTCACAAAGTCGAATATACAACAATTTTTAAAGATTTGCCTTGTTATAGTTATCACTTTGTCGATAATGGTAATATCTTTAAAGCCCATTTGAAACTGCTTCTTTCATTTGTCTCGTTGTTCACAAAGTCGAATACACAACAAATTTTTTCTCAAGATTTACCTTGTTATAGTTATCACTACCGATAATTGGTAACATCTTCGTAATTCATTACCATGAACTATCACAAAGTCGATAATTGGTAATATCATTTCCACTTACCTTAAACATTGTCACAAGGTCGATGAAGGTAATCTCTTTGTTTCCCAAAGTGAAAACAGATATTCACATATTTTGTGAATCTTTCTTCCCAAGCAGGACGATTCACGCATCCCCATGTCATTTCTTTGATTTTCTCCTGGTGGAACTTTTTCAATCATTTTGCATCATCCGCATCTTTGGTATCTTAGGTCCAAAATTTGAGATTTCGATATTTAAGTCTCTTTACACCTATCAAAACGAAGATATTCATCTTCATCTCTCAGGTTAAAGAAACTTAAATAGGGGCATCTGTCATACCCCAAATTTTGACCTAATATACCACCTTACATTTGCATCATTTGCATAACTAACAACTCAGACAGCATTAATCGGGTGTGGATTTCACAGGTCAAAATTAGGGTTTCATTAGATTTTCATCTGATTCAAGAGGCAACCAATTAGAGTTTGAGTTTTTCTCACCTCATTTGATCTATCTTGATCAAAATATCAACCTCTGATCATCAGATATCCATTTCTCTCACAGATCAATCAAGGATCGACCAATTAGGGTTTTGATCGGGCATGAGTTTTCTTTGAATTTTTGAGCAAGAAATGACTTTTTTGGATAGAGATTGGTCATCATATCTTAGATTCAACATCTTGACCTAATTTCTGGATTCAAAACATCACAGAAGTTCACAGACTTCATCAGTCAATTTTTGAAACATCTGATGAAAATTCATCTGCATAGAAAAGTCAAACTTTGACTTTTGGTCAAAATTTTCAAAACAAAACTTTTTCAATCATCAAAATACTTCAAATGATCCATCATGATCATAAAAAATCAAAGATTTTGAAAAGTCAACAAAAGTCAAAGTTCTAACACTTAGAAAAATTTCTAAGTGTTGAAATTCCTTATTTTTTCCAAACTTCATGCCATTTTTTCACATAGTTCCAATTTGAATTGGAAAAAACTCAAAACATGAAAGTTGTAGCTTGTGAAACAAGCTTTCCAAAATGTCCAATAACTCTCAAATCCATGGAGTCTAGCTATACTTTTGAAATTGAAACATAAGGCTCCATGAACTTGATTTTCCAAAATCCAAAACTTCAATTATAGGTCATTTTTGTGCTTTCTTCATCTAGAAGCTTTCCAACCATGCCAAATGGATCATTGAGCTGATAAATATCAGCTAGAGGTAATAATTGAGAGGATTGGATCAAAATTGTAAAAATGAGCACATGGTAAAAAAGGAAACTTCCTTTGCTTTGAAATACCATTCTTGCCTCTAAGTTATCTTTGAATCACCAAAAGTTTGTACCTCTTGCCTAACATTTCAGAATCTTTTGGCCTATAAATAGATCACAATTCAAGTCCAAAACCACACCAAAGTAAATGCAAAATCATGCTTTCATTCTTCTTTCTTGAAAATCAAGCAATATAGTGCAAAATTGCCAAACATTGCATTTTTGAAAATCAGTTGAAAACATGTTAAATTTTGGTGTCAAACATGCTTCATGATCAATATCAAACTTGTCTGAATCATAAAATCATAACAAAAACAAGTAAAAATCAGATTTTGAACTTCATGCTTCCATGCTTGTACAAGCTGCCTTAACTTTCGAATTCTACTCTAAGCTTGATAAACTTGTGATCTAACCACTCAAACATCATCTATGAGCTTCATAGACATGGTCCAGATCAATCACACCAACAGAATAACTCTAATCCATAAATCAAGTGTCATTTTCAGTCTGCAGGTTGACTTGGTTGGAAAGATTGAAGCAAGCTCAAGCAAGCGCACCACTTACACCTTCCATACATGCCACCGATGCTCAAATGATCAAGAAACAAGCTCGAAACGCCTAATACCTTATTCGATTCTCACTTGAACAAAGTTAGAACACGAACTTGATATCCATTTTCTTTGAACTAAAACGAAAAGCTCATGGCCGCTTTGTTTCTGCACTCATAACGATCAATAACCCTCAATAAAATCAAGGAATCATCACTCATACATAATTTAATTTGAATTCTCGCTTTAGGGTTCATAGTGGTTCCCGTAAATCCAAACATGCTAGGCTTAATATAAATGCAATTAATAATCATATTCGTGTTGAAAATCGAGCAATTTTGATGTTTACATCATTGAATTTCGCTGAGAAACGAAGATTGTAGCCGGAATTAATGAATCAAGATCAAAACGAAGAACATAGCATGCTGTTCTTCATTTTTAAATTTTCAAAATTTCCAATGCTTTGTTTACACGTGTTCTAGTCCACTAAACACCAAGGCGCGCTTTGTCCCAGTGGTAGCTTGCCTTTAGTCCTTTCTCTGACACGTGGTCACCCCTTTGGTCATGGGTTCAACTCCCATCAGGACAATTCTTTTTCATACTTTTCCAATTTTTCATGTTTTTTCATAAAACTTTCACAATTTTTTTGACCAATCAAAACTCCTTATTTTAAGGTGATTTTTTGAACACTTGTCAATAAATACATCTATTTTATGATAGTGCAAAAATTTTCAGAAAAAACTTTCATCTGATTATATTTTAATCGAGCCAAAAACGACGTTCTGAACACTTTTTCAAACCTCCTTTAAAGGTGAATTTTTCAAGTTTTCGACTTCCGATTTTTTTCAAAACTTTTCATAAATGAACCTCACATTTCAAAACATTTTCAAATCATTTTTCAAAACATTTCATCAAAACTTACATCTTTTACCACAATCGATCCGATTTAAACGATAAAATCAATTTCGTTTTCTCTCGAATTTCTCAATCGATCATGGGCCACCCTTATGGTGTAAGTCCCAACCCTTTTATGTACATATTTAGTTTTACTTGTACATACTCAAATCATCATTGTCAATATTCAAACAGAAACAAATTTCGTTCGTTTGTTTTCATTCGTTTGTTTATACACCGACACCATTGGTATTAAAAGGAGCATTATTCCCTGTGAAACTGCTTTCAAACCAATGGGCCTCCCTCACGGTGTAAGTCCCATAACATTCTTTTATGTACATAATATTTCTTTGTACATATCAAACTCTCTTCAAATACATACAAATTTTTGCTGTACATAACACAGATACTTTCTATACTCAAGTACAGACAAACTTCGATCGTTTGTTTTCCACTTCACTTGTGTATACACAAAATAACATTCTTTATGTACACACTTTTCCTTGTACATATCAAATTCTTTTCATACAAAACTTTCATCTGTACATAATACAGATACTTTTTTTACAAATAAACCTTGATCAGTCGTTTTCGTTTCGTCTGTACATATACACTGAATACCATTGGTATTAAAAGGAGCATTATTCTCGTGAAACGCTTTTAAACCAATGGGCCACCCTTATGGTGTAAGTCCCAACCTCCTATGTACATCCATCTTTCTCGTACATAAATACTGCTCGGTACATATTCATTTCCTTGTACACGCTCAAACTTGTAAATAATCAAGTTACGCTGCTTTAAACGCTCGCTTCACGTACACTTGTTTATATTTCATAAACTTGTAAATAAACATCATTTGCATTGTTTATATTTCCTTCATAAACTCTTGTGAATACATATCACACACACACTTGTTTATACAACTGCCTAATCATAACATAACAATTAGTCTAACCAATAGGTTCCCACAGCTGTAGCCTCCGCTGGCTTTATACAAGATAATTCATCTCAAGATGAGTTTAGCCTCCGCTTGGCTTCATACAAGATAACTCTTCCCACGTAGTTTAGCCTCCTCTTAGGCTTCATATAAGAAAACTCATTCATCCGAGTTTAGCCTCCGCTTAGGCTTCATATAAGACAACACTCTGCTGAGTCACCTCCTCTTGGGCTTCGCTCAAAAGAACTCCTCATTGAGTTTAGCCTTCGGCATCATACAATGAAAGAGATAGAAATCTCTTAACACCTCCTATTGGGCTTCCAATACAAAAATCACCGCTAAGATAGAACCCCGAAGGATGGTTTCCATGAAATCACTTTCAAATCCCGAGAGTAAAATTTCCTGAAATTGCTCTTATTCCAAAAGGATGGTTTCTGGGAAATCCCTTTAACACAAAGCCACCATACCCTATAGCTTCCTCTTGAGCTTCATACAAGGACCCTCGATGACCCTCGGAATGCCTCATCTGGGCTAACAATACAAGGACCCACGGCTTCTTAAAAGCATCCTTTTAATCCAATCAATTTCTCCTGAGATTTAGACATCTATCATCTCTATGGAAGAAGTATCTCATCTATCACATCACATACAACAAAAACTTTTCAAAACTTTTCAAAACTCTTTTCAAACTGCTTTTAAAAAACATCTCTTAATTGTAAGTGGTAACGCTTGTACACTCAAGCAACGCCCAATACTTACGCTAAAAGATTCAATCATCTTTTTCAAACATCTTTCTTAAACATGTAAGTGGTAACGCTTGTACACTCAAGCAAAACACCTAATACTTACGATGAAAGATTTCATTTCAATCAAACTTTTCAAAATGTATGTGATGAAATAGATTAGATACATTTGTCTGCCTCTTTACTAACATCCCGCTGCTTTCCACTAGCATAAGTGGAACTACGATTGCTCGACTTTCTCAACATCCTTTGAGAATACGAGGCACAAGGTCTCATCCTTGCCGAGCAAATTTCTATCTCCCGACCAAACAAACCATAGATCCCTTTAGATCCGAGCTACAAATGCTCGATTCCCACTAGATATGTATGCGTAAGATCCACGATCTTTGAGCACAATAATAAACAAAGCCTAGAATCCACATAATCTATCATTCTTAAAATCCCAAAGGAGAAACTTTCCCAATCATAGAAATAACAATTAAAACACACAAACATATCAAATATATTCATATATAAAGTTATAGATAACTATATATATTTAGGGTGCTCCATCTATTCCCTTTATATAACAATCCCCTTACTCGAATCTCCCAATGCGCTATGCCTAGTTTACACTAGTCGTTACGCATACCAATATCAATTGAGGGTATTTCAGCTTTCCCCTTTTTCATAATCATTAAATCATCTTTCTTGTGTTGAAAATAATAAAGCTTGATGCTCGCGGCATCTTTATAAACAAATCAAAAGATTAAATCATTTCGAGCCAGAGAATACGAACTCACGTTTGCATCCTCTAGCGCGTTACCTTTTAACGCGAACAGGTACCTTGTAATTAGTATAAATAAGTTAGAAGGTTTAGAATTAGGGTTTATTCATTTGTACTCTCAAATCATTTGCTAACACTCTACTCAATACCGCGCTAAAGAAAGAAAGAGTAACACAAGCTTTGATGTACGTGAATCACCACACTTTTATTTCAATGCAATCATTTTACGTTTAACTTTGTCTTTATTGTTTTTTCATTTTACTTTTGTTCATTTGCTTGTTGGTCACGAGTCACCACTAGCCTTATTTTACCAAAACATACGTAAACTGTTGGTCACGAGTCACCAATAGTCAGAATCCTTCTTGTGTGGAAAATCATTGCACCATTTCCCTTAGGTTCTGGAAACCGTTTCTGGACTAGGGTCAGTTTCATTCACAGAAGTAGTGTAATCTACCAGAAACCTTAGCACGTGTCTTGAGATCAACTGGTCGATCTCGCTAGTAACCCTTAGTTTTAGGACTCAGGGAGGACCAACGGTTGTTTACCATTTTCCACAGTAAACAAATTGGCACACTTGGTGGGACCCAGTGCTAAGTGTTAGAGTTTTTTCAAAATTCGTCTTAGAAGTGTATGAAACTTAGAAGTGTAAATTCAGCAAGTAAGAAACCACCACCCACTAAGAAACGTACGGTTAAGATGACAACCACACATCAACGTCGAACGTGGATGAGATTCCATCCGCTGGTGTGACCGACACAACAGTCGCAGTAGCATCATTTCCTTTAAGCAAAGACAACCGCCTGGGCCAACTGCTTCAGTATCAATTCCCATGCCCCAAACCACACCGGTGAGTCCAGGGTCTATGGTGGCCACGAGTGCCATTCCGAACACAACGATTCCTAGATTTGGTATTGCTACAAATCCCTCTTATGGAATGCCATATTATTTAATGGAGGGATATCAGTCGACCCCTAGTGTAGCAATAGTGTCTGATAATTTATAGAATGTTAACGCCCCTGTACAAGGATCTGTAGTGGGGGAAAATAGGGAAATGCCTGCAGAACACTTGAATACTACCTCTGTGACAGTATTAAGGCAACAGATGGATGATAGCAACCATGAGTTAGTTAATATGTTAACTAACCAAATGAGGCATGTGTTTAACCCCATAGTGCAAGAGTCGGTCGAGACTAATAGGCAATCTGCTGAAACAAATCGACAGGTTATTGCGCAATTAACACGCCTATGTAACTTCTTAGGTGCCCCCCAAGCGGTTGGCCGACAGGTGCATCCGGTTCGAAAACCTGTACATGTCCAAGGGGACATGGGGGCAGCAGAAGAAGATACTATGTATCAAGTTCAAGCTGCAACGCCTCAGAGGAATGTTGTTGTCAACCCACCTAGGGTCTTAGTGCAAAGACACCAAGAGGCTTACCAAATCCTTGACCAGGTTCGACAGGAAGAATTGGTTGTTGAGAACAATTTAACCAACATTTTCGAGAGAATTATGGCCAGAAATGGTATGAATACCATGCCAAGGCCAACATATTCTTCTCCATAGTCAGAGTATATATTACAAACTGAAAACCCTAGAGGATGGAAAATGCCTAAGTATACCAAGTTTGGGGGAGAAACGGGTGAATTGACAATCGAACACATTGCCAGATATCTGACTGAGTCAGGAGATATGGCAAACAATGAAGGCTTAAGGGTGAAACATTTCCCTTCATCCCTTGCTAAAGCAACCTTTACATGGTTTACTACCTTGCCCCCTAATTCGATCGATTCATGGTCGGTTGAGAAGTCGCTTCACCTGCTTTATGAGGGGCATTCAAAGATTAGTCTGGTCGAATTGTCAAGCATTAAGAGAAAGTTTGCTGAGACAATAGATGACTATTTAAATAGGTTTAGATCCCTAAAATTAAGGTGTTTTACCCAAGTGCCTGAACATGAACTTGTTCAAATGGCTGTTGGAGGTTTGGATTATTCTATTAGGAAGAAAATAGATCCAACTTCTGTTAAGAGTATGTCACAATTGGCTGATAGGGTTCGGCACCTTGAACGCCTCCGAAATAGAGAAAGTTAGACATACGAAGGCTAAATCTAAAAAAGAGAAGGTAGCCCATGTCGATTTCGACGATACAGATCCCATATGAGGTCGACTACATGTCGCCGACAAAGGCAGACGTGGATGTGGCTGAACTGAAATCAGAGCCAGCATATGAGTGTAAATTGTTGTTTTCTGCCAAGGGAAAAAGCCCAACAGTCAAAACTGGTTCTAGAACTCCTGCAAAAACGTACACTTTTGATGTTAGTAAATGTGAGGAGATTTTTGACTTACTAGTTAAAGATGGTCAGATTTTAGTACCCCTAAATGCTAAATTGTCACCATTAGAACAAAGGCAAAAGAGAGGTGTTTGTAAATATCACAATTATCTTCGTCATACAACCTCTCAATGTTTTATTTTCAGGAATCTAGTGCAGAAAGCTCTCCAGGAGGGGCGTCTGAAATTCGCTGCCAGAAAACAAAAGATCGACACTGACCCATTGAGGCAAGAAGAGGCCTTATTTGCTGAATATGTGGCCATTAACATGGTCGAAATTACTGAAGTGCCCGACAATGCTATGTTGGAAGAAAGCACTGACGAAAGCCCTCATGTCAACTTAGCTGACGTCTACCCCAGGGATGACGAAGATTTACTAAGTTTTTTGTATCGCTGCAAGAACAAGGGCGCTCAAGTGGGTTTGTGCCCTAGATGCAACGCGCTGACTGATAGGGTTACTGTTGAAAATTTCCAGAAGTTGCAGCTGGAAAGAGGAAGAGCCCAATGGAACAAGAGGGATCCAAGGCAAAGGCAATCTTCCCAGTTTAGGCCAAAAAAATTAGTTCTGTCGGCTGTTGCGCCCAAAGGAACATGGCTTAAACCTCACATTGATGCTGGGCCATCCAATGCTACTGGCATCATCAGAGAAGCCAAAGGAAAAGCTCCAATGAGCTATCGTCTCGTAGTGCGCTCTGAGAAAAAGAGCCACATATCTAAAAACTATATGGGAAAAAATCCAATGAGTCAAACTCAGTGGAGACGTTTCCAAAGGAAGAAGCAGGCTGAAAGACAAGCCCCTGCTGCCAAATAAAGTGTTGTCAACAAAGGCAAAAGTCTTCGACAGTACAAGCCCAAAGTTGACCCTGCTGTTAGTCAACAAATCAAGGAATGCGTGATAAGCCAATCGACCATGGCTCTAAGGAGGCAACTGATGATTTTGCCTCTGACTCTGAATCAAGTTTGGACATTCTGGTCAATGTGGTTTCTATACTCCCAGAGGAGTACAACATACCGACAGCGGTGGAAAACACTAGCGACCTTGATGCTGTTGAAATGGCTTTGCATAAGCTAACCTATTATTTTGTGATGAACAATGGTTCTGTTGAGAGCTAAGATGCTTTCTTTGAGAAGCCTGATATGGCCATGAGAAGCCATTTAAAGGCATTGCTGATCAGAGCAAAGATGGAAGAAACTGCCATTAACAAGGTGTTAGTGGATTGTGGCGCTACAGTGAATATAATGCCACATCACATTCTGAAGAGAGTTGGTAAATACAACACCGACATAAGGTCTCACAACATGGTCTTGGCAGACTATTAAGGAGGAACAAAAACCACCATGGGAGTAATTCAGGTGGATATTATTGTCGGTTCAGTTACTAGACCGACAATATTTATGGTCATCCAAGGCCGACCAAGTTACAATCTGCTTCTGGACAGAGAATGGCTGCATGGAGTTGGTGTTGTGCCTTCTTCTATGCATCAGCGCTTGATTATATGGCGCGAAGACGGCATTGTGGAAAACATTGAAGCTGATCAAGGGTATTTCATGGCGGATGTTAATGTTGTGGGCCAAAACTAGTTTGATAGGAAATTGTCCAACATTGCTCCCTACCATCTAGCAGAAAACACGTATGCCAATTTATACGAGGCATTCGTTTCGCTGAAGCCGCATGAAACCCATGGGTTTATATGGGATGTTGAGTATCTGGAAGATCCATATGCAGAAGAACCCACGCCGACAGGCTGGGGAAATCAGCATGAGAATGATGCCTGAGCTAGAGGCTCTACGAAGGATTTCGGCGTATATTGCTGAAAATAGAATAAATTCGGCTATGGAAGCTGAAGAAGCAAAGATGGCAATAGAAGTTGCTAAACTTCCAGTCCCAGAGGAAGTAATTCTGGATGTAGAGCCAGAACCACTAGACAAAAGTAATGTGGTCAACAGAAGCGTCGATGAGCAACGTCTAGATTGCATATACGATGACGAACCACTAGGTTTCGAGAAGGATCCCATGGCGCCTGAAAAAATGCAGCCACAAGACCCTTTAGAAGAAATCAACCTTGGCGTAGAAGGTGACAAAAGACCTACTTATATCAGCGCCAACATCGACCTAAAGGTCAGAACTGAGGTAATTTCTTTATTAAAAGAATTTAAAGATTGTTTTGCTTGAGACTATAATGAAATGCCTGGTTTAAGTAGGGATTTGGTTGAATTGAAGCTACCAATAAAAGCTGGCAAGAAGCCATTAAAACAAACACCTCGACGGTTTGCACCTGCAGTCATGTCGAAGATCAAGGAGGAATTAGAAAGACTCCTCCAAAGCAAGTTCATCAGAACTATATGGTATGTCGAATGGTTGGCTAATATTGTGCCAGCTATTAAGAAAAATGGAAAATTAAGAGTGTGCATTGATTTTAGAGATTTAAATACTTCCACTCTTAAAGATGAGTATGCTATGCCAGTGGATGAGATGTTAGTCGACTCTGCTGCTGGCTTTGAATATTTAAGTATGCTTGATGGTTATGCTGATTATAACCAAATATTTATTGCAGATGATGATGTGCCGAAGATGGCGTTTCGTTGCCCAGGGGCATTAGGCACTTATGAGTGGGTGGTTATGCCATTCGGCTTGAAGAATGCTGGAGCAACGTACCAGAGGGTAATGAATACTATGTTCCATGATTTTATTGAAAACTTCATGCAAGTTTACATCGACGACATTGTAATCAAGTCGAATAGTAAACCGACACACTTAGAGCACCTTCGAAAATCTTTCGAGAGGATGCGAGAATATGAGTTGAAAATGAATCCATTAAAATGTACTTTTTGTGTGCAGGCAGGATATTTTCTTGGTTTTGTTGTGCATAAGAAAGGCATTGAAGTCAATCAAAGCAAGACCAAAGCCATCATGGACGTAAAACCGCCATCGACCAAGAAAGAGCTTTAGTCATTGTTGGGCAAAGTAAATTTCCTGAGGAGATTCATTTCCAGCTTAAGTGGAAAAACTAAAGCGTTTTCACCACTGCTTCGACTGAAGAGCAAAGAATTTATCTGGCGAGAGGAGCATCAAGAGGCTTTCGACAAAATAAAAAAGTATCTGATGAAGCCTCCTTTATTGGAACCTCCGCTTAGAAATAGGCCTATGAGGTTGTATATAGCAGCCTCAGATTCGACCATAGGTAGTATGTTAGTTCAAGTGGACGATAATCATGTTGAACGTCCTGTGTATTACCTTAGTCGTATGTTAAATGGTCCTGAAACTAGGTATAGTGACTTAGAAAAACTATGTCTGTGTTTGTATTTCTCTTGTATCAAATTGAAGCAATACATAAAACCAGTTGATGTTTATATTTCTTCTCATTTTGACATCATTAAGCATATGTTGTCTAAACCAATTTTGCATAGTCGAATTGGTAAATGGGCTTTAGCATTAACTGAATATTCCTTAACATATGTGCCTTTAAAAGTAATTAAAGGGAAAATAGTGGCAGATTTCCTAGTCAACCATTCTATGGTGGCTATGCTAGAAAATTTTGTTAATTTAGTACCTTGGAAAGTATACTTCGACGGTTCTAGTCACAAAAATGGTGCAAGAATTGGTGGGGTTATAATTTCTCCTAGTGGAATTCCAACAAAGTTCAAATACACTATCGACGATATTTGCACTAATAATGAAGAAGAATATGAGTCCCTTATTGTTGGAGTTGAACTACTACTAGAATTGGGGGCAAGGAGTGTCGAAATTATGGGAGACTCTGAATTGGTGATCAAACAAGTATCAAAAGAATATAGATGCGTTAAGGAAAATTTGATTATGTACTTCGTGATTGCCATAAGATTGTTGAAACGGTTCGAACAAGCAAGCCTTCGACACATACCCCGGCGACAGAATCAAGAAGCTAATGATTTAGCACAAGAAGCTTCAGGATACAAGAAGAATGAGAATGAAGAGCTTGTCCAAGTAAAAAAAAGGTTATAGCTACTTTATTATCCCCTTCAAACTTATCAATTATAAAATTAGGAGCCATAGATGCTGAAAATTTTGAAATCTTAGCAATTGATAATGGGCAAGACAGTGACTGGCGAAAACCTTTGGTCGATTACTGGCGTTCGCCAACTGGTTCAACTGATCGTAAAATAAAATATCGCGCCTTGAGTTTTGTTTTGATTGAAAATGAAATATTTAAGAAAACTGTCGAAGGGGTATTACTTAAGTGCCTAGGAGAAAGTGAGGCATATGTAGCAGTGTCGAGTGTGCATAGTGGGGCATGTGGTGCACACCAAGCTGGACACAAGATGAAATGGTTGCTAATGCGAACAGGTGTGTATTGGCCCTCAATGTTGAAAGATTGTATTGAGTTTGCCAGAGGATGCCAAGAATTCCAAATGCATGGGGGCATCCAGCACGTGCCAGCAAGCGAATTGCATGCTATAGTAAAACCTTGGCCATTCAGAGGGTGGGCTTTAGATGTAATTGGTGAAATAAAACTAGTGTCATCTAAGCAACAAAGGTACATTTTGGTCGGCATTGATTACTTCACAAATTGGGTCGAAGCCATAGCATTGAGAAATGTCGACCAAGAGGCTGTGATTGATTTTATACAGAATCATATTATGTGTTGGTTTGGAGTTCTTGAAACAATTACAACCGACCAAGGCACAGTGTTCACAGGCCAAAAAATTCAAGATTTTCCAAAGGAAGTTAGAATAAAACTACTAACTTCTACACCCTATTATGATCAAGCAAATGGTCAAGTCGAAGCTGGAAATAAAGTAATAATTGTCCTGATCAAAAATCATGTGGGTAAGAAACCCAGAAACTGGCACCAAACACTAGATCAAGCTTTGTGGGTCTGTCGAATGTCTCCCAAGAAAGCAACGGGGGAAACCCCATTTCGACTGACATATGGACATGATGCTGGTCAATGTGGTTTCTATACTCCCAGAGGAGTACAACATACCGATAGAGGTGGAAAACACTAGCGACCTTGATGCTGCTGAAATGGCTTTGCATAAGCCAACCTGTTATTTTGTGATGAAAAATGGTTCTATTGAGAGCCAAGATGATTGCCAGTGGAAGCCGAAACATTGATCGCTGGAGAAGCCACAAATATTTCATTCAAGAGAGTTACGAGGAATGAAAACCACAACAAATACATTTACACATCAATCAAAAGTTGCCAAATTTTCTTTGGCCAAATCACTCTGATAATTCACCTTTTCATCTTGAGAGTGTGCGTTCTTGCCGATAAGAGCATCTTTGGTCAATCTTCTTTTTATCGGAAGTCCAACTTTTCTTTTCGCAATGCAGAATTTGATCACAGATTTCCAGCTTTTTCTTTTGAGGCTCTGTTGTTTCCGCCTATGATTGATGCGAGTCTTTATCTCTTCGACCGCCGTTGTGGTTTTCCTCACCATCTCCACATTCTTCCTCACTATTGCCTGTTTGGTGTCAACTAATTGTTCAGTCTCCTTTGTTTGAGTGACATTGGCCAACAGGGGAGAAAGGATGTTTTCGAAGGGTGCTATCATAAGTTTTGAGAACTTAGAAATCTCAAGACCCTTCAACTGGGTGATAACATCCAGAAGTTTAGGCCCAAGAGTCGAGTCTTCACGCAGCGCACGAGGTAAGTCATGATTAAAAGCATGAGTACGAATAGTGTCATTCAATTTCTTGACTTTAGCAGCCTCAGGCCCTAGCTTATCGCCATGAATCTGAGAATGGTCAGAATCTGAAGAGGTAGCGTACCGATTCATGAACTGATTCAATCTTTCCAAAGCATCCTCGACATCATCGACATCCATGTCGACGGAAACATCCTTTACTCTAGAAGGGCCAGCTGAATTATCCTTCTCAGGAGAACTCTGAATCTGAATTGGCTCGACAACGGGTTGAGGAGCCCCTGAATCCTGCAGGGAATCTGAAAGACTAGAGTTAGAGCTAGTCGAACAATAAGCGTGGTGCCTGACAGGACTAATGACTGAATCAGAGCCACTGTAAGAATCCCAAGTGGCGAGTTCAAAAAACTCACCAGCTTCTACAAAGGGAGTCTATTGGTGTTGAAGGGAAGAAACTTCTGAGAGTGGAGTATATTCTGGAACACTGTGTTGTGGCTCAGAAGCTTCGACCTGAGAAAAGGGTGAACATCACATTAGACATGTATAACTTGGCAAGTTAAAAGAAACTCTAGAGGGTGCAAGAAAAACTTGTCGGGTGGTGAGGGAATCTTTGTTTCATTGCCTCCAGCAGAAGCATTAGCGATTTCTTCTGTTGTCTCCTTATTGACATCAGGGATAGGTGTGGGGTATGGAGTAACAATGGCTGTAATTATTATGATATTATAACCAGCATGTAAAAGTAAGGCAGCGTCATGATAAGTAGTCAAGAGCACTTTACCTCGCCGCCTTGTGATAAGCGGTTGGTCATCGACCTCTGTCGGCTCCATGTCATCATTGGCCTGCATCCCTGAGCCTTCAGCCGTGGGGGCTTTATTTTTCTTTGTTTTTTCCTTTCTTTCAGGCATATCAGTGTGCCTCTTTTTATGGCTTTTGTATTTTTTAGGGTGAGGAGACTGAGCATCAGGTGATGGCTGCAGAAATAAATATGGTTTCAGAAGAGAAATCTTAATTCTTCATCAAAAGTAGTCAGAAAGTGATGAGATGTTTACCTTAATTCCCCCACTGTGTTGGGATTCTTTGTTCTGCTTGGACCTTTTGGATATTATGGAGGGAGAAGTCGAATCTGCTGAGCATTTTCGACTCTGTTACAAAAGAAATCGAGATGTTAGTAAATAGATAAGATACAAGACGTCGAAATAGGTACATTCATACTTACAAAAGAATCAGCCTTCTTGATAGAAGTGGAAATAGGTTCGTCATCTGAAAGAGTGTGGATGGGTATGAACTGTGAAAACATCAAGTATTAGTAAGGTGTCGAACAAGAAAGATACACGTAAGTGTGAGTAAAACATACCTTGGATTGTGAAGGCCCCCCTGCAGCGTTGGTTTTAGCATGCTTGGTCGACGACTTCTTTTGGGTTTCGACAGCAACAGCTTCTTGCCTGGGGGAAACCACCTGTGGTAGAGGTACAACTAGAAAATAAGCTAAGTCAAATAACAATGTAAGATAAACTGTGAAAGAAACAGAACTTTCCAGAAGTGGTTACCCTTGGGTACTACAGCAAGCTCTCTCACATATCTAAGGTCAATGTGAAGAAAGCCTGGGTATCTATGCAACCAATACTTCGTCGGAACCACCCTGTCGACTTTCTTTTTGTAAGCATTTTGAACGTTCGACCAAGAGACATACCACTAATCTGGAAATGGTGGTTGAAAAGCTAGAGCCAAAGGGCTAGTCGATAAAGGAGGAAATTTGATTTTTCCAAAGTGAAGTGCGTAAAGATATTTGTCTTTCACGTAACTGGGAATCTTGAGATGGGGAATTTTCCTAGTTACCTTCTCCTTTATCTCTTGGGCCGCATCATGAATGGTTCGACGAAGATTGTTTGGCAAGTACACCACTTTGAAGAAGTTCTGGAATGCTTGGATTTCTTTGATGTGAATTGCCTTACATTTTGTTGTTTTCCCCTGCAAAATATCAAAAGCCACAGTTAGCTCATTCAGTTTTCCAGCAACATCATTTATGAAGGTGACAAGATATGATTGCCACCAAAGTTTAAACTCATGAGTGTAGAAAAAGGCTGGCTTAAAAGGGGTAAAGGTAAGTATGGCTCTGCGATCCCACAAGGTGGCAACGGTTTCCTTAACAACTTCCCAGATTTCGTCATCTAAAATATCCATGAGCAATTCATGAGATGGATAGAGTGACTTGGGCACAATTTGGCAGAGCCCAAACTGCCTAGCTACCAAGTTGGGTTGGTAAGCTGCCAGACAAGGGGTCATCTGAGTAATAGCACCTGATAGAAATTGGGGAGTCAGAAAACGTCTCCAAATAACCAAAGATCTTTTTTGATGCTTATCTTCGACAGGAGGAAAAGACTCAGTGAGCCATAATGGCCCACTTTTGCCATCAGCAAAAGGAGCCATCGACGGTGTGAAATTCTCTCTTGTCAACATTATGTTGAAAAACATTTTGAAGACTTCGGCATTGGGAGAAGTTTTGTCAATTGGAGTTAAGGGTAGGTAACATGGCCATCAGGCCCCACTTCTGTCTTGAGATACTGAAACCTTCTTCTGTCGAAAAGGCTTCACGTCAGCAGAAAAAGTGGCATTTAGCCACAGTTGCAAGAGCCAGAAGGGTCCATGCCCCAACACACTTTTCTTCTTTGGATTGGTGGGGTCAAAATTCTTGATTTGGCCGACTACGTCGGTCATAGAAGAGTACAAAGAGGCCAAAATTAATTGGCCTAAAGCAACATTCTCCCCTTTATGCAACGCTGAAGCCAGATGAGCAAATTGCTTAGCTATCTGCATTGACCTCGAGCAGAACACAAAGCGGGATAACCAGAGGGTTAGGAAAGCAACATGTTCTTCATTAGAAACTTCTTCAGTTTCGGAGTAATGGTGTAGAATAAAGTTGTTGTAAGTTGGATGTTTGGATTCGCCAACGTCGAATTTGATAGGGATAACTTCGTGGTCGGAGAAGTTGAACACGATCCCAGTAGGTTTTACACCTGTTAAAGCAGCTACATCCAGTAGCGTAGGAGTCATCATACCACACCTTGTGTGGAAAGTATTAGTGGATCCTTCCCAGAAATATAAGGCAGCTAATAGCATGCCGCCTGAGTAAGGAGTGCCGACACGAGAAAGCCGTAACAGGTCATAGATACCCATTGCTTTCCATTGTTGGCCTTTGTGTTTCTCCAATCTATCCATCCAAGCCCCAAATTTGGGGCAATACAAAGGAGGAGGAGTACGAAAGTTCCTGTCAACGAACTGTAACGAAATAGGGTTTGTTGAGGAGATTAGGGGGCACTACGTTGGCTGGTGGGGAAAAAAGCACCTTCATCATCTACGTGTATTTCAGAAGGAACATCTGAAGGTAATGGCCCTAAAAAAGCATGAGGTTAATCATCCAGTCTGAAGGGAATAAGTACCTGAGATTTCCATATTTTGGTTTTCTCCTCAGAAAGTGGCGGCTCCGGGATGTAAGGCTTGCCATCAACAAGGCGAAGTTGGAGACTGGCGGCGGGAGTGGTGACAACAACGTCTTTGTCTGCCATTGTTGAAGTTGAAGAGATTGAAAGGGGTTAAAGAATCTTGATGGAAACGGAGAAAGAGGTTGAAAAACCCTAAAAATTGTTGTTCTTTAAGATTGAAATGCAAACTGGAAACTTTGAAGGGTTAAAAACGAAGTAAACAGGTGATTAGGGTTTGTTGCAGTTGGTTCTTAGTTGTCTGGTTCGGAGATTTGGAATGGAGAAGATGAAGTTCGTTTTAAGTTTTGCTGTTTAGAGAGGTAAAACGCAGAAGAAAAGAGAAATAAAGAAGAAGAATGTCTATTTATAGGCGTAGGAATGAGAAAAGTGAAAAGGCAAAAGTTATCGTGGCATTTCCCTAGGGTTCTAATTGTGGCCGTCGAAGGAAACATGTAGGAGGATTAAGTGTATAGCGTAGTGGGGCCATGCCGGATACCTAAGCCATGATGACTAAACATTAAATGCTCCCACGTCTTGAGGGAAGGAAATGCACGTTTTCATGATTACATGATGTCATGACAAGACTGAAGCAGTAAGCTGTTAGCACTAAGGTAGAGGAAACGGCTAGGCCAACGCAAGGTGAAAATTCATAGATACCATGGTCTCATGTTCAACAACATCGAGAAATCAAATAGAGTCACCATCGAACGTCTTTTATCTCACGAGGGAGAAAGGAAAACATCGAGTAAACCTGAGGGGAGAAATCGCGGTCCTGTGAGCGTTAAATCGAGAGAATCTAGGTAAGGGAGTTAGTTACGCGAGGGGAAGGGATTAACACCCCACACGCCCGTAGTACTCTACGGTATCCACTTTCTATTTCTAGCTAAAGGGTGTGTTATGTCTATGATTAGTCGCTATCATGCATGCAAAAGAAAAGAGAAAATAAGAAACCACGGGGAAAAAGAAGGAAGTATTTACAAATTTTGCTCGATCGAGCCCCGTGACAAGATGCCTACGTATTCCCGCGTGCAATGGGAAAGTCAGAGCGTCGTAGTTCGGCTCACTTGTTTTGATGGGTTTTGTGTTTTTTACTTGTAAAAAGGTTTTAAACACAAAAAGGAAAGAAAGCGCGCAAGGGCAAAAAGAATCTGTGTTGGTTGGTTGTTTTTACCTTGAGAAAGGAGTTCAAACCATTATTAGGTGTTTTGTTTGCAAAGGGAAAATAAAAGCAAGTTTTAGTTTTATTATATGCAACATGCAAATGATACTAGTAAAATAAAAGGGACACTAGATAAGCACTACCCTAAGGTTGACATGCAAAGAATGTGAGTCCTAAGGTCTAAGCTAGAAAACCTAGAGAAAAACAATCAAAGCAAGCACAAATCACAAGTAGAATTTCCCTAAACGGGTCTTTAAATAAACCAGAGGGGTTCCTGAACATGCTCCAGCTACGAAAGCCCTATCATGCATCTCTATTCCTACTTCTCATGGAAAAAGAAAGCCTGTAAAGCCCTACTTCTCATGATATCTAGGAAAGTTGTAAGAGAATGCGGTAAATGGTGTAGAAACTACCAAACGGATATAGAATCCGAAGTGCACTGCGAGCTATAGGAATACTCCGGAAAACTTCAAGTACCGAAGCAATAGAGTCTACAAGAAGGGAGTTAGACCCAAAGAACAAGTAGAGGAATGCACACGTGGGTGTACAAACGCAAAACACCTGCAAGAAGGGAGTTAGACCCAAAAAGCAAACAAATGAATGTATTTGTGGGTATACAAACGCACAACAAACTGCGAAAAGGGAGTAAGACCCAAAAGGCAAGCACAAGGAATGTATATGTGGGTATACAAACATGAGAAACCTGCAAAAAGGGAGTTAGACCCAAAACGCAAGCAAAGGGATGTATACGTGGGTATACAAACACGAATCAACCAAAGAAATGTGTCATGTATGCTTACAACACATGCCCTGCATCAAACACATGTCAAACAGTGCCTAAGGATGTTAGAACACCTGCTGTTTGCACTTAGAAACAGGGAAATAGCAGAAAAAACCAGGTCGCGCTAAGCCCGCTATACCGCGCTAAGCGCGACCTGCAACATACAAGTCAGAGAGTTTGGCGCTTAGCGCGCTCCTGGTGGCTCTAAGCGCGGTCTGTAACCTGCAGAAAAGCTGTTTTTGAATCCGGATCACCTGTTCATGAAGCTCTCATGCTAAAACGTTAATCCATACAATTTGGCAATTATTCCAATGCTCAAGTATGCAATGTTATGCATGGACATGTATAGGAATGTAAGTTGACACAATGATTTCAATGCTCATATGCACAATGATATGCATGAACATGTGCGGCATGCTAATGGTGGAATGATGATTCTGATGCTCGTGTGCGATGCTATGCATGAGCGTATACGAAATGCGAGTGATGAATCAATAATTTCCATGCTCATGTGTACAATGTTATGCGTGGATATGTATATAATGCAAATCAACAATCATCACATATATGGTTATGCATGAACATGCTAAGAGTGTAATGTGAAACCGGAGCTCCAATGCTTATGTGCAATGCTAGGTGTGAACATGTAGGGAATGCAAGTGGTCGACCATTCTAATGCATACAATGAAGGTCGGTGCATGAACATGCTTATGAGGCAAGTTGTATCAATAACCTAATGTTCCACATGCAAAGTATCGACGCTAGTAAAGCATACCATGAAGCAATAAGGAATGATCATGGCAAATCCTAATGACACATTAACACAAACACTTGGAATGCGTATGCATGAACTATGTACAATGCACAATGTACCTAGGGATCCAAAATGCTTTGGAAACTACCTGCCGAATGCAAATTAAACTTCAAGTCACCATGAATCGATGCAAATAAATCAAGCTAAATATTCTTTAATGCATGAGCATGTGGTGGATGATGCAATGTGCATGAAATTGCGGCTTATGTGCGGGTGAAACACAAATGCATAGAGTTACATGCATGCTATGTACAAAATCCTCACTCTGACGCGAATAAGGCGGCAAAATCCAATTCAAATCAAGGAATTCAAGAGTACAAGTTCTAGATTCAGAATCTACATTGAATTTGCATGCAATTCCATTATTCAATTTCAAGAAAAGCTGAAAGTTCAGAACAACTTAAAATAAGTGATTATTTGAACCTAACACTTACTTGAACTTGAGGTTTGAGTCAAATAGAAGAGGAATCCCTTGAGCTCTTCAAAGAAAATACCAAATCAGTGAGGAATTGTTGATAATCCTTGGAATTAACCTTGAATCCTTGAAGAAAACTTGAAGTCTTCAATGGAGGATTGGGGAAGATGAAGGAGAATTGCTTCATTCTTGAAATTGAAGAGAAATCTAGAGTAATTCGCTTCTTCTAAGTCAGATTCAAACAAAACAAGAAGAAGAAGATCCAGATTGATAGGAGAAAGGCTGCGATGAAGAAAACCAGAGATCGCAGATCGCGCTTAGCGCGGGTAGCGCGCTTAGCGTGGTCTGTGGATGAGGCAGGTGGTGATCGGAGTTCCGGTGGCGGCCTGTGGTGGTTGCTTGGGGGGAAAAGTTGAAATTTGAACTTTTTGGCTTTTGGTTGAGAGAGAGATTTTGGAGTGAGTGGTGGTCAAAAATTAGACAAATGATCCCCCCCCATTTGTGAAGGCAAAATATATTTATAGCTTTGGATCCATAATCAAGCCCAAATTATGATTATCCGGATAATTTTCGTAATTAACCCAAAACTGCCAAATCCGTTGAGAATTTGAAGTCGGACTCTAAACGAAAAGTGTCCGGAATGCGATTTTTCTTGTGTGAACTAAACTTTCGACACGATTAGGCGAACGGCCGAGATAGGATAAATTTCTGAAGTTTCAGCACAACTTTTAGACCATCGACACATGCAGAACTTGATTCTCTTAGGTGAAGGGTTCTATGTATTATTGGTGTTACAGCCATTCTGATAGATGTATTAATTTGCAAGCTCGACCGTTGGAACGTAGCCTTGTGGTACTAGTATTGTGTATAAATGTTGTGGACTTTGCGGTTATGTGGAGGTTCTTATAATTGTGTTGCGGTGTAATGAAGGGATAAATTATGTATCCTAGAGTGATGGGGTAAGAAGTGTGATGAACCGATGCATTCTTAACCCGATAGCAATGGATCGTGTGAGAATATAGTGGTTGAATAAGAAGGATATTGGTTAGTGGTATTGGAAAAGATGTCAAACATGATGTGATAGTTAGAAGGAAGGATCCAAGAGTCGTATCAGCATTTATTAGTATCAAGTGAATTTTCGAGGACGAAAATATTCTAAGTGGGGGAGAGTTGTAACACCCCATATTTTCAATTATTAATAAATTGGAATGGTAATTATTTAATTAATTAAAATTGGATTTTTGGGAATTATTGGAATATTAGAATTTTAGAAGAATAAATAAGAGGAGAGAATTTGAATTTATGGTGTAAAGATTAGAAGGAGGGGTGTATGGAGTAAAAGCCTCTAATAATTTATTTTATCATTATTATTATTATTATAGAATAATAATAAAAGGAATAAATAAAGGAGGATAAAAAGGAAAAGAAAAAGGAAGGTTATTTGGAAAAGTCATTATACGTGAAATTGGAGAAGAGGAAAAAGAAGGAGGAAAACCAATTTGTGTCGGAAGTCGAAGAACCCACAAGGTAAGGGGTGATTTCGATTAATTATTATGTATTATTGGTTTTGAATTCAATAGTATGGATCGTAGTATGTTAGGAATCTCAATTTAGTAATTCTAGGTTTTTGTAGAATTATCCCAATTGGTGTTGGATTGTGTAGAATTAAGTGATTTGTATGTTATAGGGTCATTAGGAATGATGAAAGTATGTTATATTGCATGTTAATGATGTTGGTTGAGTGATTCTACTGCATTGGATCGTATGGGTACGATTGGAAAGAATAGGAAAACTATTTTGGAAACCTTTTGCTGTCAAACTGGTGTTTTTGGCTCTGTGAGTCGTGGGAACCGGTTCCCCAGTGGGAGGAACCGGTTCCAGTAAAATTGTAAACGGGCATTTTGAACTCGTGAACCGGTTGTCCCCGGGAGGAACTGGGTTCCACGTTGTATTTTTCCAAAGAAAACTGGAAATTTTCTAGGAACCGGTTCCCAGTGGGGTAGGAACCGGTTCCCATACATTTTCCGAGGCGTGATTTTTGAACCGGAACCGGTTCGCATAGGTAGGAACCGGTTCCACCGAAACTTTTTGAAAAATTCTAAAACTTTGAAAATTCATAACTTTCAAACCGTAAGTCCGTTTTGAGCGCCGTTTTGGACGTTGTTTCTTAAATTTAATGCTTTATTTTATAAAATGAAAAGATTTCTTAAAACTTGGAAATTTTTTGAAAATGAGTCGAATTCCGAAATAAGCGATTATTGGCTGACGCACATTGGTGTGTATGTAGTAGTGAACCTGTGATGATGGATGTATTAGTATTGTGAGAATGAAAGGCATGTTTATATTGCTGTTGATTGTGTGCATGATGGTTGAGAACATCATGTTTTGGTTTTGAGTCTGTTTATGATAATTGGTGTGTTCATAGGTTGACTTTTATAAAATGAAGAGAATTATAATTAATGGAATTTATTTTGAAAAGAGCCGTTTTCCAATTTGTGAACAATGAGAGTTATGGGAATGGTGGATGAATGAGTATAGGATTGTTCTGACAGGTTGAACGTGGAATGAGGCTTGTATGTTATCTTCCTGCTGTTTATTCATGATTGTATTGATATCATGTGTTTTTGTTGGTGTTGTATATACCTGGTAGTTGTTGATCTTAGTTGTTATTAATGTTGTTGTATATACCGGCGATAGTCTTACCATTTGAAGGGTAAGCGTTTGGCATCTTTATGCTTGTGATGATTTATTTCATGATAGTTGATGATATCATGTTGTGGTTGATGATGGTTTATGATGTCTGAATGTGGTCATAACCTGTGTTGAATGTTGCATGCTAGTGTTGTGCATGCATATGCATTCTGGTGAAGTTAATTCCCATTGTGTGGAATTTGACTTGTATTGCCAATAACCTTACCCGGGTGATGATGGGTGGTGAGGCTGGATTCTTGACCCAGTGGTGTATGGGCGAATCGATGGTTACTGTATCCGGTTGATGATGGATCAGTGTTGGGTGACTTGGTCACGTGTTGGTACCACATGCATTGTGTCTGCATTGTAATTGCATGGAATTGTAACATGTTAGGATGTTTTCCAGTGTTGCAATTCTCTGATTGTTAATGGTTGTGCATAATGAATTGTCTGGTTGTAATTGTGTATTGGAATCTGAACTATGCTGGAATGGGTGAAATAATATGCTTGTGATATATTGTTGATTGAGAAACTTATAATGCATGTTAATTATGAGAAATCTCACCCTTACTTTAACAATTTCAAATTAAAGTTAGCAGCTCAAGAGTTGGTGAGGATGGCTCTAGAGCTTGTCATTTTAAGTCCGCGTGTCAGTGTCATGCTCTGATAGGTTGTAACACTGGGGAACGTTTAGTTGAGAACCTGTTTAGTAATCAAATGTTATTTGGATTACTTTAGGAATAATTATGGTTTGATTTATTCTGTTTGAGTTTTGGTATTTTCCGCTGTGTAAGACATGGTCTTAACTTAATTGATTAATTTTGATAGTGATCCTCAGTGTAGCATGGCTAATGTGTTTTATGGGAAGTTTTATTTATTTCAAAGTTGTGACATCCCTTGAATTCCGTGTTGACTCTGATTGAATCCGGCTTTAGTATTAATTTAATTAATATATTCGGGGTATTTTAGAAGGGGTGTTACAACATCCATGCTGATTTTTGGGGGCCTGCAAGGTGTCCATCACATTCAGGAGCAAGGTATTTTCTATCCAGAGTAGATGACTATTCCAGAAAGTTATGGGTATTCATTCAGAAGACTAAGGATGAAACTTTTGAGAATTTCAAAGGTTGGAAGACTCTGGTCGAAAATCAAACTGGCAGAAAGGTTAAGAGGTTGAGAACAAACAATGGTCTTGAATTTTGCAATGAGGCATTCGACAGCTTTTGTGTTGCCTGTGGTATTACAAGGCACAAAACTACTGCAAGGACTCCACAACAAAATGGTTTGGCTGAAAGGTTTAATCGAACCATCTTGGAGAGAGTTAGATGTATGTTGACTAGTGCTGGGTTAAAAAAGGTGTTTTGGGCTGAGGCTGTTTCGACAGCAAAATATCTGATAAATAGATGTCCTTCGATTGCGTTAGATATAAAGACACCTGAAGAAGTTTGGTCGGGACATTCATCAAATCTCGACAAACTGAGAGTATTTGGCTATGTAGCCTATGCTCACATTAGGCAAGACAAGGTCGAACCTAGAGCTCTTAAGTGCATGTTCATGGGATACCCTGAAGGAGTCAAAGCTTATAGGCTATGGTGCCTAGAGTCAGGTCACAGAAGGATTATCACCAGTCGAGATGTTGTTTTCAATGAAGCTAAAATGGCTTTCAAGAAAATGGATGATGTTGGTCGAAGTGCAGAAGTATTTGACGAAGAGCTGGAACAGGTAGAGATTCTTGTTGAGGTGGAGCATGTTGATGCTGAGTTGCATATCCCAGATAAAGTCGAAGAAGCAGATGATGCTGATGAAGTTGAGGAAACTATTGATGACTATCTATTGGCAAGAGATAGGAAACGAAGAGTCATCAAACCACCTCAAAGATTTGGGTATGCAGATCTTATAGCTTATGCCTTAATCTCTGCAAGTGAGGTTCTAGACGAAGAACCAAGAGACCATAAGGAAGTTATGAGGAGTCGAAATAGGACTGAATGGTTGAAGCCCATGGATGATGAGATGAAGTCTCTTCATGATAACAACACTTGGGAATTGATCAAGAAACCCTGCTGGAGCCAGGTTAGTCAGTTGTAAATGGATTTTCAAAGTTAAGGAAAGAATCGAAGGAGTGGCGTCGAAAAGATACAAGGAAAGGTTGGTTGCAAGGGGTTTCACTCAGAAAGAAGGTATAGATTTCAATGATGTGTTTTCTCCTGTTGTGAAGCATAGGTCCATTCGAATGTTGCTTGCCATGGTGACACAATTCGATCTTGAACTGGAACAGATGGATGTGAAGACTGCGTTTTTGTATGGTGATCTAGATGAAACAATCCTGATGAGGCAACCTGAAGGGTATGTCGAAAAGGGAAAGGAAGATTATGTGTGCAAGTTGAATAGATCCTTATATGGGCTGAAACAATCTCCTCGACAGTGGAATAGGAGATTCGACAAATTCATGACACGCATGAGTTTCGTTAGAAGTCAGTTCGACCACTGTGTTTATTTCAGATTTCGTCCTGGTAATTCATTTGTTACTTTGTTACTTTATGTTGATGATATTCTCATAGCAAGTAACGATGTCGAAGAGGTATTGAGGGTGAAGGCTGAACTCAATAAGGAGTTCAAAATGAAGGATCTAGGAGCAGCTTCCAGGATTCTTGGAATTGACATTCGAAGAGATAGAAAGCAGTCAAAATTATGCTTATCTCAAGAGGCATATTTACGAAAGGTTCTCGAAAAGTTTGGTATGTCGAATTCGAAGCCTGTTGTGACTCCAACAAACCCTCAATTCAAGTTGAGTATTGATCAATGTCCCAGTACTGAGGTCGAAAGAACGTATATGAATAGCATCCCATATGCTAATGTAGTAGGTTCTTTGATGTATGCTATGGTTTGTTCTAGACCCGACATAGCATATGCAGTAAGTCTTGTAAGCAGGTACATGGCGAATCCTGGAAAGGCTCACTGGTAAGCATTGAAGTGGATTCTAAGGTACATAAATGGGTCTCTGAACAGAGTCTTAATTTATGGTGGAGCCTTTGGTGAAGATAGTAAAGCAGCAATCGAAGGATATGTCGACTCTGATTATGCAGGTTGTATGGATTCCAAAAAATCTATTTCTGGATATGTTTTCACTATGTTTGGTACAACTATTAGTTGGAAAGCAAGACTTCAGAAGGTTGTTGCATTATCAACCACTGAAGCACAATATATTGCTTTAACTGAAGCTGTGAAAGAAGCATTGTGGCTTGAAGGTTTTGCTAAGGAGCTGAAAATTCAAGGGGAAGTTATCACTGTTAAATGTGATAGTCAAAGTGCAATACACCTATCGAAGAATTCAGCCTATCATGAGCGAACCAAGCACATTGATGTGAGGCTGCATTTCGTCAGAGGGGTAATCGAAGGTGGAGAAGTCCAAGTGCTGAAGGTTTCGACATATCATAATGTTGCTGATATGATCACCAAGACATTGTCTAGTAGCAAGTTTTTCCATTGTATGCAGTTGATAAAGCTGCATGAAGAAAACTAATTCGTTAGTTGATAATAGAGTTTGTTTCAAGGTGGAGATTTGTGAGATATTGGATCGAACTCTATTGTGTCGAAGGATGCTAGGATTGTTAGCATTGAATTGGGTCTGTTTGTCATGTCCAATTAGTTAAGTTAGCTTGTAATGAGTATTTATGATAAAAGCTCATTAGTTTAGTATGTTAGATTTATTATAAATAGCATACTAGTCTCTCATCATTGAATATTGCAAATCCTAATTTAGTGTGAGAGGGTTATTTGTTATTCTTGTATATTTGTAATCTTGTTTTGTTCATCGTGTTCTTCATTCTTCTTCCTTACATTAAACAACAAATTTATATTTTGTTTCCAAGACATCCGATTCACAACAGAAAAAATTGTCAGTACTACCCCTATCAATTAGTACCTGCACTTCCAACCCATTCACAGTGTTAGTATTCTCCTCGGTGTCGTCACTGTGCACTAGACCAGCGTGGTCTATGGGCGGTGTTTCCAACTCAGGGTCAGCATCATCTAATTGTAACAGCAAAATGTGTTTGTTGGGACAGCGATGTTGGGGGCTAAACCGTTCGTCACAATGATAGCATAGACCTTTTTCTCGGCGCATTTGCATTTCAGTCGGGCTAATATTTTTGATAGTTTTGGGTTTGAAAGGCTGAGTAAATGGTTTGGTGTTGGGAGTTGGGAGTAGTGGTGGTTTCTTTGGTGGAGAGTATGTTGTAGATGGTTTTGGGGAATAGTTAGAACGAGGATGGTATAAGGAAGGTGGTTTAGTGTTAGTGCAAAATTTGAACAAGGTTGCGTGTGCTCTAACGAACGCCGAAGGACCAAATTCCAGTTCTATTGCACGAGATAATTCTTGCCAGATAAAAATGGGTGTGCACGTTGTAGCACTTGATTGTTGATTGTTTCGGTCAGTTACGTCAGCTGGTTTTCAATCATCTTGAAACTCGTGCCATCGGCCATGGTGTCGGTGAAAGCACCAGTTGTAATGTACTAAGAAATATGAAGGAATAGAAAGACGGCAGGTTTGTATCCGATTAAAATTGTTTATCAGTCTAGTACAACCAAGAAGATGAATTGCTAAGGAAATAGCTAAAGACAACTATAGAGAGAAATATCCGTTAAGGATCCAAGGGAGAGAAATTCAGAGAGTACACATTTCACACAACCCATTAGTAGAAAACCATTTGATAAAGTTTCATTGTTGTTTATATATAATTATTGCTGGTGTTTAGACTCTTGTGAGGCACGGGTAAAATCATGTATAAGAATAATAAATTTATTAAAATTATTGATATATTATAAAAATAGTTTATGATAAAAATATTTAAAGATATTTTTAATTGTTAATAATAAACTTATAAAGAAATATATTTGTACTTCTTAAAATTTAAACAATTTACTTAAAATAAATATTTAAAATAATCATAAATTATATTGATTTAAATAATTTTATAATTTTCATATATAATAAATTGTTAGTCATAAAATTAGTTACTTAAATTATTATATTAAAAAGTATTAAAATTATTATAATTTCTGATAAAGTATTAGTCAAAAAATTAATTACATAAGTGAATTATGTCAAAAATTATTAGTCATAAAAATATTAACTATTAATATTGACAGTAATAATAAAAAATTATATGACAATAAAATTAATTACATTAAATGACATATAATAATTAGCATAAAATAATAGAATCAAAATAAGAATATGAATAGAATTAGAAAGATTTGATGTCATCATCATATAGAAACTATTAAAAGATAAAGTTAATTTTATAAGAATATAATAATGTTTAGAGTTAAAAAAAAT
Source organism: Vicia sativa (assembly GCA_021764765.1). Taxonomy (NCBI): domain Eukaryota; kingdom Viridiplantae; phylum Streptophyta; class Magnoliopsida; order Fabales; family Fabaceae; genus Vicia; species Vicia sativa. Next base: position 135,379,224 of record CM038794.1, read on the forward strand.
AAACGTGAAAATTGTAGCATAAAATAAGCAATATGTGTAAGTTTTTAATAAAATGGGTTTCGTACAACATGGCAGACTGAAAAAGGAAGTATCTATAACTATTATATTTTCAATAAATCCTTCAGAACCTTCATGTTCTGACCCATCTTCAGAAGCTGAATCTCCTTGAGATTCTAACTCATCTTCTGACTCTTCTTCAGACTCATAATCACCTTCAAATTCAGACTTGTCTTTAGCTTCAGAGTCATCTTCTAACTCTGACTCCTCTTCAAAAGTTTTATTGAAAATTATGTGTTATGATGAAAAATAAAAGTGAATTAATTAATTTCATTTAAACCCTATATATCAGTACATAAATTAATAAAATGTAACAATAAAAATTACTATAATTAAAAAATGTATGGAAAAGGTAAAAAAAACAGTATTAATTTACTAATTTTAGTGCATAATTACATATTTATGAATAAATACATTGTATTTGTATATAACATCCATATATATTTACTTAAATAGGAGTATTGAATGATAAATTTATATATAAATTAAGACCCTTATTATTCTTAGAGAAGGCTTTCAATATAGACTATATTGATAGCCTTATTATATAGTAGATATTATTGGAAAATCAAATCACTGACAGATTAAAATCATCTACAAATATGTTTATAAAATGAAGAGATTCAAGCTGCAAAATAAAAATCAGAGTCAAAACATTTATAGCAAAAGATAAAACTATTTGACAGTGTCTATTTTCCAAATATAACAGTTGCATAACACAATAATGACAGCAGTAGCAGGTATTGAAAATATCACAACACTATTACATTACAACAACAGTCATAATTACTACTATTAATCTATAGAATTTGAATTTGAATTTCAGCCTAACTCAACAAATATAACATAAGAGTCTAAAATACAATTTAAGAATTAATACTAATAAGACAAATCACATAACGTAAGCATAATCAGAAAATCCAATCCAACTATAACTTTTAACTTGTTGACATGATGTGAAACACGAAGTTTATCAAATTTAACTCTCTTAACTCTCTTATACAAATATATTCAACAGTGTATTTAAATCAAATTGATGAGAAATTTAACATATTGTATATTTGTAATTTTTTTCTATAAATACGATTTTTGTTTAACGAAAAAATTATTTATTTAGTGGGTAGATAGAAAAATTGAAAATACTTAATTCATATACTAGATATAATGTCAAATTTAAATATATCTCTTCATTTTATCCGTTCATTTTTATAAATCTAAAGGTCTATTTTTGTTTATTTAGTTTTGATAGTGTTGTATTTGATCAATATAATTTATTTTCTTTTTCAGAATTAAATGAGATTTGTTTCTCAAATGGAAATATTTAATTTATATTATAGTTTTTTATTATTGACATAAATATATATATTATTATTTTATTTTAATAACCGTTACTTGATATGAATTTTTTTTTTGAACTTTGAAAAAAATGGTCAAATAATTTCTCTTGCAAATATAACTCTCTTTAAATATTATACATACCATAATCAAGTAAAAATTTCCACTTAATAAGGAATATTTGAAGCATTTATAAAAACATAAATTTATATTATAGAATTGGTAAAATTGTAATAAAAATTAAAACTCTGAATCTCAAAACGGAAGAAAAAAATAGAAAGAGAATGAGGGAGATTTTTAAACATAGTTGTATTTAATATAAAAAATAAATAAAAAATGTTGATTAAATAAAACAAATTCAAAAATAAATGATTAAACATGAACCAATAAATTATAAAATAACGGGATGTAATTTTATGTCAAACTAAACTATGACACCTTGTGTAACAGATCTTGACTATATATATATATATATATATATATATATATATATATATATATATATATATATATATATATATATATATATATATATATATATATATATATATATATATATATATATATATATATATATATATATATATATATATATATATATATATATATAAATTAATTTGACACTAAGTTGTAGTCCTTCATTTTTATAAACTAAAGGTTCTCGTTTATTTATTTAACTTTTAGTTTGAATTATTTAATTGATATATTTTTCTTTTTAACATTAAACACAAATTTCTTTAAAACACTCTCTCTTCTTCTCTTTCTTTCAATTTTTTTGTTTTTTATATTTTGAGTTTTAATTTATAATACAATTTTACTACTTTGATAATTATAAGTTTTTGTTTTGAATTAAAATAAAAAAATTTGCATTATGAATTGACTTTTTTACTTGATTATGATATGTATAATATAAAAATAATATTAATCATACAAAAAATAATATCCGACAAGTTTTTTTCTTCCAAAAATTTAAACAAAATACTTTTCAACTAACAATTAAAATAACATTTATAATAATAATGTTCAAAATAATAATATTGAAAACTATAAAAAAAAATTGTTTTCTTTTGGTAAGAAATGAAAGATAATATTTGACCGCTTGCTTTCTTATTTATGTGCGAGATAAATATCTTAATAAACTACTTATATTTGACCATTATTTTCAAATTTCTCTTTTAATATACCTATCATTAAAGAACTATCTTTTATAATAATAATAATAATAATAATAATAATAATAATAATAACAATAATAATATGTCTAAACAAATACATTAGGTATGCCTTTTATTCATTTATTTTATTAAAGAGACGAAATAGTTTTCATCCTATTGTACAACAACACTTATAAGAATTTGGAAAAATTATACTGCATAAACCGCCCTTATGAAATCCTTTTATAACACATTCCTTTAGGCATTGAAGATCAGACTCACATTTACCATCTAGACATTTTATATCCATAAGGCTATATTCAGCACTTGATAAATCGTATATTTGAGTATGTTGATTGTATACGAAGTATAGAGGTTGCGAGATCAAACAATTTTTTATTTATTACCTTGAAGGAGGACTATAGAAATGAACAAAATCAAGCAAAAATAAGATCGATTAAATAACACAGAGGTCATTTTAAGAAAAATCAGGTATTATTATTTTACTTGTGAGATTTAGGACTTTCCCTCTTCGTTAAATATACTAGTGGAATGATTTATATAAGGTAAAGAATATAATTTAAAATAAAAAAATATTAATTTAAATATTTTTAATATTTTTCTTACTTTATGTTTATATTTGAAAGGAAGTATTATACAAATATATTCAACAGTGTATTTAAATCAAATTGATGAGAAATTTAACATATTGTATATTTGTAATTTTTTTCTATAATTACGATTTTTGTTCAACGAAAAAATTATTTATTTGGTGGGTAGATAGAAAAATTGAAAATACTTAATTCATATACTAGATATAATGTCAAATTTAAATATATCTCTTCATTTTGACACTAAACTTTATCCGTTCATTTTTATAAATCTAAAGGTCTATTTTTGTTTATTTAGTTTTGATAGTGTTGTATTTAATCAATATAATTTATTTCCTTTTTCAAAATTAAATGAGATTTGTTTCTCAAAGTGAAATATTTAATTTATATTATAGTTTTTATTATTGACATAAATATTTATATTATTATTTTATTTTATTAACCGTTACTTGATATGATTTTTTTTTTGAACTTTTGAAAAATATGGCCAAATATTTTCTCTTGCAAATATAACTCTCTTTAAATATTATAAATACCATAATAAATTTCCAATTAATAAGGAATATTTGAAGCATTTATAAAAAAAATAAATTTACTTTATAGAACTGGTAAAATTGTAATAAAAATTAAAACTCTGAATCTCAAAACGGAAGAAAAAAATAGAAAGAGAATGAGGGAGATTTTTAAACATAGTTGTATTTAATATAAAAAATAAATAAAAAATGTTGATTAAATAAAACAAATTCAAAAATAAATGATTAAACATGAACCAATAAATTATAAAATGAAGGGATGTAATTTTATGTCAAACTAAACTATGGCACCTTGTGTAACAGATCTTGAATATATATATATATATATATATATATATATATATATATATATATATATATATATATATATATATATATATATATATATATAAATTAATTTGACACTAAGTTGTAGTCCTTCATTTTTATAAACTAAAGGTTCTTGTTTATTTATTTAACTTTTAGTTTGAATTATTTAATTGATATATTTTTCTTTTTAATATTAAACACAAATCTCTTTAAAACACTCTCTCTTCTTCTCTTTCTTTCAATTTTTTTGTTTTTTATATTTTGAGTTTTAATTTATAATACAATTTTACTACTTTTATAATTATAAGTTTTTGTTTTGAATTAAAATAAAAAAATTTGCATTATGAATTGACTTTTTTACTTGATTATGATATGTATAATATAAAAATAATATTAATCATACAAAAAATAATATCCGACAAGTTTTTTTTTTCCAAAAATTTAAACAAAATACTTTTCAACTAACAATTAAAATAACATTTATAATAATAATGTTCAAAATAATAATATTGAAAACTATAAAAAAAAATTGTTTTCTTTTGGTAAGAAATGAAAGATAATATTTGACCGCTTGCTTTCTTATTTATGTGCGAGATAAATATCTTAATAAACTACTTATATTTGACCATTATTTTCAAATTTCTCTTTTAATATACCTATCATTAAAGAACTATCTTTTATAATAATAATAATAATAATAATAATAATAATAATAATAATAATAATAATAATAATAATAATAATAATATGTCTAAACAAATACATTAGGTATGCCTTTTATTCATTTATTTTATTAAAGAGACGAAATAGTTTTCATCCTATTGTACAACAACACTTATAAGAATTTGGAAAAATTATACTGCATAAACCGCCCTTATGAAATCCTTTTATAACACATTCCTTTAGGCATTGAAGATCAGACTCTCATTTACCATGTAGACATTTTATATCCATAAGACTATATTCAGCATTTGATAAACCTACATCAACAACAAAAAAAAAAAAATTTAGATCTTGAATTGCTAAGTATATTTGAGTATGTTGATTGTATACGAAGTATAGAGGTTGCGAGATCAAACAATTTTTTATTTATTACCTTGAAGGAGGACTATAGAAATGAACAAAATCAAGCAAGAATAAGATCGATTAAATAACACAGAGGTCATTTTAAGAAAAATCAGGTATTATTATTTTACTCGTGAGATTTAGGACTTTCCCTCTTCGTTATATATACTAGTGGAATGATTTATATAAGGTAAAGAATATAATTTAAAATAAAAAAAATATTAATTTAAATATTTTTAATATTTTTCTTACTTTATGTTTATATTTGAAAGGAAGTATTATACAAATATATTCAATAGTGTATTTAAATCAAATTGATGAGAAATTTAACATATTGTATATTTGTAAATTTTTTTTCTATAATTACGATTTTTGTTCAACGAAAAAATTATTTATTTGGTGGGTAGATAGAAAAATTGAAAATACTTAATTCATATACTAGATATAATGTCAAATTTAAATATATCTCTTCATTTTGACACTAAACTTTATCCGTTCATTTTTATAAATCTAATGGTCTATTTTTGTTTATTTAGTTTTGATAGTGTTGTATTTAATCAATATAATTTATTTCCTTTTTCAAAATTAAATGAGATTTGTTTCTCAAAGTGAAATATTTAATTTATATTATAGTTTTTATTATTGACATAAATATTTATATTATTATTTTATTTTATTAACCGTTACTTAATATGATTTTTTTTTTTGAACTTTTGAAAATAATGGTCAAATATTTTCTCTTGCAAATATAACTCTTTAAATATTATAAATACCATAATAAATTTCCACTTAATAAGGAATATTTGAAGCATTTATAAAAAAATAAATTTATATTATAGAACTGGTAAAATTGTAATAAAAATTAAAACTCTGAATCTCAAAACGGAAGAAAAAAATAGAAAGAGAATGAGGGAGATTTTTAAACATAGTTGTATTTAATATAAAAAATAAATAAAAAATGTTGATTAAATAAAACAAATTCAAAAATAAATGATTAAACATGAACCAATAAATTATAAAATGAAGGGATGTAATTTTATGTCAAACTAAACTATGACACCTTGTGTAACAGATCTTGATATATATATATATATATATATATATATATATATATATATATATATATATATATATATATATATATATATATATATATATATATATATATATATATATATATATATATATAAATTAATTTGACACTAAGTTGTATTCCTTCATTTTTATAAGCTAAAGGTTCTCGTTTATTTATTTAACTTTTAGTTTGAATTATTTAATTGATATATTTTTCTTTTTAATATTAAACACAAATCTCTTTAAAACACTCTCTCTTCTTCTCTTTCTTTCAACTTTTTTTGTTTTTTATATTTTGAGTTTTAATTTATAATACAATTTTACTACTTTTATAATTATAAGTTTTTGTTTTGAATTAAAATAAAAAAATTTGCATTATGAATTGACTTTTTTACTTGATTATGGTATGTATAATATAAAAATAATATTAATCATACAAAAAATAATATCCGACAAGTTTTTTTCTTCTAAAAATTTAAACAAAATACTTTTCAACTAACAATTAACATAACATTTATAATAATAATGTTCAAAATAATAATATTGAAAACTATAAAAAAAAAGGTTTTCTTTTGGTAAGAAATGAAAGATAATATTTGACCGGTTGCTTTGTTATTTATGTGCGAGATAAATATCTTAATAAACTACTTATATTTGACCATTATTTTCAAATTTCTCTTTTAATATACCTATCATTAATGAACTATCTTTTATAATAATAGAAATAATAATAATAATAATAATATGTCTAACAAAATACATTAGGTATGCCTTTTATTCATTTATTTTATTAAAGAGACGAAATAGTTCATCCTATTGTACAATAACACTTATAAGAACTTGGAAAAATTATACTGCATAAACCGCTCTTATGAAATCCTTTTATAACACATTCCTTTAGGCATTGAAGATCAGACGCACATTTACCATCTAGACATTTTATATCCATAAGGCTATACTCATCAGCACTTGATAAACCTACAACAACAACAAAAAGTTAATTATAGATCTTGAATTGCTAAGTATATTTGAGTATGTTGATAGGGCCGGTAATTGGGTGAAGCCACTAAAGATAGGGCTTTAGGCCTCCAAATATATAATTTGTTATTAAAGAAATTAAGGCCTAAAAAAAGCCTCCAGTAATTTTGAATCAATTTAACACTCCCAGTAAATTAGCATATTGTTAGTACTCCTAACAAAGAACTCAATAAAAGCCTCCATCAATTTTGCAAGGATTTTTGATTTATTTGAATTAATTTAAATTAAATTAAATTAAATTTAATTCAATTTAATACTCCCAACAGTATCAACGTGAAAAGAAAAAAAAAGCATGTTTTTCATTTAATTTAATTTTGCTATGACTATGTTTTTTTCCAACGTTCCAATAATAATATTAATAACACAATTATTAAATTGATTTATTTGATCAATTTTTCTTAATAACTCTTCTTCTTTCATTATTATTTAAATTACAATTGAATATTTTCTCAAAAGAAAAAAAATGTTACTGCAAATCTGCCATTGAAAAAACTCTACATATTTATACTGTAATTTCAAGTCGCCGCTGTATCATATTAGAATCACTCCTACATAGATAGAGACAACTTATTGTTATTTTGTTTTTTAAATTCTTTGTTATTCTCCATCTCCAATCACCAACTTATTGACGGCAAATAAGTTATTCTCTCTTTTATTTTTTATCGGCGTTCTTTTGTTTTTTGTTAAATCTAATTTCTTTATTGAAATTAGGTGAAGTGAATGATGAACCTAAAATAAAAAGTGAAGTTGAATGTTTGGCAACTTATGAGCTTGAAAATTTTGAATTTTTGATAGGCATGATTATTTGGTATGAAATATTGTTCGTTGTAAACTCAGTTAAGAAACACTTCCAATCAAAGGATATGAGCATTGATGTTGCTATAGAGAAATTGAAAGGACTTATTTCTTTATTCGAAAAATATAGAGAAAATGGTTTTGAAAATGCCATAATTTCAGCTAAAGAAATTTCTATCGAAATGGATATAAAACCTAAGTTTCGTGAAAAAAAGTATTTCTCGTAGAAAGAGACAATTTAATAAGAATTATTTAAATCTGACTATTTTTTGTACATATTAGATCATGCAATTACATCATTTTGGAGTAGAAGATCAAAATTGTCTCAAAAAAGATTAAATGAATTGACTTTATTATCAATTGAAAAAGAAATGTTAAATGAAATTGATTATAATAGTTTAATAAATAATTTTGCTTCTCAAAAAGCTCGAAAAGTAAATTTTAAATAAAAATTATAATAATTTAACTTAATTTAGTTTTTTATTAGAATATAAAAGGCCTCAATTTAAAATTTTCTTTAAGCCTCGTAGAGTGTTGGGCCGGCTCTGCTTGCGACAAAGGACCGCTTGAAGCGATTTGATATTATTCTGGATGATGATTGTTTTTTCTGTCCGCTCAAAGAAACTCTCAATCAACTTTTCTTTGAGTGTGAAACCTTACAAACTGTTTGGATGAAAGTGTTGATTTGGTTAAATGTCATCCACAAGCCGAGAAATTGGAGTTTGGAGCTTCTTTGGCTAACTCTAGGGAAAAAGGTTGGAGAGATGCTTCTTGAAGTGTGTTATCACTGAGACTAAGACTATGTATGCAATTTGGAGTTTAAGAAATAGCAAATTGTTTGGCAACAATATGAATCTTAAACCTATTGAAGAGAGGATAATTGATACTATAACCTATAAATTGTGGAATAAAGTTAAATTTAGGAAACATCTAGTGTCTCTAATGATGTAATTTGTTTTCTCCTTAGTTCTTTTGTTTTCTTTAGCTGGATCGTTGTTTGTGATCGCCTTGGGCTTGTATTTTCTTTTTGAATTAATAAATTTCTTTTGATTAAAAAACACACATGTTTTTATTCATTTAATGACCAATGTTACAATTAACTGATCAAAACATTGTCTCCAACTTTTGGTTTCTCCAAAAACACATGAATAGCTATTCATTTTTCTATAAGATCTTTTCATCCTTCCTAATATATTAGTGTTTGCAGCTTTCCAATATATTTTTCATTAAACCAAGTTTTCATTTATTCTAATCTAAAAAGTCCAAAATTTGAAATAAAATAAATGAAAATTTACACCAGAAAATATAATATGTTAATATAAAAAAAAAACAAAATATGGAATACACACACCAGAAAAAAATAATTAATTGTTCTCTCTTTATAATGAAACATTAATATCTCAATGCTTGAGAACCTGAAATTTGAATTGGCTTCCGTCAATAGAAGAATGTGTAGTAATTTCTAGAAGAATGTGTAGTAATTTCTCGTGATAGTGTCTTTTCTCTTGCGAACGGCAGAGAACAAACAAAATCGATTATGTAACAATCCACAAAACAAAAATTGAACAAAATTGGAATTAGTACGAAGTCTCAACCCTCCATTTAATAATTAATATGTAAAATTATGAAGAGAAATAAATAAATTTCAGTAGATTAAAAATACAATACACTAAAGTCTCAAAATCTGATTATGTTTTAGAAATGAGAAACAAAGACAACAATCAAAATCTAAGGACAATAGCTCACTCATTTTTTAGATCTAAAAAATACATTTGGCACCATTAATTAAATAAAGCTACAAAATGGTGAAAATTATATCAAACAATTATAAACTTTTCATTATGTCATAACAAACTCTCTTTCATATCTACAAATCAAATATTCAAAAACATATATTATTAATGTTAATATTAAAATATAATTAATTAATATCTTTAGTGATAATGAGTAAATAAGTTGATTAAATATATCATAAAAGCAAAAAATTATGTGTAAACTTAAAGGATAATTTGATTTAAAAATAATTTGTATAATAATATTTCCTTAAAATATTCAAAGAATAATTTGATTTTTCTACACAAGATACTTTACATAATTAATAGTGACACTTAATAGTATAAGTCATGCTTAGCAATCTATCATTATGTAGGACCTAATAGTAGCACCTTGGGTAGCATACACATAATCACATCGACATATCATAGCTTACATCTTTTTGAGTTTGATCAAAACGATCCTTTTAAAAGGAAGTATAGAGAAAGACCGTGTATACTCGTTCCTTCCTACTAAAATTGCAGCATTCTCTATTTTTAAAACATTCAAGTGATTATCACCATGACCCAACATTTACTCTAACATGATAATTTGGATTAATTGCTAAAAAAAATTTCCAAATGAATTCTATACATAGCATAATAAATATAAAAAGAATGATCTCATGAGTGAAGTTTGGAGGAATTCAAATTCAAAATGAGCATAATATTAGGAAGAATTAAAAAGTGGTTTTTATTAATTTTAGTCTAAATTTTCAAATTAAAATAAAAATACTAACCTATGATATCAGTCCACCAGCAAAAGCCATATGGGAGTCTAGTGTTACTAAATTATAGTATAAAGTGTAGTAATTTATATTGAACTTGTCATACATTATTTAAAATATACAATTGCATTTGTAACAAAAACAATGTTAGAGTCTATGAAAGTTTCAGATTTATTATTAAAGTTTCAACCCACCAGCCTACCAACAAAAGCCATATCAGAGTCTATAAAAGTTTTAGGCTTATTATTGAAGTTGAAATGTTTAAAGTTGGTATTATGAAGAAGCATCACCTTCACAATAACACTGTTTTAGGCCCTAAACCTATTTATAGAATAGAAGACACGTTTTCAAAGGAATGTCAATATAGTATCAGAGTGTTGGAGTTGGTTGGATTATGTGGAGCAACATGTGAAGTTGCATTGGTTATGCATATTCTTGATAATATAGTTGAACTCCATAAAATAACCATTGAAACCGTTCACTAACAATTATATTAGAGTTGACATGATCCACTAACCCAAATAATCCAAAATTGAGGCCATTTGTGAACATTCTATTAGAGCTGGGGTGATACACTAACACCTGAAATACTCTAATTACAATCCAATTCCAAAATAATAAAATAACAGAGAAAAGACAATTATGTATTCTAGTGAAATAAAGCATGTTTTTTTGTTGCAACCAAACACATGATCACCCTTAAAAATTGGAGTGGCAAGTCTTCTTCATATCTCATCTGGGGGCCTGCCTTAATCAACTGCCACTGTTGTCAATATTAATGAAATAACAAAGTAGATTTAATGAAACATTATGTGCATCAAGTTATATTAGAATAGCCACAAACTTGTGAAGAGTTTCATTCTATTTCCACATAGCTCAAACTAGAAGGCTTCTATATAGCAGAATTGTCTATTGCTTTTATGAAACCTGCAACTTCATCATGCTAATTCATGTCTGCTAGCATGTTAGATAACATCAAATAGCCATCACCGTGAACATCTCCAAATCAATAAGTCATACAAGAAAATGTGATATTTCACATAACATAGTATCCCTTAAAAGAGCAGTTACTTGTTCTTCATTCAGTTAACCTAACCCTTAGCACCCCATACTCTAACAATTAGCAACCACAATCTTGATGTAACCCTTAGTGTTATGTTTTTTGTTTTATGTTTTTTTTGTAATTGATATTGAATATGAATTTTTATTTTAAATTTTTAATTATAATTTTATTTGTATGCAGTATTTTATTTTCAGGCCGACAATAAGCTTTTTGTGCGGGCACATAAACCTTTGTGCTGCAACATAAATCTTTCTTGCTGGCACACGTTATAGTCTTGCATTTTTAGGCCGGCACATTCGATTTTCAGGCTGACACATGTACTGTGTTTTTTAAGTATGTAACTTTTGTTTCAATGTGTTTACACTCGGGTCGACACATACGATTTTTGTGTCGGCACATGACTTTTTAATGTTGGCACATACTGTTATGTGGGTCAAAATTTTCATATGTTTTCAATTCTGAAATTTCTCTCATTGCCACCAAACTACCACAACTATAAATACATCATTCATGCATCATTCTAACTTGATGAAACTATAAACACTTACCACCATTACTCTCCACCTTCAACCTCCATCCTACACATACATACTAATAAATCACACATAATCATTTTTTGTCGAAGTGTCATCTAGGCGAGGTTTGATAACTTTCAATTAGGTTTTTATGAAACCGAGAATATTGGGTTGAGAATTGTGAGGGGTTTCATTCGAAAAAACCTAGGGTTTATTTTCCAAGATCTTTGGTAGATTTGGGAGTTTTGTTCAATACTTTCAAAAGAGGATTGCAGCCAAGTGAAAAGCCTTCGAAATTTGTTACCCAAGGAAGTAGCGAGAGACGACAAATCAAATTGAAAGTGCTTGTGTTCAATATACAATTGATCATATGTGAACGAGCTTTAGAGTTTGGTACCCCAAAAAGTAGTACGATTCGATAAATCAATTGGTAGCTATTGTGTCTTGTTCTTGTTGAAGACCAAAAGAAGAGAAGGGATTGAATCAACAACAAATAATTAGGGTTTGTATGGTTACTCTTAGAACACTTCTCTTGTAATCATACTTTTTAGAAAGTAAGAAATTTATCTCAATTCCAAAATGAAATTGGGGGTAGACGTAGTCATAGCGAGAATGAATGGTGAACTTCTTAAACAAATCCTTGTGTCGCTCTCTCTATCTCTTATCTCTTTAATTGCTTTATATGTTTCATTACATAATTTATTGAATTTCATTGTTTAATTGATCGACTCGTAAGAATTTTTCTATGAGTGTTTTGTTTAAATTGGTTTGTTGATTATTGTTTACTGTAGAAAATGGTAAACAACCGTTGGTCCTCCCTAGGTCCTAAAATTAAGGATTACTTGCAAGATCGACCAGTTGATCTTAAGACACGTGCTAAGATTTGGTATATTATACTGATTCTGTAGAAATAGGCCTTGGTCAAGAAATGGTTTTCAGATACCAAGGGAAATAGTACAATAGCTTTCCACACATAATTTCGACCACTTGCTAACCGACAGCAGGTGATCGGTGGTTTTTACACAGTTATTTAGCATTGAGTTTCGTTATCGTTTCTTTCATTTGTCTAGTGTTATATGTCTTTTTATCGCATTTTACGCTTTGGTTATGTGTTTAAGTGTTTTCAGGGTCAGAAGAATGAAACAGAACAAATCGGGACAAAAGAAGTGCAAAAAACCTGAATATTAGAGGCTACAGAGGGATCAACACGGCACCGTGTTAATCAACACGCCCGTGTTGAAAAGCAAAGGGAAAGATAAAAACCTGCAAGATAGTGGATCAACACGGGCACCCGTGTTCATCAACACGGCCCGTGTTGAATGGCCTGGAGCTGTTTTTCTGAATTAGAGATCAACACGGGCACCCGTGTTAATCAACACGGCCCGTGTTGATGGACGCGTGAGGAAACTTTATTTTTTTGAGTTTTGGATCTTTTCTTTGTCATTAAGGGTATTTTGGACTATGGCTAATATTGGGATGTGGCTGAGACTATTAGAACGAGGTTTTAGGAAAAAGAGAAGGCACTTTTGAAATTAGGGAAAAAATATCACAGAGGGAAGAGAGCGACAAAGAGGAATTCGGAGACGGCGAGATTCAAGGGCAGCCACCATTGAAGATCAAAGTCATCATAATTCTTTGTAATGTTTAACTCTCATTTGTTGTTTTCTTCTAATATTATGAGAGGCTAAACCCCCCAATGCTAGGGGGGTGGTCCTGGTTTGATGATTGTATGAATTCTGGTTCTTGATTTCCTTAATGCACGTTTATCTATTTCAATTTAATTGTGTGGTGTTCTTATGAGTATGTATCGGACAAATACATGTATACCTATGACTAACAATTGGCAGGACTGTGATTGTTAGGGTTTCTACACAATTAGGTTATTATGAGTCTCACCTAGGACTAGGAACTCTTTTTAATCACTTGAATTCTCGACATCGTTATGGTTAAAACTAAGAGTTGTTCGAATGGACATTTGAATAAGGATTAGGGTTTTAATAGTGTCTTCATTAAGGACTTAAGGAAGAACAATCTAGAGATAGGTAATTGATAGTTTTCATATGCAATGAGGAAATCTGGATTCAGGTCGTAGTTTTGTTAAATCAACCACTCACCCTAGCATCATTCTCATTATATTTCATCAGTCATCACTTGTTACAAGCGTAATTGAAACTTTTAAAATCAACCCAACCATTGTTTTTGTTCAATTAAATTAAGAGCACGAATAGGTATTTACTCCGCAGTCCTCGAGATCGATACTTGGGGAAACTCATTATAACTACATCGGCTAAAATAGTACACTTGCTATTTTTTCTGATCAAGTTTTTGGCGCCGTTGCCGGGGACTGCCAAAATACTAATTTACTCTTAATTTGTTTGAAATTTTATTGCACTGCAATTAAAAATTTTCTTTTCATTTGTTTATTTATTTTCTTTTACATTGTATTAGAACTAATATCGTGTCTAATATTTGTATGCGAGGTCAGACGTCAGCAGAATATCTTTTTGACGCAGAAATAGAGAGAACCCTTCGCGCTCGGCGAAGAGTAGCAAAGCAAGCAAGACTGGCCGAGGAAGAAGATAGGAATTCAACACACTCCGGTTCAGAGTCAGAAGACGAACCAATGAATCCACCTCAAGAGAGATTGCTAGGGGATTATGGAGGGACAAATGCACCAGGGGGAAGAATGACCATCGTCAACCAACCCATTAATGTTCCTAATTTCCAGCTCCACCCGAGCACCATCACGCAGTTGGAGAAGAGATCCTTTTATGGAAGGGTTAATGAAGATGCTAACAAGCATTTGCAACGATTTCTGACTATGAGCACCACTCTAAAGATAGATGGGCATATCAAGAATGTAAAAGTTGCGAATGTTTCCGCTCACCTTGGCGATGAAGCGTAAGAGTGGTTCTATTCTCTTCCAGCAGTAGCATTACATCTGGGAAGATATGGAAACAACATTCCTCAATGAGTATTTTCCAAAGATCCGTGTTCATGAGGAAAAGATATGAGATCTTGAATTTCAAGCAAAAGGAGGGTGAATCATTAGGAGACTCTTTTAAGAGATTTAAAAGACTCTTGGTGGCATGCCCTACTCATAACTGGATCGATCGAGCGATGCGATGTTTGTGAATGGTCCGAGAATCAAAACGAAGCAACTCATTGACACAAGTGGTGGCTCATCCAACTTCTCAACACCACGGTATCAAGAAGATTATTGAAGCTATAGCGCAAATGAGCATCCGAATTATATGCTGCAAGCAAACCAGAGGGAGTGATTGATTTGAAGTTGGAAGTAAATAAACAACTAAAAATCAAGAGGCGATAGTATGGAGAAAAGCTTAAAGCTATGAACATGGGACTCAACAGTAGCACAAGTTAAAAATATGGTGTGTGACATTTGTAGTGGACCACACATGACCGCACAATATCTTGCAACTCCAAACAAATTGAGGAGATAAAATTCTTGAGGCGAATAATCCATATTCTAACACCTATAAGGTGGAAGAATCATCGAACTTTGCTTGGAAAGATCAAGAACAACAAGCTCCTCGAGCGAGTGGGAAGTGGCCTTTGAAAAGATGGCTGCCCACACTTCCCGCCCAAGAAGAAACACGAAGCAATCACAGAACACCACGATCGCAATTAAAAATTTGGAAGTTCAAATGGGGCAAATTGTGCAACAAGTAGCAATGCAAGCATAAGAATCATGAGAATGTGAATGTCACAACAAGGAGTGGAAATGTTGCCAAAGAAAGAGAAGATGAGGTAAAAGTTGATGATGAACTTATAGAAGTGGAATTAGTGAGAGAGAACAAGAAAAAAAAGGAAGAAGTGGCGCTACTGCCCATCAAGGAAAGAGTAAACCGTGATTGGGCTTCCATATCCTCATGAGTGGCAAAGAAAGACACAAAAGAGAAAGAGTTCGATAAATTTGCCACATTGTTCAAGAAGCTAGAGATCAACATACCGTTATTTGAAGCACTCGAGAAGATGCCTTTGTACCAAAAATTCATGAAGGAGATCCTATCAAAAAAGAGGCGAATAGATGATAAACAAAACCCGTTGATGAGAAGTTATGTGCAATCGCACCGAGAGAAAAATACAAGCGTATGATCCCGGATCGGTGGCAATACAATGCACCATAAAAGATAGAACTTTCAAAAGGTTCTAATTGATTTGGCTCTAGTGTGAGTTTAATGCCATTATCAATTTTCAAGAGGCTTGGCATTGAAAAGATAAGCAGGAGTGGAACAAAATTAAAATTTGCTGATCACACTATCAAGAAGTCTTATGGGATAGCTAAAGATGTGTTGGTAGAGATTGAAAAATTTGCTTTTCCAGTGGATTTCCAGATCATGGACATACCTGAAGATGAAGAGACCCCGATCATTCTTGGTCGACCTTTTTTATTGACTAGCAGGTGCAATTTTGATATTGAGACAGGTCATCTTACTCTAAAATATTTTGAAGAGGAGATAACCATAAAGGTGTTTGAGGCCAAGGAACAACGTGCAGGTGAAAATAATAAATTTTCGGTTGGTATGGTCAAAATTGAGGGAGAGAGCAAAATTTCAAATTCACTTCCTGAAGAAATCTCAGGCGGAATCTCTAAAGTGGCATCAATTAAACTTCCCAAGTTCACCAAGAAGCAAGCAGGAAAGAAGAAGGTTGACCAAGGTGAGAAGATGAAAGTTGAAGTAACGTGAATCACACAGTGGCTAATGTTGATAAGGTCAAATTTTGGGTTGCGGAAAGTTCAAGCAACAAGGTGGAGGAGAAAGTATCCCCGTAGGGATGACCCGTCGAGCCATGCGACGTTAAGCGCCACGTGGGAGGCAACCCACGCTTTTCATAACTTAGCTTTTCTTTTGTTTTGTTCGCAGTAATAAAAGGGATCCCTATCTTGCGAAAGCTAGGAGGTGGCAATTGGTGCTGCATCATCCTTTGTGAGTCACTTCTCTCGAGCTTAGTCTGAAACATTGAGGTCAATGTTTAATTCAAGTTTGGGGGAGGTTTTATTGCTTTGTTTGATTTTATTGCTTTGTTTGATTTTTGTTAAGTTGATGATAAATGCTGTGTAATAACACTCGTAGAAATTCTCCCCAAATCTTCTGAGTTCTTGACCAAAAATTTTAAAAATTTTGTTTTGTTTTACACAAGAGCTTGTATTTCAACAAAGGTCGGGGTTGATATTGTGTGAGATGCAGGGATGATTGTTTGAAGGTAGGAAAGTCAGAATAATGTGACATTGATACAAATCCAACGTGTCAATTCGTACTAAAGTGCTTAAGGTCTGCGAAGTACTCCTTGAATAGTTTATCTATACAGTCTGGCATAATTTTGATTCACATGCAGGTATGATTGGTTAAGAATCAAACAAAAATGGCCGTGGATGATGAAAAGACGGTAAAAGGCAACCAACCCTCTAAGTTGGGTAGCCCTCACTAGGTTATTCAGCCCAAAGGGGGTTGATCCCCAAACGTCGTCCCGTAAAAGGACAATAAATAACCAAAAGGTTTGAAAATTTCATCGATATAAAAAAATGGCAAATGCTGTTCGTTTGGTGCCTAAATAAGTGAAGTTCTTGGCTAGTCATATGCATGTGATGATTATCATAATGCCTTAATCGATTGTGCGGAGGAAAGAGGAGGAGAGAAAAGAGTAAGCATAGTTGGAAGGTGTTTAGTGTCATGTGAATCTCGAGCTACGCAATAAGAATGAACTCGCGATATTATTCGCTTTAATTTTCAAGCTGCTGGGGGAATTTGATCGGTGGTTTTTTTACGCTTATTTGAGTTTCGTTATCGTTTCTTTCATTTGTCTAGTGTTATATGTCTTTTATCGCATTTTACGCTTTGGTTATGTGTTTAAGTGTTTTCGGTCGTGGTAACAAATGACAAAAGAAGTGCAAAAAATATTAGAGGCTACAGAGGGATCAACACGGCACGTGTTAATCAACACGCCCGTGTTGAAAAGCAAAGGAAAGATCAAAACCGCACAAGATGTTGGATCAACACGGCACCGTGTTCATCATCAACCCGTGTTGAATGGCGAGATGTTTTTCGAGAGATCAACACGGGCACCGTGTTAATCAACACGGCCCGTGTTGATGGACGCGTGAGGAAACTTTATTTTTGAGTTTTGGATCTTTTCTTTGTCATTAAGGGTATTTTGGACTATGGCTAATATTGGGATGTGGTGAGACTATTAGAACGAGGTTTTAGGAAAAGAGAAGGCACTTTTGAAATTAGGGAAAAATATCACGAGGGAGAGAGCGACAAAGAGGAATTCGAGACGGCGAGATTCAAGGCAGCCACCATTGAAGATCAAAGTCATCATAATTCTTTGTAATGTTTAACTCTCATTTGTTGTTTTTCTAATATTATGAGAGGCCCCCAATGCTAGGGGTGGTCCGGTTTGATGATTGTATGAATTCTGGTTCTTGATTTCCTTAATGCACGTTTATCTATTTCAATTTAATTGTGTGGTGTTCTTATGAGTATGTATCGGACAAATACATGTATACCTATGACTAACAATTGGCGGACGTGATTGTTAGGGTTTCTACACAATTAGGTTATTATGAGTCTCACCTAGGACTAGGAACTCTTTTAATCACTTGAATTCTCGACATCGTTATGGTTAAAACTAAGAGTTGTTCGAATGGACATTTGAATAAGGATTAGGGTTTTAATAGTGTCTTCATTAAGGACTTAAGGAAGAACAATCTAGAGATAGGTAATTGATAGTTTTCATATGCAATGAGGAAATCTGGATTCAGGTCGTAGTTTTGTTAAATCAACCACTCACCCTAGCATCATTCTCATTATATTTCATCAGTCATCACTTGTTACAAGCGTAATTGAAACTTTTAAAATCAACCCAACCATTGTTTTTGTTCAATTAAATTAAGAGCACGAATAGGTATTTACTCCGCAGTCCTCGAGATCGATACTTGGGGAAACTCATTATAACTACATCGGCTAAAATAGTACACTTGCTATTTTTTCCGATCAGCAGGCATTGGTTAAACAAGACACAACTAATCACTAATTGGTGACTCGTGACCAACAATTGACGTTGATGTGTTTAGTAAAGAAATCGTTCAAAAATGAAACAGAAATAAACAAACAGTAAAGATAAAACTTAAACATAAATTGATTGCATTTGAAAGTAAAGACGGTGATTCACGTACATCAAAAGCTCAAATGACTCTTCCTTCCTTTAACACAGAATTGGGCAGAGTTTTGGCAAGCAATTTGAAGATACAAGTGAACACCCTAAAATTCTAATAGACTGACTTATTTATAGTACTTTACAAGGAAATTGCTAAGAATAATCAACATACGAAATTCAAACTAAAGAGAACTGCTACACACAATTTTGCCATTCGTTTAGCGCTTCGGAACCACGACCTCCTAAAGTAACTGCCCACGAACTCCACACTTTGACTCTTTCCCGCTTTGAGACATCAAAAAGGATTAACTGCTTCTGGTTTCAATATACCTTTAGGAAATTATAATATTCCCTAAGTCCCTTGACCTATATCTTCGAAAACATCCATCCTTCGACCAACTCCTTCATTTGACCTAAAAACATGTCGAATTGACCAACAGTCTTTCTTCACCCATCTTGTCGATGTCGTTTGCCTTCGACGCGGTTTCTTCTGGCTGCTTGGTTGACTTGGTTGGTTCTCTGGCTCAAATTCTCAGTCGACACATGTTTTCTGATATTTCTAACTTGACTTTATAAGGTTTTTCTCAAAGAAGCTATATTCGTTTAGAATTGGCCCTTAACTTGTAGGGACACGTGCCTTTAATCAGCGCCCTCAAACATATTTAGAAATTTTCAATTAACAAAATGCCCCGCAGAGATGCCATTTTCGAATTTCTAATTCTGTCGACTATGAGATAATGGCATCTATGAAACTTCGCATCTTTTGTCGGCTTAGTCGTTTCCACTACCTCTGAAGACAGTTCACTGTTCCAGCCTTTTCGTGACGTCAGGTAATCATGGAAACGTGTCCTACTTTTATTTCGAGACGTGGGATCATTTAATGTTGACCATCATGGCCTTTTGGTGGCAGACATGGCCCACCACACTTGTAACTTCATCTGGCCACACGTGTCCCTCGACGGACAAGATTTCATACCTAGGAAATCACCACGATTTCTTCCATCCTTTCGCTTTCTTCACTTCACACCTATAAATAGGCATTGTTCCTATTTTTCACACTTTTTCCTCTACTTCCTCAATTTTTCTGCTTCCAAACCAAGAAAAACCCAGAAATTTCAAAACCCTATTTCTGCCATTTTCGAGCTTTTCTTCCAACCTGAAAACCAGAAATCTCCAAGACTCCATATTTTCACTGTCTTCACATCTTTTTCTCTTCCACAAATGGAAGACAAACATGTTGTAGCAGCTCCAACAGAAACCCTTCTCCTCCGCCATATTGACGGCAAGCCCTACGTGCCGGAACCTCCATTTTTTGAAGAGAAAGCTAAGATATGGCAATCTCAGGTACTTATCCCCTTCCAACTCAACGATGAACCTATGGATTTTTTAGGTCCATTACCAGTAGACGTCCCTTCTAAAATCTACGTAGATGATGAAGGTGCATTCTTTCCTAGTAGCCAACGTAGTCGTCCTCTGATTTCATCACAAAAACCTATTTCTTTGCAATTTGTTGATAGAAACTTCCGCACAGCTCCCCCTCTGAATTGTCCTAAGTTTAAGGCCTGGATGGAAAGGTTGGAACCTAGTAAAGGCCAACAGTGGAGAGAAATAGGTATCTACGACCTGTTAGAACTCTCTCGTGTCGGCCAACCTTATTTTGGCGACATGTTGTTGGCTGCTTTGCATTTTTGGGAAGGGTCAACCAATACTTTCCATACTAAGTGTGGTATGATGAGCCCCACACTGTTGGACTTAGCTGCTTTAATAGGAATAAAGCCTGCTGGGAAGATCTTTAACCACACCGACCACGAACCCATTCCAATAAAATTCGACGTTGGCGAATCTAGACACCCAACGTACGCCAATTTCATCAACTATCACCACCGTGACTCTGATGACATTTCTGATGTAGAACACGTCACCTTCTTAACTTTCTGGATGTCTCATTTTGTATTCTGCTCAAGGTCGATGCAAATTGCCAAATAGTTTGCTTATTTGGCCACTTTGTTGCATAGGGGTGAAAATATTGCTTTAGGCCAATTAATTTTGGCCTCTTTATACGCCTCTATGACCAACGTGGTCAACCAAATCAAGACCTTCGACCCCAACAATCCAAAGAAAAAGAGTGTCCTAGTCCATGGTCCCTTCTGGCTTCTACAACTGTGGATGAATGCAACTTTCTCTGAAGACGTGAAACCTCTTCGACCGAAAAAGGGTTTCAATCTCCCAAGCCAGGAATAGGGCCGCCTGACCATGTTATTTTCCTCTGACTCCCATTGATAAAACTTCCCCAAATGACGAAGTTTTCAAAATTCTCTTCGATATTATGCTGACACGAGAGGACTTCAGACCCTCAATGGCTCCGTTTGCTGACGGCAAGAGCGGGCCATTGTGGCTTACTGATTCTTTTCCACCTGTTGAAGCAAAAAACCGACAGCGGTTCTTGGTTTGTTGGAGGCGTTTTTTAACTCCTCAGTTTCTTACTTATGCCATTACTCACATGAGTCCCTTCTTAACAGCTTACCAACCCAACTTGGTGGCTCGACAGCTTGGGCTTTGTCAAATTGTGCCTAAATCATTCTATACATCTTATGAGTTGCTTGCTGATGTCTTAGTGTAACACGGTGAACTGACTTTGAGATTTTTGTATCGCAAATGTGCGGATAGCAAGAGTCGCCACCGACTTTTCTTTTATCCAATTAAGGGAAGGTAAAAAGTACAGAAAAATACCTTCGTTAGATTCTGAGTAAGGGAGAAGGTTATGAAAAGGGAAGATATTAGCACCCCTTTTAATCCGTAGTTATCTACGGGCTCTTAGTTGCTCTTAGATCATTTTAAAAAGTGCTTTCTGTGTGTTTTGACAAAAATGTTTTGAAAAGACATTTCGCTTTGACTTTGTAATGATTCATGTAGGAATGTATACAAAGTGTTCGGAAATGTTTCGTTTTTTGAAAAGTGTTTGAACTTTGACAAAAGTGTGAGGTGTGAAAAAGTATTTTGATAGAGCAAGCAACTAAAAGTCTTATTACTTACTCAGAATGGTCGTTTTCGTGTTGTTTTACGTTCCTTTAGAATAGTGCTATCCATACCTTTAGTTGGTAGGTAACCCTATTCGTTGGATGTAGGAGGGACATTCGAAGGGACATCGGATGGTCATAGAAGGCAACTTGTAGGAGTATCCTAGCACATTCGAAGGGACTATCATCATTTTTCGTAGGCGACAATCGAGGGTCAAGATCATGTATTCGTAGGCGACATCGTGGGTCTATGATCTTTGTATCGAAGGGACTATGATGATTTGTTTTGAAGGCAACGGTGCTAGAATACCTCTACTTTCGAGGGACTTAACCATTTGTATTCGTAAAGGCAACGAGAGAGAATTACCCTAAGGGGTGCATGTGTGAAAAGAGTGTGTTGATTTCAAGTATTTTATCTTGGAATTATGAGTGATCTATGTCCAATTTTATCTTGCCATACACGCCTATTTACTAGCAGTTTATAAGGTGCAGAAAGTAAATTGCGGAAATGTAAAGTGCGGAAAGTAAATGTCCTACGCTATTACATGGCTTTGGGGCAGTTACATAATAGGAGTGCGGAAAATAAAAGTCCTAATTAAAACTATTACATCCCATAGGCAATTACATAATTGAAAAAGAAAAGCAAGAAAAATCGTCCGAAACGGTTTAACCTGTGAACAGATACAAAATCGGAAAATACGAGAAAATTGCATAAGAGGAAAATGTTAGTAAAAAGCATGATTTTTGAATGAGGAAAAAGGTTTTATGTTAGTAATGACATTAATATGTTAAGATAAATTTTTGGTAATTTTTGGAATTGATTTGATAATTTAAAAACAATTAAAAGTCATTTAAACGATTAATTAATAATTAAATTAAATATGCATGCAAAAATAATAATTTTAATGCTAAAAATTAAATAAGTATTTTTCTGATGATTGTGCAAAAAATAAATATTTTTGGAGTTTTTTAGATGCATGATAAAAAATATTAAAGATAAATTAAATAACATGAAAAATATTAAAGAAAATAGAAAATAGAAAAAAAGTTGGTTTTCAAACTTGTAGAAATATATGCCATGGTTGGGAATCTAACCGGTGTCCGTCTGGTAACACGTCACACTTCCTTGCCTTAACCACTGAGCCAACGCGCGTTTGGTGTCAAATAATTGAAACGGAATCGTTTTGAACGAAATTGAATCCTGGCCATTCAAATCACGCGCGAAGAACACCTTCTTCTTCGTTTGAATTTTTGAAAACTTAGCGTCGACTGAGTTCGACGCTAAGGCCCCTGCATATTTCGAAAATCAAGCACAAGCAATATAAATGAGATTCAAAGGCATGGTTCGATTGGAAACATTGTTCTGAACATGATGGTGGTATTCGTTTTGTCCAATTTTTCCTATTTAGAGAAACCCTAAATCGGTTCAGAAAACCCTAACAATGGTGATTTTTGTTCCAGGCCATTAAAATGCAATTGGATTGTCCAGAAAGCTTGCAAACTCCAAACTAAACACAAAGCAAACATCAAAACACGTTAACAATGCATGAATGATAGAAATCGAAATTTGAAAAAGTGTGACAAACCGAAATCGTTTTCTCTCGATTCTTGATGTTTTTGAGAGATGTAAAGGTCTGAATCGACTCCAGGGACTCCAAGGAATGCTTAAAACCAATTGAATCGAGCTGGAACTATGGCTGCAAGTTGCTTGAAAGGCACAGTTTTTTTGACTTAGGTTAGGGTTCCTCCAAGCAATTTTTCTGTTCTTGTTCATGTGGTATGCATTGTACATTTATAGTAGATGGATTTTGAGCTGAATTGAAGAACAAATAATGATCAATCAATGCAAAAATTATTTGATTTTGTACAAAATCAAATCTTCCTTTTTTGATCAAATTTCATCAATTTCTTGCCAAATCAATGCAAATTTCGAAATTTGCCAACTTGTATGAGTTACTTGGATCTCAAGTATGAGAGAAAAATCAACTTTGTTGCCTTCTGATTGCCCAGAACACGCGCGAAGATCTTCATCTTCTTCGTTTGAATTTTTGAAAACTTAGCGTCGACTGAGTTCGACGCTATGGCCCCTGCAAATATCAAAAATCCAATACAAGCAATTTAAATGACATTCAAAGCCATGGTTCGATTGGAAACATCGTTCTGAGCACGATGGTGGTATCAGTTTCGTCCAATTTTTCATATTTAGAGAAACTCTAAATCGGTTCAGAAAACCCTAACTATGGTGAATCACGTTTCAGGCCATGAAAATGCAATTGAGCTATCCATAAAGCTTGCAAACTTTGTTCTAAACACAAAACAAACATCAAAACATGTTAAAAATGCATGATAATCAAAAATCGATTTTGGAAAAAAGTTGACAAACCGAATTCTGAATTTCGTGTTTCTTGATGGTTTTGCAACTTGTAAAGGTCTGGATCGACTCTAAAGACTCCAAGGAATGTGATGGAATGCTCAAAATCAACTGAAATCCACTTGAACTAGGGCTGCAAATACCTTCAAGGACACGGTTTTTTTGACTTTGGAATAGGGTTCTTGAGGCAATTTTTATGTCCTTTTTCATGTTGTATGCATTGTATATTTTTAATGGATGGATTTTGGGCTGAATTGAAGAACAAATATTGATCAATCAATGCAAAGATTATTTGATTTTGTACAAAATCAAATCTTCCTTTTTTGATCCAATTTCAATCAATTTCTTACCAAATCAATGCAAATTTCAAAATTTGCCAGCTTGTATGAGTTGCTTGGATCTCAACAATGAGAGAAAAATCAACTTTGCATTTAATTTTGATTTTATACCTTATTTTTTAATTTAATTTGTTTTTAAATGAATAAAATCCAAATTAAATAGAAAAATAAAGACAAAATTCGTGGCATTGGGCTTGAAGGTTCCAAATAAGATAAGGAACAAGTTTAAACCAAGAAAAACTAGGCCCATTTGCAAAATTTTGGATTTTGACAAGTATTTCTCTTTGTGCACCTCTTCAAAAATGCCCAACTTGTGCAAGATGCATTTTTCTCAATTTTCCACATTTTTGAGTGTTCTTGGACTTTTTAGAAAGCTCTAGATGTCCTATACACAACCGCTTTGGTTTCATCTCAATTGGAGTTTCCATGCTCAATAAAACTTCATTACAAAAAGTTGACTTTTTGTTGACTTTGAAAAGGACCTGTAATGTTTTGATCCATACCTTCCAAATGAAGTATTTTTTGAACATTCTTGTGAGACATGAAGTTGTAGATAATTGAATTTCCTTCAAAATGAGAGGTGGCAGAAAAATTTCTGAGAAAGCATGAAGAAGTTATGCTCAGTCAAAGTTCAGTTGACTTTTCACTAAAAAACCCTAATTTGGAAAGTTTGACTTTTGAGCAAATCTTGAGTTTTCTTGGTGAATCATGATCAACCCTTGATCAAATGATGAATGTGACTTCAAAATGAGGATGTTGACCAAAAATCATAAAGTTTGACTGTATGTTGACCACAGTTGACTTTTTGTCCAATACAATTGATTTTCAACCATCTGAGCAACTGTCTGAGGAAACTTGACTTGTGAGGCTTGAAACTTGACATGGAGAATCTTTGAAGCATATGAGGAGGCATGATTACCATTGGAGATGTTGGAAGTCCATCTGGATCTGAGAATTGTCAAACCCTAGTTTGGGTTGATTGTCTAGGAGAGGGTTTGTCTGATCAACCCTTGAGGAAACCTTGAGTATAGATGTATGAAATGCTTTGAGAAGTAGGAGGGAAAATTTTGGGGTATGAAAGCTGCCCCTGTTCAATCTTCTTGTAATGGAAGGGTTAGATTGGCATGCTCGCCTTTCGTAACCTGGAGGTAGAAGATGATTGAACACTCGAGTACACCTGAAAATTTGCACTCGCTGTTGGTGATGATGCGGGAATGGGCTTACAGATGCCATTTGGAGAAGTTGGAATTTTCTCTGGGGAATGAGTCGTATGCTAGACTCAAGAATGTCGTCTGAATAGGAGAGTCATAGGAGATGGGCTTAAGATGCCATCTGGAATGATCGCTGCTGGGGAGTGAGCCGTACGCTAGGCTCTGTAGATGTTCTTGAAAATAGAAGAGAGCCTGGAGATGGGTTTAAGATGCCATCCGGAGGGAGTCGTACGTTAGACTTCGTGCTCATCTTTGAATGAAGTTATTGCTTTATATTGGTTTTTTAACCAAATATGCAGCATTCTGAAGGTGGAGAGATGTTGACAAGTAGTCGGAGATGGGCTTAAGATGCCATCCAAGGAAACCGAGTCGTACACTAGACTTTGTAGTTGCTGTTAATAATAAGAGAGAGTCAGAACAAATCTTTGTCTTGATTACTCTGAGAGGATAATAGTCGGCAAAATGTGGACAACTTCCCTGTTGTGCTTTGGGTGTTGATCCACTGCCTGTTATCGGAGGATAACTTGTGTGATCGTTCGGATAGGGTTTCCCGTCTGACTTCGGGTATTAATCCTGGATCTGTTGTCGGAGGACAACTAGGGCGGTCGTACAGATAGTTTTCCTGCCGGCATTAATCCCGGACCTTGTCGGAGGACAACTAGGCGGTCGTTCAGATAGTTTTCCGTCCGCCGCATTAATCCGGACTGTTTGTCTTAGAAGTGATTTTCACCTGTTTTGGGAAAAAAAAGAAACTTTGATAGAATATCGTTAGTCTTATGCAAATTATGATGCATGACAATGTGCATGAATGACATATGCACAAATCATGACTTTTTGTGAGTAATGTATGAATGATAGATGTTGTGGTATTTCAAAATATATCCATCTTGAAGAAGATATGGATGCTCTGCTTGGGGATTTCTGGCTTCTGCTTGGGGACAAAGAGGATTGGAAACCCTGAGAAGAAAGATAACCTCGATTCCTCTGATGCACTATCTGACCAAGTCTTGAGCCTAGATATTGTTGAGGATGGTAGAGATCGAGAAACGCGCTGCTGAGGATCTTTGTGTGCAGTCCCTGCTGGGGAAAACCTAGGAGGTGTTCTACTGGGGATCTTGTGCATAGATCCTGCTGGAGAGCATTTGATGGTTACTGGGAGACCGGGTTAGAGGGATCTGGAGCCCGTCGAAATCTCTGGCTGGGGAATAAAAGATGTAAGTTTCCTCCGATGCACTATCTGACCATGTTTCAAGTCTGGATACTGCTGCTGTCGGGGAAGTGATGATTGCCGAGAGATATTTTGCTGGGGATACCTCTACTGGTGATGAACCGTTACTTCTTGGAGACTGATGTAACATGGCTTAGTTTGATTGGGATCACTGCTCGGGGACTAACGTGATGAAGCTTGAAAAGTCGGGACTGGTGGAGAAAAATGAGTACTCCATTGGGGGAAAGTTTGTAGTGAGTGACATCTCTGTGGGGATCATGCTCTGCAGGGGAATGTTTTGGTGACTTTCGTCGTCATCTCAATTCCTAGAGCCTGTAGTAACTATCCTTGTTCGTTTACTTTTCGCATGTTTGTAGATAGATTTTTATTGTCAGATGCATATAATCATTCAAAGCAAACGTTGGACTTTATGCAAACAACAACAGTGAAAATTGTAAAGAGAAAGAATTTGTATTAATTTTGAAAGGTGGCGTATGGCCAAGTAGTTTATACACAAGAAAGATAAAAAGCTATGCGGAAACAATCTCGTTAAGTTCCAACTATGCTAGTACTCATATATTTCAACTATCTCATCTCCTTGCTGTCAGTAGAAAGTGAGTGAATTGATTTTCGCCATTTGAATCTTGAATCTTGATAGTAGTCGGAAGTAGGTGATCCGGCGAGACACATGACGCTTAAATCCCTAACTTTTGCCTAGACCGCCTTTCGGTTTTCACCACGGGATACCCTTTTTTGCCTTTTCGTGTTTTCAACTTGCCAGCTGTACATGTTTTGTATATATATCCTTAACTTTTGCCCGAAACTTTTGGTTCGCCAGGATGCCCTTATTTTTGCCTAGGCCGGTCGACCTAGCGGGTCTCTTTTATGCATAGTATTTTTTGACTATAATTGCGTTCACAGGGTGTGGGAAATCTTCACCATCCATGGTGCTTAGTATCATAGCTCCGCCGGAAAATACTGTCTTGACCACAAACGGTCCCTCGTAGGTGGGAGTCCATTTGCCCCTGGGATCACCTTGTGGAAGGATGATGCGCTTGACTACTAAATCACCGACTTGGTAGACTCGGTGCTTGAGCTTCTTGTTAAATGCTCTGATCATTCATTTTTGATAAATCTGTCCATGTGTAATAGATGCGAGTCGTTTCTCATCGATCAAGTTGATTTGGTCAAGGCGAGTCTGGATCCAATCGTCTTCACCTAGCTCTGCGTCTTGGAAGACTCTGGTTGAGGGTATCTGAACCTCAATTGGTAGGACTGCTTCCATACCGTATACAAGAGAGAAGGGGTTGCCTCTGATGATGTTATCAGAAAAGCGATAACCATGAAGAGAAAATGGTAACATCTCATGCCAATCTTTGTAAGTCACTGTCATCTTCTGTATGATCTTCTTAATATTCTTGTTGGCGGCTTCCACAACGCCATTCATCTTAGGCCGATAAGGAGAAGAGTTGTGATGCTTGATCTTGAACTGCGTGTAGAGTTCGGTGATCATCTTATTGTTGAGATTAAAGCCGTTATCTATGATAATCCTTTCGGGAGTGCCATACCGACAGATAAGATTATGCTTGATGAATCGAGCCACAACATTCTTGGTAACAGATGCGAACGAGGCTGCTTCTACCCACTTGGTGAAATAGTCAATTGCCACAAGGATGAAACAATGTCCGTTGGAAGCGGTGGGCTTGATTTCTCCAATCATGTCAATGCCCCACATTGCAAAAGGCCAAGGAGCTGTTAGGACATTCAGAGGTACTAGAGGTACGTGCACTTTGTTTGCATATATCTGGCATTTGTGACAAGATCGAGCATAGCGGTGACAATCAGCTTCCATGGTAGACCAATAGTAACCTGTTCTCAAAATCTTCTTAGCCATTGTATGACCACTGGAGTGGGTACCAAATGCGCCTTCGTGTAACTCTTCCATGATACGTGTTGCTGTTTTTTGGTCCACACAGCGGAGTAAACACAAGTCGTGATTGCATTTGTATAAGATGTCGTTGCTGAGGAAGAATTTGGATGCGAATCTTCTCAAAAACTTCTTATCGTTGACAGATGCCCCTGCGAGATATTCCTGAGCCTCAAGATACCTTTTCACGTCGTAGTACCAAGGTTTCTCTTCTGTGTCGAGCTCACAACAATATGCTGGTTCGTCAAACTTCTCAATGATGATCTGGGGAGCCTCGTTGTCCCATCTGACCTTGAACATAGACGACATAGCAGCCAATGCGTCTGCCACCTGATTCTCTTCTCGTGGAATGTGGTTGAAAGTGATCTCTTCAAAGTAGGGGATCAAACTCAGAACATGTTCTCGATATGGAATGAGATTTGGATGCTTCGTATCCCACTCGCCCTTAATCTGACTGATCACCAAAGCTGAGTCTCCATACACTTGTAAGAATTTGATTCTTAAGTCAATAGCAGCTTTGATACCCATAATGCACGCTTCGTACTCAGCCATGTTGTTAGTGCAACTGAAACATAATCTGGCGGTGAAAGGAGTATGTCCGCCTGCAGGGGATGTAATGATGGCGCCAATGCCATTGCCAAGTGCGTTTGAGGCTCCATCAAAGACCATGGTCCATCGGGATCCTTGTTCGGGTCCTTCGTCTGGTCCTGGTTCTTCGTAATCTGTAACTAACAAAACATCTTCGTCTGGAAACTCGAACTGCATAGACTGATAGTCATCTACGGCTTGGTGAGCCAAATGATCGGCTACTACACTTCCTTTGATTGCTTTCTGAGAAGTATACTGGATATCGTATTCGGTCAAGATCATTTGCCATATTGCTATTCTTCCGGAGAGAGCTGGTTTCTCAAATATGTATTTTATCGGATCCATCTTGGAAATCAACAAGGTAGTGTGAGTCAACATATACTGTCTTAGTCGGCTAGCAGCCCAAGCCAAAGCGCTGCAAGTTTTCTCGAGCTGTGAGTATCTTGTTTCACAGTCGGTAAACTTTTTGCTAAGGTAGTATATTGCATACTCTTTTCGACCAGACTCGTCATGTTTCCCCAACACACACCCCATTGAATTCTCTAACACTGTTAAGTACATGATAAGAGGTCTTCCTTCGGCAGGCGGCATCAGGATAGGAGGATTCTGTAGGTACTCCTTGATTTTGTCAAAAGCGATCTGGCAATCGTCGTTCCACTCTACTACTTGATCTTTCTTCAGTAACTTGAAGATTGGATCACAAGTAGCAGTTAGATGTGCAATGAATCTGGCAATGTAATTCAAACGTCCCAAGAAACCTCTGACTTCCTTCTTGGTGCGGGGAGTTGGCATCTCTTGAATAGCTTTAACCTTGCCTGGGTCAACTTCAATACCTTTACCACTGACAACAAACCCTAAGAGTTTACCGGATCTGACTCCAAAGGTGCATTTGTTGGGATTAAGCCTCAGTCTGTACTTCTTTAACCTATCAAACAGTTTCCGTAGATGATCAAGATGTTCTTCTTCTGTCTGTGATCGAGCTATCATATCGTCGATGTAGACCTCTATTTCGTGATGGATCATGTCATGAAATAACGTCACCATGGCACGCTGATAAGTGGCGCCCGCGTTCCTCAGTCCAAACGGCATAACCTTGTAGCAGAAAGTGCCCCACTGTGTAACAAAAGTAGTCTTCTCCATGTCTTCGGGAGCCATTTTGATCTGATTGTAACCGGAGAAACCATCCATGAAGGAGAAAACCTTATGCTGGGTGGTGTTGTCAACCAGGACATCAATATGAGGAAGTGGAAAATCGTCTTTTGGACTCGCTTTGTTCAGATCTCTGTAATCCACACACATTCGTACTTTACCATCCTTCTTAGGTACGGGTACCACGTTTGCAACCCACTATGGATAAGAAGTAACAGCTAAGAAACCGGCGTTGAACTGCTTCATAGCTTCAGCTTTGATTTTCTCTGACATTTCAGACGATGCGATTTAACCTTCTGCTTTCATCGAGAAAACCTTCTTTTGTGGGTAATCGGTGTACCACGATATCAATGTCCAAACCTGGCATTTCTTCGTATGACCAAACAAAAACTTCAATATAGTCTCGTAGCATCTGAACCAACCTCTCTTTAACACTGTTCTCAAGACCCGCTCCTATCTTGATCTCTTTTCTATCTTCATCGGTACCCAAATTCACAACCTCAACTGGCTCTTCGTGGTTGTATAACTCGCTCTTCTTGTCAGGCCCCGACAAGTTCTCCGGCACTTCACAATCTTCCTCACCTTCTTCTTCGGCTTGGTAGATCGGATTATCGAAGTCATATTTAGCAATAGCATAGCTATTATCAACGAGATTCAGAGTGATTCTGCAGTGTATCACGTGGGTGTGTGTAAGAAACACATAGCTTTTTGAAGGGGTGATAAAGTAAAAGAAAGAAAGCAACAATTGAATGCAAAAGTCCAACGATTTTATTGAATAAAAATATGCAAATGACAGATAATAACCCTCACAAACGAGCCATGATGCCCCGGGCAAGGCACTAGGCTTTAGAGTTTATTGTTCAAAACATAGAAAACGAAAAGCAAAACAAAACAAAGGCAATTACTCCTGTCTAAAGGAGATTGGTACGACATCTTCAGTCTTCCAATTGCTGAGTCCGTTGTTAGGAGTTGGGAAGATCCAATTGCTGACGTCGAACTCGTTGTCGTCGTCTTCTATAGCATGGATTCCACTCTGGCTGATGCGGAAGGGAAGCTGGTCGGCACGTTCGCGCGTATCATCTTCTGTCCTTTGATGGTGAAGCCTAAACCAGTCTTGTCAGATTTGAAAGGAAGATCAGGGAGCTGTCCCCAAATAGTACTACCTCCTTCTTCAACAACAGCTTGAGCATCCTTCAACGAGGCCATCCTAGGCGGAACTTGCATAATTTCAGGAGTGACGGGAGAGTCAATAGGCATGACTCTGGGGATTGTTTCAAAAGCTTGACAGGGAGTCTCGAAAAATTCACCTTCCATCTCGAGGTATCGGAATGACTGTAGATGACTGACCATATATTCTTCTTCTCCACATACTGTAACAACTTTCCCTTTCACCGGTATTTCACTCGATGCAAGGTAGGTAATGTCCCCATGTATCCGGGGCCCAAGTAGGCAAGAGTAAGTCGGACGGATGTCCATGACAAAGAAAGTGGAATCAAAAGTCCGGGAATCGACTTTAACAGTCAGAATGAGCTCCAAGTATTGTTCGCTTAGAACCATCAAAAGCTCTCACGACAATGTCACTGGGTTTCAGAACCAATCCATCAATATCAATTCGATCAAAAGCAGTCTTCGGAAGGATTTTCAGAGCAGAACTGGTATCCACCAAAACATGAGACAATGTAACGCCCTTGCATTCAACAGAGATGTGCAAGGCTTTGTTGTGTTTCTTCCGGCAGAGTCAAGATCGAGAAGCCTAGGCCATTGTTGGCAGCCAGGCTAGCAATACAGACTTCAAATTGATCAGTAGTAGTGTCTTGCGGTACGTGAGCATTCTTCAGAAATTTCACCAAGGCTTTAGCATGAGCCTCAGAGCACAAGAGCAGAGCAAGCATGGAGATCTTGGACGGAGTCTGTCCCAACTGTTCCACAACATTGTAGTCACTTTTCTTGATTATCTTTAGAATTTCCTCCATTTCTCGTTTGGAGGTGTCTTCAGTAACTTTCTTTGGTACTTCTGTAGGAGCAGGATGAGTCACTGGCTCTTTCCCTCTAGCTTCGAACTGGCTGAATATCTGGAATGCGAGAGTCGCAATGTCTTTTGGAGGAGAGATTTCTGGAGAGAAAACTCTTCCGGTTCTAGTCACCTTACTTGATCCGGTGATGTTGTCAATGTCAAGAATAGTAGCTTCAACTGTAATGAAGCAACTCGATTTTCAAAAATCTTTTAAATTCTCGAAAACAGTGAAATCGCCACCTAATTTTATTTGTTCTAAAAAAGAACGGGAAAATATAGATAAAACCCAAAATAAGCGGATAAGGCGGTCTACGTGACCAAAAATGTGGGATCGGGAATCGGTTATGTAAGGGGAAGGTATTAGCACCCCTTACATCCATCGTACTCGATGGGACCCATTTAATTCTACGTATTTGTGTGTGTGTTTACTAAGTTATGAATACCAAAAGGAAAAGAAATTGTTTGTTATTATTTTGAGTCTGGCACGGTTTCAGAACCGTGTGCCTACATATTCCCTCGTGCAATGGGAAAGTCAAAACTCTGTAGTTCCTCTTAAAAAGGCTTTAATTGGTTGTATTGATTTTATCTGAAAAAACGTGCGTTTAGTCGTTTCAAATGCTTTGAACTAGGACTTGTTTTGTTTGTTTGAAAAGCTTAAGTCCTCGCTCGTATTTGAAACGACTATTGCTCACTCTTTGTCGGAAAAGAGTTTGATGATCGCATATGAGCGATAAAAGAATTTGAGTGAGTTGAGTTGATTTTTAAGTGGATGAAAAAGTACCGAACAATGAGGCTAACGTCTCACGATTCAAATACTAGAAACCCGAGGAACTGATGCTCGAACGAGTCGTCTATCACCAAAAAGGTTTCTTGTGAAAAAGTGAAGTGAAACGAGTTTCACATTGTTTAGAGGTCTTTAAGCAACTGGTCTAGCGTCCAATGACTTAAAGACTGAAAGTTCATTTAGGGGACAAGTTTTTTAGCAATTGGCCTAGCGTCCAACGACTAAAAAAACTTGTACTTTATTATGAAAAGAATTTTTGAAAAGACACTCGACATTGGATCGAGGTTTGGCATTGTAATTATGAAAGTGTTTTAGATGGGGTTTGGTAACGGACCGAAAGAGGAAGAATGATTCAGGTTATAATTAACTAAAGCAACAAGGGCTTTAATTAACCCCGTGAGGATGGCCATGCCCATCCTCAACTATGAAACCCTTTAAGAAAAATCGGCCTATGAGCCAAGAGGTTTTCTTAAGAAAAAGAAGTGAAACAAATCTCACGTTAATTAGAAGTCTTTAAGCAACCGGTCTAGCGTCCGACGACTTAAAGACTGACAGAATTCATTTGGGACAAGTTTTTAAGCAATTGGTCTAGCGTCCAACGACTTAAAAACTTATATTTTATTATGAAAAAGGTTTTGAAAATGCACTCGACGTTGGATCGAGGTTTGAAATTTAATTGCGAAGGTATTCTGATACGCGTGCTGAGATGGAATGGAAGCGGGTTATGATTAATCAAGTATATGGACTTAATTAACCTCGTGAGGATAGGTGCTCCTATCCCCAACCATGAGACCCTGGTGCATGGCGATTGGTATATAGACCAATGTTGTTTTCGGGTTATGATTGATTAAAGCAACAAGGGCTTTAACCAATCTCGTGAGGATGGCCATGCCCATCCCCAACCATGAGACCCTTTAAGAAATCGGCGTATGAGCCAATCAGAATGAAATCGAATTGATTTTAACTTTTAATTGTGTGCAAAGTGTACATTGGTGAATAAATACTGAATGAGTAAATAAACAGACAAAATACCATACAATACAATCGGAAATTTAAATAATTATTAGAGATGATTTTTTCTGTTTGATGAAAAATCGGCTAATAGTTTAATCGATAAATCATCAAATAAAAACTATCAGATCCAACAATTATTTAGTACATCGCAACAAGAATATTATTTACGACAAAATAAATTAATTGAAATAGATAAAAATTCAGAAATAGCCTGGATTGCAGTGATTCTGGACGATGTGGAAAGAAAACCATCTGAACTCGAATATTCCGCCAAATTCCTCATGTGCTGGCAATCAGGTGCGTCGGATCTTTCTTCTTCGAAATGAACACTCCACCGGCCCAAGTGATGTATCATTGCATTTTTACCAAATATTAAAATTTTATCTTTTGTACATTTTTGACAACATAATTTAATTAATGGAAAAAAACAAAATAAATAATAATAATAATAAATAATAAAAATGAAAAAAATGAAATGGAAAGGGCCAAGGTGTTCTTGTTCATTCATCCAACTCTCTCTCGCTGGCATTCGCGTTTGGGTTTTCTTTTGTTCGCGTTCTGGGTTTTTGTTTTTTCACTCTCATTCTCTCTCGATGGAACCCTCTCCGCGATCGTCTCTCTGTCTCTCTTCGCCGTCGCGATCCTGGCTCTCACTCACCGGCGCCCATCGTGTTTCCTCATCGCGATTTCTGTTTGCATGTTGATTGATTTCTGATGATTTCTGATTTCGGTTTTGATTTCTGATTGTTTTCAGGCTGTTGGAATAAACCAAAAAGGGTTCTGAAACCCTACCCTCCACTTGCGATTCCGGCTTGACTAAGCCTTGGAGACGTGTCGGTGTGAGGAAGCGGATTCAGACGTATGCCTGGGTGAGCTCGTTCTAATTCTCTTCTTCTTTCTCAATTGACAGAATATGAAATTTCTGAAGAAAAAAACAAAACTGAGGGCGTTAGGTGGTGAAAATGATGAGCTTGCTGGGTTTATGTTGCTATTGCGTTTTCATTCTTGCTGGTTTGAGTATGAACTGTCTGAACTTTTTCTTTTCTGGTTTTTGTGTTCTTGAACTGTGTCAGTTTTTCTGTGTTGGGGTTTTCTTGAATGTAGAACAGATGCTACAGATTGGTTTCTTTTTTGTGAGTTCTTGATGCTACTCTTTTTCTGGAAAAATGAACTCTGTCCTTGAATTTCTGGTGGTTTTCTTTATATCTGAACAGATACATCACTTGTCTTAGCTTGTCCCTGCTTTTCTGTCCCAGTTGCTTGTACTTTGGTTTAAGAACCATGCTGTACTACTCTGCTCTTCTGAGTTTTGCCATGCTGTAATGATTTTTGCTTAGCTTTTGACTTTTGTTCCTTATGGCCATGCTTTGCTCTGCTCTGAATTTACCTTGTTGCTTGTGCTGGTAGCTTATAACCATGCTGTCATGATGCTTCTTTTTTCTGAATTTTCCTCAACTGTCCCTGTTGCTGATAACCTTGAATGCTGCCTGGGATATTTGACTTTTGGGATTTATAATGTTGCCTCTTTTTGCTTGCTGCCCGAGATTAAACTGTCGCTGTTGTATGCTTGCTGCCCGTTGTACGCTTGTTTGTGAACCGGGTTAGCCCGCGATTTGCAAGCAAGCCGTTTTCGCCGATGATTAATCTTTAAGCAAGATTCTGAGGCTTAGCAATTAACCTGATTCCCGCCAACGCCTAATGATGATCCTTGACAAAAAGGATAATTCTCTGATAATTTCGCATTCGTAATTCATTTATGTTCTGTAACTTCTAACTTGTGTTCTTTTTCCTTGTTTCATGTGATGAGAATTGGCAAGCTTGAAGAGGAGATGGCGGATGACGGATCAAAGATAGAAAGCTCACAGATTGAATGGCGATGTTTTGAAGACACGGCTAGAAAGTAGTTTTAGGATTTAGGAATTTGTAGAACCTTGTAACAACAACAAAAAATCAACTCTTATGTAGTTTGGAATCGATACAATTGTAAATCGTTTTGCAGTTTGAATAGATGTTGAATAATTCTACCATTACTTGTAACAACCTTGAATTATTATTGAGTAATTTTAATAGAATTTGAGTCGATACTTGCAAATGTCATACTTTGTATAGCTCGCAACATTGAATTAGTTCGAAACAAATATATTCAAACTTTCCTTTGTACCCTTGAATCTTGTAACATAATCATTCCATGCTTGTAGTAACTTGGAAGCCCTTTGAAATTGAAACAAGACTCTGATATTTGCCGTTAAAAATAATGACATGAATCCTGAGTTAAAATTTAAATCCTGAACTTTCTTTTCGATTCTGAGCAAAACGTCAAAGCCAACAAACTTCCTTTCCGTAGTCACCTTGAAACTCAAACAACGGATCCAAACCTTATCAAACAGTGTCCTTGAAGTCATAATATTTGTCCTGATTTTTAACCAAACTTCCATCGGTAGATAAAACATCAGCAAACATACGCGCTCATGAGAGACTTTTAATCATAAACCAATTGATGATCTTGCTCAAAACTTTTAATCTGATGCAAACGAACACACGAGGATGCATCCGAGAATCCAGGTCATTCACATCCCTGACCGTGCATTTTCTTTCAAAGAAATCCACAAAAGGGATGATGACAAGCACAGGACGACGCCTGAGTGTACAATTTTAAAGCCCGACAGAGGATATCACAGTGATCAAGAATCCCAACCTCGAGTGAATACGAGAGCCCCTTATACTAATTGTCAACATAACTAAATTCCATATTTTTTGAAAATCTTGACAACTGAAATGAGCCACACAAGTTATAAAAATAAACGGAGGGTAAATTTTGGGGTGCGACAGTTGCCCCTATTCAG
Organism: Vicia sativa; assembly: GCA_021764765.1. Taxonomy (NCBI): domain Eukaryota; kingdom Viridiplantae; phylum Streptophyta; class Magnoliopsida; order Fabales; family Fabaceae; genus Vicia; species Vicia sativa. The sequence goes on from CM038794.1 coordinate 135,416,957, forward strand.
TCATCTTAAACCTGGTGAGCGAGAAAAAGCGACAGCTTTCGAACGCTCCAGGTGGAAGGGGATTGAATACCAGAGAACCCCAAAAATTTGCCCTACGCGGGAAACCAAAGCCACAAAAGAAAACAGATAACACATTTTGACTACAGAGTCAAGAAAAACGCTTGAAGAGAAAACTTGCTAAGCACCAACGGAATGCTTTAACACAACAGTGCCCAGTTAGGAGATTTTAACAACACTGGGGATAACCGTGTAACCGAAATAACTTTGACAACAATTTTAATGAAAATGCTATGAGAAGAGAAACGAACTTCTCAAGCGAAAAGAAAAACAATATATTGAAAAATTGACATGATTGGGAACTTAACAAAGAGTTCCCTGATAACTAAGGAATACCTGGAGACCTTAAACAAAGATAAAATTGACACGATTGAGAACTTAACAAAGAGTTCTCTGATAATTAAGGAATACCTGGAGACCTTAAACAAAATTGAAATTGACACGATTGAGAACTTAACAAAGATTTCTCTGATAATTAAGGAATACCTGGATACCTTAAACAAAATTTAAAATTGACACGATTGAGAACTTAACAAAGAGTTCTCTGATAATTAAGGAATACCTGGAGACCTTAAACAAAATTGAAAAATGACACGATTGAGAACTTAACAAAGAGTTCTCTGATAATTAAGGAATACCTGGAGACCTTAAACAAAATTGAAAAATGACACGATTGAGAACTTAACAAAGAGTTCTCTGATAATTAAGGAATACCTGGAGACCTTAAACAAAATTGAAAAATGACACGATTGAGAACTTAACAAAGAGTTCTCTGATAATTAAGGAATACCTGGTGACCTTAAACAAAATTGAAAAATGACATGACTGAGAACTTAACAAAGAGTTCTCTGATAATTAAGGAATACCTGGAGACCTTAAACAAAATTGAAAAATGACATGACTGAGAACTTAACAAAGAGTTCTCTGATAATTAAGGAATACCTGGAGACCTTAAACAAAATTGAAAAATGACATGACTGAGAACTTAACAAAGAGTTCTCTTATTGACATGATTGAGAACTTAACAAAGAGTTCCCTGAATATATGGCTAGAACAATATCGGAATTGTTGGTGCACGAAAGTGCGAGGAGCCATGGCATGCTGAATGTCTTTGACCGTGTAACCTCTGAGTTACCCGCAGAACAAATTGATGGCGCCGAGAGTACAATTCTCGGGATAAACAAAACAATATCCAGACACCGCGTGATATAGATGTTTATAAAGTCGGTAAATCTTGTTTCGTTTACACGATGAGAGATCTTACCGAACATGTACGGACATGTTGAACAACCGAGTTGAAAAGATCTTCAACTTGTATGAGATAGCTTTACCGTTGATAGAAGAATCGTTCGGCGGTGAAAAACTTCTAGGGTAATGAGCTTCAATTTTCTGACATTGTATGGACAATGCGTTGTAGCAAGTGGATATGTGGATCAACATCTGAGTTGGAGAAATATCCTGAGATAGAATAAACATCCCGCCGGATGGATATTTATGTGTTGAGTAGTTGATAACTTACTGGGGAAATAAACGCACCAGAAGTTTGATGTAATTTTCTGAGAACAGCTCAGAGGAGCAAATTGTGGAACTCGCTGCCAGTAGAATTTGCTGGGAAGATTCTTGTCTGAAAGAAATCTTTGAAAATACCAAGGATAATGTTGTAATAATCCTTTCTGAAGGAGATTCACTTGGGGAGAGAAATAAGCTTCGCTGGGGAAACTTCGTAAGACAACCGCGTGGAAAATTCACTGGGGATTCCCGGTTGAATAATTTTGCTGACATTAGAGTCTATCTGAAAGAGAGAACTGTTTCGCTGGGAAGAAATCTCGACTGGAGACATCAAATCATTTGTTAAGATCCATACAAGTATATCACTTATGTTGGTACTGTAGAAAAGAGGATAACTTGTCGTCTGAGAATTAATCCTTCGATTTGATCCTTATGAGGATATTTACAGTTTCAGTTGAAAAACCTGCAAAACAAATAGCCGAAGCTAATGCATGAGTATGATATGCATGATTATGATATGCATGATATGATTTTTTTTTTCTAATACAAATGGTGTATGATTTCCTGATACTATTGAGAGAAGAAAGACATCACTGGGGAATCCAATTGAACGATCTTGTTGTCATAAGAGTTCACTGGGGATGATCAATCGCTTCTCTGGGGAAGAGACTTCACTGGAGAATTGACACTATTGTCGATTGTCTGTCACCCAAGCATTCACACTGGGGAGAGAAATTGAATTGTCGTTTGAGACACGGTCTTTGACACCGCATTCGACTTTATTACGAGCGGATCCCAAGTGCGGAGGTTTATGCATGAATATGCTATGATATGACACGAGTAAGGCGACGTGATCGACGCACGACGATGATTTATGTAATGATTTATGAATGCATACATGCATGGACTATCTGATATGTACCAAGTGAAATTCGGCCTTGAAGGGTGAATTATCGACGAGAACCGACTTTTAAGATAAACCACCAGACGGCGGGTTTAAATGATAGTCGACGAGAACCGACTACCGACGTGGCGATTTTAATTTAATCGAGAACCGACTACACGGCGGCGGGTTTAAATGATAATAGTCGACGACTAACTAACGTGACCGGATTTAAATTATAACGGGGAACCGACTACCCGAGAATGGATTTAAATGATAGATCGAATTGACTACAACGTGGATTTTAATTAATCGGACGAGACCTAACTACCAAAGCTGGATTTAAATGATAAGACGACGCTACGACGTGCGATTTTAATTAATCGGACGAGACGACTACCAAGGATTTAAATTATAGCGGTCGAGAACCGACTAAGACGGATTTAAATTATAACGGCGACGAACCGACTACCGACGTGCGGATTTAAATGATACCCAACAAGGTCGAATTTTTATTGCACAATATGAGATGCATGATTTAATGCATGATTTATGTTAGTGTATGCAATACGTTTTGGCTGTATGATTGGTAAGGCATGAAGATGCTTTGACTGTTTGACTGTTTAAGACCAAGAAAGACTCTTGAAACAGTTTTCCCATCAAAAGGAAGTTATTAGCATGATTCCACCACTCAAATTGAACACTGTTGACACTTGAGAGAAGAACGGCGCTTGAAGATCTGAGCGAAGTTGTCCGTATATAGCAATCATTGCTGACCTATTAAGAGATTTGCTTTGAGAGGATGCGAACGCTTTCATAATCCGATATTTGAGATCTTGCCCCAGAATCTTGAATTCCAATGCAAGATGCCCCTGATTGACAGAATCTTGGAACGACATGCCCCAAGCTAACTCTTTTGAGAAAGTCGGATCACTTGTTGATTGCTCTTTAAGGACCTGCCCAGTTAGCGCGAAATTCGAGAAGAATTTCAATTTGATTGCCCCAATTGTAATCTTGAGAAGACAACTTGTGATATGCTCAAAGGGTCCTTAGGCGTCGCCTTGCTACAAATAATCGCTAACTCGGAGAATAATCAAGTTTCTCTTCTTTGGACAAAGTTAAACTCTTCAACGATGTTCATTATGAGAACTTCTTCAATGTCAAACAATTGTTTTACATGTAGAAGAATGTTTATCGTGACAATTATAATGCAACATTTATCGTCTTGAAGTTTTGTATGAAAAACATTATGATTTTTGTGAGTGAAACACTTTTTGAGTGCAACATTGAAAATTTTCTTTTGAAAGATAAGGCGAGCATATGATACCAACGGATACTTAGCACACTTTGGGAGTCAAAGCGATCTCTTCGTTGTATGCTTTTGAATTAACCACGCTTCAATTAGGACTTTTAAAGGTTGTAACGTGGCCCGGGTTCACGGGTTTTTTAGAAAAAGGATTTTTAGGCTCAAAATATTTGGTGCCCGCCCATTCTCCATGATGTTCTTCAGTCCTAAGTTCAACTATCTGATACGAGCACTCATCTCTCGAGAGGAGTTATGGTGGTTGAGGAACCAATACGAGGTTTCTTGGACACGACAGTCACTCATATTTTGTCCTTGGTGTCTAACCACACGACTTGTTTCTTGTTGAGAATTTTTCTTTGAAAATGCATTTCAAGATTTTCTTTTCCTGACTTTTGCCTAAGCGACTTATTACTAAGTTCCGACTTAGCAGGCTTTTTGTCTTTTTCAATTCATTTTTTTTTTTAAAACAAGTCGTGGATCTTTACACAATCATTGATTTGTTAAAAGTGATGGTGACTGTCTGAGTCCTTGAGGGATAACTGTTATGGTGTCGTCATCTGTTGACCTTCCTGATGTGTGAGAGATACCCATGTGGTATCATTCTCTTCTGATGCACAATGTTGATAGATGGAGGTCGACTATTGCGGTTTTGACCTTTCTCAACCTTTTGAAGGATAGCCATTGTTGTATCCTTAAATGCACACTCTCTTGATGAGTTCTGAACGCTCGATCAGATTAACTGAACACTACCCGCCCACAGGGTTAGAAAGGAAGTTTTTTCGGAAAGAAAAGAAACTCCTACTTCAAGGCTCAAGGGGGTTAACGATGGTTTATCTCCCTTATAACTCCGGTGTTTAGGGATTTGAAACAAGGCCTGTACATCATTAGCAGGGTTCTTACTCGAAAGCACACGACTAGAGACCTGGCATTTTTAATCATCGTCATCCTCCCTCCAATCTTTGCCTAGGCGAAAGATTCGGTAACGTTGGTATCAAAATGCTCGCAAATCAATTAAAGAGTGATAACAAATGGATTGAGTGATAACGAATGGATTACTTCAAGACAAACATACTCATTGCATTAAGATAAAAACAAACAAGTTTCTACGTGCAAACAAAGTTTAAACAATTAAACAAGATACCCATGAAAATGCAGTAAAGAAATAAAAGACTGTCATTGTTGAGGAGACTCGGGCTCCGTCCTGACTTGTTGATTTTGATGACTTTCAGTAGTCTTGGTGATCACTTGAGTACCGGGTTGCCATTCACAAACAGAATCCCTCCTTGAATAGTCAAGTATTTCTGGTCGATCAACTGTTGAACCTTGGCTTTGTAAGGATTGCAATCCTCTGTTGAGTGTCCTACCGTACCAGCATGGTATCCACATCGTGCATTATGATCATAACCAAGTGGGAATAACTTTGGTGGTTTAAGAAATTTAGGAACCACCAATGAACTTTGAACCAGATATGGCAGAAGTTGACTGTAGGTAACTGGAATTGGATCAATAGGAGCCTCCCTTCTTTCCAAATTATTCTGAGGCACAGTTTGATTTTGAGAGTTCTGACTCTGAAGTTGAGGAATCTTCGAAGGTGAGGGTCGAGGATGATACTCAGTAGGAGAATTTTGAACTGAAGAGTTTGCTACATGTGGATGTCCTTGACTCATGGAGACATCAGATGATAGAGCAGCAACCAAACTTGTGGAGATTGGTGTGGTGTTGCATTCTCTTTTCAACACAACTTGCAAGAGATCCATGACCAGACTCATCTGACTCTTCAAGTGCTTAACTTCTGCCCTCAATAGTTCTTGACCACGCTGAAGCTCGTCTATAGTCCTCTGAGACATCCCTGGAGTTCTGAACGTGCGTCGAGTAGACAGTTTGATATTTCTGGACAGAAGAAATGAAATGAGCTTTTTTTTAATGAAAATGAAATGCATGGTAATGCATTAAAGAATACAAACGTAATGTAATGGTAATGCATGTAAGAATGCAAATGTAATATAATGGCAACGCATGTAAGAATGCGATGTAATATAGTAGTAACGCATGTAAGAATGCGATGTAATATGGTAGTAACGCATGTAAGAATGCGATGTAATGGTAATGCATATAAGAATGCCATATGATGGTGATGCATGTAAGAATGCAATGTGATGGTAATGCATGTAAGAATGCGATGTGATGCGATACATATTGATGTTATGCGTGAAATCACATGTAAAGTTAAACAGGCAAGGGTTTAAAAGGACGGTCGGACATGGTTTCGACGTCTACCCAACAATTCCCCAAACAAGGTTGGTTCTAGTGTTTTTATGCTAAATGTTTCTTGAGTCTCGGATCCCTTTTTAGAAATATTATCACCCGATCGGATGTGTGGGATAATACTTCCAAAAGTATACTCCAAGGAGCGGCTCTTAAAGGGATACTCAAAATCCTTTGAGCGGTCGGTTTTTGTTTTGGACATCCTAATACTTAGAGTTATAGGCCTTTTGTCCAAGAATTATCATCCCGCACTATCGTACGGTGCAATAACTCCCTTAAAAAGACCAACTCTAAGTTGTGGTCTTCACGTCGATCCAAAAGACACGGATGTCTAGTGAACCTAAGCTACTCAACCAATCTAAGCTTATGTTTCCTAGAAGCCTGGGTATTGGGCTTATCTATGAACCATAACCAACAAATGCCCCAATATCAAAATACATCACAGGATATAAAGAAATAATAGGCAATGAACAGTAAACACACAAGCGAAGAATTAAATTAGGGTTGACTCGCTTTAAAAAACTTCCCCAGTGAAGTCGCCAACTGAAGCAACTCGATTTTCAAAAATCTTTTAAATTCTCGAAAACAGTGAAATCGCCACCTAATTTTATTTGTTCTAAAAAAGAACGGGAAAATATAGATAAAACCCAAAATAAGCGGATAAGGCGGTCTACGTGACCAAAAATGTGGGATCGGGAATCGGTTATGTAAGGGGAAGGTATTAGCACCCCTTACATCCATCGTACTCGATGGGACCCATTTAATTCTACGTATTTGTGTGTGTGTTTACTAAGTTATGAATACCAAAAGGAAAAGAAATTGTTTGTTATTATTTTGAGTCTGGCACGGTTTCAGAACCGTGTGCCTACATATTCCCTCGTGCAATGGGAAAGTCAAAACTCTGTAGTTCCTCTTAAAACGGCTTTAATTGGTTGTATTGATTTTATCTGAAAAAACGTGCGTTTAGTCGTTTCAAATGCTTTGAACTAGGACTTGTTTTGTTTGTTTGAAAAGCTTAAGCCCTCGCTCGTATTTGAAACGACTATTGCTCACTCTTTGTCGGAAAAGAGTTTGATGATCGCATATGAGCGATAAAAGAATTTGAGTGAGTTGAGTTGATTTTTAAGTGGATGAAAAAGTACCGAACAATGAGGCTAACGTCTCACGATTCAAATACTAGAAACCCGAGGCGATGCTCGAGCAGTCGTCTATCACCAAAAGGTTTCTTGTGAAAAGTGAAGTGAAGCAGTTTCACATTGTTTAGAGGTCTTTAAGCAAGCGGTCTAGCGTCCAATGACTTAAAGGCGAAAGTTCATTTAGGGACAAGTTTTTAGCAATTGGCCTAGCGTCCAACGACTAAAAACTTGTACTTTATTATGAAAAGAATTTTGAAAAGACACTCGACATTGGATCGAGGTTTGGCATTATAATTATGAAAGTGTTTTAGATGGGGTTTGGTAGCGGACCGAAAGAGGAAGAATGATTCGGGTTATAATTAACTAAAGCAACAAGGGCTTTAATTAACCCGTGAGGATGGCCATGCCCATCCTCAACTATGAAACCCTTTAAGAAAAATCGGCCTATGAGCCAAGAGGTTTTCTTAAGAAAAGAAGTGAAACAAATCTCACGTTAATTAGAAGTCTTTAAGCAACGGTCTAGCGTCCACGACTTAAAGACGAGAATCATTGGGACAAGTTTTTAAGCAATTGGTCTAGCGTCCAACGACTTAAAAACTTGTATTATGAAAAGGTTTTGAAAATGCACTCGACGTTGGATCGAGGTTTGAAATTTAATTGCGAAGGTATTACGATACAGCGTCTTTGAGATGGAATGGAGCGGGTTATGATTAATCAAGTATATGGACTTAATTAACCTCGTGAGGATAGGTGCTCCTATCCAACCATGAGACCACAGTGCATGGCGATTGGTATATAGACCAATGTTGTTTCGGGTTATGATTGATTAAAGCAACAAGGGCTTTAACCAATCTCGTGAGGATGGCCATGCCATCCCCAACCATGAGACCCTTTAAGAAATCGGTATGAGCCAATCGAATGAAATCGAATTGATTTTAACTTTTAATTGTGTGCAAAGTGTACATTGGTGAATAAATCTTGAATGAGTAAATAAGCAGACAAAATACCATACAATACAATCGAAATTTAAATAATTATTAGAGATGATTTTTTCATTTGATGAAAAATCGCTAATAGTTTAATCGATAAATCATCAAATAAAACTATCAGATCCAACAATTATTTAGTACATCGCAACAAGAATATTATTTACGACAAAATAAATTAATTGAAATAGATAAAAATTCAGAAATAGCCTGTATTGCAGTGATTCTGGACGATGTGGAAAGAAAACCATCTGAACTCGAATATTCCGCCAAATTCCTCATGTGCTGGCAATCAGGTGCGTCGGATCTTTCTTCTTCGAAATGAACACTCCACCGGCCCAAGTGATGTATCATTGCATTTTTACCAAATATTAAAATTTTATCTTTTGTACATTTTTGACAACATAATTTAATTAATGGAAAAAAACAAAATAAATAATAATAATAATAAATAATAAAAATGAAAAAAATGAAATGGAAAGGGCCAAGGTGTTCTTGTTCATTCATCCAACTCTCTCTCGCTGGCATTCGCGTTTGGGTTTTCTTTTGTTCGCGTTCTGGGTTTTTGTTTTTTCACTCTCATTCTCTCTCGATGGAACCCTCTCCGCGATCGTCTCTCTGTCTCTCTTCGCCGTCGCGATCCTGGCTCTCACTCACCGGCGCCCATCGTGTTTCCTCATCGCGATTTCTGTTTGCATGTTGATTGATTTCTGATGATTTCTGATTTCGGTTTTGATTTCTGATTGTTTTCAGGCTGTTGGAATAAACCAAAAAGGGTTCTGAAACCCTACCCTCCACTTGCGATTCCGGCTTGACTAAGCCTTGGAGACGTGTCGGTGTGAGGAAGCGGATTCAGACGTATGCCTGGGTGAGCTCGTTCTAATTCTCTTCTTCTTTCTCAATTGACAGAATATGAAATTTCTGAAGAAAAAAACAAAACTGAGGGCGTTAGGTGGTGAAAATGATGAGCTTGCTGGGTTTATGTTGCTATTGCGTTTTCATTCTTGCTGGTTTGAGTATGAACTGTCTGAACTTTTTCTTTTCTGGTTTTTGTGTTCTTGAACTGTGTCAGTTTTTCTGTGTTGGGGTTTTCTTGAATGTAGAACAGATGCTACAGATTGGTTTCTTTTTTGTGAGTTCTTGATGCTACTCTTTTTCTGGAAAAATGAACTCTGTCCTTGAATTTCTGGTGGTTTTCTTTATATCTGAACAGATACATCACTTGTCTTAGCTTGTCCCTGCTTTTCTGTCCCAGTTGCTTGTACTTTGGTTTAAGAACCATGCTGTACTACTCTGCTCTTCTGAGTTTTGCCATGCTGTAATGATTTTTGCTTAGCTTTTGACTTTTGTTCCTTATGGCCATGCTTTGCTCTGCTCTGAATTTACCTTGTTGCTTGTGCTGGTAGCTTATAACCATGCTGTCATGATGCTTCTTTTTTCTGAATTTTCCTCAACTGTCCCTGTTGCTGATAACCTTGAATGCTGCCTGGGATATTTGACTTTTGGGATTTATAATGTTGCCTCTTTTTGCTTGCTGCCCGAGATTAAACTGTCGCTGTTGTATGCTTGCTGCCCGTTGTACGCTTGTTTGTGAACCGGGTTAGCCCGCGATTTGCAAGCAAGCCGTTTTCGCCGATGATTAATCTTTAAGCAAGATTCTGAGGCTTAGCAATTAACCTGATTCCCGCCAACGCCTAATGATGATCCTTGACAAAAAGGATAATTCTCTGATAATTTCGCATTCGTAATTCATTTATGTTATGTAACTTCTAACTTGTGTTCTTTTTCCTTGTTTCATGTGATGAGAATTGGCAAGCTTGAAGAGGAGATGGCGGATGACGGATCAAAGATAGAAAGCTCACAGATTGAATGGCGATGTTTTGAAGACACGGCTAGAAAGTAGTTTTAGGATTTAGGAATTTGTAGAACCTTGTAACAACAACAAAAAATCAACTCTTATGTAGTTTGGAATCGATACAATTGTAAATCGTTTTGCAGTTTGAATAGATGTTGAATAATTCTACCATTACTTGTAACAACCTTGAATTATTATTGAGTAATTTTAATAGAATTTGAGTCGATACTTGTAAATGTCATACTTTGTATAGCTCGCAACATTGAATTAGTTCGAAACAAATATATTCAAACTTTCCTTTGTACCCTTGAATCTTGTAACATAATCATTCCATGCTTGTAGTAACTTGGAAGCCCTTTGAAATTGAAACAAGACTCTGATATTTGCCGTTAAAAATAATGACATGAATCCACGAGTTAAAATTTAAATCTGAACTTTCTTTTCGATTACGAGCAAAGCGTCAAAGCCAACAAACTTCCTTTCCGTAGTCACCTTGAAACTCAAACAACGGATCCAAACCTTATCAAGCAGTGTCCTTGAAGTCATAATATTTGTCACGATTTTTAACCAAACTTCCATCGGTAGATAAAACATCGGCAAACATACGCTCATGAGAGACTTTTAATCATAAACCAATTGATGATCTTGCTCAAAACTTTTAATCGATGCAAGCGAACACACGAGGATGCATCAGAATCAGTCATTCACATCACGACCGTGCATTTTCTTTCAAAGAAATCCACAAAGGGATGATGACAAGCAGAGACGCCTGAGTGTACAATTTTAAAGCCGGCGAGAGGATATCACGGTGATCAAGAATCAACCTCGGTGAATACGAGAGCCCCTTATACTAATTGTCAACATAACTAAATTCCATATTTTTGAAAATCTTGACAAGCTGAAATGAGCCACACAAGTTATAAAAATAAGCGGAGGGTAAATTTTGGGGTGCGGCAGTTGCCCTATTCGATCATCTTAAACACGGTGAGCGAGAAAGCGCGACTTCGAGCGCTCAGTGGAAGGGATTGAATACCGAGAACAAAATTTGCCCTACGCGGAAACCAAAGCCACAAAGAAAGCAGATAACACATTTTGACTACGAGTCAAGAAAAACGCTTGAAGAAAACTTGCTAAGCACCAGCGGAATGCTTTAACACAATTGCCAGTTAGGAGATTTTAACAACAGGGATAACCGTGTAACGAAATAACTTTGACAACAATTTTAATGAAAATGCTATGAGAAGAGAAGCGAACTTCTCAAGCGAAAAGAAAAACAATATATTGAAAAATTGACATGATTGGGAACTTAACAAAGAGTTCCACGATAACTAAGGAATACACAGAGACCTTAAACAAAGATAAAATTGACACGATTGAGAACTTAACAAAGAGTTCTCGATAATTAAGGAATACACAGACCTTAAACAAAATTGAAATTGACACGATTGAGAACTTAACAAAGAGTTCTCGATAATTAAGGAATACTGGATACCTTAAACAAAATTTAAAATTGACACGATTGAGAACTTAACAAAGAGTTCTCGATAATTAAGAATACACGGAGACCTTAAACAAAATTGAAAAATGACACGATTGAGAACTTAACAAAGAGTTCTACGATAATTAAGGAATACAGAGACCTTAAACAAAATTGAAAATGACACGATTGAGAACTTAACAAAGAGTTCTCGATAATTAAGGAATACCTGGAGACCTTAAACAAAATTGAAAAATGACACGATTGAGAACTTAACAAAGAGTTCTCTGATAATTAAGGAATACCTGGTGACCTTAAACAAAATTGAAAAATGACATGGCTGAGAACTTAACAAACAGTTCTCTGATAATTAAGGAATACACAGAGACCTTAAACAAAATTGAAAATGACATGGTGAGAACTTAACAAAGAGTTCTCTGATAATTAAGGAATACATGGAGACCTTAAACAAAATTGAAAAATGACATGACTGAGAACTTAACAAAGAGTTCTCTTATTGACATGATTGAGAACTTAACAAAGAGTTCCCTGAATATATGGCTAGAACAATATCGGAATTGTTGGTGCGAAAGTCGAGGAGCCATGGCATCTTGAATGTCTTTGACCGTGTAACCTCGAGTTACCAGAACAAATTCGATGGCGCACCGAGTACAATTCTCGGGATAAACAAAACAATATCCGACACACGGCGTGATATAGATGTTTATAAAGTCGGTAAATCTTGTTTTCGACGTTTCTGCTGATGAGAGATCTTACTGAACATGTACGGACATGTTGAACAACCTCTGAGTTGAAAAGATCTTCAACTTGTATGCAGATAGCTTTACCGTTGATAGAAGAATCGATTCGCGCTGTTGAAAAACTTCTAGGGTAATGAGCATTTTCGACATTGTATGGACAATGCGTTGTAGCAAGTGGATATGTGGATCAACATCGAGTTGGAGAAATATCACGAGATAGAATAAACATCCGCGGATGGATATTTATGTGTTGAGTAGTTGATAACTTCGGGAAATCGCACGAAGTTTGATGTAATTTTAAAACATTTCGGAGGAGCAAATTGTGGAACTTCCCGGTAGAATTTCTTGGGAAGATTCTTATCGAAAGAAATCTTTGAAAATACCAAGGATAATGTTGTAATAATCCTTTACGAAGGAGATTCACTTGGGAGAGAAATAAGCTTATTGAAACTTAAGAACAACGTGGAAAATTCACTGAGGATTCCGGTTGAATAATTTCTTGACATTAGAGTCTATCCGAAAGAGAAGCTTATTTGGGAAGAAATCTCATTGGAGACATCAAATCATTTGTTAAGATCCATACAAGTATATCACTTATGTTGGTCTTGTAGAAAGAGGATAACTTGTAAATCGAAATTAATCCTTGATTTGATCCTTATGAGGATATTCTGATTTCGGTTGAAAACACGCAAAACAAATAGCGAAGCTAATGCATGAGTATGATATGCATGATTATGATATGCATGATATGATTTTTTTCTAATACAAATGGTGTATGATTTCACGATACTAGAGAGAAGAAAGACATCGGGAATCAATTGAGCGATCTTGTTGTCATAAGAGTTCAGGGATGATCAATCGCTTCTACGGGAAGAGACTTCTTGGAGAATTGACACTATTGTCGATTATCATCACCCAAGCATTCACAGGAGAGAAATTGAATTGTCGTTTGAGACACGGTCTTTGACACCGCATTCGACTTTATTGAGCGGATCCCAGTCGCGGAGGTTTATGCATGAATATGCTATGATATGACACGAGTAAGGCGGCGTGATCGGCAACGATGATTTATGTAATGATTTATGAATGCATACATGCATGGACTATCGATATGTACCAAGTGAAATTCGGCCTTGAAGGGTGAATTATCGAACGAACCGACTTTTAAGATAAACCACGAAGGCGGGTTTAAATGATACGATCGGCGAGCCGCTACGACGTGAGCTGGATTTTAATTAACGATCAGCGAGCGGCTACGAGAAGCGGGTTTAAATGATAATAGTCGACGAGAACTAACTACGACGTGGATTTAAATTATAGCAGTCGAGCGAGCCGACTACCGGTGGATTTAAATGATGCGATCGGCGAATTGACTACCGTGAGCTGATTTTAATTAACGATCGGACGAGACGACTACCGCCGAAGCTGGATTTAAAATATGATCGAGGCGCTACGACGTGGCTGGATTTTAATTGATCGGACGAGACGACTACCGGTAAAGCTTAATTTAAAGCGGTTAGGCGACCGACTACAGACGTGGCTGGATTTAAATTATAGCGGTCGAGAACGACTACGACGTGGGATTTAAATGATACCCAACAAGGTCGAATTTTTATTGCACAATATGAGATGCATGATTTAATGCATGATTTATGTTAGTGTATGCAATACGTTTTGGTATGATTGGTAAGGCATGAAGATGTTTTGTTGTTTAAGACCAAGAAAGACTCTTGAAACAGTTTTCCCATCAAAAGGAAGTTATTAGCATGATTCCCTGCCACTCAAATTGAACACAATAGCTGTTGACACTTGAGAGAAGAATTTAAAGCGACTTGAAGATCTGAGCAAGTTGTCCGTATATAGCAATCATTGCTGACCTATTAATTATCGAAGAGATTTGCTTTGAGAGGATGCGGAACGACTTTCATAATCCGATATTTGAGATCTTGCCCGAATCTTGAATTCCAATGCAAGATGCCCGATTTGAGAATCTTGGGCGACATGCCCCAAGCTAAGCTCTTTTGAGAAAGTCCGGATCACTTGTTGATTGCTCTTTAAGGACCCCAGTTAGCGAAAGAAAGAATTTCAATTTGATTGCCCAAATTAACGAATCTTGAGAAGACAACTTGTGATATGCTCGAAGGAGTCCTTGGGCGTCACCCTTGCTACAAATAGCGCTAACTCAGAATAATCAAGTTTCTCTTCTTTGGACAAAGTTAAACTCTTCACGATGTTCATTATGAGAACTTCTTCAATGTCAAACAATTGTTTTACATGTAGAAGAATGTTTATCGTGACAATTATAATGCAACATTTATGCGTCTTGAAGTTTTGTATGAAAAACATTATGATTTTTTGTGAGTGAAACACTTTTTGGAGTGCAACATTGAAAATTTTCTTTTGAAGATAAGGCGAGCATATGATACCAACACGGATACTTAGCACACTTGTAGGAGTCGAAAGCGATCTCTTCGTTGTATGCTTTTGAATTAACCACGCTTCAATTAGGACTTTTAAAGGTTGTAACGTGGCCCGGGTTCACGGGTTTTTTAGAAAAAGGATTTTTAGGCTCAAAATATTTGGTGCCCGCCCATTCTCCATGATGTTCTTCAGTCCTAAGTTCAACTATCGTCTGAGCACTCATCTCTCGAGAGGAGTTATGGTGGTTGAGGAACCAATACGAGGTTTCTTGGACACGACAGTCACTCATATTTTGTCCTTGGTGTCTAACCACACGACTTGTTTCTTGTTGAGAATTTTTCTTTGAAAATGCATTTCAAGATTTTCTTTTCACGACTTTTGCCTAAGCGACTTATTACTAAGTTCCGACTTAGCGGGCTTTTGTCTTTTCAATTCATTTTTTTTAAAACAAGTCGTGGATCTTTACACAATCATTGATTTGTTAAAAGTGATGGTATTATCGAGTCCTTGAGGATAAGCATTATGGTGTCGTCATCTTGACCTTCACGATGTGTGAGAGATACCCATGTGGTATCATTCTCTTGATGCACAATGTTGATAGATGGAGGTCGACTATTGCGGTTTTGACCTTTCTCAACCTTTTGAAGGATAGCCATTGTTGTATCCTTAAATGCACACTCTCTTGATGAGTTACGAGCAGCTCGATCAGTTAAGCGAACACTACCCATACGGGGTTAGAAAGGAAGTTTTAGGAAAGAAAAACTCCTACTTCAAGGCTCAAGGGGTTAACGATGGTTTATCTCCCTTATAACTCGGTGTTTAGGGATTTGAAACAAGGCACAGTACATCATTAGCGAGGTTCTTACTCGAAAGCACGACTAGAGACACGGCATTTTAATCATCGTCATCCTCCCTCAATCTTTGCCTAGGCGAAAGATTGATAACGTTAGTATCAAAATGCTGCAAATCAATTAAAGAGTGATAACAAATGGATTGAGTGATAACGAATGGATTACTTCAAGACAAACATACTCATTGCATTAAGATAAAAACAAACAAGTTTCTACGTGCAAACAAAGTTTAAACAATTAAACAAGATACCCATGAAAATGTAAAGAAATAAAAACATCATTGTTGAGGAGACTCGGGCTCCGTCGACTTATTGATTTTGATGACTTTCGGTAGTCTTGGTGATCACTTGAGTCGGGTTGCCATTCCTAGAATCCCTCCTTGAATAGTCAAGTATTTACGGTCGATCAAGCTGTTGAACCTTGGCTTTGTAAGGATTGCAATCCTCATTGAGTGTCCTACCGTACCGGCATGGTATCCACATCGTGCATTATGATCATAACCAAGTGGGAATAACTTTGGTGGTTTAAAAATTTAGGAACCACCAATGAACTTTGAACGGATATGGCGAAGTTGGTGTAGGTAGCGGAATTGGATCAATAAGAGCCTCCTTCTTTCCAAATTATTACGAGGCCAGTTTGATTTTGAGAGTTCTGACTCTGAAGTTGAGGAATCTTCGAAGGTGAGGGTCGAGGATGATACTCAGTAGGAGAATTTTGAGCTGAAGAGTTTGCTACATGTGGATGTCCTTGACTCATGGAGACATCAGATGATAGAGCAGCAACCAAACTTGTGGAGATTGGTGTGGTGTTGCATTCTCTTTTCAACACAACTTGCAAGAGATCCATGACCAGACTCATCTGACTCTTCAAGTGCTTAACTTCTGCACTCAATAGTTCTTGACCACTGAAGCTCGTCTATAGTCCTGAGACATCCACAGGTTACGAGCGTCGTCGAGTAGACAGTTTGATATTTCTGGACAGAAGAAATGAAATGAGCTTTTTTTTAATGAAAATGAAATGCATGGTAATGCATTAAAGAATACAAACGTAATGTAATGGTAATGCATGTAAGAATGCAAATGTAATATAATGGCGCATGTAAGAATGCGATGTAATATAGTAATGCGCATGTAAGAATGCGATGTAATATAGTAGTAACGCATGTAAGAATGCGATGTAATGGTAATGCATATAAGAATGCCATATGATGGTGATGCATGTAAGAATGCAATGTGATGGTAATGCATGTAAGAATGCGATGTGATGCGATACATATTGATGTTATGCGTGAAATCACATGTAAAGTTAAACAGGCAAGGGTTTAAAAGGACGGTCGGACATGGTTTCGACGTCTACCCAACAATTCCCCAAACAAGGTTGGTTCTAGTGTTTTTATGCTAAATGTTTCTTGGAGTCTCAGATCCCCTTTTTAGAAATATTATCACCACCTTGATCGGTTGTGTGGGATAATACTTCAAAAGTATACTCAAGGGCGGCTCTTAAAGGATACTCAAAATCCTTTGAGCGGTCGGTTTTGTTTTGGACATCCTAATACTTAGAGTTATAGGCCTTTTGTCCAAGAATTATCATCCCACTATAAATGCGGTGCAATAACTCCCTTAAAAAGACCAACTCTAAGTTGTGGTCTTCACGTCGATCCAAAAGACACGGATGTCTAGTGAACCTAAGCTACTCAACCACTCTAAGCTTATGTTTCCTAGAAGCCTGGGTATTGGGCTTATCTATGAACCATAACCAACAAATGCCCCAATATCAAAATACATCACAGGATATAAAGAAATAATAGGCAATGAACAGTAAACACACAAGCGAAGAATTAAATTAGGGTTGACTCGCTTTAAAAAACTTCCCCAGTGAAGTCGCCAACTGAAGCAACTCGATTTTCAAAAATCTTTTAAATTCTCGAAAACAGTGAAATCGCCACCTAATTTTATTTGTTCTAAAAAAGAACGGGAAAATATAGATAAAACCCAAAATAAGCGGATAAGGCGGTCTACGTGACCAAAAATGTGGGATCGGGAATCGGTTATGTAAGGGGAAGGTATTAGCACCCCTTACATCCATCGTACTCGATGGGACCCATTTAATTCTACGTATTTGTGTGTGTGTTTACTAAGTTATGAATACCAAAAGGAAAAGAAATTGTTTGTTATTATTTTGAGTCTGGCACGGTTTCAGCCGTGTGCCTACATATTCCCTCGTGCAATGGGAAAGTCAAAACTCTGTAGTTCCTCTTAAAACGGCTTTAATTGGTTGTATTGATTTTATCTGAAAAAACGTGCGTTTAGTCGTTTCAAATGCTTTGAACTAGGACTTGTTTTGTTTGTTTGAAAAGCTTAAGTCCTCGCTCGTATTTGAAACGACTATTGCTCACTCTTTGTCGGAAAAGAGTTTGATGATCGCATATGAGCGATAAAAGAATTTGAGTGAGTTGAGTTGATTTTTAAGTGGATGAAAAAGTACCGAACAATGAGGCTAACGTCTCACGATTCAAATATTAGAAACCCGAGGAACTGATGCTCGAACGAGTCGTCTATCACCAAAAAGGTTTCTTGTGAAAAAGTGAAGTGAAACGAGTTTCACATTGTTTAGAGGTCTTTAAGCAACTGGTCTAGCGTCCAATGACTTAAAGACTGAAAGTTCATTTAGGGGACAAGTTTTTTAGCAATTGGCCTAGCGTCCAACGACTAAAAAAACTTGTACTTTATTATGAAAAGAATTTTTGAAAAGACACTCGACATTGGATCGAGGTTTGGCATTGTAATTATGAAAGTGTTTTAGATGGGGTTTGGTAACGGACCGAAAGAGGAAGAATGATTCAGGTTATAATTAACTAAAGCAACAAGGGCTTTAATTAACCCCGTGAGGATGGCCATGCCCATCCTCAACTATGAAACCCTTTAAGAAAAATCGGCCTATGAGCCAAGAGGTTTTCTTAAGAAAAAGAAGTGAAACAAATCTCACGTTAATTAGAAGTCTTTAAGCAACCGGTCTAGCGTCCGACGACTTAAAGACTGACAGAATTCATTTGGGACAAGTTTTTAAGCAATTGGTCTAGCGTCCAACGACTTAAAAACTTATATTTTATTATGAAAAAGGTTTTGAAAATGCACTCGACGTTGGATCGAGGTTTGAAATTTAATTGCGAAGGTATTCTGATACGCGTGCTGAGATGGAATGGAAGCGGGTTATGATTAATCAAGTATATGGACTTAATTAACCTCGTGAGGATAGGTGCTCCTATCCCCAACCATGAGACCCTGGTGCATGGCGATTGGTATATAGACCAATGTTGTTTTCGGGTTATGATTGATTAAAGCAACAAGGGCTTTAACCAATCTCGTGAGGATGGCCATGCCCATCCCCAACCATGAGACCCTTTAAGAAATCGGCGTATGAGCCAATCAGAATGAAATCGAATTGATTTTAACTTTTAATTGTGTGCAAAGTGTACATTGGTGAATAAATACTGAATGAGTAAATAAACAGACAAAATACCATACAATACAATCGGAAATTTAAATAATTATTAGAGATGATTTTTTCTGTTTGATGAAAAATCGGCTAATAGTTTAATCGATAAATCATCAAATAAAAACTATCAGATCCAACAATTATTTAGTACATCGCAACAAGAATATTATTTACGACAAAATAAATTAATTGAAATAGATAAAAATTCAGAAATAGCCTGGATTGCAGTGATTCTGGACGATGTGGAAAGAAAACCATCTGAACTCGAATATTCCGCCAAATTCCTCATGTGCTGGCAATCAGGTGCGTCGGATCTTTCTTCTTCGAAATGAACACTCCACCGGCCCAAGTGATGTATCATTGCATTTTTACCAAATATTAACATTTTATCTTTTGTACATTTTTGACAACATAATTTAATTAATGGAAAAAAACAAAATAAATAATAATAATAATAAATAATAAAAATGAAAAAAATGAAATGGAAAGGGCCAAGGTGTTCTTGTTCATTCATCCAACTCTCTCTCGCTGGCATTCGCGTTTGGGTTTTCTTTTGTTCGCGTTCTGGGTTTTTGTTTTTTCACTCTCATTCTCTCTCGATGGAACCCTCTCCGCGATCGTCTCTCTGTCTCTCTTCGCCGTCGCGATCCTGGCTCTCACTCACCGGCGCCCATCGTGTTTCCTCATCGCGATTTCTGTTTGCATGTTGATTGATTTCTGATGATTTCTGATTTCGGTTTTGATTTCTGATTGTTTTCAGGCTGTTGGAATAAACCAAAAAGGGTTCTGAAACCCTACCCTCCACTTGCGATTCCAGCTTGACTAAGCCTTGGAGACGTGTCGGTGTGAGGAAGCGGATTCAGACGTATGCCTGGGTGAGCTCGTTCTAATTCTCTTCTTCTTTCTCAATTGACAGAATATGAAATTTCTGAAGAAAAAAACAAAACTGAGGGCGTTAGGTGGTGAAAATGATGAGCTTGCTGGGTTTATGTTGCTATTGCGTTTTCATTCTTGCTGGTTTGAGTATGAACTGTCTGAACTTTTTCTTTTCTGGTTTTTGTGTTCTTGAACTGTGTCAGTTTTTCTGTGTTGGGGTTTTCTTGAATGTAGAACAGATGCTACAGATTGGTTTCTTTTTTGTGAGTTCTTGATGCTACTCTTTTTCTGGAAAAATGAACTCTGTCCTTGAATTTCTGGTGGTTTTCTTTATATCTGAACAGATACATCACTTGTCTTAGCTTGTCCCTGCTTTTCTGTCCCAGTTGCTTGTACTTTGGTTTAAGAACCATGCTGTACTACTCTGCTCTTCTGAGTTTTGCCATGCTGTAATGATTTTTGCTTAGCTTTTGACTTTTGTTCCTTATGGCCATGCTTTGCTCTGCTCTGAATTTACCTTGTTGCTTGTGCTGGTAGCTTATAACCATGCTGTCATGATGCTTCTTTTTTCTGAATTTTCCTCAACTGTCCCTGTTGCTGATAACCTTGAATGCTGCCTGGGATATTTGACTTTTGGGATTTATAATGTTGCCTCTTTTTGCTTGCTGCCCGGGATTAAACTGTCGCTGTTGTATGCTTGCTGCCCGTTGTACGCTTGTTTGTGAACCGGGTTAGCCCGCGATTTGCAAGCAAGCCGTTTTCGCCGATGATTAATCTTTAAGCAAGATTCTGAGGCTTAGCAATTAACCTGATTCCCGCCAACGCCTAATGATGATCCTTGACAAAAAGGATAATTCTCTGATAATTTCGCATTCGTAATTCATTTATGTTATGTAACTTCTAACTTGTGTTCTTTTTCCTTGTTTCATGTGATGAGAATTGGCAAGCTTGAAGAGGAGATGGCGGATGACGGATCAAAGATAGAAAGCTCACAGATTGAATGGCGATGTTTTGAAGACACGGCTAGAAAGTAGTTTTAGGATTTAGGAATTTGTAGAACCTTGTAACAACAACAAAAAATCAACTCTTATGTAGTTTGGAATCGATACAATTGTAAATCGTTTTGCAGTTTGAATAGATGTTGAATAATTCTACCATTACTTGTAACAACCTTGAATTATTATTGAGTAATTTTAATAGAATTTGAGTCGATACTTGTAAATGTCATACTTTGTATAGCTCGCAACATTGAATTAGTTCGAAACAAATATATTCAAACTTTCCTTTGTACCCTTGAATCTTGTAAAATAATCATTCCATGCTTGTAGTAACTTGGAAGCCCTTTGAAATTGAAACAAGACTCTGATATTTGCCGTTAAAAATAATGACATGAATCCTGAGTTAAAATTTAAATCCTGAACTTTCTTTTCGATTCTGAGCAAAACGTCAAAGCCAACAAACTTCCTTTCCGTAGTCACCTTGAAACTCAAACAACGGATCCAAACCTTGTCAAACAGTGTCCTTGAAGTCATAATATTTGTCCTGATTTTTAACCAAACTTCCATCGGTAGATAAAACATTAGCAAACATACGCGCTCATGAGAGACTTTTAATCATAAACCAATTGATGATCTTGCTCAAAACTTTTAATCTGATGCAAACGAACACACGAGGACGCATCCGAGAATCCAGGTCATTCACATCCCTGACCGTGCATTTTCTTTCAAAGAAATCCACAAAAGGGATGATGACAAGCACAAGACGACGCCTGAGTGTACAATTTTAAAGCCCGACAGAGGATATCACAGTGATCAAGAATCCCAACCTCGAGTGAATACGAGAGCCCCTTATACTAATTGGCAACATAACTAAATTCCATATTTTTTGAAAATCTTGACAACTGAAATGAGCCACACAAGTTATAAAAATAAACGGAGGGTAAATTTTGGGGTGCGACATGTAAGATCTTCGATAGTCAAAGGGTCTTGCTTGATGCCATGATAGTAAACCTCAGATCCATAATCCCAAGGAATAGCTTTGTCAGAGGAGTATGGAACTGGTCTGGGAGAAGTAATGATAAGAGGTGCCACTCTAGGCACAGGATCAGTAGAGGAAATCCTTATTGTGTTAACATCAGCATAGTCTTCTGGGAAATCGTCACCCCATCCGGTTTCCTTAACATCTTCAATAGGAATTTTGTAGCTTTTAGGAACAGTATATTTCACCATGTAATCAAACTTTCCACTTGGCTGCCCCAAGGTATCCCACACATTCGATACAGTTTCATTCACATATTCGATCTTCAGTTTCTTAGACATGTCTTCACACAGACTCTCCACAGGTGGTTTCAGGAATAGTATTTCACGGTTATCCATCATGCACAGAACACGTCTTCTCAACCAAGCACAACCATTAGGTGCAGATGGGCACCAACGACAATTCTCTGGGCATCCTGGGTTGACACCGGCTTGTAGCAAATTCTTCTTAACAGTCATCAGAGGAATGGTCAAGTCATCTATGTTGAAAACATAAGAGTTCTCACCAATAGCATTGGAACTTTTGTCATGGTTAGGCATAGGCGCGTTGATCACTTTCGGAGTCTCAACTGGAGGATCAAACTCAATCTCTTTAGCTTCAATCATATCTTGAATTTTCTTCTTCAGAGCCCAATAGTTGTTAGTGTCGTGCCCTGGGCTATTGGAGTGGTAAGCACACTTAGCATTAGGATTGTATCTCGGAGAGGAAGTGTTGACACTCTGAGGAGGATCCTTCAAAGTAATCAGCTCTGCTTTCAACATGTGTTGCAAGGCTTGCGACAACGGCATGTTGATCTTCGTAAACTGTCTTCGTGGCGCGTTCTGGCTACGCGCGTTGTCTCGCTGAGGTTGTGCTGATGTCGGATTGGAGATCACAACTGCCCCCACAGATTGAGCACGGTCGGTCTTGGCTCGGCTTTTCTGACCATACACAGCATTGGCTTCTTTCTTACCACCAAAAGATCTCTTTGCAGCATTTGAGGATG
This sequence comes from Vicia sativa, assembly GCA_021764765.1. Taxonomy (NCBI): domain Eukaryota; kingdom Viridiplantae; phylum Streptophyta; class Magnoliopsida; order Fabales; family Fabaceae; genus Vicia; species Vicia sativa. Next base: position 135,439,857 of record CM038794.1, read on the forward strand.
ACTCCACCTGAATCTTCCCACTCTTGATACCTGCTTCAATACGCTCTCCTGTTAATATCAGCTCGGTGAATCCGGCTGAAGAGTTTCCAATCAGATGATTGAAGAATGAGCCTGTCAGCGTTCCCATAAACATATCAAACAATTCCCTATTGGACAAGGGTGGTGTCATACCCCAAAATTTGCCCTCCATCTTCTCAAAAGATTTCATACATCTATGCTCAAGGATTCCTCAAGAGTTGATCAGACAAACTCTCTCCTAGACAATCAACCCAAGCTAGGGTTTGGTATCTCTCAAGTCAAGGTGGGTTTCCAACATCTCCAAAGGCCTCCATGCCTCCTCATATGCTTCAAAGATTCTCCATGTCAAATTTCAAGCTTCACAAGTCAAGTTTCCTTAGACAATTGCTCAGATGGTTGAAAATCGGGTATATTGGGCAAAAAAGTCAACTGTGGTCAACCTACAGTCAAAACTTCTGATTTTTGGTCAACATCCTCATTTTGAAGTTACATTCATCATTTGATCAAGGGTTGATCATGATTCATCAAGAAAACTCAAGATTTGCTCAAAAGTCAAACTTTCTAAATTAGGGTTTCTAGATGAAAAGTCAACTGAACTTTGACTGATCATAACTTTCTCATACTTTCTCAGAAATTTTTCCACCACCTCTTGTTTTGAAGGAAATTCAATTCTCTACAACTTCATGTCTCACAAGAATGTCCAAAAAATGCTTCATTTGAGAGGTATAGCTCAAAACATTATAGGTCATTTTCAAAGTCAACAAAAAGTCAACTTTATATGATGCATACCTATCAAGAAAAAAGGGAAAAATTGGCTCAGAAACCCTAATCCAAACTCAAAGAAATCGTGTTCTTGAAGCAATTGGCAACCCTAGTTCCAGCCGTTTTCAATCGATTCTAAGGTGTCCATTGCATTCCTTGATACCTCCAGAGTGAATCCAGACCTTCACATTGCTCGAATCCATCCAGAATCAGAAAATCCGAGTTTGGTTTGTTCTTGAAAAATCCAAAATCGTATTTTAATTTTCATGCATTATTAACATGTTTCATTGTTGTTTTTGTGATTAGAATGAAGTTTGCAAGCGATCTGGGCAGGTTAATTGTATTTCTATAGCCTGGAACTCGATATGCCATAGCTAGGGTTCCTGAACACGATTTAGGGTTTCCCTTAAACGGAAAAATTGGACCTCGAGACTAGTACCATTGCATTCGGAATGATGTTTCCAATCGAACCATGGCTTTAGAATGTATTTATATTATGTGTGTTGCATTTTTGATATTAGCCAGGGACATAGAGTCGAAGGAAGGCCGACGCAGGCTTTTGAATTTTCAAAACGAAGAAGACGACTGGATGGCGCGAAGACGGAGCAATACGAAGGCGACGCGTGTGAAAATCCACTAAATCCGTTTTCAAACACAGATGCGCGTATGGTGTAGTGGTCAGCGTATTGGTTTTCAAGGTTTGAAAGGGATGTCTCCAGTTCGATTCCTGGTTCAGACAATCCCTTTTTTCACTTTTACAAAACTCTATTTTTCTATTTTCATATTATTTCAATATTTTCCATTCATTTTAATTATTTTCATGATTTTTATTCTGCATTAAAAAATTACCAAAAAATATTTTCTTTTTACATTTATATTTTGAAAATCCTTATTTAATTTAATAAATTAAAAAATACATTTTTGCATGCATATTTAATTTTATTTATATTTTTGCATTTAATTCACTTTTAATTGCATTTAAATTATTAAATCTTTTCTAAAAAATCCCAAAAAATTATTCTAACTTATTTATCTTATTTCCAGCATATATTAATTTTCTCATATTAAAAATTGCATTTTTTCTAACATTTTCTCTTATTTCAATTTCATCATATTTCCCGATTTTCTTATTCTTTCACAGGTTGCTCTGATTCGGACGTTTTCTTTTTATCGTTTATTTTTTCCAATAATGTAATTGTCTATGGGATGTAATAGTTTAATTTAGGGTTTTATTTTCCGTAAGTTTAAATTATGTATCTGCCCCAAAGCCATGTAATAGCGTAGGTTTTATTTTCCGCACCTTTACATTCCGCATTTTACTTTCCGCACCCTTATCAATTGCTAGTAACTAGGCGTGTATGGCAAGATAATAATTGGACATAGCTCACACTAATCTTCAAGATAACATATTCTGAATTCAACACACTTCTTTCACACACGCACCCCTTAGGGTAATTCTCTCTCGTTGCCTTTGCGAATTCAAAATGGTCATGTCCCTCGAACGTAGAGGTATTCTAGCACCGTTGCCTTTCAAACAAATCATTATAGTCCCTTCGATACAAAGATCATAGACCCACGACGTCGCCTCCGAATACATGATCTTGACCCTCGATTGCCGCCTACGAAAAATGATGATAGTCCTTGAATGTGCTAGGATACTTCCTACAAGTTGCCTTCGATGACCATCCGATGTCCCTTCGAATGTCCGCTTACATCCGGTGAATGGAGCTACCTACTAACTAATGGTATGGCTAGCGCTATTCTAAAGCGTAGAAGTACAACAAAACGACCAATTCTGAGTGGGTAAATAAGTCTCTTAGTTGCTTGCTCTATCAAATGCTTTTCACACCACACACTCTTTTTCAAAGTTCAAATTCTTTTCAAAACAAAAACATTTCCGAACACTTTGTATACACTCCTACATGAGTCATTACAAAGTCAAAGTGAAATGCCTCTTTTTCAAAACATCTTTGTCAAACACACAGAAAGCAATTTTAAAAGTGATCTAGAGCAACTAAGAGCCCGTAGATAACTACGGATGGAAAGGGGTGCTAATACCTTCCCTTTTCATAACCATTCTCCCGAACTCAGAATCTAACGAAGGTCTTTTTCTGGTTACTTTTACCTTCCCTTAATTGGATAAAAATAAAAGTCGGTGGCGACTCTTGCTATCCGCACATTTGGATACAAAAATCCTACAAAGTCAGTTCACCGTATCACAGGTGGTTGAACTCTGCCTGCTAGATCTCTCCACTTCTGAGCATATTCCTTGAACTTCTCATCGCGACCCATAGACATGCTCTGTAGTTGCATGCGAGTGGGTGTCAATTCAGCATTGTACTCATACTGTCTGTAGAAAGCATCCGCTAAGTCACTCCAAGTACGGATACGGTCATTCTCTAGCTGATAATACCAATCCAATTGAGTTCCGGACAAACTCTCTTGAAAATAATGCATCCACAACTTTCTGTCATCAGTGTGGGGGTTGATCTTCTGGACAGAGGACTTCAAATGCAGCTTCGGACAAGAAATGCCATCATATTTGGCAAAATTAGGAACCTTGAACTTGGGAGGAATCACCACACCAGGGACAAGACTCAAATCATCAAAATTTCAGTCCTGACATCTTCAGGTTTTCTATAGCATTCAGACGGTCTTCAAGTTGCTTGTACTTGTCATCTTCATCAGAGTACTGGTCATTATCATAGTGATCTTCTCTGTCTTTGTCAGGCTCACGCTGGTCTTCTTCATGTCCCTTGACACTTCCCTCAGTCTTGACACTCCCTTCTGAGAGCTCTATCCGGCTGATCACTTTAGAACCACCTTTGTAACGTCTACCCATGTTGAGAACACCAACGACCCTCTTCTTTTTGTTGATGAGCTTCTTCAGGTCTTCTTGTCCTTGGACCAAGCTAGTGAACATCTCCTTGAACTGAGCATTCTGAGCCTAAAGATCTTTGACAGTCTGTTCAAGAGCCATTTCTGCTAAAATAAATAGCGAGAAAATGAGAAAACCGATCTTCGATGTACCTGTTATGAAATGTTATGCCATGATATGCGATGTTTATGCAAATGCAATGCAATGTTTTCAAGGACCTTAGAGATTTAAATTTGTTAAACAAGCACGAACAAACATTTATTAGTTCTCTTTTTATTCTTTTTCCTTTTTTAAGTACAAAAGATAGTCCAAAACAATAAAAGAAAAAGCATAAAAATCCTAAAGCTCTAAGTCTCCCACGGGCGTTTCCTCTTAGTGCCGAGGTAGGCGTTGATGTTCCGCTCCTCGTGAAGTAGCTTTGTCAACTCTAGCACTTTCTTTTCGCTTGCATAGCACTGAGCTTCAAATGTATCCCTTTCTTCTTTGAGCTGAATCCAGGATCTCTTCAAGTCTTCAAAATCAGTAGGCATGTCAGGATGGAGAGCATAGTACGTCACCTATAGCAACAGGTTCCATAATTACTGGTAGAAAAGGCGTGAATGGCATCATGAGGTTTTGAGCTCGAGCTCGCACCCATTTGAGGTAAGGTTCCCAAGGAATGGAGTTTTGGTGCCCCAAAGTCTTGGTATCAGTCTTCTTTACCATGCCCCAAGCATGTATGAACCTTCGTCGGTAATTCTGGAGATCGTGGTTGTAGTCGAACACAATGTCTTGGAGAAGCATATCATGAGGACCATCTCTTCGAGCATAAACAAACTGACGTAGAGCTAGAGAAGGGTTGTAAGTGATACCTCCCCTTATGCCAAGGAGTGGTACATTAGGGAATTCTCCACAACGCTCAATGAATGTGAAGTCCTTTTGGGAGAAAAGACTCCAACGGATATCTGAATGAGAGAGTGACATTAGTCTTTGAGACCACTTCAATCTTTGTTCGTTCTTCAAAACTGATGGAGGAAGGTGCGAAATAAACCACCTGGAAAGTAACGGTATGCAACACATAAGAGTTCCTTGTCTTTTGATAGTACGAGTGTGGAGAGAATGTAGGATGTCTCCAAGTAAAGTAGGCACAGGATTGCGAGTAAGGAATATCTTGATGGCGTTGACATCTATGAATTGATCCGAGTTAGGGAATAGAACCAAACCATAGATTAACAAGGCCACAATGTCTTCAAATGCATGGAAACTCATAGTCTTGAGGAATTCTCGGGCTTTCTTAATTAGGAACTTGGCAAGTAAACCCTTAACTCCACTTCTGGTTTCCCAATTAGCTTCAATGTCTGAGCGCTTTAAGTGTAATGCTGATGCGATGTCTTCGTACCTAGGAACCTTTTCTAAATCGGTGAATGGTATTTGGTCAAGAATAGGTATCCCAAGTAGCTTAGAGAACTCTTCCAAGGTAGGAACCAACTGATAATCTGGGAATGTAAAGCAATGGTGTTTCAGATCAAAGAACTGGAATAGGACATGCATCATATCTTCTTCAAAACCGGAGATAACCAAGTCAAGTAGATAACCATGTCTTTTGATGAACTGAGCATGGTCAGGAATTTCTGAAACCAATTCTTTGAGCTGAGAAGATATACCCATGAAGTTGATTCGAATAGTCTTTCTAGAAGCCATAATCCCTACAAAATAGAGCAAAGATAAATCCCTAGGTCCTTGAAATAGTTAGAAATGATATGCAATGTGATGATGTCATGATCTAATGTTTAGCACACACAAACAATTCACACAATGAGCCTAGGTTTAAGGCTTGCATGAGGTATAGGTGATTACCCCACCAAAAGTTTGAGTTGGTTCATCATGTCCTATAATAGTAACCGAGTTCTAGGAATCTCATATCATTGATCTTTCTCGTAGGCGTTTATTTCAATACGAATACCAAGCGGTCGACCGAAAATATCCCAAAAGTCTGATCTTAATGAGCGTAGCATCGAGTATCAGCCAACCTCGGTCTACACCAAAGCCGGCCATCTCACTACCTTATAATGGCCAAGATGGGTCAATTAAGGTTCTAAAAGTTTAGTTAGTGTTGATGACACCACGCAGAAGCCAAATACCATCCTCAACTTGGAAATGAAGAGTATCAGGACATCCAAAGTGTCACACTAACGTAGCCATCATGTTGACCATTTCGGTATATGTCCAACGGTCGCGACGATTTATTGCTACTTACCTAAAAGGAAACCCGGATCCGAGTGTAGGATCCCCCACAAATATAATACCCAAGCAACCCTTAAAGATAAAGCAAGCAAGTCAAATAGAAAACAGTAAAAATGATCTAGAAATCCCTAAGGTATTCTCTCTTTAGGGTGTCTCCCAGTAGTTGATTCGTAACACGGTGAACTGACTTTGATATTTTTGTATCACAAATGTGCGGATAGCAAGAGTCGCCACCGACTTTTCTTTTATCCAATTAAGGGAAGGTAAAAAGTACAGAAAAGGGAAGGTTATTAGCACCCCTTTTCATCCGTAGTTATCTATGGGCTCTTAGTTGCTCTTAGATCATTTTAAAAAGTGCTTTCTGTGTGTTTTGACAAAAATGTTTTAAAAAGGCATTTCGCTTTGACTTTGTAATGATTCATGTAGGAATGTATACAAAGTGTTCGGAAATGTTTCGTTTTTTGAAAAGTGTTTGAACTTTGACAAAAGTGTGAGGTGTGAAAAAGTATTTTGATAGAGCAAGCAACTAAAAGTCTTATTACCTACTCAGAATGGTCGTTTTCGTGTTGTTTTACGTTCCTTTAGAATAGTGCTATCCATACCTTTAGTTGGTAGGTAACCCTATTCGTTGGATGTAGAAGGGACATTCGAAGGGACATCGGATGGTCATAGAAGGCAACTTGTAGGAGTATCCTAGCACATTCGAAGGGACTATCATCATTTTTCGTAGGCGACATTCGAGGGTCAAGATCATGTATTCATAGGCGACATCGTGGGTCTATGATCTTTGTATCAAAGGGACTATGATGATTTGTTTTGAAAGCAACGGTGCTAGAATACCTCTACGTTCGAGGGACTTGACCATTTGTATTCGTAAAGGCAACGAGAGAGAATTACCCTAAGGGGTGCATGTGTGAAAAGACTGTGTTGATTTTAGGTATTTTATCTTGGAATTATGAGTGATCTATGTCCAATTTTATCTTGCCATACACGCCTAGTTACTAGTAGTTTATAGGGTGCAGAAAATAAATTGCGCAAATGTAAAGTGCGGAAAGTAAATGTCCTACGCTATTACATGGCTTTGGGGCAGTTACATAATAGGAGTGCGGAAAATAAAAGTCCTAATTAAAACTATTACATCCCATAGGCAATTACATAATTGAAAAAGAAAAGTAAGAAAAATCGTCCGAAACGGTTTAACCTATGAACAGATACAAAATCGGAAAATACGAGAAAATTGCATAAGAGGAAAATGTTAGTAAAAAGCATGATTTTTGAATGAGGAAAAAGGTTTTATGTTAGTAATGACATTAATATGATAAGATAAATTTTTGGTAATTTTTGGAATTGATTTGATAATTTAAAAACAATTAAAAGTCATTTAAACGATTAATTAATAATTAAATTAAATATGCATGCAAAAATAATAATTTTAATGCTAAAAATTAAATAAGTATTTTTCTGATGATTATGCAAAAAATAAATATTTTTGGAGTTTTTTAGATGCATGATAAAAAATATTAAAGATAAATTAAATAACATGAAAAATATTAAAGAAAATAGAAAATAGAAAAAAAAGTTAGTTTTCAAACTTGTAAAAATATATGCCATGGTTGGGAATCGAACCGGTGTCCCTCTGGTAACACGTCACACTTCCTTGCCTTAACCACTGAGCCAACGCGCGTTTGGTGTCAAATAATTGAAGCAGAATTGTTTTGAACGAAATTGAATCCTGGCCATTCAGATCACGCGCGAAGAACACCTTCTTCTTCGTTTGAATTTTTGAAAACTTAGTGTCGGCTGAGTTCGACGCTAAGGCCCCTGCATATTTCGAAAATCAAGCACAAGCAATATAAATGAGATTGAAAGGCATGGTTCGATTGGAAACATTGTTCTGAACACGATGGTGGTGTTCGTTTTGTCCAATTTTTCCTATTTAGAGAAACCCTAAATCGGTTCAGAAAACCCTAACAATGGTGATTTTCGTTCCAGGCCATTAAAATGCAATTGGATTGTCCAGAAAGCTTGCAAACTTCAAACTAAACACAAAGCAAACATCAAAACATGTTACCAATGCATGAATGATAGAAATCGAAATTTGAAAAAGTGTGACAAATCGAAATCGTGTTCTCTCGATTCTTGATGTTTTTGAGAGATGTAAAGGTCTGAATCGACTCCAGGGACTCCAAGGAATGCAAAGGAATGCTTAAAACCAATTGAATCTAGCTGGAACAATGGCTGCAAGTTGCTTGAAAGGCACGGTTTTTTTGACTTAGGTTAGGGTTCCTCCAAGCAATTTTTTTGTTCTTGTTCATGTGGTATGCATTGTACATTTATAGTAGATGGATTTTGGGCTGAATTGAAGAACAAATAATGATCAATCAATGCAAAAATTATTTGATTTTGTACAAAATCAAATCTTCCTTTTTTGATCAAATTTCATCAATTTCTTGCCAAATCAATGCAAATTTCGAAATTTTCCAGCTTGTATGAGTTACTTGGATCTCAAGTATGAGAGAAAAATCAACTTTGCATTTAATTTTGATTTTATACCTTATTTTTTAATTTAATTTGTTTTTAAATGAATAAAATCCAAATTAAATAGAAAAATAAAGACAAAATTCATGGCGTTGGGCTTGAAGGTTCCAATTAAGATAAGGAACAAGTTTAAACCAAGAAAAACTAGGCCCATTTGCAAAAATTTTGATTTTGACAAGTATTTTTCTTTGTGCACCTCTTCAAAAATGCTCAACTTGTGCAAGGTGTATTTTGCTCAATTTTCCACATTTTTGAGTGTTCTTGGACTTTTTAGAAAGCCCTAGGTGTCCACTAAACAACCTCTTTGGTTTTATCTCAATTGGAGTTTCCATGCTCAATAAATCTTCAAAACAAAAAGTTGACTTTTTGTTGACTTTGAAAAAGACCTGTAATGTTTTGATCCATACCTTCCAAATGAAGCATTTTCTGAACATTCTTGTGAGACATGAAGTTGTAGAGAATTGAATTTCCTTCGAACTGAGAGGTGGTGGAAAAATTTCTGAGAAAGTATAAAGAAGTTATGATCAGTCAAAGTTCAGTTGACTTTTCATTAAAAAACCCTAATTTGGAAAGTTTGACTTTTGAGAAAATCTTGAGTTTTCTTGGTGAATCATGATCAACCCTTGATAAAATGATGAATGTGACTTCAAAATGAGGATGTTGACCAAAAATAATGAAGTTTGACTGTATGTTGACCACAATTGACTTTTTGTCCAATACAACTGATTTTCAACCATCTGAGCAACTATCTGAGGAAACTTGACTTGTGAGGCTTGAAACTTGACATGGAGAATCTTGAAGCATATGAGGAGGCATGATGACCATTGGAGATGTTGGAAGTCCATCTAGATCTGAGAATTGTCAAACCCTAGTTTGGGTTGATTGTCTAAGAGAGGGTTTGTCTGATCAACCCTTGAGGAAACCTTGAGTATAGATGTACGAAATGCTTTGAGAAGTAGGAGGGCAAATTTTGGGGTATGACACTTAGATGATCCAAACTAGGAAGTTATTAGGGAGTATGTTGACGCTCTTTGGGCTCAACGAGCCAAACTCACATTTACCCCATTTAGACCAGCGTTTCACTACACCCATGAGTTTGAAACTTGGTGGCAGTCATATTTCATTACTTTTGTCAATGATTCTGCTAGCAAAATGGATGAACTGACTATTTCTTTCAACACTTTTCAGGGAAAAACGACGAATTGTAAGGCAACCAACATCAGAGAAATTCAAGCCTTTCAGAAATTTTTCAGGGTCGTGTATTTACCAAACAATCTTCGTCGAACCATCCACGACGCGACCCAAGAGCTAAAGGATAAGGTAACTGAGAGGATTCCAAAACTTAAGATTCCCAGTTACGCGAAAGACAAATATCTTTACGCACTTCACTTTGGAAAAATCAAATTCCCTTCTTTGCCGATGTAATACGGTGGGAGAACTGACTTTGGATTGTTTTGCATTTGATCGCAAATGTTGCGGATAGCAAGAGTCGCCACCGACTTTTCTTTTATCTAATTAAGGGAAGGTGAAAAGAACAGGAAAATACCTTTGTTAGATTCTGAGTAAGGGAGAAGGTTATGAAAAGGGAAGGTATTAACACCCTTTCCATCTGTAGTTACCTACGGGCTCTTAGTTGCTTTAGCTCACTTTAAAATTTGCTTTCAGTGTGTGTGTTTGAAAAGATTTTGGAAAGGCATTTCGCTTTGACTTCGTAATGATTCACGCTGGGATGTATACGAAGTGTTCAGAAATGTTTCGTTTTGAAAAAAAGTGTTTTAAACTTTATAAAAGTGTGAGGTGTGAAAATATGTTTTGATAGATCAAGCAACTCAAAGTCTTATTACCTACTCAGAACGGTCATTTCCGTGTTTTTTTACTTTCCTTTAGAATATGTTTGTAGGCAATGGTGTTAGGATACCTCTACGTTCGAGGGACTTGACCATTTATTCGAAAGGCAACGAGAGAGAATGACCCTAGGGGGTGCATGTGTGAAGAGAGTGTGTTAAATTCAAATATATTATCTTGATATTAGAAGTGATCTACGTTCGTTTTTATCTTTCTAAACACGCCTAGTTACTAGCAGTTTATATGGGTGCGGAGAGTAAATTGTAGAAAGTAAAGTGCGGAAAGTAAATCCTACGCTATTACATGGCTTTGGGGCAGTTACATAATATAGGAATGTGGAAAGTAAATCCTAATTAAGGTATTACATCCCATGAGCAGTTACATAATATGGAAAAAGAAATGCGAGAAAATTATCCTAACTATTACAACCTGGAAGCAGATACATAATAATCGGAAAAATAATCAAACGGCAAATAATAGAAGATATGTTAGTGAAAAAAAAGATTTTTGAGTTAGGAAAAAGTTTTTAGGTTAGTAATCCTAATTAGATGATAACACAATTTTTTGGGAATTTTCTAGATTGGTTTTAATAAGGAAAAATAATTAAAAGTCAATTTTATGGTTAATCAACAATTAATTAAAATATGCATGCAAAAATATTAATTTTTATGTCAAAATTAAATAAGTATTTTTCTGACCTAAATGCAAAAAGAAAATATTTTTTGGTGATTTTTTGATGTGTTAGAAAATTATTTGAAAAGAAATAAAATTAAAATTGAAAATATGAAAAGAAATAGAAAAAGGTTAGTTTTGCAAGGTGATAAAAAAGATTGACAGAGCCAGGGATAGAACCCAAACCCTCTCCTTCATCACGCGCGCTGCTTACCACTGGACCAAGCTGCAGATCGTGTTAGCATTATAGGACAAAAATGTTATAAACGAATTAATTTTTTGAAAACCAATTTTAAAACACGCGCCAAGAACATCGTCTTCCTCGTTTGAATATTCAAACCTTTAGCTACGGTTTTTGTTCGTAGCTAAAGCTTTTACCAACGGATTGTCCGTAGCTATAGCACCTGCAAAAATCAAAATCCAATAATATGCAACATAAATTTTTTATGGAGACATGGATCAACTCGGTTTGATCCCCTGAGCATGATGGAGTCATTGGTTTCGTCCAATTTATCCTAATTTGTAAAGCCATAATTCGGACCTTCAAACCCTAGCCATGGTGGATTCTGATTCCTATACTCAAAACACAATTAACCTATGCAGAAAGCTGCGAAACTTCATTCTAAACACAAACAAACAATCAAAACATGTTAAATATGCATGAAAATCAGAAATCGATTTTGAGTTAGGATGTGTAAACCAAAATCGTGATTTCTTGATTCTGGGTGTTTGGCTGGCTTGTGAATATCTGGATCGATTCAGAGGACCTCCAGGAATGTGTTGGAATGCTTAGAATGACCTGAATTAGACTGAAACTAGGGCTACCAATAGCTTGCAATGCACGGTTTTTTTGATGTTTGGTAGGGTTCTTTGAGGCAAGAATTTCGTCTCTTGTGCATGTAGTAACATCATGTATTTATAGTAGAGTGAATTAGGTCAAGAATTGTAAGAAAAAATCGAACCAATCAATGAGAAATTATTTGATTTGGAATCAAACCAAATATTTCCTTTTTTGGCCAATCTCAATCAAATCTCATTACCAATCATGATTATTTCGAAATAATCAGATTAAATGGCTTTCTTGGACCTCAAGAATGAGAGAAAATCCATCTTGCAATTAATTTTTGATTTTCTATCTTTTATTTTAATTAAATTGGTCTTAAATGATTAAAAATCCAAAATAAATAAAATATAAAATATAAATTCGTGGCCTTGGGCTTGAAGGTTCCAATTCAGCTAAGGAACATGTTTGAAACAAGAAAAGTTAGGCCCATTTGCAAAAATTTTGGTTTTGTCAAGTATTTCTCTTTGTGCACCTCCTCAAAAATGTTCAACTTGTGCAAGGTGTATCTTGCTCAATTTTTAACATTTTTGGGTGTTCTTGGACTTTTTAGAAAGATAAAGATGTCTTCTAAACAGTATTTTTGGTTTCATCTTCATTGGAGTTTCCATGATCATGAACACTTCTTTACAAAAAGATGACTTTTTGTTGACTTTTAAAATGACATGTAATGTTTTGATCCATAACTTCCAAATGCAACATTTTCTGCCCAAGCTTGTGAGACATGAAGTTGTAGAGAATTGAATTCTCTTCAAAATGAGTTGTGGTTGAAAAATTTCTGATAAAGTATGTGAAAGTTATGCCTGGTCAAAGTTCATTGACTTTTATGCGAGAAAGCCCAATTTAGAAACTTTGACTTTTGATCAATTCTTGACTTTTCTTGATGAATCATGATCAACCCTTGATCAAATGATGAATATCACTTCAAAATATTGATGTTGACCAAAAATTATGAAGTTTGACTGTATGTTGACCACAGTTGACTTTTTGTCCAATACAATTAATTTTCAATCATCTGAGCAATTGTCTGAGGAAACTTGATTTGTAAGGCTTGAAACTTGACATGAAGATTCTTTGAAGCATATAATGAGGCATGATGACTAATTGAAATGTTGGAGGTCCACCTTAGTTTGAGGATGGCCAAACCCTAGTTTGGGTTAATTGCTTAGGAGAGGGTTTGTCTGGGCAACCCTTGTGAAATCCTTGAGTATGGATATGTGACATGTCTTGAGAAGTAGGAGGGCAAATTTTGGGGTATAACAGTTGCCCCTATTCAATCTTCTCGTACTGGAAGGGTTAGATTGGCATGCTTGCCTTTCATGACCTGAAGGTAGAAGATGATTGAACACTCGAGTACACCTGAAAATTTGCACTCGCTGTTGGTTGATGATGCGCTAGAATGGGCTTATAGATGCCATTTGGAAAAGCTGAGTTGGAGATTGAGTCGTACGCTAGACTCTGTATTTGTCTTTTGAATAGGAGAAACATCGGATATGGGCTTAAGATGCCATCAGGAGAGACTGATGCTGGGGAACGAGCCATACGTTAGACTCTGTAGGTATTTTTGAAAATAGAAGAGAGTACGGAGATGGGCTTAAGATGTCATCCGGGAGCGGCTGATGTTGAGTCGTACGTTAGACTTCATGCTCGTCTTTGAATGAAGTTATTGGTTTGTATTGATTTTTTTAACCAAATATGTAGCATTCTGGAGGTGGAGAGATGTCAGCAAGTAGTCGGAGATGGGCTTAAAGATGCCATCCGGGGCAACTGAGTCGTACGCTAGACTCTGTAGTTGCTGTTAATAATAAGAGAGAGTTAGAATAAACCTTCGTCTTGGCTATTCTTGAGGTGGATAATCGGCAGAATGCGGATAGCTTTCCCGTCTTGCTTCGGGTATTAATCCAATATCTGTTGCCGGAAGACAATTTGTATGGTCTTTCAGATTGGGTTCCCCGTTTTGTTTCGGGTATTAATCTTTGACCTTCCGTTCGGAAAAGATTTGTATGGTCTTTCAGATTGGGTTCCCCGTCTTGTTTCGAGTATTAATCTTTGACCTTCCGTTTGGAAAAGATTTGTATGGTCTTTCAGATTGGGTTCCCCGTCTTGTTTCGGGCATTAATCTTTGACCTTTCGTTTGGAAAATAGCTCTTACTTATTAGGGAAATAAATCTCGACAGGATATGGTTAGTCTTATGCAATTTATGATGCATACGAACGTATGACAATATTACTATGATGCGAATATATGAATATAGATGTATGAATGTAGATGTATTTCAAAACATATCCATCTTGAAGAAGATGGGAATGTCCTGCTGGAGATTTCTGATGCTCGCTTGGGGATACGGTTGTTGCAACCCTTACTCAGAGAGGAAAAGAGATGTTTCTGATTCCTCCGATGCACTATCTGACCAAGTTTCGAGTCTGGATATTAATGCTATTGGAAGAATAGCAGCGATTAAGAGATACTCGGCTGGGTATCTTGCGCGTAGATCTTGCTGGGGGATACTTGGTTACTGCTCGGAGACTGATGTAACGTGGCAAAGCTGATAGGGACTCTAGAGCTGACGAGGCTCGAAGGACCACTTGAGGTGATGAATCTGGAGTTTGTTGAAACCTCTGATTGGGGAATAAGAGAGATGTAGGTTCCTTCGATGCACTATCTGACCAAGTTTCGAGTCTGTATATTGCTGCTGCCGGGGAATGATAATCGTCGGGAGATATTCCGCTGGGGATGAATATCTTTGTGTATAAGCCATATTGGGGGATGATGCGATATGGAATAACCTGTTACTGCTTGGAGACTGATGTAATTGGTTGATGTGTTACTGCTCAGGGATCAATGTAATGTGATAACTTAAGAAGATAGATAAGTTTGATAAGATCATTCAAAGTTGATGGAAACTTATTGGGATCACTTGAGGCGATCAGTCTGATAAGATCATTTAAAGCTGATAGAAACTTATTGGAATCATTTAAAGCTAATGAAACTTGTGGGGATCATTTAAAGCTGATGAAACTTGTCGGGATCATTTAAAGCTGATGAAACTTGTCGGGATCATTTAAAGCTGATGAAACTTGTCGGGATCATTTAAAGTTGATGAAACTTGTCGGGATCATTTAAAGCTGATGAAACTTGTATGTCAGAACACTGTTGGGAGGAGATGACAGTGTAGTACTTCGTTGGAGAAGATTTATCTTCGTAGGCGGAGAGATGGCTCTATGGGGGTGTATCGGGGACTTTAGTCGTCGTCTCAAATCCTAGAGCTTGTAGTAAATGATTGAACTGATTTGCGCTGTTTGAATCTCGATGTTGTAAGTAGATGATCTGGACGAGACATAGTCGTACACTTGAATCCCTAACTTTTGCCTAGACCACCCTTTCGGGTTTTCAGTCTACCGAGATACCCTTTTTTGCCCAAGCCGCCTTTTCAGGTTTTCGACTTACCGGGTGTACATTTTTTTGTATATGTCCTTAATTTTTGCCCGAACCTTTTTGGTTCGTCAGGACGCCCTTGTTTTTGCCTAGGTCAGTCGACCTAGCGGGTATCGTTTATGCGTAGTATTTTTTGACCATGTCTGCGTTCACAGAGTGTGGGAAGTCTTCACCGCTCATAGTGGTGAGCGTTGTAGCACTTGGAATATGCCCCTTTGTATGTGAGAGCTTATCTACCTCTGGGATCATTATCCTAGTGTACTTGACGCTTGAAGTTATTGCTGAACCTTTGGATTTAGAAATCTTGATAGTCCTAACCTTCTCAAGTGGTTTTCTGAGGAATGTTATGGAAGAATGATGCTGACACCATCTGATACTATTGGCACAGACGAGTAACTTAATGGCTTTTGCTGAAGCTTGTGATCAATGTAGAATTCCCCAAGCGTTTTAGATGTAGGCTATGCCCCTAGTTATTCAGTACTTTTGAGAGATTCTCTAAATCTTGACCTGATTGCCCCAGATGAATTGGATGATATCATGTCATACCCCTTGATTGGAAAGGCTTGTTACCATAGATTTCTTTAGCTGTAGTAACTTTGTCCATTGGGAGAACCTTTATCCATTGAATATTCGTCATGCAAAATCCTCTGTTGTCAAACATTTAGTCATATGCAAGCAGTGGTATTAAAATGCAAAGCTCATGTTTGTCTTGAAGTTTATAAAAATGCATTTTTTAGTAAAACAAAATTTGTAAGAATAAATGATATTAACTCAGGAATTATAGTAAGCCTTAAAGGAGTCAGGATACCTTTTTATAACAGTACGCTTTCGAACTAACCATGCTTCAGTTAGGACTTTTAAGGGTTATAACGTGGCTTGGTTCACGGTTTAAGAAACAAAAGATAAAAGCTCAAAATTTATTTGTACCCAACCCAATCTCCATGATGTTCTTCAGTCCTATGTTCAGTTAATTGTGCATCCTTGGAATTGCAACACTTACATTCGGTGATGGTTCAGAAACTGGAAGTTTATTTGAAAAGACAGCCATCATCTTTTTTGTAACATTTTTCTTTTGTTGAGGGTTTGTAGTGACCTCTTTTTGACTCTGTTATCCCTAACTTTTGCCTGAACTGTTTATTTTGAGATTACAGTCAGCGGGATGTCTCATTTTTCTCTTAAGTCTTCTTCGTAGGTTTTTGACTTAGCGAGCTTTTCTTTTGTAGATATTGACTGCCTGGCTTAATGAATATAGGGAACCATCACTGGTTTTCGACTTAGAAGGATATATTTGACATTACTTGTCGTGATTGATCGCATATTTTAGATTAACTGAGAGACTACCCTGCCCCAGGTTATGATTAAGGGTTTCGACTTGTGTAAAGAAAAAAAAAACTTCTACTTCTTAGGCTCAAAGGGGATGACTAGGGATTACCTTCCTTATATCTCCACTGTTTGGGAATTGAAACAAGGCCGGTACATCGTCAGCACAGTCTGTTCGAAAGCATACTATAAGAAGTTATTGTATAATCTTCGTCATCCACCCTTTAAAGACGTACCGCTTTAACAAGAGTTGAATATCAAACAGTAAGAAACACAATTTAAATATAGTGAAACTAATGGATTATTTCAAGACAAACATGCGCAACGCATTAATGTGAAAAACCAAAGTTTGACATAAGGATAAACGTTCAAGCAAACAAAAGAAATTACAACTAAAAATTCAAATGAAAGAAAGCTTTCTCCGCCCAAACTCGTCACTTTAGATTGTACGCCTTGCAGTTCCGGTATTTGATGGGTGGTAGAAAAACTCAATCTGACCATCTTGTGTGAAGTTGAGAACTCTTTCGTCAATCAGATCCTGAATCTTGTTCTTCAGTTCCCAACAGTCGTCGGTGTCGTGCCCTGGGCTATTGGAGTAGTATGCACACCGTACATTAGGTTTGTACTTTGGAGAGGAAGTGTTGGCATGCTGAGGAGGATTCTTCAAAGTAATGAACTCTGCTTTCAACATGTGTTGTAATGCTTGAGACAACGACATGTTGATCTTGGAAAATTGTCTCCTGGGTGTATTTTGCTTATGTTGATTACCTTGTTGTTGTTGGCGAAGCAATGTGGACTTGCCTCTTTCTTGTGAACAAGTCAGCTTTGGTCTCGCTGGAGGTAGGTTGACACTTGGATACCCAACTCTAGCGGTTCGTACCATTCGGTTGTCTTCGAACTTGAGAAGTTCGTTGATGAAGACTCTCAATTCTTCTTGACCTCGGGCTAAGTTCTGGATAAGAGCCATCTGACCCATCATCTGGATTCTCATCTCTTCGATCTCAGCTTGCATTTGTTCAAATCGGCCATCCTTGTTGACTTCAAGATTCTTCTTAGTGATAAGCTCTTTCAGATCTTTCTGTCCTTGAGCTAAGCTGGTAAACATTTCCTGGAATTGAGCGTTCTGAGCCTGGAGATCTTTGACAGTCTGTTCAAGAGCCATTTCCGCTGAAATAAACAGCGAGAGAATAAGAAAATCGGTCTTCAACGTACCTGTTATGAAATGTCATGCCATGATATGCGATGTTTATGCAATGCAATGTTTTCAAGGACCTTAGGAATTTAAATTTGTTAAACAAGCCTGAACAAACTTTTATTAGTTTCTCTTTTTCTCTTTTTAAGTATACAAGATAGTTTTTTGGGAAAAAATAATAGAACAAATCCCTAAAGCTCGAAGTCTCCCATGGACGCTTCCTCTTGGGGTTGAAGTAGGTGTTAATGTTTCGCTCCTCGTGAAGTAGCTTGGTCAACTCTAGTACCTTCTTCTCGCTTGCATAGCACTGAGCTTCGAATGTATCCCTTTCTTCTTTTAGTTGAATCTAGGATCTCTTCAAGTCTTCGAAATTGGTAGGCATGTCTGGATGGAGCACGGTATAGGATTCGTCACCTATAGCAACAGGTTCCATGATCATTGGTAGAATAGGCGGGAATGGCATCATAAGGTTTTGAGCTCGAGCTCACACCCATTTGAGGTAAGGTTCCCAAGGAATGGAGTTTTTATGCCCCAAAGTCTTGGTATCTGTCTTCTTTACCGTGGCCCAAGCCTGCATAATTCTTCGACGGTAGTTCTGGAGATCGTTGTTGTAGTCGAACACAATGTCTTGGAGAAGCATGTCATGTGGACCATCTCTTCGAGCTTAACCAAACTGTCATGGAGCTAGAGAAGGATTGTAAGTGATACGTCCCTTTATGCCAAGGAGTGGTACGTTAGGGAATTCTCCACAATGCTCAATGAAGGTGAAGTCTTTTTGAGAGAAAAGGAACCAACAGATATCTGAATGAGAGAGTGACATCAGTCTTTGAGACCACTTCAAACTTTGTTCGTTCTTCATTACTGATTGAGGAAGGTGCGAAATAAACCACCTGGAAAGTAACGGTATGCAACACATGAGAGTTCCTTGTCGTTTGATAGTACGAGTGTGGAGAGAATGCAGGATGTCTCCAAGTAAGGTAGGCGCAGGATTGCGAGTGAGGAATACCTTGATGGCGTTCACGTCTATGAACTGATATGGATTAGGGAAAAGAACCAAACCATAAATTAGTAAGTCCACAATGTCTTCGAATGCATGGAAACTCATAGCTTTGAGGAATTCTCGAGCTATCTTTATCAGGAACTTAGCAAGTAAACCCTTAACTCCGCTTCTTGTTTCCCAATTAGCTTCAATGTCTAAGCATTTTAGATGCAATGTCGATGCGATGTCTTCGTACTTTGAAGCTTTTTCTGAACCGGTGAATGGCATCTGATCAAGAATAGGTATCCCAAGTAGCTTAGAGAACTCTTCCAATGTAGGTACCAACTGATAATCTGGAAATGTAAAGCAATGGTGTTTCAGATCGAAGAAACTGGAATAAGACGTGTATCATATCTTCTTCAAAATCGGAGATAACCAAGTCAAGTAGATAACCATGTCTTTTGATGAACGGAGCATGATCAAGAATTTCTGAAACCAACTCTTTGAGTTGAGAAGGTATACCCATGAAGTTGATTCGGATAGTCTTTCTGGAAGCCTACAAAACAAAGCAAAGATAAAACCCTAGGTCCTTGAAATAGTTAAAAATGATATGATGCGATGTTATGATGTCATGATGTCATGTTTAAGCAAGTAGCAATCACAAGCAAGTCACACAATAGCCCTAGGTTTAAGGCTTGCATGAGTTATAGGTGTCTACCCTACCAAAGTTTGAGTGGGTTCATCTTGTCCTATAATAATAACCGGGTTCTAGGAATCTCATATCATTGATCTTTCTCGTAGGCTTTATTTCAATACGACTACCAAGTGGTCGACCGAAACATCCCGAAAGTCAGATCTTAATGAGCGTAACATCGAGTATCAGCCAACCTCAGTCTATACCGAAGTCGGCCATCTCACTACCTTCTAATGGCCAAGATGGGTCAATTAGGGTTCTATAAGTTGAGTTAGTGCTGATGACACAACACAGACGCCAAATACTTTCCTCAACTAGACATGAGGAGCATCGGGACATCCAAAGTGTCGCACTAACGTAGCCATCATGTTGACCGTTTCGATATACGCCTAACGGTCGCGTCAATTTATTGCTACTTACCTAAGGAAACCTGGATCCGGGTGTAGGATCCCCCACAAGTATAATACCCAAGCAACCCTTAAGATAAAGCATACAAGTCAAACAGAAAGCAGTAAAGATGATCTAAGAATCCCTAAGATATTCTCTCTTTAGGGTGTCTCCCCGGCAGAGTCGCCAGTTATGCAATACGGCGGGAGAACTGACTTTGGATTGTTTTGCGTTTGATCGCAAATGTTGCGGATAGCAAGAGTCGCCATCGACTTTTCTTTTATCCAATTAAGGGAAGATGAAAAGAACAGGAAAAGACCTTCGTTAGATTCTGAGTAAGGGAGAAGGTTATGAAAAGGGAAGGTATTAGCACCCTTTCCATCCGTAGTTATCTACGGGCTCTTAGTTGCTTTAGCTCACTTTAAAATTTGCTTTCTGTGTGTGTGTTTAAAAAGATTTTGGAAAGGCATTTCTCTTTGACTTCGTAATGATTCACGCTGGGATGTATACGAAGTGTTCGGAAATGTTTCGTTTTGAAAAAAAGTGTTTTAAACTTTGTAAAAGTGTGAGGTGTGAAAAGATGTTTTGATAGAGCAAGCAACTAAAAGTCTTATTACCTACTCATAATGGTTGTTTCCGTGTCTTTTTACTTTCCTTTAGAATAGCGCTATCCATACCATTAGTTGGTAGGTAACCCTATTCGTTGGATGTAGAAGGGACATTCTAAGGGACATCGGATGGTCATAAAAGGCAACTTGTAGGAGTATCCTAGCACATTCGAAGGGACGATCATCACTTTTTGTAGGCAACAATCGAGGGACGAGATCATGTATTCATAGGCAACATCGAGGGACTATGACCTTTGTATCGAAGGGACTATGATGATATGTTTGTAAGCAACGGTGCTAGGATACCTCTACGTTCGAGGGACTTGACCATTTATTCGAAAGGCAACGAGAGAGAATGACCCTAGGGGGTGCATGTGTGAAGAGAGTGTGTTAAATTCTGATATATTATCTTGATATTAGAAGTGATCTACGTTCGTTTTTATCTTGCCATACACGCCTAGTTACTAGGAGTTTATATGGGTGCGGAAAGCAAATTGCAGAAAGTAAAGTGCGGAAAGTAAATCCTACGCTATTACATGACTTTGGGGCAGTTACATAATATAGGAGTGCGGAAAGTAAATCCTAATTAAGGTATTACATCCCATGAGCAGTTACATAATATGGAAAAAGAAATGCGAGAAAATTATCCTAACTATTACAACCTGGAAGCAGATACCTAATAATCGGAAAAATAATCAAACGGCAAATAATAGAAGATATGTTAGTGAAAAAAAAAAGATTTTTGAGTTAGGAAAAAGTTTTTAGGTTAGTAATCCTAATTAGATGATAAAACAATTTTTTGGGAATTTTTTGGATTGGTTTTAATAAGGAAAAATAATTAAAAGTCAATTTTATGGTTAATTAACAGTTAATTAAAATATGCATGCAAAAATATTAATTTTTATGTCAAAAATTAAATAAGTATTTTTCTGACCTAAATGCAAAAAGAAAATATTTTTTGGTGATTTTTTGATGTGTTAGAAAATTATTTGAAAAGAAATAAAATTAAAATGGAAGAATATGAAAAGAAATAGAAAAAGGTTAGTTTTGCAAGGTGATAAAAAAGATTGATAGAGTCAGGGATCGAACCCAAACCCTCTCCTTCAACGCGCGCGCTGCTTACCACTGGACCAAGCTGCAGATCGTATTAGCATTATGGGACAAAAACGTTATAAACGAATTAATTTTCTGAAAACCAATTTTAAAACACGCGCCAAGAACATCGTCTTCCTCGTTTGAATATTCAAACCTTTAGCTACGGTTTTTGTTCGTAGCTAAAGCTTTTACCAACGGATTGTCCGTAGCTATAACACCTGCAAAAATCAAAATCCAATAATATGCAACATAAATTTTTTATGGAGACATGGATCAACTCGGTTTGATCCCCTGAGCATGATGGAGTCATTGGTTTCGTCCAATTTATCCTAATTTGCAAAGCCCTAATTCGGACCTTCAAACCCTAGCCATGGTGGATTCTGATTCATGTACTCAAAACACAATTAACCTATGCAGAAAGCTTCGAAACTTCATTCTAAACACAAACAAACAATCAAAACATGTTAAATATGCATGAAAATCAAAAATCGATTGAGTTAGGATGTGCAAACCGAAATCGTGATTTCTTGATTCTGGGTGTTTGGCTGGCTTGTGAATATCTGGATCGATTCAAAGGACCTCCAGGAATGTGTTGGAATGCTTAGAGTGACCTGAATTGGACTGAAAATAGGGCTGCCAATAGCTTGCAATGCACGTTTTTTTTAATGTTTGGTAGGGTTCTTTGAGGCCAGAATTTCATCTCTTGTGCATGTAGTAACATCATGTATTTATAGTAGAGTGAATTAGGTTAAGAATTGTAATAAAAAATCAAACCAATCAATGAGAAATTATTTGATTTGGAATCAAACCAAATATTTCCTTTTTTGGCCAATTTGCAAAATTTTTGGTTTTGTCAAATATTTCTCTTTGAACACCTCCTCAAAAATGCTTAACTTGTGCAAGGTGTATCTTGCTCAATTTTTAACATTTTTGGGTTTTCTTGGGCTTTTTAGAAAGCTCAAGATGTCTTCTAAACATTCTTTTTGGTTTCATATTCATTGGAGTTTTCATGCTCATGAACACTTTTTTAGAAAAAGATGACTTTTTGTTGACTTTTAAAATGACTTGTAATGTTTTGATCCATGACTTCCAAATGAAACATTTTCTGCCCAAGCTTGTGAGACATGAAGTTGTAGAGAATTGAATTCTCTTCAAAATGAGCTATGGTGGAAAAATTTCTGATAAAGTATGTAAAAGTTATGCCTGGTCAAAGTTCTGTTGACTTTTGTCTGAGAAAGCCCAATTTAGAAACTTTGACTTTTGATCAATTCTTGACTTTTCTTGATGAATCATGATCAACCCTTGATCAAATGATGAATATCACTTCAAAATATTGATGTTGACCAAAAATTATAAAGTTTGACTGTATGTTGACCACAGTTGACTTTTTGTCCAATACAACTGATTTTCAATCATCTGAGCAATTGTTTGAGGAAACTTGATTTGTAAGGCTTGAAACTTGACATGAAGATTCTTTGAAGCATATAATGAGGCATGATGACTACTTGAAATGTTGGAGGTCCACCTTGGTTTGAGGATGGCAAAACTCTAGTTTGGGTTAATTGCTTAGGAGAGGGTTTGTCAGGTCAACCCTTGTGAAATCCTTGAGTATGGATATGTGACATGTCTTGAGAAGTAGGAGGGCAAATTTTATCTCATGAATCTTAATCACTTTTATGTAATACCAAATTTTGGCATTCTCGTTTCATAATTATGCATGACTAATATGCTGGCTTCGTTATTGCTATGTTCCAGCTCAGTTCGACACACGTTTCATGTTGTCATAATTGAGATTTCTTGAAGAATGAGTTTATACTTCTTCAAGTACTTACCATTTACCCTCAGAATGCGTCGATCTGGGGCCAATTATTCAAGTTCATATGCATTGTTGGAAAAAACTTGGATTGTTTTGAACGGTCTCTCCCAATTAGGGACCATTTCCCTAAGACTTTGTGGTTTCTGTCCATAAGCAATATCACTTTCCAAACTAAATCATCAACATGAAATACTTTATCTTTTACCTTTTTTTTATAGTCTTTGGCCACCCTGTCTTTTTGCCTCCTTAACGCATCAAGTGCCAACATCCTTTCTTCATCTAATTCGACCAACTCGTCAGTCATCATATTCCAATAGTCTTCAGATGGTATTTGATGTTGTCGTTGAATCCTTATAGATTGAACATGTATTTCTACTGGCAGAACATCATCATGTCCATATGTCAGTCGAAATGGGGTTGCCCACGTTGCCTCTTTAGGAGACGTTCTACATTCCCACAAAGCTTGGTCTAGCGTTTGATGCCAATTTCTTGGATTTTTGCCCACATGTTTCTAAATCAAGCTAATTATTACTTTATTGGAAGCTTCGACTTGGCCATTTTCCTGAGCATAATAAGGGGTGGAAGTTAGCAGTTTTATTCCAACCTCCTTTGTGAACTCCTGCATTTTCCGCCCCGTGAACACTGTTCCTTGGTCGGTTGTGATTGTTTCAAGAATTCCAAACCGACACATAATATGATTTTGTATAAAATTTGTCACAGCCTCTTGGTCGACATTTTTTAAAGCTACGGCCTTAACCCACTTTATAAAATAATCAATGTCGACTAAAATGTACCTCTGTTGTTTAGATGATGCTGGCTTTATTTCCCCAATCACATCTAAGGCCCATCCTCTAAATGGCCAAGGTTTTATAATAGCATGCAATTCGCTTGCTGGCACGTGCTGGATGCCCCCATGAATTTGGCATTCCTGGCATCCTCTAGCAAATTCGATACAATCTTTCAACATTGAGGGCCATTAGACACCTGATCGCACCAACAACCATTTCATTTTGTGTCCAGCTTGGTCTGCACCACATGCTCCAGTATGCACGCTCGACACTGCTATGTATGCCTCACTTTCTCCTAGGCATTTAAGTAATACTCCTTCGACAGTTTTCTTAAATAATTGATTTTCAATTAAAACAAAACTTAGGGCATAAAATTTTATTTTACGATATGTCGAACCTGTGGGAGAGCATAAGTAGTCGACCAGGGGTTTACGCCAATCATTGTCTTGCCTATTATCAATTTCTAAAATTTCAAAATTTTCGATATCTATTGCACCTAATTTTATAATTGACAAATCTGAAGGAGATAACAAAGTAGCTCGAACCTTTTTCTTTACTTGAACAAGCTCTTCGTCTTCATTCTTCTTGTATCTTGAGGCTTCTTGCGCTAGGTCGTTAGCTTCTTGGTTTTCCCGTCGAGGTATATGTCGGAGGCTTGCTTGTTCGAAACGTTTTAGTAACCTTATTTCAATCACAAAGTACATGATCAAGTTCTCTTTAACGCATCTATACTCTTTTGAAACTTGTTTGATTACCATTTCGGAGTCTCCCATAATTTCGATATTTCTTACCCCAATTCGAGCAGCAGTTCAAGTCCAGTAATGAGAGATTCATACTCTGCCTCCTTATTAGTATAGATGTCATCGATGGTGTATTTGAACTCTGCTGGAATTCCATTGGGATAAATTATGATTCCTCCTATCCCTGCACCATTTTTGTGACTAGAACCGTCGAAATATAATCTCCAAGGCACTAGTTCGACAAAATTTTTTGGCATAGCGACCATAGAATGATCGACTAGGAAATCTGCCACTATTTTCCCTTTCATTGCTTTCAAAGGCAAGTATGTTAGGGAATATTCAGTTAACGCTAAAGCCCATTTACCAATTTGACTGTGCAGAATTGGTTTAGACAACATGTGTTTAATAATATTAAAATGAGAGGAAACATACACATCAACTGGCTTTATACATTGCTTCAGTTTGATACAAGAGAAATATAAACATAGGCATAGCTTTTCTATGTCACTATACCTAGTCTCAGGGCCATTTAACATACGACAAAGGTAATACACAAGTCGTTCGACATGATTGTCGTCCTCTTGAACTAACATACTTCCTATAGTCGACTCTGAGGCTTCTATGTACAACCTCATAGGCCTATTTCTAAGTGGAGGTGCCAATAGAGGATGCTTCACCAAATACTCTTTGATTTTATCGAAGGCCTCTTGATGCTCCTCCTGCCAGATGAACTCTTCATTCTTTAGTCGAAGCAGTGGTGAAAACGATTTAGTTTTGCCAATTAAGTTGGAAATGAATCTCCTTAAGAAATTTATTTTGCCCAACAAAGACTGAAGCTCCTTTTTGGTCGACGGAGGCTTGACGTCCATGATAGCTTTGGTTTTGCTTTGATTGACTTCAATGCCTTTCTTATGCACGACAAAACTAAGGAAATCTCCTGCATGCACACAAAAAGCACACTTTAATGGATTCATTTTCAATCCATATCTTCGCATTATTTCGAAAGATTTCCGAAGGTGTTCTAAGTGTGTCGATTTATTTCTCGAATTAATTACAATATCGTCGATGTAAACCTACATGAAATTTTCGATAAAATCTTGGAACATAGAGTTCATTATCCTCTGATATGTTGCTCCAGCATTCTTCAAGCCGAATGGCATGACCACCCACTCATAGGTGCCTAATGCCCCTGGGCAACGACACGCCATCTTCGGCACATCATCATCTGCAATAAAAATTTGGTTATAACCAGCATAACCATCAAGCATACTTAAATATTCAAAACCAGCAGCCGAATCGACTAGTATTTCAGCCACTGGCATGGCATATTCATCTTTAGGAGTGGCAGCATTTAAGTCTCTAAAATCAATGCACACTCTTAGCTTTCCATTTTTCTTAATAACTGGCACAATATTAGCCAACCATTCGACATACCTTGCAGTTCTGATGAACTTGCTTCGGAGGAGTCTTTCTATTTCCTCCTTGATCTTCGACATAATTGCGGGTGCAAATCATCGAGGTGTTTGTTTCACTGGCTTTTTCCCAACTTTTATTGGTAACTTTAACTAGACCAATTCCCTATTTAAACCTGGCATTTAGTTATAGTCCCAAGCAAAACAATCTTTAAACTCTTTTAGTAAAGATATTACCTCATATCTGAGTTTTTGGTCGATGTTGGCGCTAATGTAGTTTGGTCTTTTATCACCTTCTATGCCAAGGTCAATTTCTTCTAAAGGATCTTGTGGCTGCATCTTTTCTGGTGCCATGGGATCTTCTCGAAACCTAGAGGTTTGTCATCGTATATGCAATCTAAACATTGCTCACCGACGCTTTCGTCGACCAATTTGCCTTTATCTGGTGGTTTTGGATCTACAGCCAAAATTACTTCTTCCGGAATGAGAAGTTTACCAGCTTCTATGGCCATGTTTTCTTCAGTCTCTAGAGCCGAATTTATCTTGTTTTCGACAATGTATGCCGAAGTCCCTCTCAGAGCTTGTAGCTCAGACATCATTTTCACGATGGCTTCCCCAGCCTGTCGGCACGGGTTCCTCTGCGTAAGGATCCTCCAGAGGTTCAATATCCCACACAAATATGTGGGTTTCGTGTAGTTTCAAAGAAACGAATTCCTCATTCAAGTTGGCATACATTTCTTCTGATGGCTGACAAGGAGCAATATTAGCCAACTTCCTATCAAACTGGTTTTGACCGATATTATTGATATCCGCCGTGAAGTAACCTTGGTCGGCCTCGATGTTTTCAACGATGCCATCCTCTCGCCATATGATTAGGCGTTGATGCATGGAAGATGTGACACTCCAAAAATAATTCAATAATTAAGTAAATGAATGGAAGAGTTGGGAGTATGAGAAGTAATGAGGGGGTGTGATGAGTAAAATACTCTACCTATCCTAATTATTAATATTTTATTATTATTATTATTGGGAATAATAAAAGGAAAAGAAGGAAAAAAGAGGAATAGAAGGAGTTTCATCATTCGTGACATTGGAGAAGAGAAGAGAAAGAGGAAAAGAGTAAAGTTGTCGGAATTCGAAGAACCCACAAGGTAAGGGGTGGTTTCGATTGATTAACATGCCTTATGGGTTTTAATTTCAATAGGATTGATCATAGTATGTTAAGAATCTGAATTTAGTAATTCTAGGTTTTGCAGGAATTATCCCAATTTGTGTCGGATTGTGTAGAATTGAGTAATTGGTATGTTATATGGTCATTAGGGATGATCAGAGCATGTTATATTGCATGTTACTGCTGTTGGAGTGTGTAATTGTATTGTATTTGGATAGTAGATTCGTGTGGAATTGATAGGAATTGAGTTGGTATGCATAATGTAACGCCCCGTTTTAATTAATATTATATTATATTAATATTTTCGAGTTACCGATTGATATTTATTTTGCGACGAGAATATTTATATTAATCGATATATCTGATAATATATATTTGGCGACGTTTCGTTCGGTCCGGTTTTTATTCCGTTCGGTTCGGTAAAATATTATTCGGATCCGATATTTAATTCCCTGGAATTATTTTAATTAATTGAGTAAATAATATTATTAGATATTATCAAGGTATTAAGTTATAAAAATAAGTTAGGGGTGTGAGGAGTAATTGATGAGAATTGGGTATACACCCTTGCTTGCTAGTAAGAACACCTTTATAAGGAACTTTTCCTCATTTTCCTTCCATAACACACCAAAGCCAACTTAGAAGCTTGAGAGAAAAAGAGGGTTTTGGGAAGAAGAAGAAGAAGAAGAAGAAGAAGAGCAAGAACAAGCATGAGGTTGAGATTTTGTTGGGGCATCTTGCAATCATCCAAGCACTAGAGGTAAGGGGTTTGATTCTCCATCTCATATGGTTAGGGTTGATAGTTATATTTTGGATTTGGGGAAAAATTGATAGTTGATTCATAGGGTTTTGGTTGGTTGATTGTTGAAATAGCTTATAAAAGTTGGATTACGAGTATGGATTATGGGTGTGTTATTGCTGGCATTGTAGGAATGAAAGTTATAAAATGTAAACAAAAAAACTATAACTGTTAAAAATAAGAAAAACCAGAAAAATGCAAGTCTGTACTGAAGCCATGGAAGGAGACGGTTTGAAGAGGTGGCATGGGGGAGGCGCCCACCTCAAGCTGAGGCGCGACCGTCCCCCTCCCTGAGGCACCCGCCTTCATACTTGTACATAAAGCAAGGGACGTTCGTCCCTGTGAGACTGGAGGGAGGAAATGAAAAACGTGCTTTTTCTGTTTTCTGTAAATATGTTTTTCTGTTTTTCTGCAGATAAGTTTCCTGCATAATTTTCCCTGCAAAATATATTTTGGTTCTGTTTCTTTGTTTTTCCCCATTTTTACACAGCAATAGTTTATACTAATAAAATATAATTACGACATAAGTTTGTTGTTTGCTGTGTTTTGAGTTTTCTGTTTTTCTGTCAACTGTCTTCTGCATAATTTTAGGTTCTAGTCTCTGTTTGATTTAATTTCCTCAATTCCACCTAGTAACATTTTATACTAATAAAATATAACTATGACATAACTTAGCCGATTAAATTTAGAACCCGATTATGTTCCGATTTTCCGATTTCGATAAATTCAGCGACGGAACAAGTTGCTCCGAATTCAATGAAAATTGACGTGCCAGCTAAGTTCGACGTGTAGAACGTAGTGGTGAGGTTAGTTTTTTGAAATTACGAGTTTTTACGAAATGACCCGAAATAGGCCAAATTACGGTTAACTTGAATCGGATTGCGTTTTAGTAGATTTAAGGCACATATGGACAATCCGATTGCGATGTTGACGATTATGATTAATGCCGATTATTAGGAATGACTTTCGCGACAATGTTTAACTATTTTTCCGTATTTGGAATTTAGTGAATGAATTGATAATGATGTGGTGTGATTAAACATGATGTTTGCGACGATGTATTTATTAATGAATACTTGATGATATGCGATGATATATGTCTTTGTACATGATGATGTGATGATTATATTGATGTTGTTAATAAATGCTTCCGATTTGTGAATGCGTGACTTTTGATTATGATGAATTATTGGTGATGTTTTGCATGATGCAAATATGATGCGATGATATATTTATCTTGATGTGGATAAATGATGGCGATGTGGGCTTTATGTCAATCTTGATGAGTGATGATGATGTTTTTGTTGTGTTGTTTTTATTGTCCAGTCACATACATTGCATTGGCGACGAGGGCTTTTATGCCAAGCGACGAGGGCTTTTATGCCAAGCGACGATGGACTTTATGCCAAGTGTTCCTAATTATGGACAAAACGACGGGTACCACATGCATAACATAGTCGTGTCTCATGGAGTCGGTTATGTTTATGTTTGAGTTGTTTGGCGTTGGGTTTTAATATGATGTGATGATGTTTGTGACTGTCATACCCCAATTTTTGACCTAATATACCACCTTACATTTGCATCATTGCATCATTAACAGTTCAAAACAGAATTAATCGGGTGTGGCTTCTATAGGTCAAAATTAGGGTTTCATCAATTTTTCATCTGATTCAAGAGGTAATCAATTAGGGTTTGAGTTTCACTCACCTCAATTGATCCATCTTAATCAAATCATCAACCTCTGATCTTCAGATATCCATTTTTTTCTCATGATCTATCGAGGATCGACCAATTAGGGTTTTCATCGAGGATAAGCAATCACTGATTTTCTGATCAATGAATGACTTTTTTGTCTGGATATTGATCTTTATATCTTCAATACAACATGTTGACCTAATTTCTGGATTCAAAACATCACAGAAGTTCACAGAATTTATCGTCGATTTACGGATCATCGATGAAATTTCATACTTTGAAAAGTCAAACTTTGACTTTTGGTCAACTTTTTCAAGATAAAACTTTTTCCATCATCAAAATACTTCAAATGATCCATCATGATCATAAAAAATCAAGAAATTTGGAAAAGTCAACAAAAAGTCAAAATTTTCAACACTTAGAAAAATTTTCAAGTGTTAAAATTTCACATTTTTTCCAAACTTCATGGCATTTTTTCACATAGTTCCATTTTGAATTAGAAAAAACTCAAAACATGAAAGTTGTAGCTCTTGAAACAAGCTTTCCAAAATGTCCAAGAACTTGAAAATCCATGGTATCTAGATATACTTTTGATTTTGAAACATAGAGCTCCAAAATCCTTGATTTTCAAGTACAATTTTCAAAATTACAAGTCATTTTTTGATTTTCTTTCTTTCTAGAAGCATGCCACCTAGCCAAGAGGGATGGAGATGATAAAAATCAGTTGGAGGGTAATTATGATGAGATAAGATCAAGGTGAGATTTAACCATGGTTAAAAGGAAGCTTCCTTTTGCATTTATTGCAAAAATGACTTTCTTGCCCTCTAAGGCAAGTTGTCCAAACCAAAGCCTATCTTCTTTGCTTGCTATTCAGAAAATTTGACCTATAAATAGAGGTCATGTTGGCCATTTGAAACTACACCAAAGCTAAGCCAAAACAAGCTTTCTCACTTCTTTCTTAATTTTCAAGTAACATAGTTCAATTTGAGAATTCTTGCATTTTTCAAAACTTGTGAAAAACTATGAAAGATTTGGTGTCTAACATGTCATAAACATCATTTAGAACTGGTTTGTAACTTAAAATCAACACAAGAAACACTAAACGCCAGAATTGCATTTCATGTTTCCAAACTTGCCAAAACTGCCTTAACCTTCGAATTTGATCTTTGGCTCGAGCAAGTTGTAATTTTTTGACTCAAACATCATCAACATACTCCATATGGATGATGCAGACCATTAACTTCAATCTGTAACACCTCTAACATCGATTTCGAGTTTCACTTTGAAGCATGTGCAGGTGGACTTGGTTGGAATGATCCAGGAAAATTCAGAGTGAGCAGACCATCCTCACACGATCCTTGAAGTCCGTTGGTGCTATAGGAATCATCAAAACAGTTCTGGAAACACTCCATCAACGATTTCGATCTCAGCTTCAAGAGGTAAGAACTCGAACTTCAAACTCCATGATTTCTTGCTTCCAGTTCAAAAAACTCTTGGCCGTTTTGTTTCTGCACCATCACTGATCAATAACCCTCAATCAATTGCATATTTCATCAACCATACACGATTTCAATTAGAATTTTCAGAATTAGGGTTCTTCATGTTTCTGAGAAATTTAATCATGTTAAGCTTAAAATAAATGGAATTAAATGACATCATCATGTTCCTGAGCTTAAAACGATCAAGTTTGATGTTTACATCGAGCAATTTCGTTGAGAAACAAAGAATCCATGGCTGATTGAAGATTGGAGGAAGAAGAAGAAGCGCGTTTTTCAAATTCAAATATCCAATTTATAATATTATAACATTGTTTGATTTCAATACACGGATGTATTGCCGCCCCAGCGGTTGCCAGCTCACTCTTAAGTCATTCTTGCCACGCCTTGCCTAATGGTCCCAGGTTCGAGTAGCCTTGGGACCATTTTATAAACTTTGTCATTTTTTCTTCATATTTTTTGCAAACTTTGACTCTTTCAAAACCCAATCAAAACTCCTCATTTTGAGGTGATTTTTTGTACACATGTCAATTAACATATCTATTTTATGATAGTGTCAAAAAATTTCAGAAAAACTTTCATCTAATTATATTTTTATCGAGCTGAAAATGATACATTTGAGTACTTTTTAAAGCACTTTCAAAGGCGTTTTTTTCAAACTTTCGAAGTCCGATTCTTTTCCAAGCTTCTCATAAGTATATTTCACTTTTCAAAAACACTTTCAAAATCATTTTTTCAAAACTTTTCATTAAACTTACATCTTTTTCCATGATCGATCCGATTTAAACGATAAAACCAAACTCGTTTTTCCTCGAATTTCTTAACCGATCATGGGCCTCCCTCACGGTGTAAGTCCCAAAATTCTTTTTATGTACATAATTATTTCCTTGTACATATCCAATTTTTATGTACATACCAATTTTAACTGTACATAATACAGATGTCCCTCTGTAAATACTCAAGGATAGACAAACTTCTTCCGTTTGTTTTCATTTTACACTGAATACCATTGGTATTAGAAGGAGCATTATTCCCGGCGAAACTGCTTTTAAACCAATGGGCTTCCCTTACGGTGTAAGTCTCAACCCTCCTATGTACATCCACACCTCCTTGTACATAAATACTCGTTCGTGTACATATTTACTTCCTTGTACACAATTCAAACTTGTAAATAATCAAGTTACGCTCGTTTCAAACGTTCGTTTTACACACACTTGTTTATATTTCCTTCATAAACTCTTGTAAATAAATATCATGCATTGTTTATATTTCCTTCATAAACTTCTGTGAATAAACTTCATACATTTGTTTATATAACTGTCTAGTTATAACATAACAACTAGTCTAACCAATAGGCTCCCCACAGTATTAGCCTCCTCTTGGGCTTCGTACAAGGTAACTCATTCATCTGAGTTCAGCCTCCTCTTAGGCTTCATATAAGAAAACTCATTCATCTAAGTTTAGCCTCCGCTTAGGCTTCATATAAGACAACACTCCCCTGCTGAGTCAGCCTCCTCTTGGGCTTCGTTCAAAAGAACTCCTCATTGAGTTTAGCCTTCTCTTGGGCATCATACAAGAAAGAGACCAGGAAATCTCTTAGCAGCCTCCTATTGGGCTTCCAATACAAAGAATCACCCGCGTTAGGATAGAACCCATAGAGTATAATTTCCCGGTGAAATTGCTCTTAATCTTAAAAGGATGGTTTCCCGGTGAAATCCCTTTTAAAGCCAAAGCCAGCCATACCCTATAGCTTCCTCTTGAGCTTCATACAAGGACCCTCGATGACCCTCGAAATGCCTCCTCTTGGGCTTACAAAACAAGGACCCACGGGCTTCTTAAAAGCATCCTCTAATCCAATCAATTTCTCCTCGAGATTTAGACGTTTATCATCTCTATGGAAGAAGTATCTCATCTATCACATCACATATAATCAAAACTTTTCAAACTCTTTTCAAACAAAAAACATCTCTTAATCTGTAAGTGGTAACGCTTGTACACTCAAGCAAAGCACCCAATGCTTACAATTAAAAGATTCAATCTTTCAAAACATCTTTCTAAAAAACTCGTAAGTGGTAACGCTTGTACACTCAAGCAAAACACCTATAACTTACGATGAAAGATTTCAATCAATCAAACTTTTCAAAATGTATGTGATGAAATAGATTAGATACATTTTTCATTAAGATGACATTTGTCTGTGTCTCTTAATAACATCCCATTGCTTCCACTAACATAAGTGGGAACTACGATTTCTCTGACTTTCTCAACATCCCTTTGAGAATACGTAGGCACAAGGTCTCATCCTTGGCGAGCAAATTTCTTTCTCTCTCAAACCAAACAAACCATAGATCCCTTTAGATCCGAGCTACAAATGCTCTGATTCCCATTAAGGGATATGTATGCAGAAGATCCCAATGATCTTTGCGAGCACAATAATAACAAAACCTAGGATCCCACATAATCTATCCTTCTTAAAATCCCAAAGGAGAAACTTTCCCAATCATAGAAATAAAAATTAAAACACACAAACATATCAAACATATTTATATATAAAGCTATAGATAACTATATATATTTAGGGTGCTCCATCTATTCCCTTTATATAACAAACCCC
This sequence comes from Vicia sativa, assembly GCA_021764765.1. Lineage (NCBI taxonomy): Eukaryota > Viridiplantae > Streptophyta > Magnoliopsida > Fabales > Fabaceae > Vicia > Vicia sativa. The sequence goes on from CM038794.1 coordinate 135,473,876, forward strand.
CTTACCCAAAATCTCCCCAATGCGTTACGTCTAGTTTGCGCTAGTCGTTATGCATATCAAATCAATTGAGGGTATTGCAGCTTTCCCCTTTTTCATAATCATTTTCTTGTGTTGGAAATAATAAAGCTTGATGCTCGAGGCATCTTTATAAACAAATCAAAAGAGTAAATCGTTTCGAGCCAGAGAATTCGAATTCAGATTCAATTCCCTCGCGCGTCACTTTTTAACGCGAACAATGACGATGGGCTTTTATGCCAAATGCGACGATGGACTTTAGCCAATTTGTGATTGATTTCATTTATGTTGCTTATGTTATTAGCATTGTTTGATATTGTTGTTTATGATTGCCGTGTTGATTAGTGAGGTATTGACTTGTGACGATTTTGTGGTGATGAACGTTTATGTGTTGTTGTGACGATTTATGTCGATGAGGTTAGGGCGATAAAGTGTAGATTATACATATTAGAATGACGATTAGAGTGAGTAAGTTTTGGATATGTGTTGGAATTGCACTTATTAATCTATACCCTTTATAATTCTGAAACTATATATATGTTATCATGCCTTTAATTATATGTTTTGGAGTATCTCACCCTTTACTTGTTTCGCCGTTACCTTTATACTGGTAACGTGCAAGTTATGAAGACGGAGATTATAGCTGCTATTAGTTGAGTCGGTGTCGCTCTGATACGTAGCACTCGGGGGGAATATTTATGTTGTCTTGTTGTTGTTCTTTAGTTGTTATTCCTTTTGTGAATAAGAATCGTACTTTATGAAAACATGATTTGATGAGGAAGTTTAATAAAGAAGATGTTTTGATTTTTAAGAACCAATTTATGATTTCCGACGATGCTATGTATCAGAGATTTATACTTTAAAGCAAACTGTTTAAAGTAATTTGGTTTTGAAGGTGTGATGCCTCAGTATTGAATTTTTGAAATTTTAAATTACTCTGATTTTTACATATAAAACCTTGGGTAATATTGGAGTGTTACATTAGTGGTATCAGAGCAGGTCGGTCTGTCGACCAAGTTATTAATGTGTTTAACCCTGTTGTATGCGACATGTGTGTGAAACACTGTCGGTACTTGCTTGTTTCTATTTGTTGTCTGCAGAGACGAGTTTGAAACAAGTGGGGGAGAAGTTTTACTTCTTGGTGGTGCTTGTGGCTTAGAGATGAAGCCTCAAGCAGGGTTACACTTTGGTAACTTGAAGTGTGAGTTGAAGGCGCTGTTGTAGTTTGGAAAAGGTGGTTTATGTCACTATCATGATTGTCGACTGCCTATTGACAAATTGAGGAACTGGGTAATATTGGGGTGTTACACATAATGCTGATTTTTACATATAAAACCTTGGGTAATATTGGGGTGTTACACATAATGCTGTCAAAACTGCATAATTTGGCTCTGCAGATTGCAGGAACCGGTTCCCAAGTGGGAGGAACCGGGTTCCTGGTATAAAAACCAGAGGAGGAGTATTCTGGGTTCCTGGGAACCGGTTACTCCTGGGGAGGAACCGGGTTCCCAGTTCATTTTTTTTAAAGAAAACTAAATATTTTTATGGGAACCGATTTCCTTCCTGGAGGAACCGGGTTCCCCATACATTTTTCCAGGGGGCGTGTTTTTAAAACTTGTGGGAACCAGGTTCTCCCTGGGAGGAACCGGTTACCACTGTTACTTTTTGAAAAATACTAAACTTTAAAAATTCATAACTTTCAAACCGTAAGTCCGTTTTGAGCGCCATTTTGGACGTTGTTTCTTAAATTTAATGTTTTATTTTATGAAATTAAGGAAATTCCTGTAACTTGAATTTATTTTGAAAATGCATCGAATTCTGATTTAGGTGGTTTGTTATTCAATGCATACTTGGTGTATATGTAGTAGTGTACCTATGGCAATTGATTATATCAGGATTTTGTGGATGAAATGCATGTTTATGTTGTTTGATGCGTGCATGATCGTTGAGGACATCATGTTTTGGTTTTGATTCGGTTTATGATGATTGGTGTATTCATAGATTTGATTGAATGTTGCATGTTGGTGTTGTGCATGCATATGCATTCTGGTGAAGTTAATTCCCATTGTGTGGAATTTGACTTGTATTGCCAATAACCGTTCCCCGATGATGACGGGTGGTGAGGCTGGATTCGTGTCCGGGTGATTATGGACGAATCGATGATTACTGTATCCAGGTGATTATGGATCAGTGTGTGTGAATTTAGTTCACGTTTTGGTACCACATGCATTGAGTCTATATTTGTATTTGCATGGGATTGTAACATGTTAGGATGGTTTCCAGTGTTATAATTCTATTGTTGTTATTGTGGTGCATAATGAACTGTGTGGTTTGTAACTTGTGTGTTGAAATCTGAATTATGCTATAATGGGTGGATTAATATACTTGTGATATTTTGTTGTCTGAGGAACTTATAATGCATATTAATCATGATGAAGTCTCACCCTTACTTTAATGATTTCAGATTAAAGTTAGCAGCTCAGGAGTTGGTGAGGATGGTTATAGAGCTGTGTTATTTTGTACCAGCCTGTCAGTGTCATGCTCTGATAAGTTGTAACACTGGGGAACGTTTAGCTGAAAAATTATTTAGTATTCTTTTGTTATTTGAATTACTTTGGGAATGATCATGATTTGGTAATATTCCGTTTTGGTTGCTATTTTCTGCTGTGTAGACATAAATATTTGTTTTGATTTCCTTCATAAAGTTCTTCAGTAAAGGCATGACATTATATTGGTATTTTATTTTAATTCGTATGTTTTAATTAATTGTGACACCCTTTTTGTTTATGTTAACTCTGATGTAAATATAAATTCGCGGGGTATTTTAGAAGGGGTCTTACAATAGTGGTATCAGAGCATAGTCGGTCGTGTTGTAATGTCGTTATCCCTTTTATATGCGACTAGTGCAAGGTAACACTGTCGATACTTGTGTTCTAATGAGCTTGTTTTGTAATGTTACAGAACAATGGCCGGAAGAGGTAACGGAAGAGACGATGCAGCTATTGCAGAGGCTTTAGGGATGTTAGTTGGAGTACTTGGAGGGAATCAGCTGGGAGGTGGTATTGGGCAATTGGGAAACTTTCAGAGGAACAATCCTCCGTTGTTCAAAGGCACTCATGATCCCAAAGGTGCTCAAAGGTGGTTGAAGGAGATCGAGAGGATCTTCAGAGTAATTGATTGTGCTGATGAGCTGAAGGTGAGATATGGTACTCACATGTTGGCGGAGGAAGCTGATGACTGGTGGGTGGCTACCAGGACAGAAATGGAGCAAGATGGTGTTGCACTTAATTGGGCTATGTTTAGGAGGGCCTTTCTGAGGAGGTATTTTCCTGAAGACATTCGGGGCAAGAAAGAGATTGAGTTTCTGGAACTCAAACAGGGTAATAATACCGTGAGTGAGTATGCTTCGAAATTTATGGAGTTAGCAAAGTACTATGCTCATTATACTAACGATGCAGATGGAGAATTTTCCAAATGCATCAAATTTGAGAATGGTCTTCGTGATGAGATCAAGCAGGGTATCAGGTATCAGCGTATTTGGAGGTTTTCTGACTTGGTAGACTGTAGTAGGATTCTGGAAGAGGATCTTGCTAATACTCGAACTAATCCTCGAGGGTATGTGGATCGTAAAGGGAAGCAACAGATGGATCGTGGGAAACCTTATGATAAGAATAATCAGTGATCCAGTGGATGGAAGAAGCCTAGTGGGGGAGATTCTGGTTCTTCCATTAAGTGCTACAAGTGTGGTGAGACAGGACATCGTATGGTAGACTGCAAGAGTAATGATAGGAAGTGTTTCAAGTGTGAGAAACTCGGTCATATGGCTAACGATTGCAGAGTGAGAATGGTGACCTGTTACAACTGTGGTGAGGAGGGTCATACTCGTCCTCAGTGTACAAAACCCAAGAAGGAGCAAGCTGGTGGTAAGATGTTCGCTTTGTCAAGGTCAGAGACTAAGCCAGATGATCGGTTGATTAAAGGTACATGTTTTATTAATGGCATACCTTTGATTGCGATTATTCATACTGGAGCGACACATTCTTTTATTGCTTTGGATTGTGCTAAACGGTTGAACTTGGATATTTCTAATATGGATGGAAGTATGGTTATGTTCGCGTTAAAAAGTGTCGCGCTAGGGAATCGAATCAGAATTCGAATCCTCTGGCTCGAAACGATTTACTCTTTTGATTTGTTTATAAAGATGCCGCGAGCATCAAGCTTTATTATTTTCAACACAAGAAATTATGATTATGAAAAAGGGGAAAGCTTCTAATACCCTCAATTGATTATGATATGCGTAACGACTAGCGCAAACTAGACGCAACGCATTGGGGAGATTCTGGGTAAGGGGGTTTGTTATATAAAGGGAATAGATGGAGCACCCTAAATATATATAGTTATCTACAGCTTTATATATGAATATGTTTGATATGTTTGTGTATTTTAATTGTTATTTCTATGATTGGGAAAGTTTCTCCTTTGGATTTTAAGAAGGATAGATTATGTGGGATCCTAGGTTTTGTTATTATTGTGCTCGCAAAGATCATTGGGATCTTCTGCATACATATCCCTTAATGGGAATCAGAGCATTTGTAGCTCGGATCTAAAGGGATCTATGGTTTGTTTGGTTTGAGGGAGAAAGAAATTTGCTCGGCAAGGATGAGACCTTGTGCCTACGTATTCTCAAAAGGATGTTGAGAAAGTCAGAGCAATCGTAGTTCCCACTTATGCTAGTGGAAGCAACGGGATGTTAGTAAGAGACAAAGACAAATGTCATCTTAATGAAAAATGTATCTAATCTATTTCATCACATACATTTTGAAGGGATTGATTGATTAAAATCTTTCGGCGTAAGCTATCGGTGTTTTGCTTGAGTGTACAAGCGTTACCACTTACATGTTTAATAATAACAATGTTTAAATTAATAATGGTAAGAAATATACATGAATTATATTTTTTTTGTAAGAAATGTAAAATAAATTTGACTGCTCACTCTCTTATTTATGTGCGAGATAAATATCTTAATAAACGACTTATATTCGCCAATTCAAATTTCTCTTTTAAAATATTTATCCTTGTTGAAATATCTTAAATTATAATAAATATTATAATAATAAAAATAATTATTATCATATGTAACAAAATACATTAGGTATTCCTTTTATTCATTTATTTATTAAAGAGACAAAACAGATCGTTTTATTGTACAACAACACTTATTAGAACTAGGAAGAATTATTCTACATACACCACCAGCATGAAATCCCTTTTTAATACAATCTGAATGGCATTGAGAATCAGACACGCAATTTCCATCTTGACATTTTATGTCCATAAGGCTATACTCACCACTTGATAAACCTACGACAACAACAAAATTAATGATAGATATTGTGTTCGTAAGTATATTTGAGTATGTTGATTGTATATGAAGTATACAACTTGAGAGATAACGCAAATTTTATTTATTACCTGAAATCAGGACCATAGAAATGAACAAAATCAAGAAAAAATAAGATCGATTGAATAACACGGAGGTCATTTTAAAAAACAAATCACCTTTTATTATTTTTGTTGTGAGTTTTAGGACTTTCACTCATCGTTATATATACTACTGGAATGGTTTATATAAGGTAAAGAATACATTTAAAATAAAAGAAATTTATTAATTTAAATATTTTAAATATTTACCTTACTTGATGTCTATATTTGATAAAATATAAAAAAAATTATTTTCAAAATTATATTTAAATCAAAGAGCTGGTGTAACAACCCTATATCTATATGTATATAATGCTAGATGATAGTATGTATGTACATTATATGAGTTGAAAGGAACTAGCTACTTAGAATTAAACCAAGTGGCCTGCTTGTAAATACTACTTAGTTAAGGGGCATATTAGGCAAAAAGGAAAGTTGCATGGAATCTTATGGGTAGGTGGAAGTTAGTGAAGGAAAATCAGAATTTTATGATTATAAAGTGAAGAATATAATAGAAGAAGTCATCTTCTTCAACTTGCAAACATCATTTTCGGATTTCTTGGGCAGCCCCTACTAAATCAATCGTATCTCCCAGCTCACAACTCCGATTGAGATGATCCCAGACTTTTCGGAAAGCTCATGAAATTCCCTACAATCTGGATACATGGTTCTTGAGTTGCATGTTCATGAGGAATGAGATAATCACGTTTGAAGATGGAGGTATGAAGATGATGCTGTAGGATGAACCCATGGGACAGTCTTCACTCAACAAGCCATAACTTTCAGCTCGTAGCTCCGATTCAGGTAATTCTGGACTTTTTGAAAAGCTCACGAAATTCCCTTCAATTTGATAAATTGATTCGTCTTCATAGTTGTCTTATTGAAGGAGAAAATCGTGTTTGAAGTTTGGATAATCTTGCTAGAAATGGAGAAAAAGGGATTACGGGTTCCATGAAGGAGAAGATGGAAATTTGGTCATGAGAATGGTTCGGTTGCTGCATTACCCTCATTCTAACCTCCAATTATGCAAGGTGAGTCTCTAGTTAGAGACTTGGGATTTTTATGGGGAATTGAGAATTTGGGGGAAAATGGGGTTTTATGTGATATAAATCATTGCTTGTTTGTTTTAGTGATGAAGTATGTGTTCTTTGATGCAATTGTATGCCATAGAATGATGATACATGATGGGATTCGAATTTGGATCATTGGGGAACCTTATGAATGTATTAGAATGCTTTGGAACTGGTTTTATGCAGGAAAATACGTTTTTTTTACTCTGCTTCAGGTGCAAATCGATTTGCATATAGTGTAAATCGATTGCTCACTAACTGAAAAATGACTTTCATTATTTCGATCATAACTTGAGTTTTATAACTCGAAACGGAGCCCGGTCGGAAGCGTTAGAAAGGTATTTTAATGAAATTTATGAATATTTTTAGAAATCATGCTTTTAGTTCATTCAAAGGTTATGGGATAGAGATGTTTAGGTGCATGATGTTGAATAAGCGTTAATGGAATTTAAGAAAAATGTATGTTTAATTCCCCCGGGTGTAGTTCCGTTCGTGTCAAGGATCGGAAGCCTCTTTATTGTGTGACTAATTTCATGAATATGTATGAATATTATGTGCAAAGTGTTGAGAAGCGCATTATGTGGAAATGCAATTATGTGATCATTACTTGTTCTCGTTCATTCCGGTTGAATGTTCTGGTGAATTAGTCTTGTTGGCTTGATGTCACAAGTGTTTGGATTATGCTGAATCGAAGTAGACCTAGGATATCAGATGGTAAATCATATATGACTTTGGACAAGATCCAATTTATTATCGCCGTTCCGATGACTCGAGTGGGCCATTTATTGGACGTTTCCACAGGGCGTAATTATCTGGATATACGGTTTGAATTTATTATTACCGTTCCAATGACTCGAGTGGGCCATTTATTGGGCGTTTCCACAGGGCGTAATTATCTGGATATACGGTTTGTCATACACACCTGAGCTACCATTGCGGCGCGTTCTGAGTGGGCCGCTTGAGGGCATTCCAATGAACGTAAGCGTCGGCGTGCTTGGTATGGTGGGGTTGTGGTGCCATGTAGGCAATACCACTCTGTAGTCTTAACTCACCTCTAATGGTGCCATATAGGCAAGTCCATTAGGCTTTCACCCGGTGGACTTGTAACGCCCATTTTTAATTAATATTATATTATATTAATATTTTCGAATTACCGATCAATATTTATCTTGCGACGAGAATATTCATATTAATTAATATGTCTATTAATATATTTGGCGACGTTCCGTTCGGTCCGGTAAAATATTATTCAGATCCGATATTTAATTCCCCAATATTGTTTTAATTGATTGAATAAATAATATTAGTAGATATTATTAGTGTGTTAAATT